>CM076584.1:1508692113-1509403642 GCA_034641835.2 Pinus albicaulis | reverse complement strand
AAAGCAACCATAAATCTCTCATGCTTTTATTTTTAAAGCTATATTTTTTTTCCTCGTGAGAAAAATATCACTTAAACATACTTTTTCCAAATCTATTACTCATTATTTTTAAAACCAGACTATTACTCATTATTTCTAAAACTCATAAAATATACCAACTTGGAAATATAATTTATTTCCATAGAAGCATTTAAATTATTCTGAATAAAATAATTAAGAAATAATTCTTCCAATATTCTTATAATTAAGAATTACAAGAATATTCTTCACGTAAGATCAATATAATAATTAATAATATTTAATTATTTCATAACCCTCATTTTATGAGAGTTTTTTTACTGTGGCTTACGCAAGGGATATTACAAACTCCCCCCTCAAAGAGAACATCGTCCTCGATTTTCTTTTCATGTTGGAACATTAACCTTTAATTTTCATTAGCAATGATTTAGGAGATGTAAAATAATACTTAAATCATAGTACTTTCACAAAAACTCAAGGATCCCTTAGTCCTTTAATCATCAAAATGATAAGAAAAAATCTATCAAGTGCATATTGTATTTTATTTAGGAGTTACACTAGTCTTTCTCTCCCACTAATGTTTTTTGCAAATTACTGTCTTTCTCTCCTACAATAATTTCAATCAAATTCAAACTCATGGTATTTATCTCCAACCATTTCATTTCCAAATTACTGTCTTTCTCTCCCACAGTAATTTCATTCAAATTCAAACTCATTGCATTAATCTTCGGCCATGTTCCTCTAATATGTCAGGAATTTAAAGTTCAATAGATCATTATTTTATTTAACATGAGTTATTTCAGTCACCTATATATTTCAATTAATTTCCTCTATGCATGCATATAGATCAGTCATTTATGACATGTTCATTTGCTCATAAAAGCACAACCTCTTTCATCGAAATTGTTGCTAAGGTAATTTAATATATCATGCATGAAAAACTATAACACATGAAACAAATTTGAGACATGAAATTTACAGTCTATTGTAACATTCAACATCTTTAGATAATTTTGAGCATAGACATAATATCATCTAACCGCAGTTAATTTCAGGGAATTATTCAGGAGCTGAGCATATTCCACCCAACCGTGAACTATCTCCAATAGTTACCCACCGAGCTAAGATCTACTTGCCACTAGACTCAACAACCCCATTGAATCCTTGATGATTTCTTCCCAGCAGATTTTTAGCAGCGTCCTGCTTTAAGGTCTGCCAACCTTTTTGCCTAGGCCTTTTTGTTTTATATTTTTCAAAAAAGATATTCTTATTTTTCTTTAAAGCATGTCTTTCTCTCCCGCTATGCTTTATTTTACCCCACTTAGTATTTATCTCCAACTAAGTTATTAAAATAATCTTTCTCCCCCATTATGTTAATATTTCCTCTTTATTATTTTCTCCTAGCAATTTTTAGGAGACTTTTAGGGAAGGTCCATGTTGAACTTAACCACCAATAGCTTTTCATAAGCTGGCAAGAAGTCTTATAAAACTCTAGAGTTATTTCCTGAATACCCAAACCAAAGTATTCATTAACTCAATAAGAAAATAAAATATTACCTCATTACATCAATCCCATCATAGCTTCCATAGCCATTGAATCCAATAAAAATTCAATGTCTAAAAATAGTCAATGTCTACAAATCCACTGTAATTTACATAATTTTCCATTTGCATATTATCATTAAGGCAAAGGAACATTTATGTACACCATGCATCTATACATGACCCTCAACATGGGTCCCACGATTTGTCAAAGCACATTGACAACAATTCATCGCATGTAATATAGGTGGTATACATTCCAAATTTCCACCTAATAATAATCATGCAACTTAGAAAAAAGACATTAAAATATCTTGCATACCATAGCATTATACTTAATTTAAGGTCTCACCTTAGCAACCATCAATATTGTAGAGAACTAACAGTCCCATAGAACACTAGGACAGAAAATGTGATTTTTTTATTCCCTTACCATTCGCTTGAAGAAATATAAGTGACAACCATTGAGAAATTTTGGGAAAATAATTTTCAATCATGCAATCTACAACCGCTGCAAACTTTTATCAAATAGTGTGCAAGCATGCAATCTACAACCAATTCGACATTGCAACAAACAGTTTGCAAGCATGCAATCTACATCCATCTTGGAATTATAACAACAATTCTCAAGCATGAAATTTATTGTCAATGAGACATTCTACCAAATGTTTGGCAAGCATACAATCTAGCACCATGCAGGGACTAGTTAGCAGACATGAAATAAATTTCCGTAAATATGTTTAAACTATCAAAGAGATAGTTAAACTAGAGTTTATAGTATAACATGAATCATATTCATATCATCAATGGTAAAATTTCTGCCAACAACACAACTAGCAATCCCTACAGGAGAGTTTAATAAACAAAATTGACCAAATTATGGATCCAAGTCTAAAAATAACTTTTTCCTGGAATCAACATGAGGGTTACATTACCTCAAGGTATGAATACCCATTGATTTTAAGATGAATTATATGCAATTATTTAAAACGACAAAACTGTGGATCTCAATTACCACTTTTTGTCGAACACATGGAATGCAAACTTTCCTCTACAACTCTAAATGAAGAAAGAGAACCCGTAATTATGCCACTATGATTTTTTCATTAACTTTAAGTTCACTATGTGAGTTATATTTCACTCATTGCTTATTTTTAACAATTAAAGAGTTTCGTTCAAATATATATATATATATATATATATATATATATATATATATTCAACATTCCATTGTCCTCTTCAGGGTCAACCCCAACTTCTAAATTATTTATTTATCACACCAACCATACAGGTATTCATTCTTTATAGGCAGTTCATGGGAACTTTAGCCATGTTTTTTCTCCCTTTTTTTCTTATGCACCATAATAATTTTTTCTAATACTATGCATGAAAAAGTTGGTAATTAATTCACACTATAATTGGTGAGTGCTCAGGATGGTTCATATGTAAAATTGAGGTTTTATTGTCTTTTATCCTCATCCATATTCAAATTTAATGACCACAACTTGTAAAGTAACATTGTAACTTTCTACTCCTTCAAGCGGTCATTAATCAAGCAACATGCATCTCATGTTAATTGTAGTATACTACAAGTTAATTAAATTCATACCTGAGATGATGCCCACTAGAATCATACCTCTACTTATTCCTTTTTTCATAATGATTCCCAAAAGGTGCCAGTGTTCCAACCTTTTACTATAATACCATTTGTAACATACCTTGATAACCTCACAGGAAAATGCATGGAGTTAGGATTTTTTTCCAACATTTACGAATGTGTAACCTTATAAATTACTTTATATATTCCCACATTAACCATTTAAATACCCGTCATCATCACTTAGAGAAATATTTAGTAAAAATCATAGTGAGTTACACAACCATTAATTTTCCTTGTTGTAGCATATTAACTTAAATTTCCTGCTATAACTATGCATCGATCCCATGATCATTTTAATTCAGTTAGTAGATCACCTAATTGATAATATAAACATCACATCATGAAAGAAATTAACATCACGAAAATGACACAATGAACAATCACATAAATAGACATCGATATACCCTGGAAACCCCGTAGGGTGAAAACCAACAAACGTTTAATTTTATTATTAAACACTCGTGAGTGTTGTCACCCCTCACTCAATGGTTAGGGAGTCCATCCCTTGACCATTGTCATAAAAATTACATAGAAAAATAATCTTAAACGAAAAAATAACTAGCTATAAGCTATTACAATCATCATGATACCATTTACCCATGAATCATCAATCTCTGTCTTTGTAGTTAGACTATTAGTGGATCATCGTGAAATTGGAACTACTAAACCTGCATGGACTAACAACTCTTTATCTTCCACAATGTTAAACTTGAAAAATCCTTTTCACAATTCCTGCCATTGCTGTCGTCAGCACACTTGATATCATGATTAGATAAAATATTAATAAACCAATAATCAATCTCTATTTGTGACACTTCAACAAATATTTGTATGCATGTATAAAAAATAACCATATTGACATTAGTTTCCTTATTTAACATTATTTCACATGCATTAGTAGCAAATAAATCACTATCAAGCATCCTCTTTCTAACAAACACTAACAAAATATTGCATGCACTTTCATATTATTTCTTAAAGAAAGCTAACATACTATATAATAATATTGTGCCTGCAAATGCATAACAAGATTTCAAGATAACTATCCACAATTTCTATTTTTGCCTACTCTTTTGTTTTCTTTTCAAAATGGATTAATGCAATAGATGTTATACTTATGCATGTGAATACATGTTCTTTTCGAAAAACATATTTTCCACCCAATATCTATTCATAATGGTTATTACGTATAACAATGCCAACTCTATTTCAAACAAATTTAACTTACAGGTTATAGTTTTGTGCGTGCAATAACATATCTTGTTCTTCCTGCATGTAAAAAATATATTTCTTTCCAAAAGAAACCAAATAAATATTTCATGGAAAAATAAACACCTTTCTTTTCCAAGGGTCAAACGCATACCACTTATTATTTCATGCATGCAAAGTGACATTTCCCTCTCATCCCAAAGATATAACCAATAACTATGCATAATATTCTCGCAAGATAAAGCTAATACCATAGGTAATCCCTTTAGGCTTGAAAAATACATATTATTTTTCCCAAAAGAGGGCTAACACAATAAATATTGTGTGATTTCATCTTCGTTTTCTCTAGAAATCTAAAACTAAAAACTACATTTTTCCCATGCATACAAGCATATATGTTTCTGTAATTAATCTTACATAATAAAGCATGTGAGTACCCTATTTCCTCTCCAAGAATATAATCCAATACTGCATACAAGGACATATTTTTCTCTTCTATTCATTTTTAAGAGTTTTAACATAATAATTATTTCCTTGCATACAATTATGTAATGTTCCAAATGCGAAAAAATAGGCTCAATAGGGAATATCTTAAGATATTCCACTATGGAATCACATCAATATGGAATTACACCAATAGATGTAAACTAGAGATAGATTGGTAGGAAATTTACTGAATGCATCACCTTCACAAGGAAGCATGAAATCCAAAGGCTTCTTGACCCATTCTAGACTCTGTCTATAGAAGAATGGTGAAACACAACAAGTGTGGGAATGACACACTCATATTAGAGTTTGCTGCTCTTAGGAACCTTATATCTACAGATCTAAACAATGGATCCAAAAGAGAAGCAAAACCAAACCAATGAAGAAACAAGAAATTCCACTCTCAGGAAAATCTACAATGGGCTCAAGGAGGACGCTGGATAAGCAAGCAAATGTGAAAATAACGTAGACCAGTGCTGTGTTCCCTTATTTTAGGCTGTGTGGGACCACCAAGAAGAGTTTCAACAAAAATAAATGAGTTTAGAAGGTTTAAACATGTCTCCCACAATCAACAGTAGCTGAAAATTAGTTAAAGTAGAGGGCTGGTAAATAGAGAAACCCTAGTTCTGGAATTGCGCAGTTTCTGCTGGAAGAGACTAGAAATCAGCCATTAGAATCATGTTATAGTATGGCATCAAGAAATCATATCTATAATCAAGTTATTTTGTATAAGCATTGGATTTACTTGAAGCAAGAGCAAGAATCCTTCAAAAATAATAGAAGAAACAAATGGAAAAGCTACATAAAGACTTGACGGCATTTTATATGAGGAGTTTCAGCTGCTATAGGTTAACAGTCAGATCTACAACTGATATATGGCTGAAACATCAGATCCATACCAGATCTGGAACTACTCAGCCTTCTTAACAAGATCCCCTTGGGGTTTTTTCAAAATAATGCATAAATAAGTGTAGATCTAGCTTTTAATACACTCAACTTTTTATTACAAATAAACTCAATCATTATAGAATCATGGCCCATATACAAACAAAAATATTTTCAAAGAATATGTTTACTTATCTCTTGATGCATGCTTGGAACACTCTCTTCCTCTTCCTTGGCTCCATTCTCCATGTATTCTCCACTTCCCCTCCTCTATTTCCCTCATAGTATTATAATAAATACAATTAATAGAATGGAATAGATTTTATAAATCATAAAATATTCCAAATTTTTTCTAAATCATAAAATAATTCCATCTTTTCTAAATCATAAAAGCATTCGAGCTTTTCTAAATCATAAAAGTATTCCAGCTTTTTTCTAAATCATAAAAGAATTCCATCTTTTCTAAATCATAAAAGTATTCGAGGTTTTCTAACTCACAAAAGCAACCATAAATCTCTCATGCTTTTATTTTAAAGCTATATTTATTTTTTCCTTTTTATCAAAATATCACTTATCCATACTTTCTCCAAATCTATTACTCGTTATTTCTAAAACCAAACTATTACTCATTATTTCTAAAACTCATAAAATATACCAACTTGGAAATATAATTTATTTCCATAGAAGAATTTAAATTATTCTGAATAAAATAATTAAGAAATAATTCTTCCAATATTCTTATAATTAAGAATTACAAGAATATTCTTCATGTAATATCAATATAATAATTAATAATATTTAATTATTTAATAACCCTCATTTTATGAGAGTTTTTTATGGTGGCTTATGCCAGGGATATTACAGAACTTGACTGTATTTTTCAAACAAAATTTATTTCCTTTTTTAAAAGACAAACTCGGTCTCTAAGGACTACTCTTTTAAACAAAACAACAACTATGTTTTTTTTGAGAAATACCTAGACTGAACTTCTGCTGGGCTTGCTAGAGTTCTGCTAATGAACTGCTGCAACAAGTTTCCTTCCTCCTTCAGCTTCTTTGAAACCTTCAAAGAGCCTAAACTAGCTCTAATCCCATATTGAAATTTCTGAGAATTCCAGAAAAATACAAAGAGAATAATACTCTTCTTTCAACACAGAGAATATAATGACAGAGATTTCTGAATTAAACTTTTCTTTCTATTTCATTAACAACACTAAAACTATTACAAAATGATAGATTTCTTCCTCTCTAGAGGGATTCACAAAATATGATTGAGACTGCTACAGACATAGTGCTCACACACAAACCTCTCTGTCTCTCAAAATGCACAAACAGTGATCTTTGGTCTTACTGTGTTTTTTCTTTGCCTGCGAGCTATATCACTTATACAACAATACAAATCATACAATAATATGCAATTCAATGCACTTTTTATATGGATCGGTGTAATAAAACATAAAAAAATACACTGCCGAAACATAAAACTGTTAACCTAAATATTCTTTGGTGCAATGTATGAGTGGAGCCCACTTCAGAATCGGCGATCGTCGATCGACAGAACTGTTGGACAAACAAAACTTGCAATGTTGCAATTGCGATTTGTGATTTGCGATTGCGGAACAAATGATGTAGCAGACTTTGACTTTTGCGATTGCGATTAGAAATGTGTGATGGACCCCAAAATGGAGACTACATCGACGCATCGCATCGCAATGTAACTTTGGCGGAATAAAATACTGTGGATGTCGGGATTGCGATTACGCGATTGTCACAATCGCATCGCAAAATTTCAATTAGCGATTATAACATGGCAGATGGTGAATGCTGGTGAATGCAATTGCGATTGCGATTGCATCGCATCACAAATAAATAATTAGCGGTACCACTTTTGGGTGTAGGAACATACAACGTCCATTTTGTGATTTGTGATTGCAATTGTGATCGCATCGCATCGCATCGGAACTCCATATCAACAAGACACTTACAATTTAAAACTTGTGATTGTTGTCGGCAGTGAAGTTGTGGGGACCATTATCACGTGTCTCATTCAAAACTTAAAGGACTTTTCCATTTAAACAAATCTTCTTGAATTTTGGTTTTTCAGGGCTCAAAAGATCAAAAAGACTTGTTTCATTAACAACTCTTTTGTTGCATGATTTGGAACCATGAAAGTCTTTGTTCCTATGCAAAAACAGCTACGCCCATCAAAAATAACTTCACCTCTGTAAACTCAGCTGCTGCCTATCAACATTAATTCCATCCTTATGGTTTTCTCCACTCAAGAGGAATGTACAGTGTTGTGCACTCAACCTTCTGCTACTGCCCCTATTGTACTCTGTTTTTACCTGCACAGGGTACGCAGGTGACTTTAATATTTTCAACACTCCCCCTTAAAATTAGCTGCTAGGTTATCAGTCATACCCAAGCATTTTCTTAGGTATTCAAAACTCTTCTGCCCTAATGGCTTTGTCAATATGTCTACAAATTGCTCCTCTGTTCTACAAAGTTGTAAAACAATTTCTCCATTGATCACCACTTCTATGATATAGTGAAACTTGGCATCTGTGTCTTTCGTTCTTTTGTGAAACACATAATTCTTTGATAATGAAATAGCTGAGCTATTGTCACAATATATCACTATTCCCTTTACGTGTTCTTGAAACAAATTCCTCAACATTCCTCTCATCCATACTGCTTGACACGCTGCTGCTGTAGCTGCCACATACTCTGCCTCTGCTGTAGATAATGGTACAATAGGTTGTTTCTTAGAAGCCCATGAAATGGCTCCTGAGCCCATATGAAATACATAACCGGATGTGCTTTTCCGATCATCTACAGTTCCAGCCCAATCACTGTCAGTGTATCGAATTAATTCTGAATTTTCTGATGTTGTATATAAAATTCCATACCTTTTAGTTCCTTTAACATAGCTCAGAATTCTCTTCGCTGCTTGCCAATGTGCTTCTTTTGGCCTTTCCATAAACCTGTAGATCAAACTAACAACATGCATAATATCTGGCCTAGTTGCAGTCAAATACATGTGGCTACCAACTACGCTTTTATACAAACTTGGATCAAAATCCTTGCTACGGTCATCTTTACTCAACTTCAATCCAATTACTATGGGATTAATTGCTTCTTTGCACTCCTGCATGTTAAATCTTTCTAAAACTTGATTAACATATTTTTCTTGTGAGATAAAAAAAAACCCTTTTTCATTATGTTCTACTTCTATTCCTAAGAAGTATCTCAATAGTCCCATGTCAATCATTTCAAATTCTTCTTTCATGAATGTTTTAAAATTTTCACTAAGGTAATCATCATTACTTGTGAATATTACATCATAAACATATAACACAACAATGAGAATCTTACCATATTTTTATTTGATGTACAATGCGGGTTCTCCATCACATTTTTCAAACCTATTTTCCAGTAGATAGGAATCTATCCTACTGTACCATGCTCTTGGAGCTTGCTTCAACCCATAAAGAGCTTTCTTCAATCTGCACACTTTGTGTTCTTGGGCCTTTTCCTCATAGCCGAGAGGTTGTTCCACATAAACCTCTTCCATTAAAACTCCATTTAAAAATGTGGATTTTACATCCATCTGGTATACTTTCCATTTGTTCTGTGCTGCTATGGACAACACTGCTCTTACTATTTCCATTTTTGCAACTGGTGCAAAATTTTCTTCATAGTCTCTTCCATGCTGCTGCTTATATCCTTTGACAACAAGTCTGGCCTTATGTCTTTCAATCCTACCTTCAACATTGCTTTTGGTCTTGTAGACCCATTTAACTCCAATGACTTCTTTACCTTCTGGTAGATCAACCAAATCCCATGTTTTGTTCTTCTCTATGGAATTAATTTCTTCATCCATAGCTTCTATCCATTTTCTATCTTTTATTGCATCTTCAAAATCAATAGGATCATCAACATGAAAATACAAAGTGAATAAGCAGTTCATACCTTTATTTTCCGCTTCCTACTCATAAATCTCATTTAAATTTCTGAATCTTGTTCCTCTTTCATTTGGTGTAGTTGTGCTTGAAGAAGCACTCATATTTGCTCCATGTGGTGTGCTTGGAGAAGCACTCTCATTTCTTCTCAGGGGTGTTCTAACTCCTGCTTGAGGTGTCCCTTGCTGTCCTTGTGTTGGTGGAGGTTGTGCTACCGATGAGGTGTTATTTTCTTTGAGGATGGGTTATACAATCTATATCTTTTGGAATCTTCACAATATCCAAGGAAGATGCACTTATCCCACTTACTATCCAGCTTCTTCCTTAACTTATCTAGAATGTGTGCATATGCCACACATCCAAAAACTCTCATGTCGGTGACTCCCTATTTTCTGCCAGTCCATGCTTCTTCTGGAACTCTGTTCATTACCACTTTTGTTGGGCATCTATTAGTAATGTACACAACACAATTTGTTGCTTCTGCCCAATACTCATTTGGAAAGTGTTTTTCCTTCAGCATACTTCTCACCATTTCCATTATGGTTCCATTCTTCCTTTCAGAAACTCCATTTTGTTGTGGTGTATACCTTGTAGTAAACTATTTGTGTATGCCATTCTCTCTACAAAAACATAGAAACTCTTTTGAGATGTACTCACCTCCTCTATCAGTTCTAAGAACTTTTATATGTTGCCCACTCTGTTTCTCCACTAGAGCTTTAAAGTGGCAAAATTTCTCAAAGACTTCACTTTTATATTTCAGGAAATAAACCCACACTTTCCTTGTGAAATCATCAATGAAGGTTAGCATGTAATTGCTTCCTGAAACTGATGTTGTTTCCATCGGCCCGCATAAATCTGAATGAATGATTTCTAAGGGTGATTTCCCCCTTATGCCTTTCCCTGATGGAAAATTTTCTCTGTGTTGCTTTCTCAAGATGCAGCCTTCACTCAGGCTGTCCGATTTTTCAATCAATGGTAATCCTCTTACCATTCCTTTTCTGTGCGACAAATTTAATCCTCCGAAATTGAGATGTCCAAATCTCAAGTGCCATAACCAGTTCTCATATTTCACTTCCTTCTGAAAGACCTCTTCAGTTACAGCTACTACATTCTTCCCTTTTCCTTCCAATTCAGTGTTGAGCTTGAGCGGAAACATTCTTTTGCTGGTCATTTGTACTTCAGCAATAATCTTTTTTCTTGGAGGTATATCTATTATTGTGCACACATCATTTTTAAACAATAATTTCTAACCTTTCTTTATGAGCTGCCCAACACTCAAAAGATTACACTTTAAACCAGGAACATAATAAACATTTGGCACAAAATTTTGTTCACCATTTCTTACATGAATACTAACTCTGCCTTTTCCTTTTATAAAGATCTTAGTATCAGTTCTTGTGGTTAATTCTGCTTGAACTTCTTCATGAATATTGGCAAACATTGTTATGTTTTTAGTCATGTGATTACTACAGCCTGAATCTAAGAACCATACATCATCTTCTCTATATTGTGCTACATTACATGTTAAAAACACATTTATTGGGTTCTTTTCTTCTCTTGCTACATTAGCATTCTGCCTATTATTCATGTCATTTTTCTTTTTCCTACATTCATTGGCATAGTGGCCATATTTCTTCCAATAATGACATTGAACATTGGATTTGTCATACCTTTGTCCATGAGCATGTTGGTGTCCAGCTTGTTGGCTGTTGCATTGGTCATGGCTTTGACTCTAATTGTTGCTCCTTCCACCTGAATGTGAAGGGTTGTTCCTTCGTCCTTTTTTTTGGTTTCTTCCTCTTCCTCTTTCTCTGTCTTGACATCTTCCTCTTCCAAAAGGCATATGGGTCTTGAAGGCATGCTCAAGAGATGGGTTCACTGTTCTTTCTAATCTCTATTCATGAGTCATCAACAATGCATGAAGTTCATTTAACGCGAACTTTGAGAAATATTTAGTCTCTTCTATGGTGGTAACAATTACATCAAACCTTGAGGGTAGGCTCCTCAATAGTTTCTCCACAATCCTTCTTTCCTCTAGTGTTTCTCCATGGGACCTTATCTGTGTGACCATCCCAATAACACGTGTGAAGAATGAGTCTATGTTATCAGACTTTTTTATACAGAGAGTTTCAAAATTTCTCCTTAGCAATTGTAGTTTTGTTATCTTCACTTTCTCCGTACCTTGATAGGCTATTTTAAGAGTTTCCCATGCATCCTTGGATCTCTTAGCTACTGAAATCCTTGGAAACACACTCTCATGTACTGCTTGATAGAGATGGAAGAGGGATTTAGAGTCCTTCTTTCTATTTCTCTTCAATAAACCCTTCTCTTCCTGAGTTAAGGCATTAAAAGCCTGCTCATCAGCTGGTTCATCAAAACCATCTTCAACAAATTCCCATAAGTCTTGTGAGGGAAACAGGGCTCTCATGGTAATGGCCCAATAATCATAGTTCTACCCATTAAATTGTGGAAGTTGAGCATTTCCAATATTCATACTAGTGCTTGGTCCAGCCATTGCTTATAAACTGAACTCCGAACTAAACTTGACTGTGTTTTTGAAACAAACTGTCTTTCCTTCTTTAAAAGAAAACTCGGTCTTTGAGGACTAATCTTTTAAAAAAAACAACATCTCTGTTTTTTTCAGAAATACCTGGACTTAACTTCTGTTGGGCTTGCTAGAGTTCTACTGGTGAACTGCTGCAACAAGTTTCCTTCTTCCTTCAGCTTCTTTGAATCATTCAAAGAGCCTGAACTAGCTCTGATACCGTGTTGAAATTTCTGGGAATTCAAAACAATACATAGAGAATAATACTCTCCTTCAAACAAAGAGAATATAATGATAGATATTTCTGAATAAAACTTTTCTTTCTATTTCATTAACAACACTAAATCTATTACAAAATGATAGATTTCTTCCTCTTTGGAGGGATTCACAAAATATGCAGTGAGACTACTACAGATGCAGTGCTCACACACAAACTTCTCATTGTGCCTCAAAATGCACAAACACTGCTCTCTGGTATTACTATGCTTTTTCTTTGCCTGTGGGCTATATCACTCATACAACAATACAAATCATACAATAATATGCAATTCAATGCACTTTTTATATAGCACGGTGTAATAAAACATAAAAGAATACATTGTCGAAACATAAAACTGTTAAACTAAATCTTCTTCAGCACGATGTACGAGTGGATCCCACTTCGCAGTCGACGATCGGCGATCGGCAGAATGGTTGAACAAACAAAACTTGCAATTTTGCAATTGCGATTTGTGATTTGCGATGGCAAAATAAATGGTGTAGCGGACATTGAATTTTGAGATTGCGATTAGTGATGTGCGATGGACCCCACAACGGATATCGCATCGGCGCATCGCATCGCATCGCAATGTAACTTCGGCGGAATAAAATACTGTGGATGTTGCGATTAAGTTTGCAGGATTGCGACAATCACATCACAAAATTTCAATCGGTGATTATAACATATGGCAGATGGTGAATGCTGGTGATTGCAATTGCGATTGCGATTGCATCGCATCACAAATATACAATCGGTGGTACCACTTTTGTTTGGCGGGACATACAACGTCCCTTTTGCTATTTGCGATTGCGATTGTGATGGCATTGCATCGCATCAGAACTCCATATCAACAAGACACTTACAATTTAAAACTTGTGATTGTGGTCGGCAGTGAAGTGGTGGGGACCACTATAACGTGTCTCATTCAAAACTTAAAGGACTTTTCCATTTAAACAAATCTTCTTCAATTTTGGTTGTTGAGGGATTAAAAGCTCAAAACGACTTGTTTCATTAATAACTCTGTTGTTGCGTGATTTGGAACCACGAAAGTCTTCGTTCCTCTGCAAAAACGGCTATGCCCATTAAACATAACTTCACCTCTGCAAACTCCGTTGCTGCCTATAAACATTAATTCCATCCTTAAAGAGCAATGTACAGTGTTGTGCACTCAACCTTCTGCTGCTGCCCTGTTGTACTCTGTTTTTACCTGCAAAGGCAGGTGACTTTAATATTTTCAACATATTGATTAGTCTCTTCACATCACGACATCTCCGATATTCTTGTATTATTCTGTTATTTTTTCCAACAAATATAGACCTACAAACATCACGGCAATTCATTAAATTTAAGTTTTCATCACTTTCTTACATTTGTTGTGTGAAAAATTAAGCCAATAGATTTACATTCTCGGTGTGAAAACTGTTCTCTGAACAGAGTGAATCGTCATTGCCTTTTAAAGAAATTGATTTTTAATCACATTATTTGGCAAAGTGATGTTTCTTATACAATATACTTTCGTTGTCATAATTGTCATCGTAATCAGCTTAGTTTTAGCTTAACCTTTGATTAATGCTGAAGTTTTCTTGTTCTTATGTTTTCCGTGCTCTTCTTTCCAATAACAGTAAGTTCAGAACGAGTTTCTAAATGTTTAGAGCACCTTCCGAGTAAGGTTCAGAACGAGTTTCTAAATACTTAAAGCACCTTATGAGTAAGGATCAGAACGAGTTTTTTAATATTTAAGCACCTTATTTATCGACCAAATTTCCCCCCAAAAAAAATGTATAAGAAGTATCATGGCAATTAGGTAAGTTAAGATATTGGAATTGGTATTTATATATATTTGTATGTAGCAGAATAGTTTTGCGTTTAGTTTACCAACATGTCGATATTCTTTTAATAATGTTTCTCGGCGTCAACAATTTGATGATATATCTTTGTTATCAAATCGCCATCCACTTTCCTTATCAGGTGCATCCTAACCTACACTCGTTTTCAGAGTCCGGCAGATTTTGAGGATGATAATGATGTACTATGTGTTTGGTTGGTGAAAGTATTGACTCCTTACCATATTGACGCCAATGACCTAGGGTACCCTAGCACAATTAGCGCCGTCGGTCTGATTCTCAGGGCATTTGTGCGTCGGATTTTCTCAGATCTTCATTTCATGAGTGAGGCCACCCACAAACGAGTTATAATTTTTCGTTTTATAAGTCACAGGGTAAGCCCTGGGTGACAAATAAAGGCATAACGCATGACCTGGATATGATGGAAGATTGGAAAAATTCACACTATAGCAATTATTTGAAAGTGCTTTTCAAAGACATTTTGGAGACTATGACCTATATTTTATATTATATTTGTACTTTAAATGTTTCAAGTCTGAATAAAGTCACCCTTAGGTTCAAACACTGAACATTTTTTTTCCTAAGCTGAATAATATCTATTGGAATTCTTCAGAAGACAGTAACTTTTCAAGTCGCACGTAAACCTCAGTCAATTCTTAATAATCCTATTTCATGAAAAATGCCCCAATGGGCTTTGATTTCTATCAGATAATTAGTGTTTGGAATTATGACTTCAATTAACATCTCCATCATTTCAAAGAAAACTAAAAACTTATTCCATGATACTCTATTATCAATATATATAGAGTAAGAAGAATATAACAATACTACATTTTATACACGTACTACCCGCCCACAGTTACATTTTCCTCTAGATTCTAATTCCATGGACACTATCAACGGCATTGAATCAAAAAAAGTTAACAAGACAGTTCGGATATTTGATAATTATTCCGATTAAAATTAATAAAATTAGAATCAAATCTAATTTTATGAAATGAATCTTAGCATTAAGGAATACAGTATAAGGTTTTCAGTCGAATAAGTAAAGGAGTATAATATAATAATCACTTTAGTTTCCAGTGTGGGTATGCTTTGATTTTCCCAAATGCCTCGAGGTAGTAGAAAAGGGGAATTTTTAGTTATTCCTTGTATGATAAGAAATACTTGAATGGTCTGCATGCAATGAAGTAAACTCTAGAATATTTGCTTACGCATAGCAAGCCAAATATGCAATCACAATAATATATATTTTCGGTTGGATTTTGCTGTATAATTTTGGACCTTATTATAATTTTTTTAAATTTAAAATATAAAAATGTTTAAATAAATTTAAAATTATGAATTTTATAATTAAAATATAATATTTTTAGTTTGAAATTTTTAATAAAATTTAGGATTTTATTATTAGTTATTTATTTAAAAAAAAATTAAAATATATAAATAAATTTAAATATGTTGAATATAAATAAAAGTATATGATCATCATGAAAAATATATACAGTCTGTGGGGGTGTTAGGTTGAATCCTTTCATAATGTGTGGGGGTGTTATGTTGAATCTTAGGGAAAATTGAATATAGGATGTTGAAAAATAATTGAAGTTTATAAAAAAAAAATTATTAAAAAAATAATATTTATATACTTTTTGAATTTTTTTTTGTTTATTTACAGATTTTTAATTATTTTTGTTTTTAATTTTTTATATTTTAAAATTTAATAAAAAGAAATCTAAATATATAAGTGTTTATTTTTTATTTTATCAAAATTAATACATATATTTTTTTATCATAATAAATAAACACGTAAAATAAACCTGATATATTACAGATAACCAAGGATTGAAAGATCAGATATAAATTTCTATGTTTATCATATCTATAAGCATGGAAGTGGTCAGTTGCAGCTGCAGTGATTATATTTTTTTATATCGAATCCTTACCCATAATAGAATACTTTTATATTTTTTTATATGATGACGTAACACTTTGCAATACACTTTGTTGTTTTAAAAAATCCTTTCTCGATTTCTTGCGTTGAGAAACTCAATTAAAGACAAGCTGTTTAAATAAGACATATTATGACAGACACCTTAGTCTGATTTTCTCTTAGTATAAACAATTATTTTCCATTTATACTTTGCACCTCACTGCTTCAGCTGATAGAGGATTTGAACCTCGCTGTTTCAGCTGTTAGAGGAAGGTAAATTTAATAAGAATAGACATTATATATTTTTTTCATGTGAGTAAATACTTATTTTTTGTGAGTGAATACCCATGTGAGTGCAAAAACATTGGTGTCATGGTTGTTTTTAATGCCTAATAAATCAAGTTATCCAGCAAGCAAAATTTAAGTTTATTCAGAATGGAGAACAGCCACGCCAGAATATTGAAACATAATGCATTTTATCATGACCCAACTGCTCATCAGAAAGGCATTAGAGATATGTATAAAAGGAAAAGGAAAATGGTGAAACATCACATGCAGGTTAAGCTATGTTTTACTCCTTACACTGCAGCACAGGTAGAAAACTAATTTTCCCAGGTTACTGGTTAATCAAATGTGTGAGTGAAGATGGGAATTTGCTTGGTAGTGACCGTGAAACACGAGCATAAAGTTATCTTGATAAAAGGTGAAGATAAGGTAGTATTTTGGAAAATAATGGAAATTAGAGGATAAAATTTTACAGAAATTTTGAAAATCTAGATTATAGTTGTCAAACTTTAAGAATTTGGGTGCCTTAGTATTTTTGATGATGTTGAATGCATTTGCACCATAAAAAAAAACCAAGATTAATTTTTGAAATTTGTTTTGGCTGAGAAAATAATTATAATAATTTGTTATGTGAGCCAGATTTAAATCAAAAGAGATTTTTTGGATATAATTTATTGTGTAATAAAAAATACAGTAGAGTAAGTCACAGGGTAAGTCTGGGTGACAGATAAAGGCAACACGCATGACAGGGATATGATGGCAGACTGGAAAAATGCACACTATTTGAATGATTTGAAAGTGCTTTTCAAAGATCATTTTGGAGACTTTTCCAGCGAATGACCTATTTTTTTAATTATATTTGTACTTTAAATGTTTGAAGTCACCCTTCGGTTCAGATACTTTCTAACATCTTTTTCATAACCTGATTAATATCTTTGGAATACTACAGAAAAGAGTAACTTTTCAAAGTTGCACGTAAACCTCATTCTATTCTTAATAATTCTATTCCACCGAAAATGTCCCAGTGGGCTTTTATTTATATAAGATAATTAGTATTGGGAATTATGGCTTCCACTAACTTCTCTATCATTTAAAAAAGAAAAAAATTAAAATCCTATTCCAGGACACAAAATTATATATATATAAATTATTTTAAACCCATGGAAACTATACGACATTGCATCAACAACCGTTCACAAGAGTACAGTTTGTATGTTTGATAATTATTCCAATCAAAATTAATACAATTAGAAGAAAATCTAAGTTTATGGAATGAACTACATAAATTGTCTGCATGCAGTGCGAATAAACTCCAGAATATTTTCTTTCGCATAGCAAACCATTAGAAAAAACATTAGTTAATTGAAGAAAACCATATTTGTAATCACAATAATATAATATTTTCAGTGAGTTGTTATTATTATTATTTTTAATTTAAAAGAAATAAATAAATTCTAAATTCCAAAAAATAAAGTAATATTAACATAATTAACATATAATATCCTTTGTTAGAATTTTCCTTTTTTCATTTAAAAGTATAAATAAATTTAAATGTGCCGAACATAAATAAACATATATGATTATGCTTAAAAAATAAACATATGATTATGTTGAATTATATATGATAATGTTAAAAAATATACATTTGATTATGCTGAATTATAGATGTGTGGAGGGTGTTATGTTGAATGTTAACAAAAATGGCAAAATTGAATATATGATGTTGAAAAATAGTTGAAGTAGATGTTTTTTGTTTTGCATTTTTATTTAAAGAAAAATATATATATGAAAAAAAATTAAATATGAAACTTTTTATCAAATATTATGAATAAAGAAAAAAATTCTTTATCTTACTAAATAAATTACACGAGATAAACCTCGATCTATTCAAGATCACAAAAGATTGAAAGATTAGGTGTAAATTGCGATGTTTATCAAATCTATGATGATGAACATGGTCACTTGCAGCTGCAGTGTTTATCCTATTCGTATGTCGAATCCTTACCTTATAGAATATAATACTTTTATTTATATTAATTGGATATTTCCACGACGTTATTCGCAATACACTGTGTTGTTTTAAAACATATTTTCTCGAGAAACTCAACTAAAGATAATTATTATTATTCTTAACCATAAAGAGTAGATTATATATATAATATGCATTTATTGGTATGTAAAATGTGAGATATTACATCAAAAGTTTAAGTTTGTTCATGGCTGTTGTTTTTATATTGAGATTGCGTAACTTTTTTTGATTTGTTTCTAGCCATTCCAAAAGAAAAATCCTTAAATACCAGCCTATAGCTAAATATTTTGCAGAAATATTTACATGTATGGTTTTCCATAAAAACAAATTCGGATTATCTGAAGTGGTGAACCATTCTTTCTATTGTCACTCTTAGAGAGAATCTTGAGTTGTAGAAGACCAGTGCCTAGGACATCTTAAAAGCAGGAGGTCATCTAGGTTCTCTTCATGTTCTTTGGTAGGGACCTCCTGGGTGTCAACTTGATGGAATTATTTGATATGTGGTTCTAGATAAAAAGGGGAGTAGAGTAATATATGTGAGCTTTGATTTGAAGAGAAAAAGATAACTCAAAATGGGCTTGTCGCTGCAATGAAGTTCGATTTGCTGCAAATAGGGCTGGATGTGGAATAGACAAACAATATTTAAAGATAATTTGGATGGAATCCTCAAAGGATTCAGATGGTAAGTCAGAGTGATGCAGGCTTACAAAGATATAAGAATCCACCTCCAGAAACTTAAGAAGAAAGCCATTGAGATAAGAATTTTGGAACATAAATCATGCACCAAGCCTAACTAAGGTAGCATTATAGACCATTGTACGAGTATCATTCAAGAAGAATTAATAAAATAATCTATAGACGACCCACATTCCAAACAAATTATAACAGGAAAGAAAGTATGAGGAAACATAGCAATAGATGAAACTAAACACAAAAGAGGCATACACATTGTTCATAAGTCCAGCAGAAATCCATTCTTGCAACAAACAGTCGTTATATTATTTCTTCAAAACGACTCTTTAGATATACATTAAGAGAAAATCTAAAAATTACAAAATGTGTTACACAAACTATACACTTCAAACTTCTAGAGAATTCATAACCTTTACTTCATCTGTGATTTTTCCTTTTATAGTTATTACATGGGCACCGTTGCCAGATATTTTCCCAAACAAAATATTCCTTTCAGATCTTACAGTTTCACATCTCAATAAAAAACTGATGCGGCATAACAACATCGCATCTGAATCAGTATTGATTGACACAAAATATAAGAGAAACATAAAAGGAATATAAAATGCATATAATGCGTAGGATGAAATCAGGATTTCACCTGGTTTCACATTACATTGAAATTGAAAATAAAAAATAAAACAAAGACCACATGGGCCTGATCATGATGTCCATTAGTGGGTACGACGAGGAGTGCCAAAGCCTCTTGTGTAGCGTGATCTGACTGAAGACATGGAGGAGTGAGGCTAATGAGGTGACGTAGTTGGACGTTGTTGTGAAGTGGAGGAAACTGGAGGATTCACGTATTCATAGCATCTTTTCCAGGTGACTGCTCTAGGTAGAGGCGTAGTGGTGAAGAACATGAACATGGACTGCAGTTGAGTAAGCTCGGAATAATCTAGGCAGGCCGCAAATAATCTCTTGACCTGAGCAAGGAGGAAGAATTCTTTACGCATTGCTGCTACTAAAGTATATTCCTTCAAGCGGGAGATCTTATCTATCGTAATGTCTGCCTTGCATTTAATCTTTGAAATATTTTTATCATAAGTGGTTAGGGGAAGTAATTCCCTTGACTGTTGATCCTAGCATGGCAGGAGGCCATCTTCTACCAACCTGTACCATTCCTTATCATATTTCTCCACTCCCTTTGATATGAGCACTAGATATCCCAATTCCTTTATGCGTGCCTCCTTTTTCTCAATCATCTTACTGACCTGCATGATAGTCTGGAAATGATCAACCACTCCCTCGGTGCTCAACTCTTCAGATGGGAGTTCGTTAATAAACCAGGCATATCTCCTAGTTGTTGTTGATTTCTCCTCTCTTTCCCTACGAGTGGCCTCCAGTTGTACTTTATACTCTCGAATGGTGCTCTTCTTATCGTTGGTGAGCATGAGGAGCTACCAATGTTCTTTGACCTCTACTATGATCTCTCCCCAGACCATTTTCCTAGATTATACCAACGACATATTACCTTTAAGCTAAGCTTTCAAGTCTTTGATAGCCTTCTCATGTCCCTGGGATTCCTTGCGGAGGTTCTCCACCTGTTTCTATAAGGATGAAACTGTCGTATGATTCTCTACATATGTAACCTTGGCCTCGTCTAGGAGACAACAGGTAGTGGGGGTTTCATATTCTCACATCCTTAGATGTGCCAAAGCTTTGGTTAGCTCTTCCGAAACACTCTAAGGATCTTCTGGTATAGGAACTACACATGTATGTTCACCCCACTTAAGTTGTAACTCTGAAAACCTCTCTTTAAGTCCAACGAGCCCTTTATCCTTTTGAGCAATCTCTTCCCCCCTTTGAGCGAGGGAATCAGTGAGGACTATTTTTTCCTTTTCCACCTTGGCAAGTTCCTTGGTTTGGATATGTTCAATGTGAGGAATATTTAATTTTCACCTCAATTCTTGTACCTCCAACTCTGATTTCGCGAGAAGGGATTGTATTTATTTATTGGCATCAACTCCCTTTCCCCCACTAGAAGGAAAATACCCTCTACTGGAGGTTATAAAGGAGGTTTTTAGTGTTATAAAATTGGCCAAAATTGTCAAAAAATCATTTGTTACAACATTCATTTATGGTTACAGAGGTTTTGGTGGATCTTTTAATGGAAATTCAACATAGCTAAAAAAAAATAGGCGGCCAGAGGTAATTATAGATGTTTCTTTCATCGGTGTGTTAATAAGGATTTAACGCATGGGGATGTTCTAATTGGACTTTGGTTTTGAGCGGTGCCCATAGGTCGTATCAACGCACCGATTCATAGAGTTGTAGAAACGCACCGATGCGTAGTATCACACAAATGCACCGAGATTTATAATTGGTATCAATATTCGTGCAGTGCCCATAGGACGTACAAATGCACCGATGTGTATAGACACTTAAACACCTCGGTGCACAGTATCACACAAATGCACTGAGATTTATAATTGGTATCGGTATTCATGCAGTGTCTATAGCTCGTACAAATGCACCAGTGCGTATAGACACAAAAAAGCCATGGTGCATAGTATCACACAAACGCACCGAGATTTATAATTGGTATCGGTATTTGTGTGGTGCCTATAGGTCGTGAAACAGCACCGGTGCGTATATAGACATAAACGCACCGATGCACTGCATCGCACAAATGCCTTGATATTTTTAATTAGTTTTGGCATTTGGGCGGTGACCATAGGTTGTAAAACCGCACCGATGCACTTAAGAATAAAAATGCACCGATGTAAGAATACACGCGGTGGTTTTCATTTTGTATTTTTTTACAAACATCGACCTGCGACAGTGCAATTATTGTGATTGTTTTAAATTCATTATTCATCAAAAGCTAACACATCTTATAACAATATTCATATTAATTAAATTTTTATTAATGCATTTGAATGTCATGTTTGGATTAATTTGTTATACCATATCGTAATTATTGTGGTTTTTTAAAATTCACTATTCATCAAAAGTTGATACATATATATCTTATAAAAATATTCATATTAATTAAATTTTTATTAGTTCATTTGAGAACGACAGTGGAGAACGCAATAGCGACAATGGAGAATGCAATAGAGTAAATTAAAACATATATATATATATATATATATATATATATATATATATATATATATATATATATATATATATATATATATATATATATATATAAAAGACATTCTTTGTGATACAAAATGGGACAGTTATTGGTATCCCTTTATCTTCCAATTGGGACACTATGTCCATTACATTAAAGAAAATGTCTGATTTCACAGACATATTTCAAAAAATACAATGCCTTGCTTTTATATCCAAACATAGTGATCATCATTCTTTGCTTGAACTGCTGTCACTGCTAGAGCTACTTCCATGACGGGTTATTTTCAGGAATGTTTTGTTCACAGTGTTGATTTTTTTCTTCTTCTTCACCTTCCATCTACAAACATAAAAATGAAAATTTCAATATTAAATAATATACATCAATGTAAATAAGAAAGAAATGACATACCAATGCAACAATTGACTCATAAACTATACACATTCTTTCAAAACCATGTAACATCCCATCTTTCAAGATTTGATCTGTTGGCGCAATTTCATAATTTGTTTCCTACAAGTTTTATACCCCATAAAAAATCATATATTTAATATAAAAGATTTATTTTTTCTATTAATTATAGACTGAGTTAAGTAAAACAAGATCGATAGATGCTTATGAATTCTACAATTAAGTTCTGATATGCCAACATATACTCACAACCCATATTTAACCCAATTTTAATCAATTCCTCTGATGGTTCTTATTTGTATGTTAGCACTTGTTTGAAGACATTCAATGATGATTTTTGTAAAACAACTTAAAAAACACAAAAAATAAATATAGTTAAATTTCTATAAGGAAGTAACAATTACTCACCAACTTAGATATCAATCCTTTTTTTCCTTGTCGTCCTGTGCTGAATGGGTTCCATTTTCTTTTCTTTTCTACAAGAAAATACTTGAAAGTTAATATTTAATGTTAAATTGTTTATTTATTGTAACTAATGATCGAAAAATTCAATGATTACATATTTCATTTGAAGGACATTGTTGTTGATATGGTTCCTCCTGCAAAGCAATTTTGTCCATTTCTTTGACCATCTCCTTACCCACCTTTTTTGGACATTCCTACTGGCATATTTCTGATATCAGCTCATTCATATTTTGAGATTTTCATAATCTTCCTAAAAATGTAACATGACAATAAAATATTTAATTTTTATATTGATATATGAAATGTAAGTATAAAAAAAATGATATTTATAAATAATTATAGACACATTTAAAGGAATATTACATTTTCATTCATTCTTTTATGTTGTTGTATGTTTTTGCTATTAAAAGTTTGACATGTCTCATTGACCAATTCTGATGCAGGGGAATTAGGCCCAAGACACTTTTTTGTACATAAATAAACATAAGAGGGGTCTCATGTTTTGTTCCCCTATGTAAATATCCATAGTTGAGTAATTTTAGTCAATTAGAGGGAGAAATGTAACTGCCCGAATGATTAGTGGGCGTAGGAAGCGATAGTCCATTTCAAACTTTCATAGCGTTAGTTTAAATTTGTAACTGTAGGAATTTGAAGAGTTATGAGTCATAGGGAGGATGAATCGATTGATTCCAAATTTGTATAAAAATAAATCCCCGTGACAGAGTCGAACGACAGGAAGGACCTGCAAGGACCTACACAGACCTACACAGACTTGCACAGAAGACCTGCATAGAGAACTGTATAGGCTGCATAGGCCTGTCGTAGAGACAGAGTAGGAAATAGGGCCTAGACATTGGAACATCTGGCCGATATGTTGTAAGTTAATTCACTGTATAAATATAGAATTTGTTCAGTATGTTGTGTGCATTGTGATTTAGTTCCATATGTGAATTGTCGATTTGATTTCCTGTGTTAGTGGCTCGGATCTTATAAGAAAGAATATATGACTGAATGTAATTTGAACTTGTGATAGAGCTCTGATTGAGGCTCCGTATCTAATGGGAGAATCTATGTGAATAAATTCGAGTCAAATCTTATGTAAATGTATATATGTTTTCTTGGTGAAGGATAATGGATCTCTGTGTAGTTGAGCTCGAGTCCAATAAGCGAGGGATATAGAGACCAGAGTGATAAAACCCATGTTAAGAGCTTTTACCATAGACGGTGTGTCAAGAAGGGAGTGTGTCAGATAGAATCCTGCATGACGTATAAAAGGAATCCCCCTGTAGATGGAATCGAAATTCCAATACGAGGTTGTATAACCAGTGCATGTACAATGTGTCCAGAGTTAGTGTTAACGCAAAGGAATCAACGTTGAGATGGAACGCAAAGTTAAGTGGAACCTGGAGTGGGGAACCATGACCGAGACAAACAGTGACGCGGGTTTGAGTGAACAGTAAAGGCTAGAAGCGGATTTCATTGCACCACCTTTCATCAGTAAGTGGTATTCAAGGAGGGGGGAGCGATTCCATAGAGGTGTTGATGCATGGCAAGGCGAGACCCAAAGAAACTTCTTCCATAAGCGCGCCATCGCGCATTAACTATCGACCAAAGACACGGTGCAATATTTCTATATACCATTGATCTGGAGGCTTGATATCTAATGGTGATCGCTCGCAGGATTTGCACGAGCTTTAATCAGAGGTACGGTGTATGCATTTCGCGATTGTATTGTGGGCCAGGACGAAGATATATGTAATGAATTCGGGTTATTAATATAAGGCGGAAACCTTGCTTATAATGTTCGACGATAAAGTTGAAACTCGTAAATATATTATATATTACCACGGGTCTTAACATTTGATTAAATACAATAAAGTTTAAATATGCAGATGTCGGGTTATTTGTGTGAACGAATTGCATATATTATATACATTGAGATATTATGGTGTGCATATAATGTTTGAATAGGCGAAGTGGGGGCCACATGAATTGTGATTAGGCGTGTGGTTAAAAGACCAAGGGTTTGATACGCATGGTGTGGAAGCCTTATTGGTTTGGTTATAGCTATAAAGGGAACATTGAATTAATATCTCAATTCTCTGAATTGAGATATTAAAAATGACCAGACCTATTTATTAAAATTTCCAGCTCAGGAAGTAAGAGAACAAAGTGTGAGATTTCCGGATGGGGAAATGATTGGGCATGAAACTTTCGATGCACTTTACACACAGTTTAGGTGAAATTTTGAAAAGTACTGGGAATGTTGGTTTGGCGGGTATCCCAGCTATCAAGTGGTATCGGAGCAAGAATTTAGTTAGCTCATTGAAAAGTTTATTTTGGAAATGCACATGTATTGAACAAGAAAGACTAGTCGATATTTGAATCTGTTTAATAGAGAAAATTGCAGATTTGATTTGACATACAGTGAAGGTCTCTAGATGGACAGAATCTGGATTTGGAGACAGAAGATTGCAGCAGGTAGAAATGCAGTGCAGGTGAGGAAAGAAGGAACAAGATCATTCAGGGATCTTGAGAGGTAAGATGATGAGCCTTATTTGAACTCTGGTTGGAAGGTATTGTTTGCAGAATAAAGAGTGCAAGAAATTGAGGAAGACATCTCAGCAGAAGTAGATCACAAGCTTTGAGAGCAGTGATAGAAGAGTCTAGCAAGGGATTTTGAGTGTATAAAGAGTGTGGCAGAACCTGAAATAATTCCCAACTAAGGTTGGATGAAAGAAGAAGAGGGGTTTTCTTGAGAAAGTTTCAGAGTGAAGCCTAGAGAGCAGAGAGAGTGCTCAGAAGGTTCTGAATATAGGGGACCAGTACTTGCCAAAAGCAGGAGCTCAAGATAGAAACTTGGTGAGGTAAGTTGCAGCAAGAGAGCTTGATGTTGCAGAGTCTTAGTGTAGCTTATAAGTGAAGAACTCCTAGAGAATGGAATGGCTACTAAGAGCCATAACAAAGACTGTAGAGATTGCATAGGTTCTGGAAGAGGCCACAGCAAAAGAGTGTGGGAAGATGCCAAAGCAGTTGGCATGAGGAAGAGAATCACAAATGAAGAATATTGGAAAGAAGTTGCCGAGATCAAGGAGGAGCTCAATGAACTGAAGAGAAGGATAGAAGAAATCCAGAGAGTTGGATGGATCATGAAGAAGAAGATAAAGTGGCAGAGGCTACAAAGGAAGAAGGAGCAGATGATGAATGCTCAAAAGAAGAAAGGAATACTCAGAGTGATTGAAAATATGGAGAAAGACTTGAAGACTGAAGCTTCAAGTGGGACCAAGGGGTCCAAGAGCCTTACATCTGACATATTGTGTATGTTTACAGGAAGAGCAGGTGAGAGAGAACAAACTTCTAATGTTGTCACTGAGGAAGAAAATGGAGCAGCTACATGTTTTGAGGATGTTTATGCACAGTTGGAGAAAGATTCTGCTTTCCAACATATCGGAAGAAGAAGAACTTTAGTTTGTGATATTGGCTAGAAACTGGAGGCTGAACAGCTTGAGGACTCAGAAGAAGAGACCATTGGAGGATCTATGGAAAATATAGAAGACTTGGAACAGCAGAAAGATTTGGTGACCAAATCACCAATTGTGACCATGAGGTCCTGTGTTTTTGCATCTGACAAGATGTGTGTGAATGCAGGTGTCAATGAAGGCAGTTCACATGATGAAAATGTGATAGATAAAGTTGACTCTTGCCAAGTAAAGTATGATGAATATCTTTCAGATGAAGAACATATTGAACTATTGCAGTAGAAGGAATTAATCAATTCCTTATTTGATGGAAGAGATCGTTTCAATGGAGCTGATGATGAATTTTTCATTAATGCTGATAATCACAGGTTGCTTTTGATAAATTCCCATGTGGAGAATGATGGGCGGGTAGCTGGGGTCTTTGCAGAGATGGGAAATCGGGATTTTATTCTGATGAAGACTGAGGAGATAGTGACAGCAGAAGATAAAGAAGATTGTGGTGAGATGCCAAGATTGGGGCATGAGAAGAGGACAAAACCACAGAGAGAATATATTCATATGGTAAGGACAGAGATGATTGAAGATGAGAAAGTTCCTTCTCGTGAACTAGAGCATAAAGACATCCTTGAAGAGGATGGTGTAGAAGGGAAACTAACTGATGATCTCAAGAAATTTTTGAAGAATTGCAATCAGCATTCTGATGTGCTGATTGAGAAGAAGAGAAAGTTGGGACAACATATTGAGATGCTGACAGAAGAAGGGAAGGCTCTGAGGCCTTGTAGACTTTGTTCTAACAAGTATTTGATGAATGCAGATCCTATTTGTTACACCAATTTTTGGTCATCTAACCTGTTATTATTAGATGAACCCAAGTACACCATGTAAGACCAATTTTACCCTAAGTAAAATTGCTTTGACCACATAAAATAACTTATTTTTTTATATTTCCTGGTCATATTTAACCCAAAATAAGAAACTTAATTAAATAGATCCTTATTTATTTAATTATTCCCTAAGAATAAGTTATTTAAATCAATATTTAAATAATATTCTTAGTTAAATTTGACTAAATCATCCATAAATAATTAAATAAACCATTATTTATTTAATTGTATTCCCATCACTTCCCTAAGATGATAAATAAACCATTTATTTATTTATTATTTATAAATAAAGGAATTGACCCAAGTCAAGAACCCTTTTCCCTCCAACAAATACAATAAATTATTCCTAAAGGGTGCTTCTAGAATTCGATTAATAATATTTTATTCATGCACCGAGTTCTAGACCGCCCCAATATTTTGTTATAAACAGGGGGGTTTTCCCCATTCATTTGTCACCTTCATTGCATTAGATCACTCTGGATCTACTCTTGGTCACCATTTTCCATTTTGTTTTGTGAACTCCCATTGAGTTCTATGTTTATTGTTCTACACCTATAAGGGAGAGAAATGTTAGATCTGAAACACTGAGGACTTTCAATAACCCATCCCACTGAGGAGAACCAGAAGACACCTTTCTTGTTTTCCTCTCAAGTGCCCCATTCTTTAATATAATACAAAATTATTTTAAATACATTTTTCTTGTCTTGTCCATTGGATTTATGGAGCCATGTTATATTTTATCTTCTTAATGTCTTTTGTGCTTAGATCTGAATTTGTGCAGCAAACTTAAAGATATTTTTCAGCCATAATCAATGTTAGGGCTATTTGTTATGCGTAGCTAAAGTGATATTTTACGATGAAAGAATCATACTAACAATTGGCGACTCCACACGGCTTTTCTTTTGCGACCGCTGTCGTTTTATCTATTCCTGCATATCCAGTTGTTTCAAACCCTAGGGTTTCTCTTCCATTTTTTGTTTTTCCTATTTTTATGGTGATTTTCACCCCTAAAACCCTTAAACAATCAAATTTTTAACTTCCGTTTTTTTTTGGCCTTATTGCGCAGGTGACAGACATTAGTCGTAGCTGAGACGACAATTTTTTCTGAAATCTGCTGCCGAGAGAGCCGGATCTGCAGGTCGCACTTATCAGCCCAAAAATTGCGACCTGAGCCTCAGAATGTACTTTTCTGCCCCAAATCTACGACCTGGACTAAAAACAGGTCAGAACCTGCAACCTGCAATTTTTCTGCAAATTTTTCAGTACTTTTTCTGGGTTTGTCTGAACCTTCCGTCAGGGTTTTCCAACCTCTTTCTCTGCCCGTTTGGAACTATTTCTGATCTTATTCACTCAAATAAGAGGGAATCTTGCCCCTTAGGGCTCTAGTACCCTCCACTTTTTGTGGACAAGTCTTTACTGTTTCAGAAGTCTAAATTTCCAGAGTTTTAGCCCTCTTTTTCTCTGATCTGATACCTCCTTTTCAGATCCCTTTCGATGAGTTCTTCTCCCTCTCAAAACCACCTCATATCATTTTTTTTGGGTTCATTTCTAAGGCCACTGCCTTGTCTCTTCTATTTTTAGGTGATCTCCTCCTATCTAGCAGCAACCTTGCCTCTGCTTATTTTTTGTTCTCTACACCACTTTTCAGCAGATTTACCCTTTAGATCCCAGTCCCTTCAGACCTTCGATCTATTGGCCTCTTTTAGCATGCTTTTCCTATTTTTTTCCCTCTTATAGACTAGTTTTGAGAGACCCGCCTCCTTGGGTTAGATTGCTGCATTTTTAGTTGTTAATTTTCTGTTCTTTTAGTCTTATTTACCGCAGATTTCTTTTCCGTTACGCAGCACACTGTTTCTTTTACTCTCAAAATGTCTGGGTTTAAACAATTAAAATTAACACAGGCCACACACTGACCCTAAGTGAAGAAGCGCCTGGTTAACACCACCTGGCAAAGACTTTAAAATCAATTGTCATTGCACCTTTCTGCCCTTGACCTCACTTGATTTTGTCCCTCCCTGCCCTTGTCAGTCTTATTCTTCCCATCATCATTACGCCCCCAAGGCGCCTCTCCAAGAGACTTCATGGCCTTATCCTCAGTTTTTGATTGGTCGACTTCCTCCTTCCCGTCGTCATCGAGTAAGTCTCTCCCTGAGTCCGCACTCTGACTCTTCCTCTGATTGTTCGGGTTCTCCCCCTCCTAGTTCTCCCCCTGTCACTTTCACCATGTCTACTCCATGTCTACTTCAGGGCCTACCACCAGTAATAACCCCAGTACTACTGCTGGGTCTGTTTCCAATGGAACCACCTAAGGACCTACCTCGACTGCCCCATTACTCCCTTATATGGCCGGCCTTAGTCTCGCCGACTTCAATCAGCTGATTAATGATCCTATCCGCCATGATGTTAGTTGGACTACTATGCCAACCAAGCTCCCCTCCAACATTCCCAAGTTCGAAGGCCTTGCTAGTGAGGATCCCTCCAACCATATCTGATCCTTCCAGATGTGGTGTTCCTCCAATTCCATTACTAATGACTCTATTCGTCTTTGATTGTTCCAATGCACGCTTATAGGCGAAGCTTCTAAATGGTATGTTGAACAGGCCACCTCCTCCCATACCACTTTTGCAACCATTTCCCAAGCCTTTTTATCTTATTTCCATCTCCCTCTCTGATACGACACTGGTACCGAGCTTTTAACCTCCTTCCGTCAATCCTCCTCAACCCGCCTTTCCGCTCATGTCCAGGAATGGTGGTGCAGAAGAAGCTTATGTCGAGCTCCCCCCTTTGAAGATCGGGTTTACATGGATTGGTTCCTTCGCTCTCTCTTACCACCCATTGGAAAATATGTCACATCCCATTTTCCCCAAACCGAAGAAGCCACCCTCCAAATCGCCTTGAAGTATTACCTTATCTATGCCCAATCTGGTTATATTCATACCATCCTTCCTGACCTTCCCAAACGCAGTGGCCCTAATGCCTCAGGGGCATCTCATTCTGCTGATGGTATCGTTGGAGCCCTGTCACATACTCTGCCCAACCTCCTCCAAGCCATGGTTTTCCTCTAGGGGCCAGCCCCTCCGACGTTTTTTCCCCTCCAGACAGCATGTATTCAGGCTTTGGCATGCCTCCTCCTTTTTCCCACCCCCCTGCTTACCTTACTACTACCCACCCTCCTCCTTATCCATATCCGCAACCTGGTGTCCCAACACTTGGACCTCCCACCCCCTTGCCTTCTCCACCCCCACAACCGCACTTACTACGCCCTCCAGGGCAAGTATTTTCACAACAGGGGGCACCTAACTTTCCTCCTTCTCAAAGAAGGAGAAGAGGCAATCAATCCGCTTCTGGTAATCGTGGACCCAATCCTTCCAATATCTACTCCACCACTGCCAACTAGCCACAGGGCTCTCAACCCAAGCCGGACAGGCCACTTCACACCAATAAGCCCTGTTCCTGTTGCGGTGTTTATGGTCACCACACTCACGATTGTCTCTTATTACCACAAATGCGGAAACTTTGGGATTCTCAAGCCACTGTACGGGAACAACACTCCTCCCCTACTACCCCTTCCACCCCCGTTACTTCTCAACCGGCTGTGTTTACCGATCCTTTCCCGCAACAAGGATTGATGGCAACTCAACCACCTCACACCCCGGTAACCACTCACCCTTCCCCTTCTGGTTCCTATGATTAACAGATTCTCATGATGGCTTCTGACCTACCTCTCATTGTCGATCTCAACCTTCAAACTCGGTCCTGTCAGTATTCCACACCTCCTGTTCCATCTGTCTCTGAGTCTCCATCGTCAGGTCCTACAGAGCCTCTATCGACACCCAATGGTCTCTTGCAACTCACTCTGCCCAAAGCCGAGGTTCATCCAAAGCCTCCTAAGGGACCATTATGCCGAAACGCTGCCTCTGGTCCTGCTACCCATTCATATAGCATAATAGATGATCTGGCCCAATCTCCTGCTGCCATTTCAACACTGGAACTCCTCCAGTCATGTCCTTCTCAAAAGAGGGCTCTACTATCTGTCGTGGGCACTGTAGATCCTGCTGATGACCAATTGATTGTTTTCGACACCCGTCAAACAGACCATCCCCCTCTTCCTCCTTCAGCTTCTTTCCAAATCCCAGTCAAAATCTGAAACGCCAATGTTGCTCGGTGTATTATTGATGAGGGGGCATCTACCTACGTAATGTCTGCTTCGGTTTGGAAACAACTCGGATCCACTGAATTGGCCCCTTCCACCATCACCCTTCGTGCATGGGATGGTCATGCCTCCCAGTCCATTGGCTTATTTCGTAACTGTCCTATCACCCTTGCCGGCAAGACTGTTTGTGTCGACGTTGAAGTTTTCGATGCCCCTCTTGACTACAACATCCTTTTGGGGCGTAGTTACACTTATGCCATGTCAACCGTCCTGTCCGAAGTCCACCGCAAGATGTTTTTCCCTGATAATGGCAATATTGTCACCATTGACCAATTAACCTACCATGAACCAAAATCTCAGACCTCCCCTGAGTCCATCATCTCGACTGTCACCAATAAACCAACTGTTGATTCGTTGACCAGTGTTTCCCCTGGCATCTACAAAGACTCCTCTTTGCTTGGAACTTTTCCTGGTCCCCCCCCTCCTCTCGTCCCTGACCCTAGCTTAGCAAATGTTTGCATGATGCAATCATCTCAGGTTAGCCTTCCATAGCCTGCTCCGGCTAGTCAGCAACCTCCATCTCGCCCACCGCCTCCTACTCCTAGCCCTTCACTTCAATCAACTGAACCTTTTTAACCCGACCCTTTCCATCACACTTAGGAACCTTCCTACCCTCCTGAGTTAGTTCCCTCAGGTCTCCACCATATGGGAGTCGTCCCCCCTAGTCACTACCACGCTGATCAAATACCTTTCCTTGGTCCCCCCCCCGGGCGTCTATTCGGTCCCCATCATGGCCACCCTTTCCCTTCCTAATCTCACCTTGGTAATTCCCGTTTTGTATCTTACCCCTCCAGCCGCGACCCGACCAGGCTACCCCAAACCATACATAGTTGTGACCCCAGTCCAACTGATCCTCGTCACTCCTTCCACCACCACAGTGCCCCTCGCCCCTCCGCAAAACCCTCCTAATACTGCGATAGCTACAGGCAAGAAACGAAAAACTTGCAAGGGGGCATCCAATGACACGACCACCACACCTGACCCTACCCCTCTCCAACCCGCCAAACCTTGTGCCTTTTGTGATGGTATCGGTCATCCCACTCATATTTGTCCTGAGTTGCCCCATATCCAACCCATGGTTAAAGTCTCGTTCCCTGAATATACGGTCCCTGACACCTATGTTTCTTCCTCATCCGTAGCCAAGAACCCAAATACTCTTCGCACAAAAAAACCTTGTGCTCTGTGTGGTGTCCATGGCCATTATTTTCACCATTTCCCTCACCTCACGCATTACCGAGCCTCTTTAAAGGTCATTCGTGAGTACGAAGTTGAAAACAATCAATCCGCCTCACCCATCCTTGCTCAGTATGCGTCAAGTTTACTTGAGGATCCCCCGGTTACCATTGACATCCCTCCCCATGATGTTGAGATGTCCGAATCTGCTTCTCCTCTCTTATACCTATCATCATCTGCACACCCTTCGGAGTACATCCCCTCTGAATCCACTCCATCTGTTTCGCTTGATCCCCCTTCCGCCACTTTTTCGGGCTCTTTATGTTTCGACCATATTTTTAATTGTTCTTATTTCATTTCCCCTAATGACCTGTATGTGCACATTTCTTCCTCTATTGATGATCTAGGTAGCTTTGCAGCCTCTTGTGGTTTCCACCACCTTTCCTTGCCTCCCCATCATCCCGATACTCCCATCCGTATCTATGATGTACTTCGCAACATGCGTCCCCTCTTTTCCTCCCTTTTCTCGTCTTGTGATGATATTCCCTCGACCCTCTCGTCCACTCATTACCTTGGTTATGTCGATGACGGCAGTCGCTATTCTCGAAACCTTGCCTTAGCCGCCTGGGCCATTTTTACCACCTTGCATACCCTTGTTCTTGCAAATGGAGTCTGCATTCATCAAGCCACCAATAATTAGGCCGAATATGATGCAGTTTGTGGTCTCTTAGCCGATGCTCTCTCTCATCACATCCTCCATCTGCATGTCCATTTAGATTCACTTCTTCTCGTCTTACAAATTAATGGTGTCTATCGTGTGCCTAACCCTATCCTGTTTAGACAGTATTTATAAGTGCAACTTTTGATACATGAATTTAGATTCATTACATTTAGCCATATACCTAGAGATCAAAATCACTACGTAGATAAAATCACAAACCATGTTCTAGACTGGCATATATCACACACAACACAATAACATTTTACACCATCAACCAAATACATATACATCACATATATTACATAACACGTGTTTTTAGAGTCCATCTACTTTGAAACATGCTACATGCACATAGCATGCTACAATAAAAAAACTACAAAAATGGGGGGCACCACTCACCCCTACATCGACACTGGGGGGCACCACCTGCCCTACATCTAATCACTCTATGGAGAATCCCGAGCCAATGGCTCTACTCCCGCAGCTCGTAGATCACGCACAGCCTGACCGGCCTCGCCATGCATCGCATGATACCTCGCCACTCCGAGGGTAGCCCAATACATAACTCTATGTACTAGTCATCTAAATCCTGCCAACCATGCTCTGATACACCGGTCATCATCCCTTCACATCTACGACGAATGTCCTCCACCAGAGCAGCCATATCCTCACTCTACGCCATCCTTGATCCACTTGCCCCTGTAGCTCCTGTCGCTGCAGGTCGTCCCATATATCCGGCCGGTTTTACCGGAGCTATATCTGCATTCCACAAAACATCTTGATTAGCATCATGTATAATAGTCAAAAAACTCTAAAATACACCTAACAGATTAGTTGCTTGTCACTTACCATCGGGCCCCCACACTCGACCCGACGGAAGCGGCAAGTTCGAATCTCCCCAATAACTCATCCCGCTATAGGGATAATCATCTATGTATAATGGCATCTGATCCCAATGCGTGAAGAACTCTGGTCGGAACACTCGTCTGACCGCCACTCCCCCTCCTCTACATAGTAGCTGTCCCCATCGACGCATCCAGGGCTCTCTCGGACCTCCATTAGGCAACTGTACACGAGGTCGTAAGGTCAGGATGTTCTCAAAGAAGAAAGAGAACAACATCGTCCCATAGGCACAATCATGATTCACTTGCTGTTGGCATAGCGAAAACTGTCGTTTCACCGACAACAACATCATCTGCGCCCACCCATAGTAGGTCCCACCCAACACACTCTCCATGATCATGATTTTCCCTCCAGTAATGTGATGGAACGCCTGGCTACCCAAGACTCGTAACACTGCTGCGGCCACTGCCCGGGTCTCCAACCTCTCTAGATCACCAATGGATATTTGAGTCCCTTTGACTCGGACACCTGGTCGACAATGTCGCTCAACAAACTCCATAATGTTACGCCCACGTGGTAACACTAGCTGCGTATTTCCCACCATCCCTAATGGTGGGAGACCAGTCAAGAAATAAAAATCCTGGACCGTCAGCTCGATCCTGTACCCCTGCACTACAAATGCCTCCTGATATGGATCCCAGTAACTGATAATACGGGCCAACAAGGGATCTCCAGCCCTCATCAAAGGGTTCTCCAAGAATTTTAGCACCCCATACCTAGCCAGTACACAACGGAAACCCTGATCCGCCTGGATCTCCGTCCGTAATGTACCTAAGTCTCTCTCTCTCCATTTGATCAATATATCTGCCATATCAGCACAAAAACATCATTTTGTCAGTCTACAGATCCACAAAACTTCATCTATTCATACCAACATTGAATCTCAGCCCAAAACAACACTGAAATCACCTCCCTCTCATAGGTCGCACTTTTCAGTAAAAACCTGGGCCAGGTTGCACTTTTTAGGCCCAAACCTGCATCCTAGGTCACATTTTCTTCCCCAAAAAGTGCGACCCAACCGTCAGGAAGAAGTAGGGGCAGTTACTGAGATTTCAGGCCCTAATTTGAACTTTGAATCCCTCAAAAACAAAGAATAGGATTAGACCTCTTACTTGCAACTGACAAATCACGATTCGAACGGTTGATTTGTCCGCTATGATCGCCACAAGATTTAAGGCCTTCTCTCCTCTCCACATTCACCACAGCTACACAAGAAAATGAATGATTTTGGAGGGAAAATGCCTTATTATAAGCAAAACCCCTGTTTCTTCTTTTGCCAGCTGTGACCAAACCGTAGCCCCGTTTGACAAACCGTCTGCACTGTTGGAAATCTCTCACCGAGCACTCAAATGGGTGTTTGTTAGTTTTTAATGTTTTGATACTTCACCGAGACAAAGTTTGTCCATGAAGGATCTTTTCATCTCTTCTCAAAATCAAATTTCTTCCCTTACAACACTCGTACCAGAGGCGCCACTTTGCCTCCTTACTCATCCTTGTTCATGTTGATTTTCGTCATGAGCTACCCTATTGTACACATGCCTTTTACAGTCCCCCATTGGGCCTTCACTACATGATAGCACCATCGAGTCGCCCTTGTCTAGAGCATCTGAGTTGAGTCATCATCAGTCATGGAGTCTATCTTGCATCCCTTTGTACCCCGCCATAGTCCTCCATATTTTACTGCCCGGTCCCTCTCTCATGCCACACATTATGGCCTTCAGTACCCCTGTCCACTATCCCTCCCGATATTGTGTCAGTCGCTGCCACGCCATCCCTACACTTTATGCTCTAACAAGGGAAGTCGTCGAACCGCTCCTCCATTCCTCTCATTACATCATCATCATTAGTGTCTACTTGGTAATCGCTCTACTATTTTCCTCGCACCTTAGGTGGGGTTCCCTTATCTGCCTCACCTATGTCAAACCTCCTTCCGTCGACATCAGCTTATTTCCTCCAGAAGCCAGGTCTATGGGGTAGTGTACCTTGGTTCGAGCTCTTCCTAGCATGATCGTGATATATACACTTGATGGTCCAGTGACGCAGCATCAGCTCTTTGTGATTCCCAGGCATGTGTGAGATGTCTCAACCCTCATGAGGGCGTGGCCCTACAGGTAGCCCCCCACATGCTCGGATGCCTTCATTCTAGCCCTTGATGCAGCTCCTCTCATATGATGATATCGGCATCAGCCGCTTGCAGCGCCTCTTCGATTTTCACGTATCCGTCATATTTTGTGAGCACTTCCCCACATGTAGGGGGCATTTGGGCGTATTTCTATCTCATGTACTACCATATTATTGTATAATTCCTGAATATTATTCCAGGCATCGCATGTATGTGGGATTCATCATCTTATTTATCTGGCTCCTGTTTAGGCCAGCACATGCTTCATTATTATGTTCCGTGGTTTTCCGGCCGCCTTATCCTTTGTACTTATTGTGTTCCATGGTTTCTCGGGCACCTTATTCTTTGTACTTTGTCTCGGTGGGCATAGGTATGCCTCCCCCTCTGCCTTCAGCACAGGTACCACTTCATAGAGACTTGTTGCACCTGTAAGTCTCATCTCCTCAGGGTATAGTCCTTTCACACCTCAGACATCCTTACATTTCTCTCAAACCTCTCTCTTGATGCCTAGTGATTGAGTTCTTACAGCGTACTTCGGTCATACGATTTGTTCCTAACACTCGTATGTTGGGGGGAAATCTGTTACACCAATTTTTGGTCATCTAACATGTTATTATTAGATGAACCCAAGTACACCATGTAAGACCAATTTTACCCTAAGTAAAATTGCTTTCACCACATAAAATAACTTATTTGTTTATATTTCCTGGTCATATTTAACCCAAAATAAGGAAATTAATTTAATAAATCCTTATTTATTTAATTATTCCCTAAGAATAAGTTATTTAAATCATTATTTAAATAATATTCTTAGTTAAATTTGACTAAATCATCCATAAATAATTAAATAAGCCATTATTTATTTAATTATATTCCCATCACTTCCCTAAGATGATAAATAAACCATTTATTTATTTATTATTTATAAATAAAAGAATTTACCAAAGTCAAGAACCCTTTTCCCTCCAACAAATATAAAAAAATATTCCTAAAGGGTGCTTCTAGAATTTGATTAATAATATTTTATTCATGCACCGAGTTCTAGACCGCCCCAATATTTTGTTATAAACAGATGGGTTTTCCCCATTCATTAGTCACCTTCATTGCATTAGATCACTCTAGATCTACTCTTGGTCACCATTTTCCATTTTTTTTTGTGAAATCCCATTGAGTTTTATGTTTATTGTTCTACACCCATAAGGGAGAGAAATGTTAGATCTGAAACACTGAGAACTTTCAAGAACCTATCCCACTGAGTAGAACCGGAAGACACCTTTCTTGTTTTCCTCTTTGTTGCCCCATTCTTTAATATAATACAAAATTCTTTTAAATAAATTCTTCTTGTCTTGTCCATTATATTTATGGAGCCATGTTATATTTTATCTTCTTAATGTCTTTTGTGCTTAGATCTGAATTTGTGCAGCAAACTTAAAGATATTTTGCAGCCATAATCGATGTTAGGGCTATTTTTTATGCATAGCTAAAGTGATATTTTACGAAGAAAGAATCATACTAACACTTTTGATGACAGAGGTAAGTTGACAGCGTGGGGCAGTCAATTGACAGAGAAGGAGAATTATGTGGAAGACTTTAAACCATGGAATGGAGAAATTGAGCTGCTAGAGAGTATGCTAAATCAGCAGGATTCCATACAAGAGAGAAGACCTCAATTTCAGAATTGGGGGTTGCAAAATGTGAAGACACAATGGGACGAAGATAGAAAAGAATTGTTGGTTGAATCATCAGTTGGGACCATTGGGTCTTGGGGTTTTGGAACTGGTGAAGTGGCTGTGTTGACAGACAAAGCAGATCACAATCCATGACTTCGAGTTGTCTTAGAAGAAGAAGAGTTGTTGAAGAATCAGGATGAGCAGCTGAATGAAGATGAGACAACCATGTCTCAGATGCAGGAAATTGTTGCTATTGATAGCAAGGAAGAATTGGCTTGTTCAAATAGACCAGAGAAGATTGAAGAAGCTATATGGCAGATTGTTGGGGCTACTACAGCAGTGGAGAACCATAGTTCACTCTAGCAGAAGATGAAGATATAGTGGCTAGAGAACTTGATTTTATTGCTGGAGTCACTCAAGAAGAAGGATGGCAATTGCTAAAGATTTCCAAGGCAGAAGAAAATGTTGAACCTGAGTTACAGCATGGAGAAGACTTGTTTGTCCAAGGGAGATGGCGAGAATGTTTGCTGAAGATATTTGGAAAATAACGTGAGATGCCAGAGTAGCAGCTTTGAGTGTTGCTGGGGAGAATGCTGAAGCAACAAGCTGAAGTGTTTCCAGCAGAAGAGCAAAAGTTTTACTATTGCAGAGAGGGTATGGACGATTGGATGGCAGTAAGCATAGGAGCTAGGGCAGCAGTAAGAACTGAAGAAATAAGAACACAACAAACAAAAGTAAGTGTCCAGCAGTCAGAGGAACGATTAGATAGAGAAATATAATTTATAAGAAAATTAATGATAAAGATGCCTCAGAAAAGGGCAGCAACAAGGAAACAAGGAAGCAGTAGCACAAGCAAAGCAGACAGAGGATGCAAAAATATAGCCTATGGAAAGCTACAGCATAAATTTTGGAAGCCATGAGGAATGCGGAAGAAGGATGCTGAAATGGATGGCCAGTTGCAGAAAAAGGTGTGGAATCCAGGCAGATAAAAATAAAGCACATGATCAGAAGATCATGAATCATTTGAACCTGGGGAGCCTGATGCAGGGGCACTAGGCCCAAGACACTTTTGTGTACATAAATAAACATAAGAGGGGTCTCATGTTTTGTTCCCCTATGTAAATATCCATAGTTGAGTAATTTTAGTCAATTAGAGGGAGAAATGTAACTACCCGAATGATTAGTGGGCATAGGAAGCGATAGTCCCTTTCAGACTGTCATAGCGTTAGTTGAAATTTGTAACTGTAGGAATTTGAAGAGTTATGAGTCATAGGGAGGCTGAACCGATTGATTCCAAATTTGTATAAAAATAAATCCCTGTGACAGAGTCGAAGGACAGGAAGGACCTGCAAGGACCTGCACAGACCAGCACAGACCTACACAGAAGACCTACATAGAGAACTATATAGGCTGCGTAGGCCTGTCGTAGAGATAGAGTAGGAAATAGGGCCTAGACATTGGAAGATCTGGCCGATATGTTGTAAGTTAATTCACTGTATAAATATAGAATTTGTTCAGTATGTCATGTGCATTTTGATTTAGTTCCATATGTGAATTGTCGATTTGATTTCCTGTGTGAGTGGCTCGGATCTCATAAGCAATAATATGCAGCTGAATGTAATTTGAACTTGTGATAGAGCTTTGATTAAGGCTCCATATCTAATGGGAGAATCGATCTGAAAAAAGAGGAGTTAAATCTTATGTAAATTTCTATATGTTTTCTTGGTGAAGGATAATGGATCTCTGTGTAGTTGAGCTCGAGTCCAACAAGTGAGGGGTATAGAGACCAGAGTGATAAAAATTGTGTTAAGAGCTTTGATCATAGACGATGTGTCAAGAAGGGAGTGTGTGGGATAGAATCCCGCGTGACGTATAAAAGGAATCGTCCTGTGGATGGACTCAGAATTCCAATACGAGGTTGTATAACCAGCGCATGTACACTGTGTACAGAGTTAGTGTTAACAGGAAAAAATCAGTGTTGAGATGGAACACGAATTTAAGTGGAACCTGGAGTCGGGAGCCATGCCGGAGAGGAACAGTGACGTGAGTTGGAGTGAAAAGTAAAGGCTGGAAGTGGATTTCACCACACCACCTTTCGTCGGTAAGTGGTATTCGAGGAGGGGGGAGTGATTCCATAGAGGTGCTAACGCATGGCAAGGTGGGACCCAAAGAAACCGCTTCCATAAGCACGCCATCGCACATTAACTATCGACCAAAGACACGGTGCGGTATTTCTATATATCGTTGATCTAGAGGCTCCTTATCTAATGGTGATCACTCGCAGGATTTGCACGAGGTTTAATCAGAGGTACGGTGTATGCATTCCGCGATTGTATTGTGGGCTAGGTCGGAGATATATGTAATTAATTTGGGTTATTAATATAAGGCGGAAACCTTGGTTATAATGTTCGACGATAAAGTTGAAACTCGTAAATATATTACATATTACCACGGGTCTTAACATTTGATTAGATACAATAAAGTTTAAATATGCGGATGTTAGGTTATTTGTGTGAACGAATTGCATATATTATATACATTGAGATATTATGGTGTGCGTATAATTTTTGAATAGGAAAAGTGGGGGCCACATGAATTGTGATTAGGCGCATAGTTAAAAGACAAAGGGTTTGATACGCATGGTGTGGAAGCCTTATTGGTTTGGTTATAGCTATAAAGGGAACGTTGAATTAATATCTCAATTCTCTGAATTGAGATATTAAAAATGATCAGACCTGTTTATTAAAATTGCCAGCTCAGGAAGTAAAAGAACAAAGTGTGAGATTTCCAAATGGGGAAATGATTGGGCATGAAAATCTGGATGCACTTTACACACAGTTTAGGTGAAATTTTGAAAAGTACTAGGAATGTGGGTTTGGCGGGTATCCCTGCTATCAAATTCTCTGGAAACTCTTCTTGTAGTTTAGATAAAATTTTGTTTTTCGAATCATTGGATTGGTTTTTGTATTGTAAGTGAAAAGAACATCTATATATTCGTTCCACTAGTTCCATCAAAATTTTGTAAAATTTTTTGCCCCTTTCATTAACCTCCAGCACCACTCCAGATGAGCTAAGGTGCAATTCATTTTCATTTGCATGTTCTATTTTTTTCTTTTCTTAGAACAACATTCATTTTCTAAGTTGTTGGTCCTTGTAGAACATTAAATAGATGTGAATTAATAGAATGTTTGACACATCTTATCTAATAATTTTAATTATATTATTAATGAAAACTAAAAAAAGAAACTCATATTGGATCGATAGTATTTTTTCATTCACCTTATTCATCCTTTTGCAATTTTTCCATCAATATTTTATGCTCTTCTAGTCCTAGATCATAAATAATCTTATCGAGCTTCATCATTTTATGGCTCTACATGATACACAGTAAAAAATACATATTAGTTAAACTTACATATAGTTCAAAAATAATATTTTTTATAAAGAATTTACAAAGAACTTGTCTTTTTCTCTTTTTTTGATGTGTTATCAATATTTTTGTTACTTGATCTCCTATCAGTAATTTCTTTATGAATCCTAAACCTATACCATATCATTCATTAATATATTTATAAATAAAGTTTCATCTTTTCCAGTTAAAAAAAAAAAAAATCAACGGATAGCTACGCCATTCATGGTGTACACATCGACACTGGTGCATGGGTGTCTTAGAAATGCACCACACAAAAAGTATAATAGATAGTACAATGCACTATGTCAACAAGAAGCATCGGTGCATTACATGTCAATCACCACACTGGTTAACCATCATAAAATAATAAAAATCGTTCAGTGTTAGTTTTTGTAGCATAAACTGGTGCCATATTTTACATATGGCGCACCGATAAAAAAAAAATTGTTTATTATTTTTTTATCACATTACTTATGTGGTGCACTTGTACAATACAGAGCACCGATGCACTAGGTTATGCCAGGCACATTGATAAAAAAAATATGTTTTTTTAAATTCATGCAAAGGCCGACATAGATTGGGATTCGACTATGCTAATCGTCCCGTTAGTTAGATGTCTTAGGTCTATATTTAGCAATAAAAACCCTATAAATCTAAATTGAAAAGCCCTAGTTTTGAAATCACAGAAAAAGGGAGAAGAAAGGGAAAAAAACAAAAATAATGTAAGGTTTGTATTTTTTTATTTTTTTTAATTTTTTTCTTCGAAACATAACATTTGTGGTCCACTATAATGAAATAGCGTACCGGATGCATATATTACAAATGGAGAACTAAGAAAAAAAAAATATATATATATATATAATTTGTTATCCCAGTACTTACGTGGTGCACTAGGATAATAGAGCGCACCGGTGCGCTTAGGTACAGAAGGCACACTGAACATTTTTTATTTTTTATTTTTTTTAATTTATGCAAGGGCCGACATGGATTGAGATATGATTATGCAGTTTGTCCCATGGGTTGGATGTCTTAGGCTTATATTTAGCAATACAAACCCTATAAATATAAATTGAAAAGCCGTAATTCTAAAATCACAAAAAGAGGGAGAAGAAAGGGTAGAAACAAAAAGAATGTAGGTTTTGTTTCTAAAATGTTTTTTTTTGCGAAACAACATGTTCGCGGTGCGCCATAATGAAATAGTACACTGGTGCCATATGCTACATATGATGCACTGATAAAAACACATTTTTTTTTTTTATCATTGTACTTTCACGGTGCGCTGGTATAACAGAATGCACCGGTGCGCTATGTTACGTAGGGTGCACCGACGATTTTTTTTTTTTTTTTTTTTTAAATTCACGCTATGGCCAACATGGATTGGGATCTGACTATGCAATTCATCCCATGGGTTGGATGTCTTATGAATATAAAAACCCTATAAATCTAAATTGAAAATCCCTAATTCCAAAATTACAGAAACAGGGAGACGAAAGGGAAAAAACAAAAAGAGTTTCGCGTTTTTGTTTCTAAAAATGGATTTTTTTTTATTTTTTTCTAAAAACTATAGAAAACGTAAAATAAACTGCAAAAAAAGGGAAAAAAACAATAAAATTTGATTTGGTTCTTTTACTGCATAAAAAAAACTAGAGAAAAAGTAAAAAAAAATAATTAAATTAGTTTTTCTCTTTTACTTCATAAGAAAAACTGCAAAAAAAATAAAATAAAAAACAATAAACTTTACTCACATCATTTGAAATTCTATGTTACAAGGATTGAATCACCAGAGGGTTGGAATTTTGATTGTCTAAATACTTCTATTTGAAAGTATTTCCCTACTCCACAGTGCTCTCATGCTCTCTTTGCTCCAGGTATGTATCTTGCAAATCTCTGGCTGCATTTTTTTGCAAAAATAGTAAATTAATGAAAAGTGTTTAGTATTTAAAGAAATGTTTTATGAAATTAGATTTTTGAAAATAATTTTCCGCCCATTTTTCAATTTACCGCTTTTTCTTCACTTAAAGAAAATAGGGTTGTGCTTTTTTTATTTGTGTTTATTCATTACCGGAGCGTCGCGTAATTGATCTGAACCAGTGCGTCAGGTTATAAAACTGTAGCAGTGCATTTTTGGTACATTACGCACCGAAATTACATTCAGGTTTGTGCACCAAAATTTATTGTTGTTTTGCTCAAATTCAGGTAGAATATATCATATATTATCTGGAATAGACAATTCTTCAAAATCCAGCTCGTTCCATAATATTTCTCAAAGTCCATCGTGGAGTTCTACCTATCCATCTGGAGACGTAATATTTGCTTCAGATTTGTTTTATATTTTCACTATCTAATTGAATTTCTGTTTTTTATCCATGCAGTCAATCATGCACAACTCAATTAAATTTATAATGTAGACAAATTTGTAGGTTCATGCAGATTCACCCTCGAGTTTGGATGCACAAAATATTCAAATTGCTCCAAAACATTGGAAGTTCTTATCAGGAGCTACATACTGCAAGGCGCATTTGGTAGATGAAAATGGATAACCGCTTCACCCTGCCAATTGTATCAATATTTCATCTTCTAGCCACAATCTTGGGACAATGGTCGTAACTATAATTATAATTTTAAGTATATATATTGATTAATAAGAACTTATTTCAACGTCAAACCAATTAATAATCATGCAATATTGTCAACGTGGTTACTAATTGATATCATGTATTTTGTACTAATCATGTGAAATAGTTTTTTTTTTAATTATTAGGATCCTAGTGATGATGAACGACCTACCTACCATCTTCCATTGGACCCCATGACAATCTCAAATCGAGAGAAGACTAAATTAATACAAAAAATCAGAGAGGAACGATACCAAGAATGGATGAATCAACCGCTGATTCAATTCCCGCTACATCCAGATTCACCAATTAGGAATGACTACATCAATAGCAGTTCTTCACAAGATGGAAATGGAGACAATCGAATAGAAGTTGGTATGGATGATTACTTAAGGGATACAACTTCCATGAAGAAAATATTGTTAGATGCATTCCAAAATGATGATCAGGTAGGGGATGATGCTCATATCGCTGACACCTTTTTCAAAATCCTTAAATCTGCTTTCACCACCCCTCTCTTTGGACCTGGCAGCCAGTCAAAGTCTACCCAGTTGGGGACAAAGATGTTGCTATAAAACTTGAAAGAAAAGTTTGGCTTTTCAAATGCATGTTTCTCGAAACTTTTGAGGTAAGTTACCATAAAGTACTCCCTTATATAAATTTGAAATATAATCAGTACACTGCAATGAACATTACAAATGGTAAATTTTATGAACACTAATAATTATATCGACATTAATGTACATTTATTAATATATTTTTCCATGATCAACAACTACAGGTTATTGAAAGATAAGGTTCTTCTGAGTGATAATGTCTTGCCTGGTAGTTGCGAAGAGGCAAAGAAATTGTTGAAATTGTTGGGTGTTGAGTACATAACATATCATGCATGTCCAAATGATTGTATTCTATATAGAGGAGAATATGAAGACAAAGAGATGTGTCCTAAATGTGGGCATGACATGTATGATAAATAAAAAAAATAAGGGTAAGTCACATACTAGTCCTCCTTTTAAGATATTGAGGCACACGCATATAATCCCAAGGATTCAAAGGCTCTTTCGTCGCAAAGAATTAGCTATGTTGCAGGGATGGCATGCCTCAGATAGAAGTGAGTTGGGAGTTATGTGAATCCTAAATGATTCAATAGCCATGAATCATATACAGGATACATGACCCAAAAAATTCAAGGATGAGGTGTGAAGTCTACGACTCGGCATAGCCATGGAAGACATCAACCCATATTCCCTCCAGAACACCAACTATTCTATTTGGCCTGTATTAGTGAACAATAACAATATCCCCCCATGGTTGTCTGTGAAGAATGAACATCTTATGTTGGCTCCCATAGTCCGTGGTAGAAGACAAGTGAAGAATATGGACGTCCACTTACAACCAATGGTAGATGAATTGAAGAAATTATGGGATGAAATAAATGTATACGATGTATCAAGAACCATGACAGCAGAGAGGATTTTTACGTTTTATGGCATATGTTCTTACACGACACATGATTATAAGCTTAGGAGTTTTTTATGGTAAATTACATGTTTAATTTATTGATTTGTTTATATACGTAACAATATTATTTCACATATTATTTATTTAATTTGTTGTAATATTTTTTCTGATATTCATGATATTATTTAACATGCCATTCATATTAATTAATGTATACAAATATAATCTCGCAGGTCTTGTAACAAAAGCGTATTTTGGATGTAAATTTTGTGGAGCTTCTCTGAAATCTAGATAGTCCAAGGACCTACGGAATCCAACGTATGATCGCTCTAGGGTATTCCTACCAAAATAACACCCTTATAGAAGAGAAACATCTTCTTTCAATGGTAAATTAGAGAGAAGCCAAAGGCCTCCAATAATGACACCAGTTGAATGGCTTAGAGCATATGAGAGAGAGAAGGAGAAGGAGTTCATAGAAATGTTCGATTCAAATAGGGAGTGTATTTTTTATGATCCAGATTTCTTCGACATCTATGTTGAGAAATTTCCCATTGGGATGAAAAGGAAATCTATCTTTTATGACCTCCCATATTGGGAGCATCTTAATATTTCCCGCTTATTAGATCCCATGCATATATTTAAAAATGTTTCATCTTCTTTATGGAGGCACATATCATTGAAACAAATTGACACATTGGTTGTTAAGAAAGATCTTATTACTTCAAAAACTAAAAAGAGACATTGTCCAAGATGATTAGAAAGTACGAGATCAGAGGAAGGCATTGGTCCCTCTAATTCATGGTTTTTCAAAGAAGGTGATGTCCCATGGATTTTAAAAAATGATGATATATCTTTGGCAAAGGAAGTTATAATGGATGTGAGGGTGCCAACTTCATATGGGTCTTCACTACGGCACTGCTTCATCGTGGATGACCATTTTTGGGGTTGAAATTGCAAGACCATTTGAATCTTCTAGAAGTACGTATAATGTCAAAGCATGATTTTATTATTTGTTATATTATTAAATTTTATCCCATGCGGGGATCATAAAACATAACTAATTTTGTATATTATTGCACATGTTTATAACTTTGCAGTGTCATCATCCTTTGTTCATGCATGGGTGTGTGAAACAGGAATTCCCTCAAGACCTAGGACATGCCATATCTAAATTATTTTCATTTGTACATTGGATCACGTCAAAGGAGATTCATGTGACTAGCATTCCACGGTGGTGTCAAGAGATAGTTGAGTTTTTTTGTATGTTTGAGAAGAAACTGCTGATGAGTTTCATGGACTTATAGGTTCATCTTGTAATCCACCTAGTAGGTGAGGTTGAATTAGTTGGGGTGGTTTCTTTTCGTTCGATGTTCTTCTTAGAGAGGTACATGAATAAATTAAAAGGTTTTGTTCGACAAAGGGAAAAGCTCGAGGGGTCTATGGCAGAGCGGCATATATCGTATGAGTCTTTCTATTATGCCAGTGAGTACATCAAGAAGATCAACAACAAACCACGTGCAGTGATTTGGGACAATGAAAGGGATGAAGACAAAATAGAAGGGGAGTTGCTCCAAACGAGTGGAAAAAAGAACTTGATAAAGAGTAAGAGATTTATAATTTCTCAAATTTACAAAAAGTAATTAATATTCATGTTGAACTTCAATATAATGTATATTTTGATCTCTAAGTACTATATAATGTTGGTTTTATTTCATCAGCGAATGCATAAATTGAAGCAGTCAATAAATTCGCTCTTTACAATTCTGAACTAACACAACGATGGGTTGCATTGTACGAACAAAAAAGGATGAAATGGGATAGTGACAGGAAAGAGTTCGGACGGTTGAATGGTAGAAGTCTGCCTTATCCCGATCATTTTAAAGAAAATATGTAAAAAATATGCCCCAACAGTTGGGTTGCTGACCAAGTTAGGGAGAAATACCATGCTACTGGTCGTTACTCGCATGCTAAAGAGGATGCACTAAATGTTGGGATTGGGTGCAACAACTTGGTAATAATATTTTTAATTTATATGTAAATTTGAAACTTATATTAAGACATCTAAATTTCATATTTTAACTGTTGGGTTATTATAAGACACATGACACTATGATTTTTTTAACTTTTTTATAATAGGTGCATTTGTTCCCATCTATGTGGGCATATGGACACCATTTTCAAATAGAAAATTCCAATGCTAGAAGCATCACACAAGACTATGGAGTGGAAGTCAATTTTTATTAATCTACTGGATATAGCCACCGTGATCAAAACCTAGTACGAGGGACGTTAGGTTATGTTGGAAAGATACAAGAGATCATTGAAGTGGATTTCTCTTCTTTCCAATGTGTTATTTTTAGGTGCAAGTGGTGGGACACCTTTGATCGGAATAATGTAAAGGAAGATCGCGGTAGTAGGCTGATATGTATCAACTCTAGAAAGATGTGGGATGAAGCTAAGGAGCCCTATGTTTTCCCTAAACATTTCAACCAGGTGTTTTTTTACCCAGATTTGTTGAATAGGCATTGGTTGTTTGTATTGAGACATGACCCTAGATCAAAACATATTTTTGAGAAAAATACCATTATCATGCCATGCGATCTCGAAGATAATGAGGGTGATCATGAGAACCGAGAGTGATATGGTAGATGTGTTATTTTATAAATATTTATACTTTTTAAGATGGGTTTTTCAAAAAATTATAATATGTAATTTGAATTAATTGGTAATTTGCATTGCGTTACTATTAAAATCCATAATTCACTTGATAATTATTTACAATTATGTTGATCTAAAAAGCAATGGCGTACTATATAAATTAGTTCCTTTTTTTTGTATCTAATATCATAATAAAAAAATGATAATTCTAAAGTACATGAATTTATTTGCATTATTTTCTAAACTTTATTATGTTACCATAAATCATATTATTCTAGATTTATTATTTTACAATTATTTAAAATTTACAAATTTACAAATTTAAAAATTTTAATAAATTCATTTCAGTTTCATACAATTAAAATTTTACAAAAATTTTACATACAATTACAATTACAATTACAGTTACAATTTTACAATTTCACATACAATTACAATTGCAATTTTACAATTACAATCAATTCACAGTAATACAATTAAAATTTTACAAATATTTTACATACAATTAGAATTAGAATTACAATTACAATTAATTACAATTACAATTTTATAATTTCACGTACAATTAGAATCAAAACTACAATTTTAGAATTTTACATATATACAATTACAATTTTACAAATTAAAAAATTACAATTACCACTACAATTTTACAAATTTACATATATACCATTACAATTACAATTTTAGAATTTTACATACAATTAGAATTACAAATATTACAATTTTACGATATCATGATCATTTAGTATTAAATTAATTAATAAACATCATGTTCGTGATAACCATTGTACAAACATCATATTTCACTAAAAAACACATTCAAAATTGCTAACATCATCGTGATCATGATCATAAAAAAAAACACAATTAACATTATATATTAACATATTCATCACAACACAAACATAAAATATACATATCATGTCAAATAACTCATGCTATCATCATGTACACATTAATGGCAGATATCTAACATGACCTAAAAATATACACATCATGATGATCACCAACATGTAAATTAAGTACAACTGTAACATGAACATAATATATATATATATATATATATATATATAATTGGATAATATTAAAAATATACAACTATAATATAAATGTCATGGATCAGCTGGTGGTAGTAAAACATCAATATCAGTACTAGTGGAGGCCTGCTCAGTCAATGGTGCAGCCTCGATGGTTGATGGTCTAGTGCCCTACTCATTATCATGAGTATTGATGGAAGTTGCAGGCTGGTTACTGGACATGGTCGATGGTCCAGCCTCATCTTCATGATGACTGCTGCTAGATGCTAGTGGGGGCTCATTCTCATCTGACACGGCGTGAGGTGAATGAACATGAGATGAAGAGTCGCTGCTCACGAACTGTCCATCACCTGCTACATCACGATCATGCCTATAACATTCAACAGTCCTCGTCAGTCGCGTAAAAGCTGTCATAACTCCTATGACATGTCGCATCAGGCTTTACATGCCATGCAGCATGCCTCTCCACATTTGTAATAGCCTATCATCGGCCTCTATGTCTCTCTAATGGGCAGGCCTGATGCCCACCTCAACAATCAATCCACTGAGTTGGTCTCCCAACTCCATCCGGTATCTAGCATCATGTCGAACGTGCCTAGCACCGGCCTACTGATGATCCTCGACATCTGCCATGCCCTGATCATCATCAGCTGGATCCACACCTCGATCATATGGTACTGGTGTCGGCATCTCCTCGCCATCAAAAGAGCCAATGTCGGCAAAATATATGCAATTACACAAAAATAATTAGAGAATTTCATTACACAATTTAATAAAAAATGGTTAAAGAACATGCTAGAATAACTTTAAATATATCAAACAGTAATATTACCTCTATCATTTGGTGGCTCATCAGCTGTGAAGAGGACGTTGGCATGCCCTCGCCAATCCAAACCCGCGTAAGGATAGAGGACCATAATGAAGGGATGATCATCAACACTGGATAGCAACTCAAGTGGATCTTGTGATATCCTCATGAAAAACTCAGTGTCACACCTCTTTGGCATCATCTGACCCCACATGTGCATATGTGCCTCAAACGTTGTCCTACGAGGCTACCGAAGAAAAGTAGGCCTTGTCTCTGGGAACCGCTCAAGAATAAAATAAAAAAGCTTTGAATAAAAAGGGAAGTTCACCCTCCCTTGTGCATGAGCACGACGTCTATCTAAGGCTATACATAACTGCTGCAAAAAAATGGCAGACCACCTGACAAGTCGTGGCTCCTGTACTAAAGAATCAACATAATATAGAAGTAGGAAACTAATGTGTTTCCCGTCACTCGTGATGTGCGAAATGGTAGAAATGATAAGTGAGAGACACTGCACCTCCTCCCTACCAAATGTACTAATATATAAGTGACCACTAACAACCCGAAACTCTGCAGAAGAAAATACATTTTCTCCAATGTATCTCTATGAGTAAACAAACTGAATCCCTACTGCATAGCAAAATGGAACCTCTGGGAACGAGTTAAAATCCACCCCTAACCTCAATAGCCCTGTAATGAAGTATATATCCTCCTCAGTGGGCATGTACCACTGGTTGATGCCAACCTAAAAAGCCTATTCTTGGGCATTCGACCTTCAGATAAGATGTCTCAAAAAAAAATTATGGCCCTTTAGGGAAGTAGCCTCCTCATAGAACTTGAGGAGGCCTACCTACCTTAGGAGCTGCTAAGTAGCTATTGTAATAAGGTGAGGATACACATCTCCCTCCCTCTCTCGTGCCTCCCACAGGTGAATCATGTTATACTGCTCTGCTTGTTGTTGTTGTTGTTTCCCCTCTTCTCTCCTTTCACATCTCTGAATGATTGATATATTAAACAATTTTTTTATTATTAAAAAACACATGTATTTAGAAGTGTGCATATATAAAGAAAAAATTGAAAAAAAAACAGTTGGTGCACCGAAAACACAATCACGCATCGGTACCGGTGCGTCTTTCTGTGGAGGACACCGACCCTAGTGCACCTAATAATATTAAGTGCCTCGATGATGGTTCTCTATGTTACACCATTTTTTGGTCATCTAACATACTATCATTAGATGGACCTAAGTACAACATGTAAGACCAATTTTACCCTAAGTAAAATTGCTTTCACTATGTAAAATAACTTAATAAAACACATTTATTAGGTTGTTTATGGTCTAAACAGGAAACCCCAAAAGGAAATATTAAACAAACCTATATTTGTTTGATTTTCTTGGTCATGTTTAACCCAAAACAAAGAAATTAATTAGATAAATCTTTATTTATCTTATTATTTTCTAGGAATAATTATTTAAATCTTATTTAAATATTATTCCTTGTTAAATATGACTAAATCACCCATAAATAATTAAATAAATCATTATTTATTTGATTATCTTTCAACCACTTCCTTAAAATGATAAATAAATCATTTGTTTATTTATTATTTACAAATAAAGGGATTTGACCCAAGTCAAATACTTTTTCCCTCCAACAAATATAATAAAATATTCCATAAAATGTGGATCTAGATTTGGTTAATGTTATTTTAATCATGCACCAAGATCTAGAATGACCCAATATTTTGTTATAAATAGGAGGGTTTTCTCCTACCATTCTTCACCTTTTGTTGCCTATTAGATCACTCTGGATCTAAACTCTTGGTCTGACTTTGAGCCATTATCATTGTCATATTTTCCATTATTTGTTGTGTGAGCTCCCTTTGAGTTCTATCTTTATCTGGGTTTTCTACACCAACAGGAGAGAGAAATACTAGATCTGAAGTGCTGAGGACTTCCAAGAACCCATCCCATTGAGGAGAATTGGAAACACCTTCTTGTTTTCCTCCCAGGTGCCCTTAATACAAAAATTCTTTCAAAAATTGTTCTTGTCTTGTCTATTGGATGTATGGAGCAAAAAATTACTTTTACTGCTTCATGTCTCTTTATGCATAGATCTGGTTTTTTGCAGCACTTGTCTTGGTCAACTAAATACATATTCAAAAATATTGGCAGCCATATTCAATGTTAGGGCTATAAGTTATGCGTAGCTAAAGTGGTATTTTTTCATACACTTCGAAAAAAGATTCATACTAACAATTGGCAACTCCACACGGGTTTTCAATTACGACCGCTGTCGTTTTTCATATTCCTGCATATCCAGCTACTTCAAACCCTAGGGTGATAGACATCAGCCGCAACTAAGACGGGAACTTTTCCAGAAATCTACCACCGGGACACCCGGAACTTTAGGTCGCACTTTTCAGCCCATAAAATGCGACCTGGACCTCCAGGTCGCACTTTTCAGCCCATTTTCTGCGACCTGCACAAAAAACAGGTCAAAACCTGCGACTTGCCAATTTTTCTGCTGTTTTTCTACAATTTTTTTGGGTTTTTATTAAGCTTCTGTCAGGGTTTTCTAGCCTCTGTCTCAGCCCGTTTCAACTTGTTTCTGATCTATTTTACTCATCTAAGTGGGAACATAGCCCCCTAGGGCTTCAGTACCCTCCAATTTTGGTGGAAGATATTTTATCTGTTTCAGGTTTGTTTTTTCAGAGTTTCAGTCGCCCCTTTTCTAGATCTGATACCTCCTTTTCAAATCCCTTTTAATCAGCTCTCCTCCCTTTCAAATCACCTCCTGAAGTTTTGTTTGGATCTACCTTTAGGGCCTCCTCCTTGCCCCTTCTGCTTTTTGCTGATTTCCTCCTTTTTTCTAGCCACCTTGCCTCTGCCTCTTGGCTGTGATCTGCACCTCTTTTCAGCAGCTTTCTCCTTTAGATCCCTGTCCCTTTCGACCCTAGATCTATTGGCCTCTTTTTAGTGCATTTTGACTAGTTTTTTTTCCCTCTTTTAGATTAGTTTTGAGAGACCCACCTTCTTGGGTTGGATCGATGCACTAGTAGCTGTTAATTTTCTGTTATTTCAGCATTATTTTCAGTTACGCAGCACACTTTTTCTCTTTCTCTCAAAACGAAAAGGGTTTAAAAATTAAAATTAACGCACGCCACACACTCACCCTAAGCGAAGAAGAGCCTAGTTTACACCGCCAGGCAAAGACGTTAAAATCAATTGACACTGCACCTGTTTTCCCTTGTTTCGACATTGTAATCACTTGATTCTGCACCTCCCTGACTTTGTCAGTTGTTCTTCTTCCCCTCATGCCATGTTTGTGTTGTCACCATTGCGCCCCCAAAGCTCACATCCCAGAGACTTCTTGGCCTTGACCCTCAGTTTCCGGTCAGTCGACCTACTCCTTCCCGCCGTCGTCCAGTTAGTCCTCCTTCGAGTCCACACTCCGACTCCTCTTCTGATTCATTGGGTTCTCCTTTTACTTATGGTTCTCCCCCTATCACCTTCACTATGCCTGGTCCAGGGCCTAATGCTAGCAGTAATCCCGGCCCTAATGCCGGGACTACTACTAGCGGAACCACCACAGGAACTACCTCGGCTGTACCTTTTCTCCCATACATGGCAGGCCTCAGCCTCCCCGATTTCAATCAGTTGATCAATGACCCTATCCGCCACGATGTTGGTTGGCCTGCTATTCCAACCAAGCTCCCCTCCGACATCCCTAAGTTCGAAGGCCTTGCTGGAGAAGATCCAACCAACCATGTCTGATCTTTACACATGTGGTGTTCCTCCAATTCCATCACCGATGATTCCATCTATCTTCGGTTGTTCCAACGCACGCTTACTGGCGAAGCTTCTAAATGGTATGTTGACCAAGCCACCTCTTCCCATACCACCTTCGCGACCATTTCCCAAGCCTTTTTATCCTATTTCCAGCTCCCTCTCCGATACGATACTGGTACAGAGCTTTTGACTTCCTTCAAGAAAACCTCTTCGACCCGCCTTTCCACTCATGTCTAGGAATGGCAAAGAAGACGAAGCTTATGTTGAGCTCCCCCCTTCGAAAATCAAGTTTATATGGACTGGTTCCTTCGCACTCTCTTACCTCCCATTGGCAAAGATGTTGCCTCCCATTTCCCTCAAACCGAAGAAGCCGCCCTCCAAGTAGCCTTGAAATATGACCTGATCTACGCTCAGTATGGTTATGTTTATATCGTCCTTCCTGACCTCCCCAGGCCCGGTGGCAGTAACGCCCCGGGGGCATCTCATTCCCTCGACAGTATCGTTGGAGCCCTTTCTCATCCGTATGCTCAACCTCCTATGGGCTATGGTCTCCCTCTAGGAGGGGCCATCACCTCTAGCATTTTTCCCCCTCCAGGTAGCATGTATCTAGGATACGACATGCCTCATCCTTTTTCCCAACCTCCTTCTTACCTCAATGTTGCCCAACCTAACCATTATCATTATCTGCAGCCTGGTGCGCCGGCTCCTCCAGCATATGCATTTCCACCTCCCTTGCCTCCTCCACCGCTGCAACAGCACCTACAACCCCCTCCAGGGCAAGTCTTTGCATAGTAGGGCGCGACTAATCCCCCTTATTCTCAAAGAAGGTGGAGAAGCAATCCAAATCAATCTGCCCCTGGTACTCGTGGACCCAATCCTCAAGGTATTGACCCTAACACTGCTAACCAGCAACAGGGCACTCAGCCCAAGCTGGACAGGCCTCTTCGCACAAATAAACCTTGTTCGTGTTGCGATGTTTATAGTCATTACACCCACGATTGTCCCCTCTTACCACAGATGCGGCAGATGTGGGAGTCTCAAGCCACATTTCCAGGACAACATGCCTCCCCTCATGCTCCCCCTAATGTTACCACTACTCAACCAGATGTGTTTACTGATCCTTTCTCTCAGCAAGGATTCATGGCTAGCCAACCACCTAACGGACATGTCGCCACTCAACCTTCCCCTTCTGGTTCCTCTGATTACCAGATCCTCATGATGAAATCTGATCCATCCCCAACCGTCGACCTTCACCTTCAAACTCGGGCTCGCCAGTACCCTAAGCCTTCTTCTCATTTTGCCCCCGAGTCCCCTTCTTCCGGTTTTACAGAGCCTCTTTCGACAACCAATGGTCCCTTACATATCCCTCAACCCAAAGTTGAGGTTCATAGCAAGATTCCCAAGGGACCATTATGTCGAACTGTTGCTTTTGGTCGAGCTTCTCATTCGTATAGCATAGTAGATGATTTGGTGCAATCTCCTGTTGCCATTTCCACATTGGAACTCCTCCAGTCATGCCCTTCCCAAAAGAAGGCTCTGCTATCTGCCGTGGGCTCTATAGATCTTGCTGATGACCAAATGAATGTTTTCGACACCCATCAATCAGAACATCCTCCTCTTCCTGCTTCCGTTGCCTTCAAAATCCCAGTCAAAATCCGGATTTGCCAACGTTTCTCGGTGTATAATTGATGAGGGGGCATCCACCTATGTGATGTCCGCTTCAGTTTGGAAGCAACTCGGATCTCCTAAGTTGGCCCCTTCCACGATCACCCTTCGAGCATGGGATGGCCACGCCTCCCATCCCATTGGCCTTTTTCGTAATTGTCCTATCACCCTTGCAGGCAAGACTGTTTGCGTTGACGTTGATGTCATCGACGCCCCTCTAGACTATAACATTCTATTGGGGTGAAGCTACACCTATGCCATTTCTGCTGTCCCATCCGCGGTTTTTCACAAGATGTCTTTTCCTCACAATGGGAAGATAGTCACCATTGACCAGTTGACTTATCATGAGCCACCATCTCAGACCTCCCTGGAGACGACCATCTCTTCTGTAGCCAATAAGCAAACCATTGATTCCTTGACCAGTGTCTCCCCCGGCGTCTACAAAGACTCCTCCCTGCTTGGAACCTTCCCTGGTCCCCCTCCTCCTCATATCTCTGATCCCAACTTATCGAATGTTTGCATGATGCAATCGTCTCGGGCTGCCCTTAAGTGAATCACTTCGGCTAGTCATCAACCTTAGACTCAACCTCGCCCACCGCACCCCACTCCTAGTCATTCATCTCAGCCAGCCGGACCTCCTCCTTCTGGCCCTTCTCCTACAGCTAGTATCCCTGAACCCCCCTATCCTTCTGGATCGGTTCCTCCCGACCTTAACCACCTTGGAGCCGTTACGCTCGGTCATTACCCCTCCGGTCAGATACCGTTCTTTATTCCCCCCCCCCCTTGAGTGTACTCGGTACCTGTTATGGCTACCCTCTCTCTTCCCAACCTGAACCTGGGTATATCTATCTGGTACCTTGACCCTCCAGCCACTACCCCACCCGGTCACCCCAAACCCTACCTTGCCTTGACCCCGGTTCAACCAGTCCCCCTCACTTCTCCCGCTACCACGGTGCCTTCCACACCTCCGCCAGCACCATCTCCTCCTGTGACGGTATCACGAAAAGGGGGAAAAGATGACACAACAACCAATAAGGATCAAACCGCCCCAACAAACCCTCCCCCTCCTCAACCGCCAAAGCGCGCTATCCAGTGCGCTTTGTGCGATATTTTCGGTTACGCCACCCATACGTGTCCTAAACTGCCACATCTCATTGCCTTGATCAACGAGATGTTTCCAAAATCTGATCTCCCTGAAGTCTACGTCACTATCCCTACTTCTATCCCGAAACTCAAAACCTTGCGCACAAATCACCCTTGTGCTTTGTGCGATTTCCATGGCCATTACACCCACCTCTATCCCCGCCTTGATGAGTATCGTTCCTCCTTAGCCATGTACCACCAATTCAAGGCTACGCATGACACGATACCTTCTCACTTGATTGCGAGCTCTACCCTGGGGGACCCAGAGGATCTTACTACTCCCATCCACATTCCCCCTCCAGCCGTTGAAACAACTGAACCTTCATCCACCATCTTTTACATATCGTCATCCTTGAGAGCTGATTCGCCTAACCTCCTACCTGTGAACACTCTCAGCTCCACCTCGGTTGACCTTGGATCTATCGACATTGCCCATATGAGCCCTTTTTCACAAACTGACCAGTCAGGTATTGCTATATCACCGGGTGAACCCCCTTCCTCAAGTCTTCCCATCTTCCAGTAATATGAAGACATTATGGAAGCCATGACCCACCCTGACTTTCCCTAGGATGATATGCACCATTATGCATACTTCCTCCCATAGCAGTCCCATGACCAATATGCTGTGGAAACCAAAGAATTCATCCCCCATGCAGTCGACTCGGTCAAATATCCCATCCCTGCACCTGATGCTTTCGAAGAAGGAAACATGGCCAATATCTCTCCTACCATTAAAATTGACATTTCGGTCAAACCGGGAATTGAAGAATATGTCACCTTGGGCGCCCAATGCACCCCGAAAGAAATTGAAGCTTACACTAAGCTTTTCAAAGAATTCCACGATGTTTTTTCCTAGTCCTACTCCGAAATGCCCGGACTCGACCCCGCCATCATCGAACATCATATCGACACATGGCCTGATGCCAACCCAGTCCGTCAAAAGTTGAGACCCATTAATCCTTCCAGACGTGATGCTATCAAAGCCGAAATCGATAAGCTCAAGCAGGCTGGTTTCATTTACCCCATTGAATACACCACTTGGGTGTCCAACCCAGTTCCCATCCTCAAGAAACAAGGCACCATCCGTGTCTGCACGAAATTTCGCGACTTGAAAAAATCTTGTCCCAAAGACAACTTCCCCACACCGTTCATTGACCAAATCATTGACGAATGTGCGGAGAATGAGGTTCTATCCTTTCTGGATGGTTTCTCCGGATACAACCAAATCGTTATCCGTCCTACTGATCAACTTAAAACCGCGTTCATGAGTCCGTGGGGAACTTTTGCTTACCGGTTCATGCCTTTCGGCCTTAAAAACGCCGGCGCCACTTTTCAACGGGCCATGTCTTATTTTTTCCATGACTTAGCTCATATTATCCTTGCTTATTTAGACGACCTCACTGCACGTTCTAAACATCGGGCGCAACACCTCCACGATCTGCGCACCGTCTTCCTCCAATGTCGCAAGTATAATATCCGCCTTAACCGGTTGAAATGTGTCTTCTGTGTTCCTGCCGGCCGTCTCCTAAGCTTCATCGTATCCAAAGACGGTATCACTCTTGACCCGTTAAAAGTCCAAGGCATTCTCAAACTTCCCATCCCGCGTACCTTACGCCAGCTACAAAGTCTCCAAGGCAAAGCTAATTTTCTTCGACGGTTTGTTCCTGACTATGCCACCACCGCACATGGGTTCCTTAGACTCCTCTGATCTAATATCCCATTTGTATGGGATACCTATGCTCATCAGTCTTTCGACGCCCTCAAGCAGGCTCTCATATCCGCTCCCTTGATCCGCCCTCCCGACTTTGATAAAGACTTTATCCTGTAAATCTCCACTTCCACCTATTCGGTCGCTGGAGTTCTTATCCAGGAAGATGACAACGGTCTCAAGCATGTGATCTACTATGTCAGTAAGAACCTCGTAGGACCCCCTGTTTCCTACTCACATGAAGAAAAACTAGCGCTGGATGTCGTGTTCTCGGTCCAAAAACTTTGTCATTACATCCTCACGCGTTCCACCAAGGTTGTGACTAATTCCAACCCCATGGCTTTCCTATTGAGTCGCCGCATCCTCACTAGGAAGTACGCCCTTTGGGTCGTCATCCTTCAAGAATTTTACCTCGAATTTGTCACACCAAAAAGTAAGAAAGGTTTAGCCCTCGCTGAACTCATTTCTGAATTACCTACTGGAACGCAGGATCCCCAAGTTAATGATGATTTTCCTGATGAGCACTTATTCGCCATTACTTCGGACGATCCTTGGTACGATGATATTCTCACTTACTTGCGAACCCAAAAGTTTTCCCTTCACCTTGATCATGATGCTCGACGACGTATACGACACCAGGCCCCCCGCTACCTTCTTATCGGTGACGAACTCTATCGCCGCGGTATAGATACTGTCCTTCGTCGTTGTCTCACACACAATGAAGCTAAACAGGTCCTCAACGCCTGCCATAGAGGTGCTTGCAGTGGCCACCTCTCCGGCCTTGCTATTGCTCAGAAATTCATGCGCGCTGGGTATTTCTGGCCTTCCCTCCTCAGTGATTGCATTAAGGCAGTCAAACACTGCTCCAACTGCCAACATTTCGCCCCTAAGGCGCGCGCTCCCCCATCTCCCCTCCATCCTGTCATCTCAACTAGTCCCTTTTGTAAATGGGCCATCTACTTTATGGAGTGTCACCCGCCATCCGATGGTAACCATAAATATATCATCGTGACGGTTGACTATTTCAAAAAATGGGCCGAGGCTATGCCAACATTTAACAACACGGCAGCTACCGTAACCCTCTTTTTCTTTAATCACATTATCGCTCGATTCTGAGTTCTGAAACAACTTGTCTCTGACCACAACCAACATTTTGAAGATGAGATATGGCGTGAGCTGTCCTCACTATTGGGTTTTGAGCACCAATATTCCTCCTCCTATTACCCCCAAGGTAATGGCCAAGTTGAAGCATTCAACAAAATCCTCAAGACCATGCTTCAACGAACGGTGAATAAGCACGAAACCAACTGGCATGTTATGCTCTTCCCTGCTTTGTGGGCCTATCGAACTTCTGTTAAAATCGGCACCGGGTTTACTCCTTTCCACCTCATTTTTGGAGAGGAGGCAGTCTTACTGATCGAGTGTGAAATCCATTCCCTGCATCTAGCCGTTGAACTTCTCCCTGACACCCAACCTCTAGAACAATGACTTATCATGCTTGAGTGTGCCTCCGAAGACTGTCGTGTTGCATTGCAAACCATGGAAGCGGCCAAAAAACACACCAAAGCTCAGTATGACAGAAAAGTCCAGCCTCGTACTTTTCACGAAGGCAATCTTGTTCTAGTATATGACCAGGCCCATGATGTCCTTGGTCATGGGAAGTTCGACTCATTATGGCTAGGCCCTTACATCATCAGTAAGGATCGCGGTAAGGGGGCATACCTCTTAGAGGACTTCAAAGGCAATCTCCTTCCTAATCCTCGCAATGCACTCTATCTTAAGAAATATTACACTTAGCATTTCCCTTCTCAAATGAATGTTTTATTTTCTTCTAGATAGCCAGCATATTTTTCATTTTTCGTACTTTGACACTTCACCAGGACACATTTTGTCCCCGATGGGTCACTTCACCTTCCCCCAAAATCGAATTTCCTCACTTCCAACACTTGTACTTGGGGCACCACTTTGCCTCCATACCTGTCTTTGTTTCTGTCGATTTTCTTCATGAGATATCATCTTGTACTCATATTTTTCGGGTCTCCCATGGGCTCTTTTCTGTGTGGCAGCACCATCGAGTTTCCCTTGTTTAGAGCATCCAAGTTGTGTCATCATCGCATTCATTGAGTCTATCCCAAGTCCCTTTGTACCCCGCTATAGTCCTCCATCCTTCATTGCTTGATCCCTCTCTTGTGTCACACATTATGGCCTTCAGTCCCACTGTCCCCTATCCCTCATGATATTGTGTCAGTTGCTGCCATGTCATTCTTGCCCTTTATGCTCTAACAAGGGAATTCGTCCATTCGCTACTCAGTCCCCTCCATTTCATCATCATCATGGGTATTAGTCTGTCAGTCGCTCTACTTTTTTCTCTCGTGCCTTAGTTGAGGATCTCTCATTGCCTCACCTATGGTGGACCTCCTTCTGTCAACATCAACTCATTCATTCCAGAAGACCGGTCTAGAGGGCGGTGTACCTTGGTTCCAGCTTCCACTCTTGTACGGTGCCTCGGATCACGCAAAGGGCTTTCTCATTACCCTTTGACTTGATTGTTTCTCAGCTCCAGCTCCTTTCAGCATGATCAAGATCCCTATACTTGATGGTTCAGTGATGCAGCAACAGCTCTTGGTGATTCCTGGGTGTGTGTGAGATGTCTCAGCCCTCATGAGGGGGTGGCCCTCCAGGTAGCCCCCCACATGCCCGGATGACCTCTTCATTATAGCCTTTGATGCAGCTCCATATATTTGATGATGATGGCCTTAGCCGCTTGCAGCGCCTCTTTGATTTTCATGTATCAGTCAGATTTTGCAAGCCCTTCCCCATTTTCAAGGGGCATTTGGGTTGTATTGTATCTCATGTACTCAGATATTATTGTATAAGTCCTGGCTGTTATCCCAGGCACATCATGTATGTGGGATCCCTCATTGTATTTCTATCTGGCTCATGTTTATGCCGATTGTACTTTATGGTTTGGTCCCTTGTTTACTGGACACACTATTCTTTTGTACTTTTTCTCGGCGGGCATAGGTATGCCTCCCCCACCACCTTTAGCACAGGTACCTTCTCATAAAAAGAGACTTGTTGCACCTGCAATTATCATCTCCTTAGGGTCTAGTTCTTCAGCACATCAGTCTACCTCACATTTCTCTCTCTGACTTCCCTTTTGATGTCTGGTGATTGAGTTCTTACAACGTACTTCGGTCATACGATTTGCTCCTAACACTCACACGCTGGGGGGAAATCAGTTACACCATTTTTTGGTCATCTAACCTACTATCATTAGATGGACCTAAGTACACCATGTAAGACCAATTTTACCCTAGGTAAAATTGCTTTCACTATGTAAAATAACTTAATAAAACACATTTATTAGGTTGTTTATGGTCTAAACAGGAAACCCCAAAAGGAAATATTAAACAAACCTATATTTGTTTGATTTTCCTGGTCATGTTTAACCCAAAACAAAGAAATTAATTAGATAAATCTTTATTTATCTTATTATTTTCTAGGAATAATTATTTAAATCTTATTTAAATAATATTCCTTGTTAAATATGACTAAATCACCTATAAATAATTAAATAAATCATTATTTATTTGATTATCTTTCAACCACTTCCTTAAAATGATAAATAAATCATTTATTTATTTATTATTCACAAATAAAGGGATTTGACCCAAGTCAAATACTTTTTCCCTCCAACAAATATAATAAAATATTCCATAAAAGGTAGATCTAGATTTGTTTAATGTTATTTTAATCATGCACCAAGATCTAGAATGACCCAACATTTTATAATAAATAGGAGGGTTTTCTCCTACCATTCTTCACCTTTTTTTTCCTATTAGATCACTCTGGATCTAAACTTTTGGTCTCACTTTGAGCCATTATCATTGTCATATTTTCCATTATTTGCTGTGTGAGCTCCCTTTGAGTTCTATCTTTGTCTGGGTTTTCTACACCAACAAGAGAGAGAAATGTTGGATCTGAAGTGTTGAGGACTTCCAAGAACCCATCCCATTGAGGAGAATTGGAAACACCTTCTTGCTTTCCTCCCAGGTGCCCTTAACACAAAAATTCTTTCAAAATTTTTCTTGTCTTGTCTATTGGATGTATGGAGCAAAACCTTACTTTTACTACTTAATGTCTCTTTATGCATAGATTTGGTTTTTTGCAGCACTTGTCTTGATCAAATAACTACAGATCTGAAAATATTGGCAGCCATATTTGATGTTAGGGCTATAAGTTATGCGTAGCTAAAGTGGTCTTTTTTCGTACACTTCGACAAAAGATTCATACTAACACTCTAGAAGAATTTATAGCGCACCGTTTATTATGTACAGTGTCAGTAGGGCGGTGCACTGACGAAACTCTATGCCCTGAGGTGTATAGTTAAGTCAGCGGACCGAACTCCTACCATCGTGACATAGTGAATGGTGCAGCCTTTTATCTGGCCACACTGTTGACCCAGGTGAAATATGGAAAGCTGTGAGCTGACAAAAATAGCTGCCCAGGGCTGCCATTTTAGTAAACGCACTGCATCACAACTATTCAACTAGGTCAACAGTGCGGCTGGATAACAGATTGCACGACAATATTTAAAAAAAATTAAAATAACACGGTGCACCTTCGGTACCGCCCCAGAACTGATGCGGATATCGTAAGCACCGGTTTACCAGGCTACAATGTTGACAATGTGGAATAGAAACAATATGGAGTGTTGATAAAATTACCAACACTGGGGCAGAACATTTAGTCAACGCACCGTGTTGCCACTATTCCACATTGTCAACTGTGCCGCCGTGTAAACGACCGCATTGCACTTTTTATTTATTTTTTAAATAACATGGTGTGCTTATCGGTGCTACGCCAAAACCGGTGTGGATATTGTTAGCACTGGTGGCAGTGAGGCCTATAAATTTATAGGCAGCACTGCCAACCAGTGCGAGCCGAACAACTTGAGTGTACCACGTGACAAAATTTTCTTTTTTCCTTTTAAATGGTTAATTTTAAGGTTATCTGAAATTCTAATCCACTATAAGGTCTAATTATGGAAAAAAAAGAAAAATACCTGTACATTTTCTTGTCGAGGAGGCATATTGGCTGTAGAATTTGCAAAATAAAATTTCTCCACAATTTTTGCAAAATTCAAGCTGGAGATTGGTGGGTAATGCACAGGAGCAGTGCGTGCAATGAGTGCAATGGGAGCACCAATGTTAGGGTGGCTCAGACAAGTATAAATTGCACTGGTGCCTGAGTGCTTTGTAGCACTGAAAAAATTGAAAAATGTTGTTTTTTGGCCATATTTCTTTTTTATTTAACCCTGTTCTGATGCGCAGAATTTTATAGGCACACCGGTACATTTTCTACTCTCTGCACCAGGCAGTTTCTATTTTTGCATGCTTTTTATGAGGCACTGGTGCAGATGGTTTCTAAAGCATCAGTGCGCAACAGTAATACAACACACCAGAAGGTTTTGTACAGAGTGCACGGTGTCCGGTGTGCCAATGTTTTGTGCAACTTCTTAGCACTATTTCTTTTTTATTTAACCCGCTTCTGGTGCATGGGATTCTACGGACGCTTCGGTGCGTTTTTGTCATTCCACGCTTGGCAGATTATATTTTCGCACGCTTTTTATCAGGCACCGGTGTGAATGCTCTGTAATGCACTGGGGCACTAGAGTAATAAAACGCACCGGGCGGGTGTGTACGGAGCGCACGGTGTCTGGTGTGCCATTGTTTTCTTCGGTTTTTCGACAGTAATTTTCCTTTATTTATTCCCACTTTTGTGTGCCAGGTTTATGGGCACCCTGGTGTCTTTCCTTCATTCTGCTCTAGACGGTTTCTATTTTCACGTGATTTTTATGAGGGACTAGTGCAGACTCTACGTTAAGCACTAGGGCACTATAGTAATAAAAGGCATTGGGCGGGTGTGTACAGCGTGCACAGTGTCCAGTGTTGCAATGTTTTGTGTGGTTTTTTGGCCGTAATTTTTTTTTATTTAACCTCGTTTTGGTGCACTGGTTTTATGGGAGGATAGGTGCATTTTCTTTGTTCCACACCAGATGGTTTTTTTTCCCATGCACTTTTTATGAGAAACCGGTGCAGATGTGTTGTAAAGGCCCGGTTTGCTACAAAAAAGAAATTCCTTGGGAGCGTGTGGGTGGAGTGCATGGTGTCTGGTGTGTCAATTTTTGTTTTGAACGAATCAGTGCGTTTTACGGTGATAAGCGTACCGTACGAAATAAATCCGCAAACACCTCTACCTGCCAACATCCTCTAGTAACATTCACTAGAAATGGATGTCTGGGGTATTTTTATAAGGGGTTCCTCAAAAACATCTGCTAGAGGGTCTTTTCCTTGTACTGCCCTGATCAACTATTTGCAGTCCTACAACTAAGCGGCAACGACATTAGCACTAGCTCTTTCCCTTTGTTGGGTGCCCTTTATCTAAGTCAATTTCCTTTTGGTCCTCTGCAAGGTGACAGTATGTTTTACTACTTTAGTCCGTAGCATATCCCTAATGCACTGGTGCAAATCTAACTTGTTTGGCAGAGGAATGGAAGGAAAATTTAAAATTATTTCCAGAGCCCTATATTGGGATCTCAGAGGTATGGGATGAGTGGCTGAATGTTGGATAGCCAAAATGAGTTGCTCTTTATCCGTATCTAGAACTAAGGAGAGCCTGGTATGATGTTTATCTACGAACTCAGAAAGTTTAGCCGTAAGCTTCTCTTTTGCAGATCTGTTCCTGGCCTCGATTTGTTCCTTTGTATCATTTTTTCCCAATGTGATAACCTGTGAAAGTTATGAAGGGGCTGAAGAAGAGGTGAAATCAAAGGAAAGTCAGATGCCTGGTTTGTCTTTTTCAAGAATTCTAAGAAAGGAGACCTCATTGTCAAAAAATTCAGCGTGTAGGTCCTCAGGCCCTTCAGTTCTCTTACTTTTACTAGGGTGTCCTTCCTCTTCCACTTCCATGAACCCTTTACCACCCAGGGGGTTTCCTTGTTCTCGCCCTTTTGTCTCAACGAGTACATCATCTCTTTTTTCTTTAGCAGTTTAGGATTAGGCCTCCATCTCTGTATCCAAAGGCCACATATCACAGTTAGCTTTCCATTCAATAAGAGGACTACGTTCATGTGCATATGTTGTTGATTTAATATTTTTCTTCCTGCATGTGAGGAACCCCTTTGGGTCATAGTGCCAGACATCTCCCCATGGGAAATTCATCTCCCGCAACACCCTTTCCGCATTCGAGAGGGAATGCCTTGAAATAATGGTGAAAGGGCCTACAGAGGTTGGGATCCTGAAGATGTATCCCTTTTTCACGGGCACAAAGTGGGCTTGGTCGGCCCTTAGGACCTGACGGATGAAATCGAGGGTGAGAATCCTCATGGATGGGAACACTCGAAGGTGATAAGGAGGCACTTAAACACCATAGACCCTGATCTCAGTGTGATCTTTGAATAGGTACCAATCACCTGTACAATCCATTTCACTGAACTGGAGCCATTCCTTTTGCTCAAGAAAAATTTTGGGTGAGGAGTTGTCGTGTATGATAGCATAGGCTATGGAAATGAAATCTGTAATTAATTTCGCATACCCCTTCCCCTCTGTATGTTTGCGAACTGTCGTAGTCCCCTCAAAAAATTCTTGGGTTCAACGTATCTCCTGGAGAACCTGTTCAGGCCTAAACCCTCAAACTTATCTGTATGCTGAAATAGGAATAAGTAGAAAACCAGGAAGCAATATTTGAAAGAGCAGAAGGAAGACATGTCTTGGAACTGCACTTTGATGGCCGAGTCTAGAAAGGTAGGGATATCCAAAAGGATCTCTACCCACATCATGAACTATAGAAACCCTAAACCCACCTTAGTCACCATTTCGGCGTCTCCAAACCCTAGAATTCATGATATGACCACTGAAATAGGTTGTATGGTGCTACGGAACGATGAGAGGTGAATAAAATCTATGTGAGGGAAAGCAAATAGATGTGAGTTAAATATGAGATCAAGGAAACCATTCTACTTTTCCAAGGGTTGATTTGAGAAATGGCAAGAGAGAGTGACTTTGATGAACTCGACACAGTCTTGGGCGGGAGGATAACATAGGGCTTTTGTGATGAGTTGGGGAGTAATATCAAGAATATTGGCCCCTCGAGTGGAAAGGAAGATGTCCTTGCACTCGATTTAGGACTGCACAAGCCAAACAATAAACTTTGAGAACAGATGTTTCATCGGGGCAATTTGATAATAAAGCCCTGACTCAACGACCATAAATATATGTTCGAACCTTCGTTGAAAATCAAAGAGCTTGGCTCTAGTGCGGGCTACGTTGAAGGGATAGACTGGGTTGCAGAGCTAGGAGTGAGCATCAGTGAGGGGTTTGGGTCCAGATGTAGGCCTGACCTCGCGAGCTTGAGGGGTTTCTGGTGTGGTTCATTTCATTTTTTCCATAATAATTTGAACAAACAGTAAAAGGGAAATAATGAAAGGGACACAACCAAATACCTGAAATAGTAGTGAAAGTGACTCGAGAGTGAAAAGCATCCAATACCTAAGTTTTTACCCGTCTGATAGAGTGAGATATCGGTAAATAACTAGTAAATTGACATAGGTGAGCATTAAACTTGATAAGGACATAGGGTTTTATTGATTACCGAGGCAGGGTGACACGTGTAAGGCTAGCGTCATGAGGATGCTGACAATGAGGCACGCGGGACAAAGGAATGGTACTGGCCTTCATACCCTGAAATAAACTTACCTTACCGTAGAATGCACCTATCCAGCTGTCCTACTGATGGGTCCCTTTAATCTTTGGTGCGTTGAACGGGAGCCTCCATCCCTTTTATTTACCCCCGGGAAGCGTTCTGATTGACCATGAGGAGGGATGATGTCACCTCCTCCGGTGGGTTGCTTGGGTCCCCTTTGCTCCGCTTGAAGGCCGAAAAAAATGATTATATGCTGCTGGTGTGTGGTGGGTAACTTCGCCGCTAGCCTGTGAATGTAGTGGCTATGGGAGGAGGAGTGGTCAAGTGAGCTTTCTCTTCATCCTGTTCACCTGCAAGACTGCTCCTCCGATAGTTGTGTTGCTTCCTGTTTTTTGAACCTACAATTCCTTTACGCAGTCGCTCCATTTTATTTTTATCATGAGATCAGAAGACAACATTCGATCCACTTGGGGACGACAAGCTCGTTCTCGAGGGTGTCGATAACTTCACATACCACCAACTTGTGTACTTGTTAACATACCCAGGACAATTATAAAAAATCTTGAGGTACATTTGAAAAATAGCTTGATTTAAATGCATGTGAAAATAAAATATGATATATGTATAGCGTGAAGGATATGTACAATGGGCCCTTGTGGCCAGCATCAGCACTAAAAATAGGGCTTGAGAAATTTCCTGTTCATGGGAATTTCAATCAGGTATCCTTCCAAATTTTCCAATATGAAGGTGTTATTTCTTTTGACTTTTTCCACCTTGAAAGCTCTAAACCAGAAGGGATCAAACTTCCCATTTTTACCTTTTCTCGCCAGCTTCACGGCCCATCACAACACTAGGTCCCCTGCTTACATCTCCTTATCTTTCTCTCATTGATCAAATAGGAATTTCGTATTTTCCTAATAGTCGGCCAACTAGATGTTTACCTGAGCTCATGTTTAACCTAGTTCTACCTATTGATTCATCCTCCTGGTGAGGTTATTCGGTTCCTCCTCACTGTCTTGCAAAAATCTGGCTACAAGTAAAGCCATTTGAATGGGGAAAACTGCTGCTCGTCCATACACTAGCTCGTAGGGGACTTCCCATTGGATCTATTGGCGATAATGTGATTTTCCCAAAGTGCAAATTTAAGCTGGGAGTCCCAGTTCTTTTATTCTCATTTATAGTATTTTTTATAATTCTTACCAAAGTCTTGCTAGATGACTCTGCCAACTCATTCCCCTACAAATATTAAGCCATGGAGTGTCATAGAGTAATATTATATTATTGACAAAAGTTCACAAAATTCTCAGAATTATAGACTTGTGCGTTATCAGTGATGATTTTAACTGGGCACCCAAACCTAGCTATTATGTTTTCCTCCATAAATTTGATCACCACTCCATCCGTGGCATTTCTTGTAGGCACAACTTCAATCCACTTGGTGAAGTAGTTGGTGGAAGTGAGTATCCAATAGTGTTGATTATTGGAGATCGGGTGGATCTCTCCAATAAATTTGATGCCACATTGTCTGAATGGCTCCTCAACATGTATCGGGATCAATGGTAGTGGCGCAAAATTTTGTTTTTCTGGAAAATTCTTGCATTTCTCACATGCTCGAACACGAGCATGTACATCTCCAAATAGAAGTGGCAAAAAAAAGTTTCTGTCAGGGTTTTATGAGCCGTAGACCACCACTGATAATGCCCACCGCATACACATTCATGAAACTCAACCATCACCTCATCCTTACATATGGGATCCTTCTATTCTAGAGGGTGGACTTTAGCTTCCTGCAGGAAATCTTCATCTTCATCTAACATGAGACAAGTGAATTCACCATATTTACCATATACTAGGGAGTTCATCGAGCCATGAACTCTGGTAACCATCTTCACAAACATGGAATCATGGTATAGCCTCCTTTCCTCCCCTCCAAATACTGGAATAGTATCATAGGTGAGATCCAAGTTAATTAGCCCGCCAATATTTGAGCCCCAAGATCTAGACAACAACATTCTGAATCAGGCTGAGATATCAGCTACCATGATATCCATCACCATAGTCTTGGCTAGGATCTGGGCCAAATTCACCACCAGATCTTTTATCATGCCCAGGAACTTTACCCTCTTGGAATCAAACGAACACAGATCTATTATATGGTTTGGTAATTTGCAGCCCCAAATTCTCCATGACAGACAAAGGTAAAAGGTTGTTTGAAGCCCTAGAATATAGCATGTAGTTGTGTAGCAGTAGGTCATGAATAACCAAAGACATATAGAATGGGGGAGTTGTTGAGTCTAACTCTTCTACATGAGGGCCAAAGACTACCATGGGTATTTCCTCCTAGATATTGAGACTATCAGGAAGTGGGCCTACACCATGGGGAAGCATGAATTGAGATACTTGAGCTTTATACAAAGGCTTCTTTAAGAGTTCAACTAGAGGAATAGGGATTTTGACCTTTTCTAACTATTTCTCAAGGTTAAATATTGTGGGGTCCTTTTCTGTAATGAGTTCCTTAGATTTCTCTTTAGGATGGACAGGTAATTTTGGGGCTGCAACAAAAGCTTTGTGATTTTCAGGGGGATCAGAAACTAACTTTGTGGAGGAAGAGGCAGTGGATTTATTGTGTAGAGGCTCTTATATGAGCTTTTTCACCTTACTCACAGAATTTAGAGGGGTTGGATCTTTTGATGTGGAATCTTTGTCCTTATCTTGTATTCAGGTGCTCTTTCTAGAGGATCTGAGATCATACGTCTTATGGAGCTAAGATTGCATAAAGTCCACGAGTTGCTTGCAATAATGATCAATATCTTGATGCTCAAGGGGGGGAATTCTTTATCTTCTAACTTCTCTTGTAGGGTAAGCTCCCCTTCTTCATCTTCTCAGTAAGTGAGGAATTGATCTTCATGGAAGTCAGGAGCTTCTTCAGCTTTTCCTTCCACTTTCCCTTCTAAATATAGAGGATGTTGGATGTTATCTTGTTTCTCCTTCCTTTCCCACTTTAATAAATCTTGAGGTGGTTTATGACACTAAGGATTGATGAGAGGAACTCTTCGCCTCCAGTTCAAGCTTCACCAACTTGTTGGAGAGGTTCTTCATCATTTTTTTCATCTCTTCAATCTTATAATCCAGTGATTCCCTTTCTTGATTAGAGGTAGAAACCTCCCTCTTACCTCTTCTCCTTGCCTCATACTCTATTCTTCCTTTGAATTTTCCCATAGAAGAAAGGTTTTCCTCTACTTCTAAAGCATCGGTTTGGATCTGATCTGGGGATGCAGAATTACTCTCTCTCAAGGTGAATCCAAACTTGGGCTCGAATGCCCCAAAAAAAACCACTTTGGATGCTTCTTGAGGAGGATTTACTTTAGTAGGTAGATTATTGTACACCTTATTGAACCTTTTTATAAATTTGGTTACATAATCATTGTGTTTCTTCTTCGAGGCATTGAACTCTGTGAGGATGTAGCAGAGATCCCTCCTTTCTCCCCATTTTTGAGTGAATAGATTCTCCATCTCCTCCCAAGTGGTGACCACGTTGTTAGCAAGAGATTTAAACCCCTTTCAATCTTCTCCATCCAAATACTAGACAAAAGGCCTTAACACCACATCCAAGTGTTCCATGTTGCGATTTTCAGCAAAAGTACGGAAGTCTTCAATATGTTTCTGAGCAGAAGTACTGTCTTCCCCAGTGAACTGAGGCAAGAGATTTAGATAGTCTTGAGGCATATCATTCAAAACTTGAGGCAAGGGCAATGGGGAATATTTGTTAAGGAGGAAGCCCTACACAACGATGAAGTGTGGTGGTGGATTGTAAGGGGGATTCAGGTGGATTACAATAGGTATATATTGAGCGAGGATTTGGATATTTATCTGACATGAGCTATGGATTATAGTAACTTCTTTGACTTCCTCAGCCTCTGGAGTGGGAAATAAGGGATGAAAAGATATGTTCACTGATTCGGCTTCATATTTTATTTCAAAACTCACTACGGTAGAGGTCTCCAGAAGATATTCAGGTACTTTTGCTGTGGAACCAGGGCCATAGAATTTGGATTTCTGAGATGAGGACAACAAATATTCAAATGAGAATGAGGGTAATTCAACTTGGAAAGGTTGATTTTGTTTCCATATTCTCTTGAATATAATTTTTTCAAGATTAGTTGCAGACATGATTTTGAGCTGAGAGATATTTGACCTTAGATGGGGCCTAGTGTAAGCCAGGATTGCAACTGATTTGAATATAGATAGTAGTGGAGTCACCAAGGTGAGGGTTGCACAACTCTCAACCTTTCACGATCACCTGAATTAAGGGTGAATATAATTTCGTATCCCACAGAAAAGAGTTTAAAAAACATTCCTTAGCAACGACGCCAAAAATATGTTGTCACACCTAGAGAAAGTCTTGAGTTGCATGAGAGAAGTGCCTAGGACATCTTAAAAGTAGGAGGTCATCTAGGTTCTCTTCATGCTATTTGGCAGGGACCTCATGGGTATCAACTTGATGGAATTATTTGATATGTGGTTTTGGATAACAAGGGGAGCTGAGTAATAACTGTGAACTTTGATTGGAAGAGAAAAATATAACTCAAAATGGGTTGTGGCCATAGTGGAGTTCGATTTGTTGCAAATAGGGCAAGATGTGGAATAGACGAACAATATTTAAAGAGAATTGGGATGTAAAAAACTAATAACTTGGATGGTAAGTTAGAGTGAGGCGAGCTTACGAAGATATAAGAATCCACCTCTAGAAGCTTAAGAATAAAGTGGTTGAGATAAGAATTTTGGAAAAAAAATAATGCACCAAGCCTAATTAAGTAGTATTATATACCATTGTACGAGTAACATTCAATATAAATTCATAAAACAATCTATAGACGACCCACATTCTGAACGCATGATAACATGAAAGAAAGTGTGAAAAAATAGATAAATAGAAGAAACCCAACACAAAAGAGGCATAAATACTATTCATAAGTCCATTAGGAATCCATTATTGAAACAAACAGTCGTTATATTATTTCATCAAAATGGCTCTTGAGATGTGCATTAAGAGAAAATATCAAAATTAAAAAATGTGCTACGTAGACTATAGACTTCAAACTTCCGGAGAATTCAGAACCTTTACTTCATCTGCGAGTTTTACTTTTATAGCTGTTACATGGGTAGCATAGCCAGATATTTTCCCAAACAAAATATTCCTTTCAGATCTTACAGTTTCACATCTTAATAAAAAAATGATGCAGCATAACAGCATCGCATTCGAATCAGTTTTTTCTGACACAAACTATAACAGAAACATAACCTGAATATAAAATGCAGATAATGTGTAGGGTGAAATCGGGATTTCAGCCAATTTCATGTTACATTGAAATTGAAAATAAAAAATAAAATAGAGGCCACATGGGCTTTATCATTATGTCCATTAATGGGTACGACGGGGAATTCTAGAGCCTCCTGTGAGGCATGGTCTGATTAAAGATGCGGAGGAGCCAGGATGACGAGGCGACAGAGGTGGGAGTTGCTGTGAAGTGGAGGAAACTGGAGGATTCACGTATTCATAACACCTTTTCTAGGTGACTGTTTGGTGAATAACTCAAACATGGACTTCAGTTGAGTAAACTCAGAATAATCCAAGTGGGCCACAAAGAATCTCTTGACCTAAGCAAGGAGGAAGAATTCCTTACGTAGTATTGCTACTATGGTATCTACCTTCAAGTGGGAGGTCTTCTCTAATGTAATGTATGCCTTGCATTTAATCTCTAACATCTTCTGATCATAAGCAGTTAGGGGAAGTAATGCCCATGACTACTGAATGCATCATGGCAGGAGGCCATCTTCTACCAACCTGTACCATTCCTGATCTAATTTCTCCACTCCTTTGACACGAGCGCTAGATATCCCAATGTCTTTTTTAGTGCCTCCTCTTTCTCAATCATCTTACTTACCTCTATGATAGTCTTGAAATGATCAACCACTCCTTGGGCGCTCAACTCTTCAGATGGGAGTTTGTTAATAAAGCAGAAAAATCTCCTAGCTGTCGCTACTTTCTCTTATTCTTCCCTATGGCCATCCTCTAGGTGTAGTTTATACTCTTGAATGGTTCTCTTATTATCATTGGCCAGCACGAGGGGCTCCCAATGTTCTTTGAACTCTGCTATGATCTCTCCCAAGACCATTTGTCTGGCTTCTACCAATGAAATATTACGTTTAAGATGATATTTCATGTCTTTGATAGCCCTCTCATGTCCCTAGGCTTCCTTGTAGAGGTTCTCCAACTCTTTCTGTAAGGATGAGACCACCTTCTAATTCTATGTGTATGCAACCTTGGCCTCGTCTAGGAGATGGCGGGTAGTGCGGGTTTCATCTTCTCACATCCTTAGATCTGCCAGAGCTTTGGTTAGCTATTCTGGAGCACTTTGGCGATTTTCTGGTACAGGAACTACACAAGTATGTTCACCCCACTTAAGCTGTAACTATGAAAACCTCTCTTTAATTCCAGCGAGCTCTTTATCCTTTTGAGCAATCTCTTCCTCCCTTTGAGAAAGGGAATCAGTGAGGATCATTTTTTCCTTTTCCACCTTGGCAAGTTCCTCAGTTTGGATATGTCCAGAGCAAGGAATATTTAGCTTTTGCCTCAATTCTTGTACCTCCAAATCTGATTTGATGAGAAGGGACTGTATTGTTGTATTGGCATCAACTCCCTTTCCCCTGATCAACTTTTTGCAGTCCTCCAAATGAGAAGAAATGACTTTAGCACTAGATCTTTCCCTTTTTTGGGTGGCCTTTATCTCAGTCAATTTCCTTTCAATCCTCTAGAAGGTGACGGTATGTTTTACTACTTCATTCTATAGCATATTCCCAATGCATTGGTGTATATCTATCTTGTCTGGCAGGGTAATGGAAGACAAATTTTAAATTATTTCCAGAGCTCTATATTAGGATCCCGAAGGTACGGGATGCATGGGTAAATGATAGATAGTCAATATGAGTTTCTCTTTATCCATATCCAAAATTTAGGAGATCCTGGTGTGATTATTATCTAGGAAATGAGAAAGTTTAGCCCTCAGCTTCTATCTTGTGGATCTGTTCGTGGCCTCGATCTGTTCCTTTACATCATTTTTTCCTAGTGTTACAACCTGTGAATGTTCTAAAGGGGATTAAGAAGAGGCGAAATTAAAGGAAAGTAGGAAGCTTAGGTTGTCCTTGTTCGGACTTCTGAGCAAGGAGACCTCTTCATCAGGAAATTCGATGTCTAGTTCCTTAGGTGCTTCAGTTCTCTTCCTTTTACTCGGGTTTCCTTCCTCTTCCACCTCCATGAACCCTTGACTACCCAGGGGGTTTCCCTGTTCCCGACCTTATGTCTCAATGAGTAGATTGTCTCTTTTTCCTTCAACAGCTGAGGATTCAGCCTCCATCTCTATAAGGCCACGTATCTGAGTTAGCTTTCCATTCATCAAGAGGTATAGGTTCATGTGCATATGTTGTTGATTTAATATTCTTCTCCTTGCGTGTGAGGAACCCCTTATGATCATAGTGGCAAACATCTCCCCACGAAAAATTAATCTCCCGCAACATCCTTTCCACAGTGGAGAGGGCATGCCTTGAATAAATGGTGAAAGGGCCTATAGAGTTTGGGAGCCTGAAGATGTATCCCTTTCTCGTGGGCATGATGTGGGCTTCTTTGGTAACCTGGGAACTAACGGATGAACTCCGGGGAAAAAATCCTCATGGACAGGAACACTTGCAGGTGATAAGGAGGTACTTTAGCACCATAGACCCTGATCTCTATGTGATCTTTGAATAGGTACCAATCACCTATGCAATCCGTTTCACTGAACTTGAGCCATTCAGGGAAAAATTTTAGGGGCTAATATTCACAGGTGGGCTATTTTTCCATGCTTTTTCCAAAAAAAAATCACTAATTTCCATTTTTTTGAAAATTGATTCGCCAAAATTTTATAGTATAAAATTATTTGACCCTAAAAATTTCCAAAATATCATATATACTAATCTAAAATAATTATAAACCTAAATATTTTTACAAAAATATCATCAAAAATTTACAATTTACATATTTGGGACAAGTAAGATTTGCCAATATTTTAAACCTTAAGAGAAACTTCCATCCTTAAAATTTTCCCTGGAGCCATTCCTTTTTCTCAGGAAAAATTATGGGCTAGGAGCTATCGTGTATGATACCATAGGATATGGACATGAAATAGGTAATGAATTTCACATGCCCCTTCCCCTCCAGATGTTGGCGAACTACTGGAGTCCACTCAAAAACAGATTTGGGTTCAACGTTTCTCCTCAAGAACTTGTTCACACCTAAACCTTCAAACTTATCCACATGCTCAAATAGGAATAAGTAGAAAAAAAAGGAGAAATATTTGAAAGCACATAAGGAAAACATGTCTTGGAACGAGGCTTTGATAGCCAAGGCCAGAAAGGTGGGGATATCTAAAAGGATCTCATCATACATAATGAGCCATAGAAACCCTAAACCCGCCTTAGTCACCATTTCAACATCTTCAAAACCCAGCATTCCTTATATGACCGCTAAAAGAGGTTGTATGTTGCTACAGAACAATGACAACGGAATAGAATTTTTGTGAGGGAAAGCTAATAGATGAGATTCAGAGATAAGAACGACGAAACTATTCTTCTTTTCCAAGGGTTGATTTGAGAAATGCCAGGAGAGAGTGACTTTAGTGATCTGAACATAGTCTTGGGTGAGAGGATAACACAGGGTTTTTCTAATGAGTTGGGGAGTAATCTCAAGAATATTAGCCCCCTGAGTAGAAATGAAGATGTCCTTACACTCGATTTAGGCCTCCACAAGCCAGACGATAAACTCTGAGAACAGATTTGTCGTCGGGGAAATTTTATAATAAAGCCCTGACTTAATGACCCTAAAAATAAAGTTCACCCATTCGTTGAAAATCAAAGAGATCGGCTCTAGTGAGGGCTATGCTGAAGGGATAGACTGGGTCATAGAGCTGGGAGTGAGCATCAGTGAGGGGTTCTCGTCCATGAGCAGTCCCAACCTCGTGAGCCTGAGGGGTTTCTGGTGCGGAGCGTTTTACTTTTTTCATGATTATTTGAACAAATAGTAAAAGGGAAATAATGAAAGGGACACGACCAAATACCTGAAATAGAAGTGACGTAGCAGGGAAAGTGACGCTAGAGTGAAAAGCATCATATGCCTGAGATTTTACCCATTTGACAGGTGAGATATCAGTAAATAACCACTAAATTCATGCAGTGAAGAGTAAAAATTGCTAAGGACACATGGTTTTACTAATTACCGAGGCAGGGTGACACATGTAGGGCTGGCGTCATGAAGATGCTCACAATGGTGCACATGGCATACAGTGGTTGGATGACAGCGGACGGGTTGGTGGGAGCCACATTCCAGACAAGAAGGGCACTGACCTTCATACCCTCGACTAAACTTATCTTACCATAGTGCGCACCTGTGGCAGCCGTCATACTGATGGCTCCCTTTAATCTTCGATGGGTTGAACGGGAGCCTTAGTCCTTTTTCTTGCCCCCACTCGGAAGCCTTTTGATTGGCCGTGAGGAGGGATGACGTCACCTCCTTTGATGGGTTAGCTTCAGTCCCCTTTGCTGTGTTTGGATGCTGATGGAAACGATTATATGTCGTTGGTGTGTGGTGGCTAGCTCCGCCGCTAGCCTGTGCATGCAATGGCTTTGGGAGGAGGAGTGGTAACGTTGGCTTTCTCTTCATCCCATTCACCAACAAGACTACTCCTCCGATATCTGTGATGCTCCCCGTCCTTTGAACATATAGTTCCTTTGTGCGGTCACTCCATTTTATTTTTCTGGTGAGATCAGAAGCCAACACTTCCATCAGAGCCAGTTTGTTGAGGTCCAAATTCTTGTTCTCCTTTTCCACCTTCAAGCTCCACCTTGATTTCCATTATCTGGATCTTCTGCCTAAGAGTATCCACCTCATCCTCGAGCCTCTGAATGTGTTCTTTCTTCTTGATTTTCCTCTCTTCCATGTTGGTAGCATATTTTTGATGCTTATGAATACAAATTTGCATTATTACAATTCCATCTGTGAATTCCCTGTGCTCAGGGTTACAAATTTCGCATATTTGTTTTGCATTACCACCATCTCTCACATAACTTTCCCTCGATCCCATAGATATGGGTTTTTGGAGACCCCAGGAGCTCGAGCCAGAACTTTCCACCCCAAAACATCCTTGCCCACTGATGATGAAAGTCACCAAACAACCCGAGCCACAATCTTCCAGGGGACCGAGAACCTCACACATAATGAAGTTCAAAACAAACATACCACTGCAATAACTCCCATGACCACTTCCCCTCTGACCAACCCACATCGAAAACCCACAACACTCACTACACAGAAGCATAAACCACCCAACCACCCTGACAAATGAAAATACAAAAATGTTCCTGAACTTCAGCCACAACCTCTGGAGCAGAGAAAAGGTCACCTTAGTCATGACATATTGAAATTTCATAATAGAGATATTACCATTAGCCTTTATATAGCCAACCCAGGTAAAAATTGTTATGCAAACCTTCGTCACTATACCAACCATCCTTAATTCCAAATGCATCTCCATAATTTCCCTACTCTTCTCCTCATCCCTTAATACCATCACCACGTTCGTCCCATGCTCAACCTCCAAAATTTGAAGCTTTAGGAGTAAATCCAACCCCCATGATCCCACCTTTCCCATGGGGTGAATTATGAAATTCCATTGACTCACATTATAACAACGATAAGGGATCTGAAAACATACACCGAAGAATGTCCAAGTACTAGGAGTAAGATGACTAGATTTAAGGCCACCACGTTGCGACTTAAACCCAAGCTTCACCATGCCAAGGGTCTCTATGGCTTTCTAAGGGGAATTACATTTGATTTTACAGAGGATAAATTCAGTGGCATGAGGCTGACGTTCACATGGTAGCACATCAAGAAATGGAGGGGTATGATGTGGATGGGTGACGGGAGAGGGCTAGGGGAGGAGTAATGGGGGAGGGACCGAGTAGCAAGGAGGGGATGAAAGGAGGAGTAAGGGGAGAGAGTGACAATCCAACTGAATGAGGGGATGGTGAGTAGGCATAAGGAAGAGGGAAGGCTAAGGGGGGATGAAGGAGAGGAGTGTAAGGGGTAAGATAAGTTTATACATCGTACCACACATGGATTACATAAACCATTTTTTATATTGAGGCCGGATTGGTCGAAAGGAGTCTTGTTTTGGGGGCTATAGGAATGATTATGGGATAGATAGGGTGCCTTAAATGCCGTTTAAAAAATTAGTTTCTTCATTCATCCTACAAGCCGGGTTGGATTTCTTATCTTCCTCCTTGGTTTTTCCTCTTCGAATGTGGTATCATGTTACACTGTCAAAGAGAGGGATCATTCTGTTGGCTCGCTTAATGACTTGATTTATAATGATATTATGGTTAGGAGTGTTGCTCCTCATGTGATTTACTATAAGCATAGATCCCCCTATGCTTTTTAGCTCGTTTATGCCCTTATTATTTTCAAGAGACATTCATAGGAGTAAGTCATAGGGCTCTTCTTGATTGTTTGTTTTCCTTCCTAGACTCCATGCATATCTCTCTTCGATGTTTCCATTGAGATTAGTGAGAATCCGTCCCTCTTCTACCACCCTCGAGAGGATGATAAATTTACTAATAATACACAAATTATATAACTTTTTCATGTGAGTAAATACCCATTGAATTGATCCCACGATAAATGATGTCTATGAGTGAAAAAAAAAATTTGTGCGATGGTTTTTTAATGCATAGTAAATCATGCTCCCAACAAGAGAAAGAATTTTATTCAGAATGGAAAACAACAATGCCATGATACATAAAAAAATGCATTTTATCGTGCATGTATCATGACCTACCTACTCATGAGAAAGGCATTGGATATCAACATTGTAGAGACAAAGGGGAACTGTGCAATGAGTGACAGGCATCCATGTCAAAGAGAGATGTATTTATTTATAAATAAAATGAAATATAAATTGAATAATGGGAAGTTGAAAAAAAATTGTAACGATGGCAAGGAAAAAATTAAAAAATAATTTGGGACCTATATGATTGTTTAAAAAAGGTGAAACATCACATGCAAGTTCAGATATGTTTTACTGCTTACACTACAACACGATTAAAAACCTAATTGTCATCGAGTATTGGTTAATCAAATCCACCCAGACATGTTTTATTCAACGGCTGACCAACAAGTTGTTGCAGACGTGGGGCAGTAAAGAATGGTTGTTTGGATTAATTCTCATCCTCAATAAAAATTAATATATATCCCAAGGGAGATCGAAGGGGCATAATTTGAAGCAAATCAGTTTTTTTAGACACAAACATAAAAAATTCAAAGTGGGTGTATATCAGAATTATTCACTAAATATTGCAATACCTGTACCTGCTTTTTTAGGGCAATAATATAATCTGTTGTTTCAGTCAATAAGCAACAAGTGTCCATTGATTTTTCTCCAGGGATGAACCTTTCCAAGTTCTTTTTGTTCAGGAATGCTTACAGCATCCTAGCCACCAGAGACGTAGGTACATGTTCGAATCTCTTAGCCAACGATTGACACAATAATAATCATCTCCTAATCACATATAACCTATTCCACTCCTCTAAACATGTTTTCTTATTCTGAACGACATTACTCATCCTATGCACAACATTCTTCATCATGGACTGTGAGATAGAATACAAATGATATTTGGCCCTTAAATTTTTTTTTCTTCCACGGATCATTCTCAAAATCCTTCGACTCTTCTCATTAAAGGAAAGTTTACAAATCATTCCATGAGGTCAAGCTGTCCACAGGGTTTCTTCCAATGCTAGTGACACATCTGGTTGAACCTTTTATATCAATACTCTGCTTCTTGAGCTGACCGAATGCTCACAGAAGGTGCTAGAGGTAGAGCCGACAACAACTGTGAAAAAATTAAAACACAAGATTATTCCTCTAAAGACAGTCACAGATATTAAATCATAGTTGACTTGCGCAACTGAATTGGAGCTAAAGCTCAAATAAATTTTCTCACAACATAACATATCAAAACATAGTGTTTGCGGTAAAAATAAAAAATGAAATTTTTATAAATATATCACAACATACTTAGCTTTAGATTATAAATTCAAAACAAAAGAAATGCATTCATATGTAGGTTCCATCAGCAAGTAAAACACTATTTTTACTAAAATTTACACTTTACCAGGAATTGTGGAGTAACTCACTATAAAACCTATAACTAATTGGTTTTACTAGCCCACCACAAAATGCTCCATTGTTTCTCATCTTTCCTTCTCAGGCTTACATCAGCCACTTTGAAAAATACTTATACATACTCGTTATATAGAAACATACATTTCAAATAATTTAATACATAACAAGACAACATTTAAAACCTAGAATGGGCTATTGTACAAGTAAAACATAATTTTCTAACCTTGTAGAGGCTGCAAACAGTAAATAAAAATTGCGGATTTAATGTATGACCTTACGTTTTTACCAACCCTTCATTAAATGATCATTTTACTTTAATTAATTGATGTGTTGCGGAATGGTAAGTTTGTACTCCTTCTCAGGATTTCATTTAATTCACGTCCTTTAAATTGCAAACCAAATCCGCAACCTACAATAAAACTCCACTTGCTTGAGTTACATGCATACCAAAAGTATGGTTGTTTTCAGTCTATTTAATGCGGTGGCTACGATTATTTTTCGAGCACTCCCTTTTAATATAAATCTCCTCTATTGACAATTCCCAAACAATCTCCGAGGTAAACAAAATTTTCACCTGCCAATGGATTTGTGAAGCTCTCTACAAATTGTTCTTGTGACCCACAATGATGCAACACAATTTCGGCATTGTGAGAAAATTCTCTTATAAAATTATATTTAGTGTCAATTTTCTTGGTCCTCTTGTGAAAAACATAATTTTGTGATAGTGCAATTCCATAATTGTTGTGACATAAAATAGTTGTTGGTTCCTCTTTTTCATGGCATAAATCCACCAATGTTCTTCTCATCCAAACTATTTGACACATTGTTGCTGTTGTGGTGAAATATTCAACTTCTGCTGTTGATAATGACACTATTAGATGCTTCTTCGAGGGCTATTAAATGGATCTTGAATGTAGATGAAAAGCATATCCTGACATGCTCTTTCTATAATCAGCACTTATTTCCTAGTCAATATTAGTGTAACCAAATAGCCTAAAATCATATGATTCAGTGTACAAAATACCATATTCCTTTGTCCCCTTGACATACCTTAAGATCCTTTTGGTTTCTTGACAATGTGTCTCCTTGGGTGTCTCCATGAACCTTGACACCAAACTCACTGCATACATTATATCAGGCCTAGTTGTTGTCAAATACATCAAAATTCCCACCATACTTTTGTATAATCTCGGATTGAAATTGTTGCTGCAATCTTCTTTTCAAAATTTCAACCCCATGACACTTGGAGTTGGTGCTTGCTTGTTGTTTTTCATATTAAACATCTCCAAAATGTCTGCTACATATTTTGTTTGGGAAATAAAAATACCATTTTCTATTTGCTTCACTTATATGCAAAAAAATACCTTAACAACCCCATGTCTGTCATTTCAAACTCACTTTTCATGACTTCTTTGAAATGAAAAATGAGGAATCATCACTCCCTATAAAAATTGAATCATCTATATACAAAACAGAAATAAAAATCTTACCATCACTCTCTTTGATGTAGAGAGTAGGCGCACCATCACATTTTTCAAAGTCATTGTCCATAAAGTAAGAATATATCCTGATATACCATGCATGCAGTGTTTGCTTCAGCCCATACAAATATTTCCTCAACCTATACACCTTGTATTCTTAGCCTTATATCTCATAACCAGGTGGTTGGGCAACATACACTTCATCTTTCAACACTCAATTCAAGAGAATTGATTATACGTCCATTTGATAGAATTTGCATTTATATTGCATGACAATTGACAACACTGTATGTACTGTCTCCATCGTCAAGGTTGGCGAAAATGTTTCCAAATAATCGCTTCCACGATGTTTCTTGTATCCTTTCACCTCTAACCTTACTTTATGCCTTTCAATATTTCCTTCAACGTTTCTCTTGTTCTTATAGACACACTCCACTCCAATGTCTTATTTTCCTTGTGGAAGGTCCACTATATACCATGTGTCGTTATTATATATTTCTCCTATTTCCTCATCCATTTCTCCAACCCATTTTTCTTCTTTGACAAAATTCTAAAAATTGATTGGGCCATCTACGTGAAGAAACAATGCAAATAACGAATTTAGACCAACACTACTATCATCTTCATTTTTCTAATAAATTTCACTTAAATTTTTGAATTTTTTTGTTCTTATGCTTAAAGAAGATGGGCTTAACATGTCACTTGGTGTTGCACTTGAATTAGATTACATTGTGGGTTTTTCCGGTGTGCTTGGAGAAGCAGTTTCTTGACTGTGACACTACCCTATTATTTTTTGATTCTGTCACTTGGTGACTATTTTGTTGAGCTTGAATAAGAGTAGGAGGAGTTCCCATTAAGGAATTACTTTCAAAAATAAATTCCTCTTTTTCTGCATGTGGTATACATGTTTTCATATTGAATGTCTTCTCCAAACTGCCATCCCATGCTTCCTCTTCCATGAAATGAACATCTATGTTGATTATGACCTTCTTGGTTGATGGATTGTAGATATTGCATGATTTGGATTCATCACTATATCCATTAGATATGCATTTCTCCCCTTTGTTGTCCAACTTATTCCTTAATTCATCTCGGACATGTGCATAAGCCACACAACCAAAGACTCTCATGTGAGTGAAATTGTTATTTCTTCCACTCTAGGCCACTTCAAGAACCATATTCTTGACACTTTTGGTTGGACACATATTAATAATATATGTTCCAAAACCGAAAAATTCAGCCCAATAATCATTTCGAAAATGATTTTACTTCAACATACTCTCCATTTCCATAACAGTCCTATTTTTTGTTTCCGTGACACGATTTCTTTGAGGTGTATACCTTGTTTTGAATTTCTCATGAATACCATGTTCTCTGCAAAAATGTAGGAATTCATTTTGAGATGTACTCGTCACCTCTTTCAGTCCTCAAAACTTTGATGTAGTGTTCACTTTGCTTCTCAACAACAGATTTGTATTGGCAGAAGCACTCAAACACTTCAATTTTTTTATTTTATGAAGTAGACTCATGTCTTCCTTGTAAAATAATTTATGAAATTCAAAAAATAATAGCCTCCACTGATTACTGGTGTCTTCATTGGTCAAGATAAGTCTGAATGGACAATCTCCAAAGGTGTCTTTGAAGTTACTGAAATTTCTGCTCGAAAGGTCTCTCTATGTTGTTTTCCCAAGATATATCGTTCATATAGGTTTCCCTGTTTTTCTATGAGTAACAATCCCTTTACCATGTGTTCGCTATGAAACAAATTCAAACCTCCAAAATTGAGATGACCAAATCTCAAATGCCATAACAATTTTTCATGTTTAACTTCTGCTTGAAAGTTTACTTGTGTGACAATTGCTACATTTCTTTCATTATCATGTGAATTCATTTATAGTTGTGCTTCAACACCTTATTCCTTCAAATTTGGTTTTAACATGACAAGAAATATTCTATTGCTTGTCATCTGACTTTTTGCAATCAGCTCTCTACTTGGAGACTTATCCAAAATTGTGCACTCATCATTTTTGAAAAGGACATTGTAGCCCTTTTTAATGAGTTGTCCAATGCTTATGAGGTTGTGCTTCAAGCCAAGGAAAAAGTTTGCATCTGAAATATACTTCTTCTCCCACTTCTTTGTTATAATTTCGACTCTTCCTTTTCCCATGAAAAATAATTTTCTATCAATCCCTAATTTCACTTCATATTTCACACTTTCATCTAGATTTGAAAAAAATTATATGTTCCCTGTCATGTGGTTGTTGCACCCTGAATCTAGAAACCATACATAACTTCTTCTTCTTTTTTCTTATTCTACATTACAAACTAAAAACATGTTATATTGGTTATTATTTTCCTTTATGAAATTTTCACATGGTGTGTTACTCAGATCATGTTACTTATTTCTACATTCATTTGCATAATGGCCATAATTCTCACATTAATGACATTGAATTTGAGATTTATCATACCTTTGCCCTTGTCCTTGATTTTCTTTTGGGCCTTGACTTGGATTTTGATTTTTTCCTCTTGAACTTTAACTTGAAGGGATGCCTCTTTCACCTCTGTGTGGGTTTCTTCCTCTTCCTCTCACATTTGATATTCCTCTGCTCAACCTTGACCAAACTAAACTTGTGTCTTGAAGGCATGCTCCAACGAGAATTTTTTTCTCTGTTCATTCTATGTTCATGATAAATCAGTGATACAGAAAGCCCATCCACTGAAAATTGTGAGAGATCATGTGTCTCTTCTATGGCGACAACTATGGCATGAAATCTTGCTTGTAGACTTTCTAAAAATTTCTCAACTATTCGAGCCTTTCTTCAAGTGTCTCAACATGAGACATGATTCGATTAACCAATCCAATTACATAAAAAACGAGTCCACATTCTGAGACTTTTTCATATAAATTGTCTCAGAATCTGTTATGAACATTTGTAGTTTTGTTATCTTCACCTTTTCCATGGCTTGGTAAGTTATAAGGTGTGCCATACTTGCTTGTACTATGTTGTTTTTGTGATCCCTAGGAAAATACTTTCATGAACTGCTTGAAAAATGTATAACAGGGTTTTTGATTCCTTCTTCCTTTTGTTCCTCAAAAAAATATTTTCTGCTTGTGTCAAAGCATTGTATGTTGTTGCATCTATTGGTTATTGGAAACCATTCTCCACCAATTCCTAAATATCTTGGGTAGAAAATACAGTCTTCATTGTAATAACCCAATAGTCATAATTTTTTCCATTAAACTGAGGTATTTGATTATTAGTAAAGCTTGTGGTTGATGTTGTCATTAATGTCTCTTTAAAAAAATAATACTTTTTCCAATGTCTCTAAAACAACATTTAAGTTCCAATAAAATAAACTTGCACTTACAGTAATAAAATTTTAAAACACAGGATTATCTAAAGACAGCCATGGCGCTTAAATCACACTTGACTTGCATAATTGAAATAGAGCTAAAACTCATTAAGTTGACTTGCATAATTTGAAATGGAGCTAAAACTCAAACAAATTTACTCACAGCAGAGTAATAAAATATCCCCACATTACAAAATAATTTTATATACTTATTATATCAAAACATACATTTCTAATACTTTAATGCACGACAAGGCAACTTATATATTTCTAATACTTTAACACCAATTAAAACCTAGGATGTGAGATTGTACTTGAAGCATAATTTTATGATCTTGCAGAGGTTGTGATTAGCGTCGATCAGCAGCCAATAGAATCTCAACCCCAAATCCGACCAGTGCTGCACCGAGGAGAGGTACAAAAGCTCTCAAATGCAACAAAAACTTTGAAGTTCCTTGAAACTGCAGAATCCTCAATTGATTTAACCTCGGCGGAATGTGCTAATTTTGATGGAAATTTTGTGATCGTATGAAACGGCTTGGGCTACTTTTTATGAAAATTTTGTGATAGGACAAAACGAGGTGGGCTCCTCATTCATTTGATTGCTGGAGGATTTGGGTCCAAATCTGTGAGTGGAGAAGGGAAATCCGACCACTGCTGCACCGATGAGAGGTACAAAAGCTCTCAAATGCAACAAAAAATTTGAAGCTCCTTGAATCCTCAATTGATTTAACCTCGGTGGAATGTGCTAATTTTGATGGAAATTTTGTGATCGTATGAAACGGCTTGGGCTAATTTTTATGAAAATTTTGTGATCGGACAAAAGGAGGTGGGTTCCTCATTCATTTCATTGCTGGAGGATTTGGGTCCAAATCTATGAGTGGAGAAGGGAATTTCGTTGGTAGTGACCTTTAAAAACGAGCACGTTATCTGCGAAGGTAAGGTAGTATTTTACATTTCCAATCAGAGTTACAATCATTGTTATTGTAATCAAAATTTGTAAATGAGTTAAAATTGAAATAGAAGCAGAGTTTTTAAATGTAATTTATTATGTATTTAAAAATATGGTAGAGTAAATTTTGTTAATTTTATTAAATTAATAGTTAATCTTTTATTAGAAGTTATGGGTATTGTTTTATTATAATTTTTATTTATTGGGTTGATAAGCATGTTTCTAAGTTTTTAGAATTTAAATTATTAGATTGATGTTCAAATTTAAATTTTATGGAATAATTTAGAATATTTTTATTAGTAGTAGTTATAAATTAAATGTTAAGATTTATCTTATAAGTAGTTATGTTATTTATTACTTTTTAGTTAAATTGATTAATGAGGAAAATTGACATATAAAAATGAGTTATAGTTTTTTTTTAGCATGTGTTGTTATTAATCAGTAGTATTGGTTCATGATATTGTAACAAACTCTATGAATCTCTATGTTAAAGTGAGAGTAAATTGTTATGGTCAATAATCTTGTTACATGTTCTTTTAAATTTATATATATTTAACTCTAATAATAATAATAATTTAATTAATTAGTAATATTTTCTATTTTTATTATATATCAAAAATGTAATATATATCATCAAGTAAATATTCTGATATAAACTAACCATTTGACTTATATAATTATATTAATTTAATTTTAAAAAAATCATTTAAAAAAAAAATTTAATATATCAAATTATAAAATAAACCAATATCCTACCTATTATCCAATAATGAAGATTTATTTAACTAATATCATAAATTCACAGGTAATGATCACCTCTTTTGTTTTTAAATTCGAACGTTGTAAACTATGTTATGTTCCACAACATGAGGTAGTTGTTATGGGATTTTGAAAGAAATATAATGATGATCATTTTCAATTTAATGAAAGGTTTAGAGGCTTATAGAGAAAGTAGACGACTTAGCATGTCAAGTTCATAAGATGGAAAAATTAAGATGGTCCAAAGGGATTGAAATAACGATATTCAATTAGGGTAATTATATAAATTTAATGTTAAATTAATTTATATTTTTAAACATTTTATATGGTTTGATATAAAAAATTATAAAAATTATTTAAATTTTAATAATTTTATATTAATTAGTAATAAAAATAATTATTATTAGTTATAAAAATAATTAATATGTGAATTCAATATATATAATTTAAAAAAAGTAATTATATTTTTAAGTAAGGAGATTTACTCAATATTATATGGATATTTTTAATTTGTAAATAATTTTTGTTACAATATTATGAATCAATATTACGGTTTATTGATATCATATGTCTTAAAATCCATAACTCATTTTATAGGATATTATTTTAATTAATTAATTAAATTAATAGATAAATAAAAGATATAATTACTTTAGAGAAAAATATCAATCTTTAAAAATATTCTAGAATATTTAATTGCGATTAAATCCCTACTATTGACATAATAATTATTGATAATTAAATTTTAAATTTTAAAAATTCTATTTTGAAATAAACACCTATTTTTAATATTATTGTTAATTAAACCAAAAATCTATTAACCATATCCTAACTTCTATATAATTATGCTATTTACTAATATTGATATCAATTAAATCAATACTTTATTTAAATACCTTAATTACCTCCAAAATTACCCCTATTTTGATGTAACTACATGCACTATATTTTTAGGAATCAAAAAAAGAATGAGGGAAGTCTCCCCTTGATCATCGTTCATTCATTGCAATTCTAATAGAAAGTGCTTTGGTTGGGAAAAAGAGAATTTACAGATAAAAGAGAAGTTTGTGAAGACAAATCAACTCAACTATTATAGGATCCATAAAGATATGAAATAAGGATTGTGGTGTGATAATAGGCACCAATAATACATAGGAATACATGTTCTTTTTGTATTTTTTTTTTATGTTGTTCAAGAATTCACAATTTATCGTAATTACCATATTATTTTCTTTTTATGTTGGTTCAAGAGTTCATATTTTGTTATCGAAAAAGAAACATACTATTAAAAAAGAAATATTAAATTAGATAGTGACTTAGATTCTTACTATCATTTAAGAGCACAATTATGAAGCACATTTTTGAGGAATTGAAAAACAAAGAAAGGGGTGTTTTCTTGTTTTGTATAGACTAATAATAAAGAGAGTTGTGAAAGTTTCTTAGAGAAGAAAGAATTCGATAGTATATTCTTTGGTCTCGTCTAACATGAATTTGTTAAAGAAAAAAGTGATTTGAAAAGTAGATAGTGATTTAGATTCTTACTACACAATTACGGAGCACATTCCTGAGGAGTTGAATAACAAAGAAGGGGGTGTCTTCTGGTTTCATATGGAATAATAAAGCGATTTTTAAGAGTTTCTCATAGAAGAAAGAACTCAATAGTATATTTTTTGGCTCGTCTCACATGAATTTGTTATAGAAAAGGGCGACTTCAAAACTTTGAACAAATATTCATTTTCCTTAGTCGTCTTATAGCCCAGCATGGGGTGGCATCCACAAAGAATTTACTTATGATTGAGAGAAAAATTGATAAAATAATATACTTGCATTAATTATTATGGTAACATTCCATCATAAATTTTAGTAGATGTGGATGTTGTGATGAATTAGTTTGTAATACATGTTGAAATATATTGGTTTAACTTGGAAGACTACTTCTAGATCTAAAAATTTAAAATTCAAAGTTTTTTAGCATTTTGGAATAAACTTTTTTCTTTTATGAAGGATAATATCAATCTCATGAGTAGTTTCCCTTGTTAAATCCACAAGCATACCTTCTAGTTATTAGTTTCCTTCACAAAAAATACAAGCATGTCTTGTAGTGACCCATTTTGGTTCATTTTTGCTGAATTTAAAGGTTTTAAGGACTGGGATGATTATGAAAGGGTTATTAACTGTAATTAATGGAAAAAATAATATTGATAAATGTGTATGATAATTATTTATGTGTACTTGGATTGATTTTGGTATTTCTAGTTCATTTACAATGGCCTTTTAAAGGAACAAGATAGTCATTTCCCTATCCTTGATAACTTGTGTTTGCTTTCCAACAAAGGTTTTGGTATATAAAGTGAATGTTCTTGAAAGGTTATGTGAGAATGCTACATTTTTTATAAATCCGTTTACATTATTATCTTGTCCTATATTGGCCTCCTTGAATAAATAAAATAATCGTCCCCTTACTTATTGAAAGTTTACCATCTTTTTCCATAGATTATTTTTAGATTAATTTGAATGGTTTTAAATAGTGTTATGATTTTTAAATTAGTCATATGATAGTATACGCAATTATCTTTCCTTAATATTATTTTTTTTTACCTTTGTAAGATTTTGGGAGATAAGTATGAATATTTAAGTAAGGAGTTAAGAACCATGTTTGGTAATGAGTCAATTTCTTAGTATTTTGAGTAACTATACGAATATTGATTCTTAGTTAAATGCATATGGTGTGATTCTGGTTTAAAATGTTTAGGATGTTAAGGCATGATTTTAAATCATTTGAACCCTAAACCCCTAGAGTTATCATCTTCGAAGGTGAAGAAGGCTTCTTTACATGAAAATCTAGTGATTAATTGAGGTTATTAGATGCACCTCATGAAAGGTTTTAGGACATGAAATGAATGGTTGTGCTTATGTGCATACTGTTTGTTTATACCATATATGCTTGATTAACATCATTCTACAAAGTTATTATGTGGCACATTGTAAATTGCTAATTCCAATTAAACAAAGATCTCGAAATTTAATTCATGACAAGAAAAAACACTTTCTAATAGAGGTATTTGTGTAACACTTTCTTCATTGTTTGGTTGTAACAATGGTTTCTAGCAAACATGGATAGATAAATATATTTGTAATTTTTTTAAATTTATGTATTTAAATTATATTAATTGCACCATTGTGCCAATATATATAGTGCATTGCATTTATAACCAAAACTTCAAAAAATGTATAACTAATGTATAGATTTTAAAAACATTGTAATCTTATAATTCACATTGGTGAATGAACGTATATATAATGCATCCAAAGAGTTTACAAATTTTTCTCGGTAATATTCAATTTTTTTTTAAATAGCAAATAATTTGTTTCAGTTGGATATCCAAATAAGGTACCCCCATGTGTTCAATGTATATGTTCATGGGAGAATATTTCATTTTTTCATGATATCTAAAATATTGGGGTCATTAGTTAGAAAGAACACCATTTCATGTATACTTTATACGATCTACACTATTCATTTTGTTATAAATATAAGTTTTTTATTTTAAAAGATTAAAAAAATGAGTAGCATGTTTATTATCCTAGGAACACTGTATATAAGACTTCGAGAGGTATCTGGACTTACCACATGTAAATCCTCAAATATGAGAATATATTTCTTCTACATTGAGTCTGAAAATCTATTTCTTCTGCCTTGAGTCTAGTGTAGAGCCCACCAAATGAAATATTACCTAGGTCATATATGGGCCTTCACAAGGGATGACAATTTGGATGAAAATTTCACTTTGAAGGTAAATTTGGCCCTGTAGAAATATAGGCCATCATAAAAGTGGCTACATATTGTGAATCCTAGATTGACAACCTACTGTAGGTTAGTTAAATCATACTCAAAGGTCGATATGGTTTATAAATTGCATCAAGACGAAATACACAAAATTTGATAACTACATGAGGAAGGTTACAAACGTTCCTTAGAGATCACAACTTGACTAAGAGAACTAAGATCTTTGCTCATGGGCTATTACTGTGAATAAGAGAGTGAGCATATCATGATTTTTATCAAAATTTTCATGGAATAAGTATTTATTAACACAATTCAAGTACAATCATTCAGCTCATAACATATAAAATAATATACAAATAATGAGTATGGAAAAAACTTCACAGTCCAACCATTCATTATAACAATAAGAATATAAGACAACTATTCATGAGCGTAACTATTATAACCCAAAAAAAATGAAGGATCATTTGGCAAGGTCAATTAGACTCCTGTGTCAAAAAAATTTAGGTTTTAGGATTTATTTTATGTTTGGTCAAGGGAAACATCAAATTTTATGGTTTAAGTTTACCCTAAGGTCTAAACCAACCCATGTTAAAACTCCTTCATGTCACATCATTCATCATTCTCTGACTTATTTCATTTTCCAAAGATTTTGTACTGAAATGCCAAATTAGCCAACAAACCAGAGTTTCGTAGCATATTGCACTGCAAAAAGTCACTTTTTGCTACGAAACTACTAATAGTTTCGTATCAAAAATAGTCAAATTAACACTAAAAGCGCTACGAAAGTGTGGTTTCCTTTCTGTCTTATCAATTTAGCTGTTAGGTGTCAAAAACCATTTAGTAAAGGGTAATTTAGATGCTTTCGAGTCATGGAGGGAGAAAATCAAGGTACTTGCTCAGGTCTGCAGTCATCATGGCCAATTTATAAGTCATCATTGAGTCATGAGAAGAAATTTAAACTTCAAATCCTTTCCTAATTCAGTCATTCTCATTTATTTATACTCGTTGTGTAATATATGAGCTCTAGAGAGCTATTATACGAATCCAAAGTTGTGGCTAGTCTCTTCAAAGGTTTACTTTGAACATCATCAAGTGAGGCTGAACATCATCAAGCGAGACTGAAAAATTCTTAGAGAAACTATGGGAGAGAAAATAAAAACACACAAGGGTGGATAGTGCTTAAGATATGAACCTGCATACATGAATTTGATTAATGAAGACCCAAAAATAGTAGAAGCTTTCAGAAGAGCAGGTTTTCTACAGTTTTGTGAGAAATTACAGGGCTGTCATACACAGGTGTCCAAGGAGTTTGCTATGAATTTCAATGGAACAACCACTAAAGTGGGAATTCTCAATTTTTCCATCACACCAGAGGTTATTGCTGTTGCTACAGAGATTCCAAGAGGTCGGGAGAACTGGTTCAAAGGTTTCAATTTTAACATGAAGCCATGCAAAGATTTTATGAAGCCATAACATTCTGAAATGGACCTCACCAATGTTGTTCCAAGAAGCTACATTAAAGGCAACTATTCAAAATTTTTTCTCATCATCCAAAATTACTTTACATGTGAAGCGAGATTCCAAAAAGTGTATTCATATCATTTCAAATTACTTCTTAAATTTACTGGTAAGATTTTCCTTCATCTACCTTTTTATTTACATAGAAGATTGGTAAAAATGGCAGATACGATCCAAGAAAAGTGTCAGAGGAGTGATAATTCTTTATTTCATCATGGTTTAATGAAATTATTAGTTTTATATGAACTTCAAAGGTTAGGGAGAGACTGGTCCTCATTCTTGTTTGTTAGTGGTTTTGAGCTGGGTGCTCTTACACCTTCAAGAACTCCTAAACCTAGGAAAATTCCATCACCACTAGCAGCAGAACAAAACCAACCATTGGTAGCAAAGCCAAATGAACCTATAAGAGCAGAATCAAGTAAGAAAAATATGAATCTACCAGAGCAAATGCAGAGTCTTGACACACCAAATGTCTCAACTGCAAAACAGAAGTCAAAGGTGGTCAAACCTGCAAAAAAGAAACAAACTATGAGTAAACAAGGAACCAAAAGGATAACCAGGAGCCAAATAGTGGTTTTCGAGGATAAGATAGTGGCTGTAGAAGACATAGCAGAAGCCAAGGAAAATCTAGATGATATTTTACATGCCATTGACATAGAGAAAACTCTTATTGTTCAAGATGAGTTTATAGGGGAAGGTGGGTAGAATTTAAAGAAGGTTAAATCTGCAAAGAAATTAGAGTTTGAGGGAGAAGATGCAGGCTTCATGTTCCAAGAAAAAAAGCCTATGACAAGGCATGCTAGGAAGCTATTATAGAGTAGTAAAGAAGTCCAACCACTCACTAAAAGAGCTTAGACACCTCAAGAGGTTATATACATTTCATCACCTTGAGATAAGGATACAACCAGCAAATATAAGAAGGGAAAAGAGAAGGTGATGGAAAAGACAGAGTTGCAATTCCTTGAAGAAAAAATGAAAGTGGAAAATCATGAAATTGTTATCATGAAAAAAGAAGCAAGTAAACACAGTATAGAAAAGACTCAATTTGAAAAAATGAAGGCAAGTTGGGAAGAACATGTGGACATTGTCTCTAAGACTTTGGACAACACACAAAAACTCATAAAATGGACAATTCTAGTAAGGAAAGAATCCAAACATGTGAGGAGGATGAACCCACATATGAAAGCCACCAATAGAATATTGAAAGACCACGTTAAATAAATCCAAGGGAAAATTGAACTGATTCATGAAGAATTAAAGAAAAAAGGTCTTAAAATGACTGTAATTGAAGAGCCAATAGCTCAACCAATTGTAAATGAAGAGGAAATGCCTCAAGGAGCATAAGTTAAGCTGGTTTATGGTTGATTGAGGCTAATTACATGATTAGAGACAATATTTTGGCACTAACAGAGTTTAATTTTCAAAATTACACAAAAAAATTTCATTTTTAGCACTTTTTAGCAGTTTCGTAGCGCCTTTAGGCTTGAAGGGTAGCGAAAATATACGAAACTACTGTAGCTACTCTTTTTACTTTTTGGACCAGTTTCAAATCCTATCAAGAGGTGGAATTGGTATAGGAGATGTTTCTAATTATTATTAACACTATGACAAAGGAAAGAATCAAGAACTTTGAGGTTTAAGGCAGGTTTTGTAGCACTATGAAAGTGCGTTACGAAAATGCCTTACTTTCGTAGCTCACTTTATTTCAGATTTTTTAGTAGGTTTTGGAGTACATTTTTGACATCTGGAGATTATGGAAGGGTTAAATACCATGAAAAGTAGTTATTCAACACTTAATGACCATGAATTGAAGATAAAATGATAGCGAAAGTATTCGTGGAAGAAGAAGACCATTTGCCTAAAAAACAGGGTTTTGTTTCCTACTTTTGAGGAGGTAAGTTAAGTGGTCATAAAGTGATGAATGGCATCATCTAAATTCAAACATGTGACAACATAACTGTCAAAGAATTTAATTTTTTAGTAGATAAGGTTGTTAAAGGCATTAAGGAGTAGTTTGAGTCCTAGTATGAATATTACTGTTAAGTAGGATAGGTGTCTATTTGTCATTAATTTGATGCTTTATGGTTATGCAAGGTGTCATTAGGAACAAATTAATTGTATCTAGCCTCGAGGAAGATCATCTCAAGATGTAACAACTCTTTTAAAGACCATGGAGTCTAATTTTTCAAGGGTTGGAGATTTTTGGCAAAATTGCAACTTATTGTAAATTGACTGTTTCAGAAATACAGAGATCTACGACTTGACCAACCTAAGATTCTGAATCAGTTTTTAGTGCTTTCCTATCTTATATATACCTTTTATGTATCTCATTTGTAGTGGTTTTCATTTATAATACTCAAAATTCATTCTTGCAATTCTCTGACTTACTTTATAGATGAATTGATTGTGTATTTTCCTGTTTCATATGTGTGTGTCCTACTACTAAAGACTCGGACCTGCCTTAGATTCCATGTCAAATGAACTAACTGAATTACTAAAATGATTGACTCCATAAGCCCTATTTTTACTCACTGATATTATTTTCAACCTACATTCATCATAAGAAAGTTATTTCCTAAATAGATTTAGTAATTAACATCTTTATTCAATATCATTAACCCTTGACATAGCCCTATCAAACTGGTGAGGCTAAGCCTCAGTCAAAATATTGGTCTAAAATAGTTGCATGAGATTTTTTTATTAGTAGCCTATCAGGTGCAATTTTGTGACAATAGTAACAATGAATTTTAGGTATTCAATCATGAATATACACGACCATTCGGTAGTCAGCAACCGAACAAGGAGAATCATACCCCATAATCAAATATGTCTAACAAATATATTTATATAAGAATGTTAGAATAGCTAGAAACTCTGAGGTACTTCCATTCTCCACCTAACTATATGCCGACTACATTGCGTCTTTTTGTTACATTTAATTTTTTTAGGAGTGATTATGCAATCTGGGTCGGCTTGGTCGATTCCCGGTTGAACGTGTATTGATTACTCTCAAAATCGTATGAAAGCTATACCGAGGTCTTATCGTTTTCTAAAATAAGGGTTATATACAATCGAATTGTTACGCTCTGTTTTTTTAATTTCTCGACTTAAGTATTCTTCCGATAAAACTAAATCTACCCATGGTGTCCGAGCCATTACCTTGGAAATCTAAGGTAGAGGTACCTACTACTTTAGCCGATCTTGAAGGGGGTACTTCACCAATCTGGTGATGTATTTAATGTAGGTTTCGTCTATTATTCTCTAAGAACTTACACAATTTCTATATCCAAATTGAGGGATCCTCATCGGCTCGCGATGTGTTGAATAAACTTCGATTCCAAGCCTATATCTTCCAAGCCTTTGAGATCAACGACAAAGTATTGAATTTTTACATTGCGTCTTTTTGTTACATTTAATTTTTTTAAAGATTGGAATGATAATATAAGGGGTATTAATTGTAAGGAATGTAAAATAATATTTATTAATATGATGTTATTTTATGGTTACTTTGATTTATTTTTATTTTTCTATATTATATATAATGACCTCTTTAAGGAAAAGGATATTGATTTTCCCTATCCTTCATAACTTGTGTGTGTTGTGCAATGAAAGTTTTAGTATATACTCTGAATTTATTTAAAGTTTATGGGAGGCTATTTTTTTTATGATTTCATTTATATCATGATTTTTTCCCATATTTTTCTTATTGAAAAATGAAAATAATCATCCCCATACTTATTCATAGTTTTCAATGATTTTTCCATAGATTTGTTTTGAGACTAATGTGAATGGGTTGAAATGATGTTGCGACGTTTAAATTAATCATATTATAACATATGAACTTATTTGTTGTTAACATATGAACTTATTTGTTGTTAATATTAGTTGTATTCATATTATGAATATTTTTATATGTAACTATGAATATTTAAATAAGGATTTAAGTAGCATGTTTGGTAATGAGTCAATCTCTTAGTATTTTTAGTACCTTGATGAATATCGGTTTCAAGGTACATGCATATGCTAGAAATTCTCATGGCTTAAAATGTTAATGATGTGAACAACATGAGTTTAAATCATTTATGACTTGGGATTATAATCTTTTAAGGCGAACAAACCTTCCTTAGATGAGAATCTAGTGATGATTTGAGGTTATTAGATGCACCTCAAGGATGGAGTTTAGGAAATAAAATAAATAGTTATGTTTACCCCCTGTGCTTTACTAACTTGATTCTAAAAATATATTATGTGACATATTTTAAATTTCTAATTCTAATTGAAAAAAAATGAAAACATTTTCTACTTAAGGTATTTATGGAATCTCACCCACCAATTTCTTCATTTTCTTCATTGTTGAGTTCTAACAGAAATTTGTAACAAATATAATAAATAGAGACTTCAGTAGATGTTTTTCAATTAATACACTTAAATTATATTAATTACACCATTGTTCCAACCGATATAATGCATTATTTCATTTATAACATAAAACCTCAAAATTGCTATAACAAATTTATACATTTTAATTTTAAGAAATGCATTGTAAACTTATAAACACATTGGTGAATGACCATATACATTGGAACCAATGAGTTTGAAAATTTTTCTATGGACTATTAATTCTTATCTAAAATATTAAATAAAAAGTTTTAATTGATATCGAAAGAAGGTGCCCTCACCCGTTAGTTATATAGGTGCATGGGAACATATTTCGATATTCCATTTTTATATAGGTGCATGAGAACATATTTCAATATTCCATGATCTTTCAAATGTTAGTGCAATATTAGTCATGAAGGATACCATTACATCCACATGGCATAAAAACTACATTACGTTTAGTAATTTGGTTATGTAATATAAGTTCATTATTTTAAAAGATTAAAAAAATATTAGTGTGAATATGATCATAACAAGTGCACATAACAAGTTGTATTCATTTATAGCTTTAAGAAAATACAATAATGTGCTAAGAAAATTTATATGCATCGGTGTGTCTCGTTTATTATATATCGTTGCAAGTTATATATATATATATATATATATATATATACTTTTTTTAGTGCTTCGAATCATAGAAGAACGCATGTTTACCATTTTTTATGATCACAACATTGTTGGTTCTATTATGTTGTTGGATTCCTTGAGCCTTCACTTTTGGCAGTCGATTTATTTTGGAGAGGGAGGGACTTTAGGTCCTAACCTATTTCTTTCTTATATTGTTATGGTTTTATTTTTCTAGAAGTAACATTTTCTTTTCTTTTCTTTTTTTGATTGATTTCTTTTTTCTCTTAATTATTTTTCTAGATTTCTTCCACTTTTTGGTATATTTGGAAAAACATCTCATATTTATATTATTTTTTACATTTAAATGTTAATTGATCTTAATCCACTTCCTAATAATGAGTCCAATTATCTAGCTAGAGAGTTTTTTTTTGTAGAGATTCCCTTATCAATATGCAGTTCTACACAACTCTTGGAACAAGATTGAATACTTTCTCATGGTTCTTCGCAATTAATATAGTGACACATACCATTTCCAAAATCCTAAAGGTGTCTTTGTTCCAATACTAAAGAAAAAAATATGACAATTTCATTTTTAGGCTTCAACTATAGAATCCATTGATGTAGATATAAACTATGATCCCAGTGAGATATGACCCACTTTGAAAAATTAGATCTTGATATGATTTCTTTTCCAAAATGAAAAATAAAATATTTCTCCCATCAAAGAAATCATAAAGATATCTTTCAATCACAAGACTTTCGTTTTTATCCACCCAAATATTCAAAGACATAGAAAAGGCCATAAGCCCATAAATTTTCCGATCAAGCCTCTCTCTCAAATCTCTCTCTCTCTTATAACATAAGAGCCATTGCACGTGATTGATTGGTCGGGAAATTTTTTTTGGAACATTCTCTGATTTCTTCATAAATCGAAGCGACTTAGAGAACTAGAACCTTGGACCATCAACAACTAATGTATTGAGAGCATTGATCAGAATCATATAGAAAAAAAAATGGTTAGGCCCTCCAAAACATGACACCATTAGCTAGGAATCTGGGGTTTCTTTAGTACTTTCCATAATGTATCATTTATTATTTTCTATCCATTTTTTTGTATGTCGTAATTCCATGGTAAAACATATATAATTAGTAATAACACCCCACTCTATGTTTCTAATATTTGGTGGAATTATTTTCTATGTATCTTAATATTATAGAAGCCTCATATTATATTAGCTTGCTAGTAGCCATCTAACATGAGGATAAAGTTTCCCAGATGTGGGTGATCTACCGGATTAAAGGCACAGTTCCACCGCGTGGCAGCTGGCAAGGCCACATGGCCTCACATGTCTCACGTGGCTCGGCGTTTAATGCCCATAGGCAGAGGACTGATGCCATTAATTTGTGCTTAGAAGTGTCTAAGGAAGTCCACTTTGACGCCAACCCACTCTCAGCTCTACCGAAAGACATAAGCACTCCCTACCAAGTCTGCTGAGCACTCCGACAATGAATGTTGTGACAGCTCCGCCAAAGATGACAACGCCAAAACTGAGGGAACACACTGTGCCACCATGCCTGAAACAACTACCTAGACTTCAAAGGTAGGATGATGACTCCTCAGATGACTATGACTGCTTCATTACGGAAGAGCCACCTCCAGAAGACCTGAAAAATGACAAGTCGGGATAGGACTAGCGCCAAGAAACCTCGCTTCTCAGCTAGTAGCACTCTCATTACTTCTTTTTTGTTTTAATTTCATATGCACAGTATGCTTAATTTTTGGTTAACTAATTCATATGCTATTTTCCCCACTTGGGACAACATTTCTACATAGAACTGGTTTAACCACAGGACTGGGTTCCCCAATAGGGGCAATCCCAATTCAACTATTTTCAACATTCTTCCTGTCGGAATTGGCTAGTTTTGCAGCTTCAACGGAAAATGCTTCACATGTAATATTTTTTGTACCATTTAAATATAATTAGCTTTACTTAAAAAAAAAAAACATGCAGATAAAGTTATCCTGATAAAAGTTGAAAGTGAGGTACTATGTAAATTTCCAATAAAAGTTATCATCATTAGTGTTATACATTAAAATTTTTGAATGAGTTAAGTTCAAATCGAAGAGTTCTTAAATGTAACTTATCATGTAACTAAAAATATAGTAAAGTTTTGTAAAATTTTATTAAATTAATGGTTAATGTTTAATTATATTTTTTTATTTTGATAAGTATATTTTAAGGTTTGTAGAATTTTAATTTCATTATCAATAATTATTATTTGAATATTAGGACTTAACTTTCCTGGAATAATCTAGAATATTTTTAATCATAAATCAAAGGTTAAGATTTGTAATAATTTTAATTATAAATAGAAGGTTCAGATTTGTATTCTAAGTACTTATGCCCTTTATAACCTTTTAATTAAACTCATTAATTGAAAAAAAATGTCATATGAAGATGAGTTATGATTTCTTGGACATGTGGTGTTAGTAATCCATGGTATCAGTTCATGAGATTGTGACAAAATGTGTTTAGAGTATAACAATCTCTATGATAAACTAAGAGTGAATCTCTAATCTTGTTATATGTTCTTTTAAATGTATATATATTTAACTAAAATATTAATTTTTTATAGTCAATGATGATAATAATAAGAATTTATAATTTAATTATTTTTGTGATTTTTTATTTTTATTTTATCTTAGCAATGTGAATAATAATAATAATTTACAATTTAAATAATTTAATAGTTTCTTATTTTTATTCTATCTTGACAATATGATATGTATCATATATCTAGTATTTTAATTTCCATATTACCAAACATTTAACTTAATGATTGTGCTAGTTTAATTAATAATTAAAAAAAATAAAACAATTCAGAAAAACTACGACTAATTCTTCAATATCTAAATTACGAAATGATCCAAAATTTCGAGTATATCAATTTTTGAATGTTTATTTAGATTTAACTAATTGATATCATATATTGATAAATAATTATCACCTTTATGTTCCACAACATAGGGTAGTTTTTATGGTTATTTTGAAAGACATAAACATGATCATTTTTAATTTAATCAAAGGTTCGAAGGATAATAGCAAAATACCACCTATTAGCCTCAACACGCAACATCAATTGTCTTCTAATACTAATAAAATATAATAAATTAACTAAATTATAAATTTGTTTTAAATAATAATATTATTAATTATTATTATTAATTTTAAATAATAATTAATATGTGAATTATATTTATATATATATATATATATATATATATATAAATTTAGCAAATATGTGAACATATGTCTAAAGAACCATAACTCATTTCATGAGACATTTTTAATTAATTAATTTAATAAAGAGGCTAAAAATACACACCTACTTTGGAGATAAATCTAAATCTTCAATAATATTCCAGAATATTCAATTGAGGTTAAATCCCTACCATCAAAGAAAAAAGAAAATTTTATGAAGAATAATCAACTTGGCTCTTATATGATCTATGAAGATATCCAAGAAGAATTACTTGAATAATTCTTACATTATTATATAGGTAAGACTGGGTTATTGGTTGTTGGAGTTTTGTTGAGAGATTTTTTCGACAATATTCTCCTTGTTTGAAATCTATTGGATCTCATGGAAATTATTTATGTGCCTTATAATTTCTCTTTCAATTCAATAATACTAATAATTTTGAGTGAATCTGTGCTTCTTCGTTTTTCTTGATGGCATCAAAACCTCTATGAGCTTGACTGCCTTGGGGCCATTAAGATGGGAAAATTCGAAGGATTAAATTAATCCTATGTACATCATTAGCTCCAGTGTTTATTTTGCTATTATTTTAATATTGATTTTAATATTGCTTTTAGTGTCTCCCTAGGGCGTGATTGGAAGGAGTGACCAGAGAAAAAGAGACCACGAAGTGTTCGTGATAGAGTTGTCATGATGCTCCTTTCTGTGTGTGGAGACAACTTTCGGTTGTGTTAATACATTTTTGGTGATCGAGCATGGTGGGTGATCTAGTGTGGTGTGTTTCCTTCCCAAGGAGACGTGAAAATTGAACGCCGTGAAAAATTGTTCTATGTTGGGATTGGAGAAGTGAACTAGGTTTGTTTTCATTTGGATCCTCACTTCCCCATAGAACCACATCTGCACATGTTTTGGAAATTGCAGTTTTGGTACGGAGAACCATCGCTGAGATATGTAGGGGATTGCTCTCTGTGGTTTTGAAGGACCAATCTTCTTGTTGACCCTCGCTGTGGATTTCAAGCCCAAAATCTTGATAGTGATTGGATAAGATTCCAATGTTATACGAGATTGTTGTATCGCAGTCACATGATGATAATCATTTGCAATAGGTGGATAGATCAATGAAGCATTTTATGCAAATCATGAAATATTATTTCGGTTCAGTCATCATATGGGGATGCTCAGGATTGAGATTCTATTCCGCTGTCTCAAATGACGACATTCTTCTGCTTCCTATAAGTGTTCATATAAATAGTCCTTACTAATTTAATGGATCCGGGGATATTTAGGTGGGATATGCTTAAAGCATTTAATAATTTTTTTTTTTTAATAAATCAATGATACTAGTTCCTTGCATGTGTTTTGATATTATAATTATTCATTTATATAGGCTTCTTGCATGAATGAATGAATGGTATTTTAATGTCCACAAGACTAAAAATAGTCTATACGATCACTAGCTTCATTATTTTTTGGTTTCTGCAATTTAATCCCCACACAAAAGGCATAGTGATCCCGCCCATTTTGGCATCACAACGAGTCATAGTGATCCCCATGCACATGAGCAGGGGAATATCACCATCTAGAAATCGATGAAGAAGACAACATAATCGGGAATATTCCAGAAGAATATGCCAAATAATTTTCCCTTTGTCGTTGTGGGATAACAAGCATTCGATTATTGATCGAGCTATCTAATCGATTTGGAGCTATTAGAGCTGGATCGACTCTTTTGGGGATATGAGTCCTTTCCTATACATAAATTTATGGAACTTGGAAATAGGTTGAAGGTGATCCATTCATCCATCCCTTTGTCCCTTCTAAGATCAAGTCATGGGTTGGTACTCCATCGCAGATCATTAGATAAATCCCTTTTTCTTCATGCCATGTGAACCAGACTTATTAGATCTTACCTACTGACTTATATAATTATTGCAGTTAGTGGTCTTACCTTTCATCAGCAGAAGCCAGTCCCACAGGAAGAAAAAGGAGAAAGAAGAATGTGCCTCAGAAGTCATTCTTGTTGTGCCTAAGCCCAAATGCCTCAGCCCATTTCCAGGTTTAATATGTCGTAGTAATGCCAATTTTCAAAGCCGGTATGATGTCGATGTGGTAGGTAGCATGGTATAAACACATTTATCTAGTAGGCATATAGAGGTCCTAGAAAAGCCCACTTCTCCCTCATACTACAAGTGAAAGGGAAAATGTAAAAATACCATTAAAGTAGTAATTTCATTTATTTCTATGAGATATGAAAAAATCTACTCGTTCCTTATTTCAAATTTAGATATATCTACATGAACATTTTATCAAGAATATATAAGGGAGAAGAAGGATAAAAGGGTCTCCATCTCCGAAGGGGTTTTTCACCACTTCGTTTTCGTTGTAAATATTTAGGTAAGAATATGTTAGATACTTGTACTTGATTAATGAAATAGTTTTTTTTTTAGTGAACGGGTCATATTTCACTAATGAGCAAGGAAGATATAGTGTTGTGGATGAGAAAAATATTGAATAATTGTCCATATGTAAGATTCTTCCTTTTTATATAAATCCTTTTCATATTAGAAGGTAATCCCTTCCTATAATTTGGCTGAGGATGATGCAAATAATAACAAAATTGGAGCGCATTTTCTCCATGAAAAGAAGCTCTCAGTGAGCTTTGATCAGATAGTTTCATAGGATTCAACCAATTTTCTCGATCATTGAATATCGTAGAAAAATCAGTGTTATCAAATGATTCCATGCGATTATTTTCATTATAAAATAAGTCAATAATCGATGGATTAATCAGTATCTCATTTAGAACAAATGGTGCAATTGTTCCTTCATCAATCAATAATTTTGACATTTGTGAAAGATTATGGTCAGCCAAAAGAAAGGGTTTGAATTTTTTTAAATGAATTTTTACAGTACCAATTGAATCCAACAACTTATTTATATTTAATAGTTGAGAATCAATACTTTTGAGCTTATTCAAGCGAGAATCCAAAACAGAAATGAAACTATTGAACTTCGAAATGATATTGAAATTCGAGTTTAATATTTTTACAGTATGATTGAAAAAATTAACATAACCTTTCCAACCAATTTTATTTTGATTAGCATTAGCACATTATTCAATTGGATTGAACACTATTTGAAAATAGTTTTTTTTTTAGAAAAAAAATGTTTCAAATATCTCATAAAGTATTCGGTCTCATGGGACCATTTGTACACATTCAAATTCCGATTTATATTTTTATCCATTTGAATAATAGAATGGTTCAACCATTCTCTTTGAATTTTTTTCCAGCTTGATGAATGTCGGTCAATTGTATCTTTCATTACATTATTTAAATTTTCATTTTATATCCAATTTGTTTGAATGTGATTCTTTAAATTGCGACTGAACCTATTTATGAAATACAATTCATTGAACAAATTTTTCAAATACCTGGCAATTTTATACCAATTGATTCATACCAACTCAAAGCTTTAGTTCTATAATTGTTAAAGGGAGTTTCCCACGCACATGACCAGGGGAATATCGCCATCTAGAAATTGACGAAGAAGATAAAATAATGGGAAATATTCCAGAAGAATATGCCAAAGCATTTGAGACATTTTATTTTTTAAATTTCACCATGGTCTCTAGCTGAAATGCACCCTCCAACGCCATGCAAGTATAATCCCTTAAAGCCATATAAAAATTATTTAGCCTGACAACTTTGATGCATCAAAACAAGGCTAGAGATGACCCACTATAATACTGAGGCATTTATGTACTAGGGTAAACCCACAAAGTTGGGTTACACTTTTGTGAGAATCGGGGGTGGAAAACTCTTTTTCTCAACAATTCGCCCAAAATTTCGAAATTAGTTCGGTCGAACTCATTCTTCCATTTACATTGACGACGTACTAACAGCGTGGGCAAACATATTTTTTGTCGGAAATGGGAAAAATGGCAACATAATTTTGTCTGAACTATTAGTTCGGACGAATCTTAAAATAATTCGGCCGAACTTTAGTTTATAAATGCACCAGCGTGGACCCATAAATGGGTTTCAGACATATTATGTGTTTTTGTTTTGTATTTGTTTGCTGTGTTTGTGTTTCATTTGTGCCTGTTGTGTTTTTGTTTCGTCTTCTTATCGCATCTGTGTCTGGCTCTCTGCAGGGTCTTGGCATAGCCTTGTTGGGTAAGGTAATTCCTGTTTGTTTTTTCTTTATTGTTGTTTTAATTTTTTTCATTCTGTTTGAATTTTATCATTCTTTTTATGTTTGAAGATAATTATCCTCTGAATTCCTCGTTGATTGTGGCCTCATTGATCTCCTAATTATGACATTGTCTCCGAATTGTGGCCTCGTCACATAATTGTGGCCTCAGCTATGAATTGCGGCCTCATCACTGAATTGCGGTCTCAACTTTGAATTTCTAGGTTGGCACCCTGCTATATATCCCACCTACTTTTTAGAGTTGATATCATGAATGTAAAAATAATCTGTAGACAGTTCGATTAAATTAGGTAGATATATGCTATGGTTTTCGCTATTACCTCTGCTCATCACAAGTGTTGTGAATATTTTCATAAAGAGTCAGCGGTAATTAAATAAATGAAACCTATCAACCATATTAATTTAATAAAAATTGAGATAACTAGGGATATCAATGCAACTGTGTGTTAGGGTATGTAATCATGTGATAATTTTCAACTTCCACTCATCCTATCACAAAGAGATAACATAACTCAAGCTGAGTCCAGTGAAACCATAGTTATTTAATATTGTAAAAAAACAATGTATGACTTTTATATGGTGACTGTGCTAATTCATGGCTTGGTCCTCGGGTCCCATTTTACAACATATAGGGATCAATTTCGTTTCTTTTGTCATATGATGTTCATCTTCCTTTTTTGTGTAAACTTAGAATCTAACTTGGATATAGACATTTGGTGGGTAATGTTGTTTTCAGATATGTTTTTATCATATTATGTTTTATGGTCTAATTGGCAGAGATTTTGTCTCTCCTGTGAGTTTTTTCCATAGATATGTATTGCCAATATAATCCTCAAAATTATGAACATGTAACTTATATTATATAATAATAACAATATTTTTTTTCTTCCTGCAAAAAAAAATTAAACTCACATCACAATTTACATGTAAGTCATAATCAAGTTTTATGAACCTATATTGGCTGGACTAAGGTTCGAATAATAGTTATAAAAAAAGACTCTGTAATGACTTTGTAACTGGAGATATTAGGAGGAGGCTCTGCCATGAGTGCTCAACACAATACACTCTTGACCTTTGTTAGAATCAGTTTAGACTCAGTACTAACCAGTCACCACTAGTTGTGTTGTCATTAGTTGTGTTGTTTCAATATACGACAAATACTAATATCTCGAAGAAGCTTATACTCAAACCAATAACTACTAATATAGATAGCACAAACCTATAGAAAATAAGAAAGATAATACAGATTGATAGACTGGAACAGAGAAAATATAGAATAAATCATACTAACATCAAAAATGAAAGTTCATATTAAGATTGGGGTCAAATATTAGCTCATGGAAATTTAAACCAGGACAACAAGACTTTTTGAAAAGGACTTCCATTTAATAAGGTCTTTCAAAATCTTGATTTTCTTGATAATCTTGTTGCCCGCTAATAATAGCTTTCCAATGACTTGGGAAGCTAAGAGATGAGAAGAAAGAGGAATTAGCACTATCTTCATCACATCCTCCTCTTTTGAACTGCATAATAATGGAAAATCGACCTGCGAAAATAAGGCCAGTAACAGTAAAAGAAAGCCACTGGTGGAATTTTTTTTTTTTTGCAGATAAGGTTGCTGGATTGAAACCCATTTTTTTTTCATTTTCATAACAGGTCTATATACACCCCGATTGGGGAAAGACAATTGAACCTGTGATGAGTGCTACCCATATAACATAACTCACATATTCTCCGCTTTATGCATCGATAACAGTTGTAGTTTTTTATACTAAATCACTTACAAGTGCAGACTGTTATCCAAGGTTTAGATTCTTTTCAGTACTTATAACCAGCCATGGAATACAAGAATTTCCATGAGAATTTTTGGGCATGACCTCCCCTTATAGACTTGTATACTTATATATATATATATATATACATTACTTTGTATTTCTCAGGTTTTCTGTTCAGAGTTGTGTCCAACTCTAGATGATCACTAGGCCCTTACTCAAACTTCCCAGTTTGCAGCCCTGATAACATTTTCAGTATTTTAAAGTTTCAGCATCGAGGTATAAATGTATGCCTCCTCGCATACATCTATCTTTACGCAGTTAACCACCATTGCTCCAACTACTTTCCCAGTAGTTTGTATGGGCGGTAAACAGATGCTCTGTTCATGATATTTTTACACATGCTTACAATCTTCCCTGACACAAACTTTTATCACACAATAGATTTTGCAATAGGCTGTTCCCCCCTTATTTTTTTGTTATAACCATTCAACAGGTGTGACACTATGGTACAGATTCAACTGTTCCATGGAAAAACTAGGAAACAGATCCTCTTACTTCACTCAAATGGGGGTAGAGAATATTGAGCTAGATAGTTTAGAATCCCTAGTGTTAGATTCTCGTACTTAGTTAGGATTCAACTTCCACTTCCATATGTGTACAATTTCATTTAACAGAATATTGAAATTTCTAAATTTTACAATTCTTTCCATTGTAACACAGTTGAGGGTTGTTGTTCCCTACTTTCTGTTATTGATTACAGTGAATTCTGGGCCATCAGTATTGTTATGATAGATTTAGTTATTTGGCACTTGCTGTACATGGGTGCTGTTTGGTTAACAATTTCTGATTTTACACACAGAAATAAAATATTTCCTTAAGAGATAGCAAGCTATACCTATACATGGTTATCATATTTGCTGTTCAATTGATCTGTCATCTCTAATCTCATTACTACCAGATACTCATCCATACAACCCAACCATTTGTCTCTGATATTACTAGCTTTGGTTTGCCATTACATGAACTACTTAACAATTACTCAAGCTAACATTTGCATAATGCATCATAGCATGAAAAATTCATAAACATCATAATGAACCATAACATCAAAATTCATAAACTGCATAATGAACCATAACAGCAAAATTTCATAAACCATGGACATGTTTAATTCAACTTACAGAAATCTCCCAATTTATGCATGCACACCACTACTATGACCAGTCCTCCCAACCTTAGAATCCTCTTTATCTCCCAGGATTCACCCCCGAGTAGATATCCTCCAAGAACAGACTAACCTCAATCTGTTCTGGAGCAGCTTATTTAAGCTGTGCTTTCCCCAAAGCCTGTTTCCAATTCTGCGTCCAGAATTTCAGGATGCTTTATTCCCGTTTAGCCTAGGCTTCCCATTTTGGGACTCTTTAAAGCTGCTTTAAGCTTTTCCTCAGCTTTTCCAGCTTTTTTCTCACCTCTTCCCAACTACTCCTCTTCATTGGGGAAATTTAGATTTTTCCTCAAAAATCTAAATTAGAAATATTTCTTTCAAGGATTTTTGAAAGATTTGGGGAAAGTCTTTTTCCTTTTCCATTACCTCATGGATTAGGCATTTGATCTCACTTTCTCATCTGGTCATAGTGCATGCACAATAATTTATTTATTTTTTTCATAAATAAATAGTTAACCATATCCACATAATAATTATCCATTGGGGTCCACTCCCCTATGGATTTATGTTCAAATGTCAAATTTGAAAAGCATAGAACTTGGGGGTTTTACATACTCCTCCTTTGAAAATAAACACCGTCCTCGGTGTTGACAACTATCTGCTTAGTTGATTTTGCACATAATTAGGAATGCTTTTCCCTTATCTTAGCTTCACCGTTCCATGTAGCTTTTCAGCAGTAAAGTGCTCCAATGCACCTTTACTCCAGCTACTGTTCGATCTCGCAATTCAATCTCCTCCCGTCTTCATATTTGAAGCGGCTCTGGAAGGAATTCTTCTTCTAGTTCCACCTGGACCACATTCCAAATCGATAATGTGAGAAGCATCATGTACAACAATTATATTTTTCTAATAAGGAGATATGAAACTCCTCATGGAATTTAATATGCAAGGTTAAGGCTAATTTATAAGCCATTAGTTTCCATCCTTTCCAACACCTTCCTTGGTGTTACACTTTAACGTTGACTTTTTCAACTTTGACAAAGATTTCTTCTTTGTTTTTGCTTTGTTTCCAGCAGAGTACTCTCCTGCTTTATGTAGTTGCTTTTCTTTCTGCTTCTTTGCAAGAAGTCTGTCTAGAAAATCTTTTTTCTGTTTTCCCTGTCCACAATTCATACCAATGTAAGAAATGTCAGGTACATACAATTGATCATCCACAACAACATTTTGCATTTCAATAACTTAAGAATTTAAGTTATTAGTCAAACCGTTCAGGTTCATAATAGTTTAGTGCACTTTTAGCACACTACTTATCCTTTCTTGTTTCTTTAGTGAAGTTTTTTTTTCCTCCCTCAACTTGGTCCAATTCAGCTTTTCTGGAGTTTCTAGGTGATTTATCTTCACCTTGTTCCTTCTTGTTTCCAGAGTGTACAATTTCCTGTTACACACTTGGCTAACCAATTGGACAATTTTTCATTAGTACTCATAAACAATTGTACTATATGCATGATTATGCTTACCTTTTTCAGTTCATCGTTGTACTTCCAGTACCTTCTCATTTTCTTTTTTCGTAGTTGTATGATTTCACACTATTTCCCCCTTTATTTGAATTTAAGACTCAGGAAAATTACATAAAATTTATACCAACAACATTTTATAGTGTGAATGCATGTAATTACTATCATTCGTCCCATTCACAAGTATTACTACTTGATAATGTCAAAATAAGGTGAATTCACTTTTAATAATCCCCAGTGAATTAGTATAAAGTTTGAGAAATAACTTAACATGTATGAAGATATTATATTCATACAACTCAACAAGGTTAACATTATAACATATAACCAGATCGCCTATATTTATAATGTTACTTGTAGATTTTAACTTATGTCCCACGTGCAATTTGTTTCATTTTAATTTATCCTCAATTCCACCACATTGTGTATATCTTCCAATAAAGTGAAACATAAAAAAAAAAATTCTTTATAAAGCTCTTTGTTATATGAACCATTATACTTCATATCCTTAAACCCTCCACTCTTTTTCATACATATATAGAACCACTCTATATATATATATATAATCCACAATATATATATGATACAAACTCCATCATATATATATAAAATCCACCGCATATATATATATATATATCCACCAAGCATATATATACTATATATAATCCAAAGAGTTTAATTAATACTCCTTAAATTCTTTTTTTCTTATTTAATGTACTATACCTTCGTACCAACTTACATTTTTCCTTTGTGATGGACTTATAAAGTGTTAATTTGAACCAATACAAGGACAATTGAGAATTTCCAACTTATATTTAACATACCTCTATTAAATATAAATTGTCCTTTTCTCTTATACACCTTTCCCTATATATCCATACATATACTGAGGTACACTTATGTCAATCGCAAATACTTTTTTTTTTTCTCGGTAACACTTCTAAGTGTTTCGTCTTGTCCATCCAATAGTTTAAATATTCATCTAAGTGAGGCAATAATAACCATCCTTCTTAAATTTAGGCAAGCTAGAGTAAAGTTGTAGTACTAAAATCTAAGTCTTAAGTACTCCATTGAGAATGCTATACTTTCATAGTCATCATCACCAAACATGCCCTGTAGTCTATGGGTTATGAAAATTCAAAACCATATATATATGTATCACATCCATCTATACATCTATATATATTTTTACAATATATATTTTTTCCAATATCTATTCTACAATATATATATCTTTGGCTTACACATATATATATATATATATATATATTATCACACCCATATATATATACCTATGTACTACCGACATACAATTAAAACATTTCACCTATATATATATTCTCACATATATATATATATATATATATATTCATATACCAATGTTATATTTATAACCACCTACTCCATATATCTTTATGGATATATATATCACTCCAATTGTCACACTTTCTAACCTGATTTTTTTATTTTTATTTTTTTATGTTGACCGGTATTCATTCTCTACTAGCAACTTTTCCACTTCTAGTAAATTACCAATTGACCCATAGGATAAATTTTCAATCTCAAAGTTCCCACTCCTGCACTTATTTAATTCATTAAAGTGGAATGTAATATATCAATTTTTAAAGTGCCACTTTACAAACCCTATATATATATATTTCGATATAGGTGTATATATATCCAATATCATAGAAGTTTCAAAGGCCTCTTTGCTAACTCCAAAATATATGTTAAGATTTATCGATGCACATATATAGTTGTACATATATATGGGTGAAAATGAAGTCAAGTTACACTTTTTGCCCTTTTTTGAGAAATTTTTTTCATTTTTTTGGGTTCTTCAACTTTCTGCAAACTGTAACAATTTTTCCGTGTAGAATTTCATTTTGCGGTAAAAATAAAAGTTGTGAGAAATTTTGTTAGCTTTCTATTACTTATTTTTTGAAATTTTTTTATGCGGATTTGATATGTCAACTTAGCGTTTTTTTGAGTGTGTGTTTCTTAACAATCAAAGAATTCATAAGTAGTCATGTTATGTGGCAACGTTGTATTCATTGAAAATTTGTGTTTTTGAAAAAACAAAATGTGTTACAACAATCTAGACAGAGTCTACTTTGGTTTCTTCATATTTACAAAGCCAATGGATGCATATCATAATTACTAGAATTTTTTGAACTGGTCTAATACGAAAAACTGCGTATTTTTGATATGTTTCGTGTGGCAACAAATTTCTTAACATATAAGTTATAAACTAAAAACCTAAAAGCTACCCATTAGATTCAACAGACCAATGTAATGCCCCATAATTTTTTCAATTTTTTTTACAATGTATTTTGGGAGACACAAAATTTTGATTTCACTGAATCACGATGACCCTCAAAAATTGTTTGCACTCATTTTATTAAAAAAATAATTAAAATTAATAAACGTTTACGAAATTCCATAAAATTTATATTTCCTGAAAGTAGATTCAATTCTGAAAATGCTTGTCTTGGTTCCGACAATTAATTAACAAGTTTTCATGGAGTTTAATCAGTCCAAAGTTGCAGAACCGTTTTCAGAGCCTGGGTCTGCGTAATTGGTGACGCGTTAGTTCGGCCGAACTATTAGTAATAGTTCGGCCGAACTATGTTTTCCGCTTACGAGCAGTTAAAACTAACGTCACAATAGTTCGGCCGAACTTATTATCAAAAGTTCGGCCGAACTATTGTGTAATTTTCCGTCGGCCGGAAATTTTTGTGGAGCCCCCTAGAAAACACATATTTCGCGGTCAATATAAATTGCCGCGAAATGATTCAAAATTTTCGCACATTTCGCAATATATAAGCCTATACTATTTTACACATAACAACTATCAAGTGCGCTTATACCACTTCCACGTATTTCTTTTTATTTCTTATATATAATCATTATTATATATTTCTTTTTATTTCTTATCGCATAGAGTCGTTTCATTATCATTTGAATCACCATAGGATATACGAACGTTAGGTAAATTAGTCATATCAATTATATTGCATTATCATTTGAATCATCATAGGGTATTCCGAACGTTATGCAAATTTGCCATATCAATTATACAGCTCATATGACGCGTGGTTTGATACGTTTTCACTGTGTATAATCACGGCTTACCCTTTTCGCAACCATAGTTACGATACTGTGCTCAATCGTCAATAGGCGTATCTACATTCCTTATCCGCCATGATTAACAATTTTCTTGATTGGTATTGCAGGTACGCAGGCGTTCTTCGGGTAGTTGGAGTGTGGGTATGGTTGAACTCTTTCCCCGTCAGAGTTTCGCCCTACCTGGTGCTAGTACCCAACACTGCCCATCAACCAATCTCGGAGGATAGGGAGTAGACGTGGCTTTTCCTCACACGCCGAGGTTCTTCAGGTACAAGTTAGGGTTTTCACTCCGGTACCTCGACTTACTGAACTCGCCGGTTGTCCATACGGTTTAGCAGATCCCCTGGTATGGAGCATCTTGTCGAGGACGAATGGCAGCCCGTGAGCCGGATTTCTACTGCTCTAAACTTGACATTGTTAGGGTTAAGGACAGCTATTACGCTGGCCTGGTACCGAAGGATCTACACGCCAAGATTTGTGAATCTCCCCCTCGGGATTTTGCAAAACCCCTGGCCATCGTATTTAGGGTTTCAGGCGTTTACCTTGTTTATTCACTTCACCCGCCACGGCATTTAGGGATACGGGTTCACCCTTTTAAAACCCCAACTGCCTACTGCGATTTTATTTCCCGACTCTGGTTGCCATTGCGTTTCTCGTCATCTAGCTGTGTTGTTTTTCAAGTCGACCCCGCTTGGCAGAGAGGCCAGATGCGAGTGGTTTGATTTTCAGCGGTTCGAGGGCCGAGTATTCTCTCTCTATTACCCAGATTCTTATTGTTGACCTCTTGCAATGGAGGTAGTACAGAAAGATCTTTTTGTTATTCGTATTGTATATATTTGTCTTTTCTGGAGTTTTGTCACTGTGCTTACCCTTATTCGGGTGGGGTGGTTTGTTACAGGTAATAGTCCACGGCCTCTCGGCTCCTGAACTACTCTCGGCCCACCTTGGTCGTGCGACGAACGAAATCTCGTCTGCATGATAGCGTAAAGGTTGAGGGCGAGTTACAGGCCTCGCCTATCTCAACTCCGCTCAGTTATTGCTGGTTAAATTTTTATGAACTTTGTTTAATCTTTGTTGGTTTCAGCTCGTTGTTACCTCCTTATGGAACTCGTGTCCTGGAAATTTTACTGATTTTTTAGGTTTGCAGAGTTGGCTGCAACTCTGGGGTTCTAGTCGTAACGGTCCAGCGTAGTTAGGCTATGTAGCTGTATTTCTTTTGGTTTCTGAGCTGAACATTTCCAGACGAGAGTATGAATGCAAAGTAGTAATGCGAAGTGGACTTTGAATGCGTGCTTAACGCCGTCTCATCTAATTGCTACTTCGCTAACAGTTCAACTTCATTGACATTTCAGTTACTTTCTGTTTGTTATTTGTTCTAACTACATACCTCGAATTTTTATTTGTCTCACAAATGAGGAATGGATCTCTTATCCTCGGCCCATGCTAACCGACTCCCCAGCGTGTATCCATTCTGGAAAAAATCTCTGGTTAATATGACGCAGTCATGGTTGCGCCCTTTTTTTTCCACAATTTGAGAGCGCCGCTACGCATCGTCTGCGCATGGTAATTTGTCAATTTATATAGAATTATACTATTCTGGTTAACGAAGAGTAAGGTTACGAATCGTGGGTTTTCCCCACTGAAATTTATGACATGTATCCTTTCCGGTCTTTTTGTTTCAGAACATAAAGTCAGAGTGGTGAATGTGGTCTAACCACCGCATATAATTTTGTTTTAATAGTATTTATTCCGATGGCTCTAATAGCACAGGAGTCAAGGTTCGATATGCTGTGAAAATAATTAATTCATCTAAAATTGACTCCCTGTATGATCGCAGATTTCATATATCTTTTGTTCACCCAATTTCTCTTTCATAAAGCCATGTTACCCAGGGAGACCAATCTAACTCCTGAGTTTTCCTGTTTGATTTATTTAATGTATATATATATACATATAGATTCGTTAGGGCTGGAATTTATGGTAATTAAGTGGTATATATTATTTCGATTTATATCTTGCCCCTTTTCATCTATAGTTTGCGCCTACTTATTTCTATATATGTGTAGGAGCTGCGTGTCCATACTTTATTATCCTCATGCCGGTTGATGAGTTGAATTCTGCTTACGGTTCATACGATTTGTTTTATGCATGTACATATGTAAGGTTATCACTGTAGGTTATTGTGTCTTTTCCCTCCTTTATGTAATTGCATACAGATATATATATATATCGCTTGACTTGAGAACCGTAAGGTATAAAGTCCCTTTTATAACACCGGTTTAATTTACATATATAAGTTTGTTGTTAAATGCTTATATATGTGTTCCATAATTCCTCCCATGGGTTAGGTTTAACCCATTTCTTTTTTTTTTTTTACTTGCTATTATACACAATAGTTTTGTTTAAAACAATATATGCTATACTTGGTGGCAATTTCGATTTTTCTTTGAAGGTGTACCTAATTTTTTTTTTCAATGATGCTTGACTCGAGCACCTTACTTATAAGGCAATTATTTATCTATGTTACAGGTCTGTCAAGAAGTAAGAATGTATTTTTTTTTTTCGTCCGAAATCTATACCCTTATAGATGGTATAAATGCTCATCTAAAATAGACTTACTCTTTTTCAAGCACCCTTTTTTAATGCTTATCATGTTCTTATATGCAGTCTACAATTGTTATAAATGTTAGTATGCTCATGTATGCAATTTATATTCTAACATCTGGCTCTCTTCCTTTTTTGTTACATACTATGTATATTTCAGTTCCACTATACTGTTTCTCTAGCCTACACATAAGCAGGTCATATCATTTTGTGTCTATAGAGAACATAACAAAACAATTTAATCATCTATAGAGACCAAGTAATCTTTAGATTTAAACCGATCTTGGTTTAGAGTTTCTGGAGTTTCTACTCCATAGATTTCGGGTCTACAACTAAACACATCTGGAAGGTGAATGCCTAATGATAGATTCTGTTAAATGTAGTACCCAAAAGTTCTTAGTGTCATATAATTCAATTTTTATATGTAGCCAATTCCTACTGTAATAAGACATAGTAACATGAAATTCAGAACATACCACAAAATCTGCAAAGTGACCAACCTCCCACCACAGAACAACCTTGACTCTTATCTCTAGAAGTTCCCTTTTCTATGTATCTAGGGAATAAATATAAATTCATTTTTCTCTTGTTTTTCATCACAGTAAGGAACACTTAGTTTAGCAGTTTTTTTGAATGGAAATCATCCTTCTATACTCCTTGTAGTCTTTTCTCGACATCTGCATGTTCCTGGTAGTACCATTTTCCCCTTTCCTCTCCATTAACTTCAGCATTGATCTTTTCTACTGTATTGAGATGGTTTCAGCATCTTAACTTTATGAACGTTGAAATTTCTTTTACATAACGATGATAGTAGAACACTAGCTAAATATGTCATTATAAACTTTTTTTCATACTCTATTATTTTACATAGAAATACTATTTTTCTGAGAGATATCGGTTTCCAGTTTTAAACCTATTATAGGTTTAACCATTCTGGTATATGAGCCTCCTCATATTACTCCCATATCAATGTTTCTACTTCCTCACCATCTGTTACATGTATACCTGAAAGTTACATGGCCAGGGGTATCCAAGATAATTGTATACTTGAAGAAATAATTTTTTTTTTTTTTTTCATAAATTTTATAACAGTTAACCATTTCTTTGTGAGCACATATCTTGCCCAATTTTTGAACTTTGCTCCGATACCATTTGTCACGTCTCCCAAACCCATTTTTTTTTTTTTCATTTTCATAACAGGTCTATATACATCACCCCGATTGGGGAAAGACAATTGAACCTGTGATGAGTGCTACCCCTATAACATAACTCAAATATTCTCCGCTTTATGCGTCGATAACAATTATAGTTTTTATACTGAATCATTTACAAATGCAGACTGTTATCCGGGGTTTAGATTCTTTTCAGTATTTATAGACAGCCATGGAATACAAGAATTTCCATGAGAATTTTTGGGCTTGACCTCCCCTCTTCTCAGTCCATATAGTAGACTTATATATCTATATATATTACTTTGTATTTCTCAGGTTTTCTGTTCAGAGTTGTATCCAACTCTAGATGATCACTAGGCCCTTACTCAAACTCCCCAGTCGGCAGGCCTGATAACATTTTCAATATTTTAAAGTTTCAGCATCGAGGTATAGATGTATGCCTCCTTGCATACATCTATCTCTACGCAGTTAACCTCCATTTCTCCAACTACTTTCCCACTAGTTTCTATGGACGGTTAAACAGATGCTCTGTTCATGGTATTTTTACACATGGTTACAATATTCCCTCACACAAAATTTTATCACACCATAGATTTTGAAATAGACTGTTCCCCCCCTTATTTTTCTGTTACAACCATTCAACATGTGTGACACTATGGTACAGATTCAACTGTTCCATGGGAAACTAGGAAACAGATTCTCTTGCTTCACTCAAATGGAGGTAGAGAATACTGAACTGGATAGTTTAGAATCCCTAGTGTTAGATCCTCGTACTTAGTTAGGATTCAAATTCTACTGCCATATGTGTACAATTACATTTAACAGAATACTGTAAATTCTAAATTTTACAATTCTTTCCATTGTAACACAGCTGAGGGTTGTTGTTCCCTACTTTCTGTTATTGATTACAGTGAATTCTGTGCCATCAGTATTGTTATGGTAGCTTTAGTTGTTTGGCACTTGCTGTTCATGGGTACTGTTTGGTTAACATTTTCTGTTTATACACCCAGAAATTAAATACTTCTTTAAGAGATAGCAAGCTATACCTATACATGGTTATCAGATTTGCTGTTCAATTGATCTGTCATCTCTAACATCATTACTACCAGATACTCATCCATCCAACCCAACCATTTTTCTCTGCTATCGCTAGCTTTGGTTTTCCATTACATGAACTACTTAACAATTAATCAATCTAACATTTGCATAATGCATCATAGCATGACAATTCATAAACTGCATAATGAACCATAACATCACAATTTCATAAACCATGGACATGTTTAATTCAACTTACAGAAATCTCCCAATTTATGCATGCACACCACTCCTATGACCAGTCCACCCAACCTTAGAGTTCGTTTGTCTCCATAACTCACCCCCGAGCTGAGATCCTCCAAGAACAGACTAACCTCAATCTGTTCTGGAGCAGCTTATTTAAGCTGTGCTTTCCCCAAGCCTGTTTCCAATTCTGCGTCCAGAATTTCAGGATGCTTTATTCCTGTTTAGCCTAGGCTTCCCATTTTGGGACTCTTTAAAGTTGTTTTAAGCTTTTCCTCAGCTTTTCCAGCTTTTTCTCACCTCTTCCCAACTACTCCTCTTCATTGGGGAAATTTATATTTTTCCTCAAAAATCTAAATTAGAAATAATTTCTTTCAAGGATTTTTGAAAGATTTGGGGAAAGTCTTTTTTCCTTTTCCATTACCTCATGGATTAGGCATGTGATCTCACTTTCTCATCTGGTCATAGTGCATGCACAATATTTTATTTATTTTTCATAAATAAATAGTTAACCATATCCACATAATAATTATCCATTGGGGTCCACTCCCCTTATGGATTTATGTTCAATTGTCTAATTTGAAAAGCATAAAACTTGGGGGTGTTACGTATAAGGTTGCTGGAATGTTTTAATTTAACAAGACAATTGCTTCCAACATTCCCACGATAACTTGTTCACTCCCTCGCTTTCGAGGTATGAAATTAAAAATATTTTTTCTAATTCATTTTCTAAAATCCCTCCTCTATCTAATATGCCTATATTTTAGAGAAAAATAAATAGGTCCCAAAACTAGTGTATGCAAGGTTGCTGGAATGTTTTAATTTAACAAGACAATTGCTTCCAACGTTCCCATGATAACTTGTTCACTCCCTCGCTTTCGAGGTATGAAATTAAAAATAAATTTTATAATTCATTTTCTAAAATCCCTCCTCTATCTAATATGCCTATATTATAGAGGAATATAAATAGGTCCCAAAACTAGTGTATGCAAGGTTGTTGGAATGTTTTAATTTAACAAGACAATTGCTTCCAATGTTCCCATGATAACTTGTTCAGTCCCTCGCTTTCATGGTATGAAATTAAAAATAATGTTTCTAATTCATTTTCTAAAATCCCTCCTCTATCTAATATTCCCATATTATAGAGAAATATAAGTAGGTCCCAAAACTAGTGTATGCATGACATTACAAAAAAAAAAATTAATTTTATAAATCACTTTTGTTAATTTGCATATTTAATGGTTTACAAGGTTATATATTTGCCCGTAGGAATAGATTTATTTGATTCATAACAAACAATATGTGGTATAGAAATATGTTTCCCTTATTTTGGAGGAGAGATAGTATATTTTTTAATCCATGGTTCCCCAAATTTTACCCATTCACTACATCTCTAGCCAAAATGCAAGTCAGATCACCTCCCTAATATTACCCTTCAATTTTGGAATTTATAATTCTTTAATGATATCAAAGGTACCTTTGATAGTTACATAGAAGTAGATCTTGAGAGAAATATGAAGAGTTTTCACATATATGCTAGAATCTATGTAAATATCGACATCGTCCATGATCTACTAGAAACATTTTTCTTTGAGAGGAAACATTTAAGTTGGTATGGGGTCATCCAATTCCAATTATCTATTTAAAAATTTTATCAAATCAGCCCTCCTGCAATTACCCACCCATCTGACCATTGGCATCATTTCCTATGCTTTACACTCTAATTTCATATATTTAGGACATTCTAGATTTACTCTCTACTCTGAACTTGTTAGTTATCAAACTAGAAAAGATACTAAACCCAGAGGGGAATGGAAGAAAAATTGAAAACCATGTAAACAAAATTGAAAATAGAATATTAATAAATATATGTCAAACTTATGGGAATTAGACTCATATGGAAAAACTCTAAGAAAAATGAAAAATAACAAACTGTTAGTTTCAATATATCACCTTGTAAACAAAATTGAAAACAAATAATTAATAAATATATGTCACACTTATGGGAATTACACTGATATGGAACAACTCTAGGAAAAATGAAAAATAAAAAACTGTTAGTTTCAATAGAAATGAAAAATAACGACTCGAAATCTTGAAAACCATGCCATTCAGAAAATTCGTTCTTTCAGTACCTTGAAATATACAAGGAAAGGAAGATAATTTAGCATTTCATGTAGGGAAGATAAATATGTCATAACATAAATCTGATATATAGGCACAGTCTTCAATTCCATTGTTTTGTAGCTAAATTACTAGCTTCACATTAAAGCATTTTATAAGGCTACTCTAAAACTTAAGGATTTCTCCCAATAATTAAAGGAAAATTTTAAGGCCTAAAAATTGAACCTAATGTGATTGAACTTCCATAAGATTTTAGTCTCTCTGTTGAGTGTTAACTTCTGCAAGGTTCTATAGGCAGATTCTGTAAAGGGCCAGGTAGTGTTAACTTCTACAAGTTCTATAGGCAGAGTCTGTAAAAGGCCAGGTAGCCTTTGGATCGCATATTTTATGAAAGGTGAGATATCCAGTAAATATGATTTCTGGAATAGATATAAATATAATTTCTTCATTTTAATATCCATAAACTACAACCACTTTAAGGAAAATCGTGTTCATGTGTCATTTCTCCCATACATGTGTAATTTCTCCCATAAAATCTTAACGAAAACTTTAAATCATGTGTCATTGGATTTTTCCCATTAACATTAAAGCATGTGTCATTCCTCAAGGCTTTCTTCCATTAATTCAAGCCAAACTTTAAGGCCTAAAAACTGAAAGTAGCTGAACTTCCATAGCATAGGATCCCCCAAAATCAAATGGAGTAAAATGTTATGAAATGTTAAAAGTGAGGTGTTTTATGATGTAATGGATATTAATAATCTACATTGACATGGTTGTATTGAACTTCCATAGGATAGGATCCCCAAAAATCAAGGTCAGTAAAATGTAAAATGTTAAAATTGGAGTGTTTTATGATGTAATGGATCTTAATAACCTAGATTGACATGGCTGTATTTTATTAATGTACCTAAATCTAGACCTTCCATATTGCTTTATTCTTGTAAAATGTTAAAAGTAGATTGTTTTAGGATGGAATGGATATAAATAATCTAGATTTTGTTAAATATAATGTAATGGATATTAATAATCTGGATTTACATGGTTCTATTTTATTAATGTACCTAAATTTACACCCTCCATGTTGCTTTATTCTTGTAAAATGTTAAAATTGGAGTGTATTAATGTACCTAAATTAACACCTTCCATGTTGCTTTATTCTCTTAAAATGTTAAAAGTGGAGTGTTTTATGATGTAATGGATATAAATAATCTATATTGACATGGCTACACTGATATGATGATAATATAGGTTGATGTTGAAGTTGTAAAATTATTGTACATATCGATTATTATAAATTATTAAACAATTCCATAAGTGCTAAATCATACTTCTTATTAAGGACGTAACTAATTTATGATGATAGTGTAGGTTGATGTTGAAATTGTAAAATTCTTGTACATATCAAGGATGAATGATAGTACAAGCCAAAATGACATTATTATAAATTATTTAACAATTTGATAAGTGCTAAATCAGACTTCTTATTAAAGGCATAATTATTTTGTAAGTTGAATTTTTTTTCGCAATGTTCTTAGCCTATTTATAGATGTCAAAATAAAGGTTTCTAGATGTGATTTCTACCATAAATTAAAAGGCAAACTAAATTATAGGCAAAACCCTGTGAATTTTTGCATATGTAATTTATATGTCATTTCTCCCAAAAACTATAAGACAATGTCATTTCTCCTATATACTATAATGTAAACTTTAAGGAAAACTATGTACATTTCATTTCTATCTCAAACTCTAGGCAAGGACAACTTTAAGGCCTGTCATTTATAGATATGATTTCTCCTATAAACTTAAGGCAAACCATGGACATGCCATTTTCCCCACAAACTAAAGGCTTTTTCCCATAAATTCAAGGCAAACTTTAAGGCATAAAAACTTAAAGTGGATGAACTTCCATAGGATTTTGAACTTTTATAGGATTTTAGTCTAGCTGTTGAGTGTTAACTTCTATAATTTCTAATGGTAGAGTCTGTAAAGGGACATATGTCTTTTGGATCTCATCTTTTCTGAAAGGTGACATATCCAGTAAATGCCCCTACAGTCAATCTATGGAACAGATCTAAATAGAGGTTCTCCATTTTAATATCCATAAACAATAGCCACTTTAAGGAAAGTTGTGTACATGTATCATTTATCCCATAAATTCATAGGAATTTTTTTTAAATCTAGTTTCATGTTGGATTTCTCCCATTAACTTTAAAGCACATGTCATTTCTCAAGGCTTTCTCCCATTAATTCAATGAAAACTTTAAGAACTAAAAATTGAACCCAAAGTAGCTAAACCTCAATAGGATAGGATCCCCCGAACTCAAGGTTTCCTCCCTTTAATTCAAGGAAAATTTTAATGCCTAAAAACTGAACCTAAATTAGCTGAACTTCCATAGGATAGGATCCCCCAAAGTCAAGGATTTCCCCCATTAATTCAAGGAAAAATTTAAGGCCTAAAAACGAAACCTAAAGTGGGTGCAGCTCCATAGGATTTTAGTTTTTTTGTTGAGTCTTAACTTCGACATGTCCTAAAGGAGTTTGTAAAGGGCTAGGTAGCCTCTATATCTCATCCTTTCTTAAGGCATGTAAAGGGCCATGTAGCCTCCAGATCTCATTCTTTCGTAAGGCATGTCATTTCATGTAAAGGGCCAAGTAGCCTCCCATAGGATTTTGAACTTCCATAGGATTTTATTCTATTTGTTGAGTGTTAAATTCTACAAGTTCTAAAGGCAGAGTCTATAAAGGGCTAGGTAGCCTTTAGATTTCATATTTCCTCAAAGGTAACATATCCAGTAATTTCCCCTACAGTCAATCTCTAAAACGGAAATAGAAGTTCTTCATTTTTAATATCCATAAACCATTACCACTTTAAGGAAAACCTTGTACATGTGTCATTTCTCCATTCTCCCATAAAATTATAGGAAAATTTTAAGGAATGTGTCATTTCTATTTTATTTCCCCCGTAAACTATAAGGAAATTTGTTAATTCTCCCACAAACTAATAAAGGTGCACGACTTTTGATATAACTTCATCAACCACTACCACTAGTTGTTTTAGTAAGTGCATAAAATATTTTTTCAAACCATGTAAATGTCATTTCTCCCACAAACTAAAGGCTTTCTCTCATTAATTCAAGGAAAACTTTAAGGACTAAAAATTGAACCTAAATTTGTTGAACTCTCAAAGGATTTTGAACTTCCATAGTATTTTAGTCTATATGTTGAGTGTTAAATTCTAGAAGTTCTAAAGGTAGAATTTGTAAAGGGCTAGGTAGCCTCTAGACCTCATCTTTCCTCAAAGGTGACATATCTAGTAAATACCCCTACAGTCAATCTCTGGAACATAAATAGAATTTCTCCATCTTAATATCCATAAACCACTACCACTCTAAGGAAAACCTTGTATATGTGTCATTTCTCCCTTCTCCCATAAAATTTTAGGCGAAATTTAAGGCATGTTTCAATTTTATTTGATTTATCTCATAAACTCATAAAGGTGCGACTTTTGACATAACTTCATCAACCACGACAACTAGTTGTTTTAGTAAGTGAATAAAATAATTTTTCAAACCATGTAAATGTCATTTCTCCCACAAACTAAATGATTTCTCCCATTAATTCAAGGAAAAATTTAAGGCCTAAAAACTGAACCTAAAGTGGTTGAACTCTCATAGGATAGGATCCCCCAAACTCAAGGCTTTCCCCCATTAATTCAAGGAAAAATTTAAGGCCTAAAAACTAAACCTAAAGTGGATGAAATTCCATAGGATTTTAGTTATCTGGTTGAGTCTTAACTTCTATAAGTTCTAATGGATTCTGTAAAGGGCTAGGTAGCCTCTAGATCTCATCCTTTCTTAAGGCATGTAAATGGCCAGGTAGCCTCTGGATCTCATCCTTTAATAAGGCATGTCATTTCTAGATGTAATTTCTGCCATAAATTTTAAGGAAAACTTTCATGCAAACCATGCATGAACCATGTATATGTGTCATAAATATCACTTAAAATCTATGCAATCCAATATTTAATGCGTCTCATTTCTATATGTGAATTATACCATAAACTTTTAGTCATACTTTAAGATAAACAATGCACATGTCATTTATCTCATATACATGTGTCATTTCTCCCATGCATTTGCAATAAATGTTAATTTAATATATTTTTATTGAATTTATTTTTTTTAGGTATACAAAACACACTAAATATGGTTGAGAAATGGACATTATACATATATGTTTCTTGCTATCCCAATCCAGGGAAAGCAGTGATTACATATGAGCTTTCCAATATTGTGACTAGCAAGGTCATCCAAAGGAAAATGAATATACAAGGGAGAACAACAAACAACGAGGCATATTATATTGCATTGATAGAAGGCTTGGGAACAGCTAGGGAGTATGGATCAAATGGAATTGTAGCTTTCACCAATTATGAACTTTTGTGCAACAAGATGAAAGGCATGTACCAAGCTAAGAAGGAGAGGCTAAAATAACTGCATGGAATAGAAAACAATATTGTTAGCCAATTTTAATTTTTTAGTATAAGACATTGTAAAAATGTGAATAAGATATATGTTGATCTATTGCATGGGGCGATGTCAATTCAGGATTCATCTATCAAAGATGAATTAATATATGAATTAGAATTATAAGGGGCAATGCCAATGCAAGATTCATCTCTCAAAGATGATATATTTTTTAGATGCTTTTCTTAAAAAAAATCAAGATTCATCTCTCAAAGATGAATTAGTGTTGAGACACTCTCCATCAAAATTTATTGATGGACATTGTAACATATCTTGGATATGTGTCTATTTTTTACTTATAAATGCGTCTTTTTTAATGACCATGTGTTTTTTTCAATTATATACCAAGCGTGCTCCCACCACACCATGTAAAGCGCAACTTGGTGAAGTTCAAATTTGCAACAAGTGGCAAAATTCACATGTTTATAAAATTAAAATGTGATGACTTCAACAATTTCTTGTTTAAATGGAGTTTCAAAATTATTTTTTAATGACCATGTGTTTTTTTCAATTTTATACCAAGTGTGCTCCCACCATGTAAAGCGAAATTTTGTTAACTTAACATTTTTATAAAAATTTTGCTTAAATTGAGTTTCACACATCAATTAGTGCTTTGAAAGTTGTATTTTACATAATTTGTGTACACTAAATTACATTAATTTTCTAAATTTTATTTTTAATATATTTTAAATAGTAATTTAAAAAAATAATTGTAAATTTCCACTATATATATATATATATATATATATCATGGAGGATGAACGAAGAAGATCAACAGAATCCCATATCTCTACGATAGAGAGGGATCAGGGATCGAGAGATGTTCATGGTATTTAAATATAATCTTAAATATCCATACATATACATACATGTGTGTACATATGGAATTGTTTTTTTTATCAATTTTGTGAGTTAAATTAGTTGTTAATAATTTTCATTTTTTTATTTTTTAGGAGCTAAGAGGAGAAGGGTGTCTACTCCATCAATGGAGCATGCCCATGGTTCACGCAATCATGGTATGGTTCACACAATTTAATCAATGAATATGTACATGTATTTATATGTATGAATGTGTTTTTTAATTGATTATAAATTCATATTTTTTTATGAAGCTTCTCTCTCGTCTAGTGATGTTGGTGGTGGTTCACATTCCCTTGGAATGCTATCAATAAGTGTTGGTGGATTGCATGAAGATGATGATATGTATTTCCCCAGAGGCCAATCAATGGAAGGTCGTGTTGTTTCTCAAGAAATCAGTGCTCATATTGGTTCTCAACAGGGTCTTTCTGGTTCTCAACAGTCTCAGGGTGGAAAAGATGCTAGCTAACCACATCGAGGTGGCTATTAATTTGAATATTATTTTCATTCAATTTGTACAAATTTGTTTACATGTATTTTTTTAATATACAAAATTTTATATATTTATGCAAAGGCTGAAAATTTGGCTCCAAATGTTGCTAAAAAAAGACATAGGGTAGAATGTGTCATTCAAGAAGAAGGTTGTCCACCAACCACAAATTATCCATCCAAAATTTCCAATGTACCTTGGGAAACAGACATGCAAAAATAGACCTTAGAAAGGCGTCAACATCTTCATGCAAAATTGAAGAGAGATCTCGTGCCTTTAACTCTACTTACTAAGTGTCTAAAAAGCTTGGAAATAGTTACATACCCTTTAGGTGAACTAGTAGATATGTACCGAAAGCTTGGGCCAACCACTGATACTTTTGTATAAGTGATGAGAAAAATAAAGGAAATAGTGATGGGCCTCGACAAATGGGGAGTTTTTAAAAAAAGAGTTACAACATAAATGGCCAAGTCTATGTTTAATTTAAAAGAAGGGCCGAAAAGAAAGATGTTAAAGGTCCATTATTTCAAGCACCCTCATATAGCTCATTATTTGTATGATAGACACCTTGCAGCCTATGGAAGACTCCCATGGAACGACGAGGTTCCGCTTTATTTTGCAAAATTATTTTATGCATAATTCTTTTTGGAAATTAAATCCAATTACAATGACCTTCCCTATGAAGTTTTTGATCCCGGGAAAGGTCGATTGTTTGACCATAGGGGCACTAAGCATGATGTTGAGTTGCCTCGCCCTGAGCCGCCATTTGTTAGTGGACCTCTTCGTGTTGAAAATTTGCGGTTAGATATGGATGTGACTTCTCAAATTAGTTGAGAAGCAAGGTATGCCATCATTGACAATGTTCATAGTGAACTGGGCGGAATCGATGTTTGTACGAATCGACAAAGCGAACATGATAATGCATGTGCTAATTTTGTGTATTATACATATGAACAGATTGAAAACATTACTTTTGAAAATCTCAAGAAATATGCAAAGAATTGTCGCAATGGTTGGAAGGATGTAATTTTTCATGAGGAAGAGGGCATGGGAACGTATGTGTTAATGGCTAGGGTTCAATTACTTTAACACATGTACAATTTTTAATAAATACATATATATACATACATTTATTTGTATACATTAATCTAAAAAATATGTATCATTATATGTTAACACCATTTGCAGCTGTCACCCTTGACGAATGAAGAAAATGTTAATATCATGGTTAGAGCCTTCGGTTCAAACAAGCAAGATGAGTCTCACCATCAATCATACAATCAAGATCGTTCTCACCATCAAGGTATGTTGGAAAATGTTAGTTTTTTTAAAGTGAATGCGATGATGTAAAATTATTTTTTGTCTATTATTATACATATCGAAACATGATGAGATATTTTAAAAATAAATAACTGTGCACACATGTACATGTACATATATATAATAAAATTAACAGATTTCGATTCCATCCGATTTTTTTTGGATGGCGGTACTTTCTTCTTCCTTGGGAGATGTGTGAAATCCACCATCACAAGTATGAACAATTTTTCACTTTTAAAATTTATGTTTTTAAGTTATATATTCCACCTCAAAAATTTCCATTAAAAAATGAGATACATCTAGATCTTTAGTTATTTTAAATTTTTTGAATTTTAAGTTTTTGGAGATTTTCTTTCCGACCACTCTTAGGAGATGTGCCAAATCCACCATCACAAGTATTCAATTTTTCAGTTATATATATATATATATATATGTGTGTGTGTGTGTGTGTGTGTGTGTGTTTTTAAGCTATAAGTTATATATTTAAGTGTAAATTTTTTATTAGAAATTGAGATCTAGAGATTTTGAGTTATTCTAAATTGTTTGAATTTTAGGTTTTTGGAGATTTTCTTTTGGAGCCTCTCTTAGGAGATGTGCAAAATCCACCATGAGACTATTCAATTTTTCACTTAAATATATATTTTTTAAGTTATAATTTATAAATTAAAGTTTTAAAGTTTTATTATAAATTGAGATCTTGATTTGAGTTATTTTATACTTTTAAATTTTTTGAATTTTAGGTCCCTATAGAGGATTATTTTTCTCCACGGACTCTAGCGATGGAGATAGGGACAGCCACACCATTTCAACCATTTGAACAAGTTGTCTAAGTTTTTTCTTAATATTATTGTAAAAAAATTTATATATGTAATTTAATTTGAAAATTTTTAATATATATATTGTAACACCTCCAGTTTAAAAAAAAAAAAAAATTCTCTACTTCCCCCTATATACTAGGGTTTCCTCTCTATTTACCTAGTTATTTGAATAATGAGTTCAGAAATTTAACTTTAGTTTCCTCTTGCTAAAATTTCCTCTACTCATCTAGTATCTCTCCCTTCCTAAAAGCATTGAACATTCCCCCTGTATACCTTTCAACCAAGTATATATATGCTTCCATACCCCTTTATATTATCATGGGATGTTTTTTTTTTTCTAGACATAATATAAACATAGACTCTATGGACATACATACTTTTCAATAACCTCACCTAACACATATATATTCAACACATATATCTTTGAATCCACCTATATATTCAACACATATATCTTTGGATCCACATATATATATATATATATATATATACTACCTAACACACCTCTTGTTAGTATCAGTGAATCCACATATATGTATATATATATATATCTCATTACATATATATAACACATATATATACCATGTATATCTAAACCCTTTAATAATATTGAATTGAATGCACACATATATATATATATATAACCTATACATATATATTTATGACACCCCCCTTTGATATTAGTATTGAAATCGTATAACTATAACCACCTCTATATTCCATTTGACAATATGATTGAATCCGTACCAAGCATGTATTAAACATAATATACCCCTATCTCACTAACACATTGAAATATCACTATTGTATATAATACAGTGGGTACGTTCTCATAGCTGAGTACGTCGATGAGTCTAAGGCGGCAAGACCATTGATTTACATAACAGGGACTCGGCTATTCGTTGTGCCACGTCAACACGGTTTATTAATGGGTATGACAGTGGTCCGACTATCAATTACGCGGCGTCGAGACCTACTCATTCCCGGCTATACCTAACCCTATTCCTAAAATCCGGTGGCGTTGTTTTATTTTTCCACCCTGTTTTTAATTCGTCGCGGTAGGGTACGTTAATTCTCAGTTTATACTTGTATGCATATTACCGCCTGTAATGATATTACCAGCTATGCGTTTGATGTTCATTGCGTCGATTTATCATGGTTTTGGTTGAACGTGTGGGATTTCATCTTGATGTATGATGGTTTGGTATGCAAGGACGGCGTCTCGCGCAGGAGATTGGAGTACCAGACGCCGATGTTTATAGATCCATGCCCCAGCCAATATGTTACGTGTAGCATTTTCGTTTGTATTCCCGCTTGGCCCAGTACTGTGCGAGCCGACTTCTGCAGTTCAGTACCTAGTTTGCAACTCTTTTACATCACCGAGTACCACGCTGTCGACGAAGCTGGGTTGTTTGCCAAATCGACTTTAGGATTCTCTGCCCATCTGGGGCAGTGGGATTAGGGTTTCTCATACCCTTCCAACTTACCTCGGCAGCATCCACTCACTTCTCCCTCTGCTGGTTATTATCTATATATCTAGCTCCGTTTACAGTTGGATCTCATTCTGGTTGGGGTCATTGTTTTTATTTCCAGCTCGTTCACCGAGGGAGCTGATCTTTCCATGGGGATTTGATACAGGAGTACCAGGTCAGCTTGAAGGTATGAGAGTTCATGCGTAAAATTTCTATCGTTCTTTACATTCTGCAATTCGTTTTGATATCTTTAGGTAATGCTGTATCTAAATCATTTACGGATTGTTTGTGCAGAGGGTACAGACGACGGGGTTTCTCTGGCCGCGCTCTTGATATCCTTTTTTTTCTTATCCTAGGTGTTGGTAGGCTGCGTGGATGTGAAGACGAGTTGTCTTATTCGTAAGGGTTCCCTATTTCAGGACTCTTGCTGTCGCGCTCAGTATGCATCACAACGGATAAAAGCCCTCAAATGGGTTTTCCTCCTATCGACACACCGAACCCTTTGTTAACCTGTTATCTTTCATCCCGATGCCTGATCTCAGGTTTCTTTGCGCTCAAGTGTGATAGCCTCCCCCTGGCTGCCATGCTACTGTGTTATTTTGTATTGACTGTTTGTGTTGGTTTTTCTTTCCTATTTCTCTGTTTAAATCGATGCGATACCAGGGTCGAAGGAGAGCCCTATTCTCAGGCTACTCACTAGTTCGGCCATATGATAGCAGAGATTTACGCATTTAATTTATTTGTCTGTGTTTTCCGAAATCTGGTATTGTTCTAGAACCAACGCTAACTGTCAAAACTTATTTTATGGCGACGTGTATATGGTTTGTTAACATAGCTCAGTCGTGACTATGGTCAACAGCGTTCTGGTCGTTCGCCTCCAACTATGTCGACTTGTTTCGCTGTAGCTGGGGATATCGACCCGCGAACCTTGCTAGGGGAAGAGCCGAACTCCTCCGTCGGTAACTTCCTTCCCTTAACGCGATTACGCCTCTGTATTTCTGTTGTGTTTAATGCTAGTAATATCCTTCACGGAAACAAGCATGGCGGCACGCCTTGATAACTCTGTTATACCGTGATACCCTGCATTCAGGGTGGTTACTCGGTCATGGTTATCTCCGCGTCGTTTCCTAGTTTTAATGTTGATTTTTATTACCTACGCATTAATTCTTATTTTGTATTTCCACATCTGATGCCTATCATCGTTTAAAATATGAGTGTTCAGATGATAAATAATACCCATATGATAAATACTATGGATATAGATAATAGGAATTCATATGCCGGTTTAGAACTATATGTTTAAAATATACCCTCGTTTTTACAATCTGTTCACTCCATATCATGTTTAAACAAACCCTAAAATGCCGCGGACGTTAATAGTTGTACAATTCGAGGGTATTGGATTGAAACAAGCCCACTGCATAATAAATCAAATAGTCATTATGGTTTAACATAGTTTGACAGTGCGCCAATTCGCATAGATATATGGTACATATATATATATTTCCCTCACCAAAATATTCTTTTATAATCGTTGTTACAATGAGTTATTGTTTTAACTCACGGCTCTTACATTTTATTTTTAATGCATATATATATGTATTGTTATTATTTTCGTTCACGGCTCTTATATTCTATTTTTCTTTGGATGTATAAATATATGTATTCGATAGTGATTGAATAGAGGACCTTAATTATAAATTAAGTCTTTTGCCATGATACTTGTTTCAAGGATTAAAGGTAGATTTAGAAATGCAATATATACACTTATAAATGTTATAATAATCCTATAGAGTAGAATTACTTCTTTATCTAGCAAAATTTCGAATTTCATATTCTAATGTCTTTACTTTCTTCTTTTTGTTTTTGTACCATGTAAGCTTCAGTTCTGCTACAATATTTTTCTAGCATACATCTGAGCATATAATATCACCTTTGTATCTACATGAAACAAGATAATATTTAATTATCTGTGGAGACTAAATAACTTCAGATTTAAACAGACCTTGGTTTAGAGTTTCTGTGGTTCTACTCTATGTATTTCTGGTCTACAACTAAACAGAATCTGGAAGGTGAATGCCTTAGGATGGACTCTGTTAAATGTAGTACTAAAATCAATCATACAAATTCCCTTAAATTTTATATGTAGCCAATTCATACCATAATACATCAAAATGAACAAAAATTTCAGAAACATACCACTATTGCAATTGACCAACCTCCCAACCTTAGAGTCCTCTTTGTCTCCCAGAACTCACCCCCAAGCTGAGATCACCTCCATCACAGATCAACCTCTGATCTGCTTAGGAGCAGCTTATTTAAGCTCATGTTTCCCCAAAGCATGTTTCTAATTCTGCGTCCAGAATAGCAGGATGCTTTCTTTCCTGTTTAGCCTAGGCTTCCCATTTGGGACTCTTTAAAGCTGTTTTATGCTTTTCCTCATCTTTTCCAGCTTTTCTTACCTCTTCCCAACAACTTTCCTCTTCATTGGGGAAATTTAGATTCCTCCTCAAAATCTAAATTAATCTCTTTCAAGAATTTTTGAAAGACTGTGGGGATTTGTTGCCTTATCCATCCTCATGGATTTGGCAAGTGATCTCTAATTCTCATCTTGGTCAAAATGCACAATCATTTTATTTATTTCATCAATTTAAATATTAAATTACATTCACACCATACTTATCCTTTGGGGTCCACTCCCCTTAGGATTAAAGTTCAAATGTCTAACTCTAAAAGTTCAACACACAAATTGGGGGTGTTACATATATATATATATATATATATAACTGTACATGTATATTGTACAGTTTACTGTTGAAGATGTTCTTGTGGGGGATGTTTTAGTAGACGAGAAAAAAATGGAGAGGGAACCTCATGAGGTATAACATGATGTTTTTTACATTCTATTTTTTACATGAAGTTCTATATATTCTCACTCAATTGTAAAACATGAAATTTTAATGCTTGTACACATTGTGTATAGCTTACCCATGCTGCGTAGGATAGCTCGAGGATCGTGACTTAGCTGGGAGAGACACTACATCCATCTATATTTGATGGATGATGCACATGCACACATACAACATTATATTTTCAATAGATTTAGTCTTAAATTTACTTTTTTGTATATAGTCTTACCTAGATGCAGTCATACATAAATTTTTACTTGATACTTGTGATGTATAATGTTTTGGTTTTAAAACTCAAGTTTTGGATGGTTGAACTACATTTGGCATGTGAAATAATGTTGTATTATAATTATTTTTGTTTTTAAAATTTAAGTTATGGATGGCTGAACAACATTTGGAATGTGAAGTAATGTTGTGATCTATAATTTAATTTTAAAACTTAAGTTCTAGATGGTTCAACAACATTTGGCATGAGATATAATGTTTTGTTTTTATTGGATAGTTGAACTACAATTTGCATGTGATGTAATGTTGTCATATAATGTCTTTGTTTTTAAAACTCATGTTTTGGATGGTTGAACTACATTTGGCATGTGAAGTAATGTTGTGTTATATTTTTTTTTTTTTTTTAAACTTAAGTTTTGGATGGTTGAACTACATTTGGCATGTGAAGTAATGTTGTGATCTATAATGTTTTGTTTTTAAAAATTAAATTTTCGATGGTTGAACTAAATTTTTGCATGTGATATAATGTTTTTTTTAATTGGATAGTTGAAGTACGATGTTAGGTCCCCATATTACCAGTGTAGTCCCTTGTTTTTATTAGTGTAGCCCCCTTACTGTTATTGTTGTGCACCTGTAACCCCCATATTGTTATTATTGTTCCCTTGCATTATTATTTCTAGGTCGGCTAGGATTATATTGTGATCCCATGGACTCCTATATATAAAAGGAGGTTTTTTCATTTGTATCATCCAAGAATTGTTCATTTATTTAATGTATTAGAGGTTTCCCCCTAGAACTGGCTGATTTATAAGGCATTGATCTCTCTTCTCTTATGTTTTTTGGAGCTAGTTTCATAACATTTGGTATCAGAGATTTGGATTCTAGGGTTTCACTGCACCAAAAAAGTCATCGTGGAATTTTCGCTATAACTTCATTTATACGAGGGTTCAGAAGCTGAATGTCTTAGAGCATGAAGCTGAAATCTTGAGGAATGACATGGAAACTTTTCAAATCTTGTTTCGCTTTATTTTCAGAGATATGATCTATGGAAGTTAGGGATTTTTGCAGGCTTTTGAATTTAATCCAAATAGGTCATCATGGAATTTTCACTATAACTTATTTTCTACAAGGGTTCAGAAGTTGAAATGTTTCCACTGTGAAGATGAAGTCTGGAGGAATGTCGTGGAAAAATTTCATAGCTTTGTTCGCAATAATTTTGGAGATATGATCTGTGGAAGTTAGTGTTGTTTTAGGCTTCCAAATTTTATCTCAAAGAGGTGACCCTGGTAAAATCGTCATAACTCTCACTCTAAGCATTAGATTTGAATTCTGTAAAATGTGGCTATAAGTACATGGACTATAGTTTCCTTTGTATAAATTTTAGAGACGAAGGAGGAAATAGTGACACGTGGCATGCCATACAAGTTTGATATACTGAACGAGTCCACAATTAGGTCACTGTGGGAGATTGGGCATAGCTTTTTCTTGAAGAATCCAAATCAGGTCAAACCTATGACAATTGAAAGAAGCTTCAAAGGGATACTACAGGGCCAAATTCAGATATTGAAGATATGAAATTACAGAGATAATTTAGTTTCAATATGGAGCTCCTCAAAATCAATAAAAAGGTGTGTATTTTTTTTTGAATTGCATAAGTCTTGTGTGAAAAATCAGTGTGAATTGATTCCAAGGGAATATTGTAGAATAGATATCATTATTCAGCTATAAAATGCCTCCTAAAAATAATTAACACCCATTAATCCTTTATAAGGCTCTACTATGACTCATGAAGACAAATAATTGCAACATGACATATCAAAATTACAAGAGCAAGTGAACCAAATTTCGCTCTCGCAAAGAGCAAAAAAAAATGAAATGGAAGATTAAGCTTTGAAGAAAAGCGTGGAAGATAAAATGGATGGAATGGAAGTTGGAATGGAAACTAAAATGGATGACATGAAAGAAAACATGGAAAACATGAATAATAATCTAAATTCACACATGGAAGTTTTGTCAAAGTTGATACAAGAAATGTTTCCTAATGGTGAAAATATAGTATAGGAAACTCATGATGAGAAAAAAATAAATGTTAAACGTGATTTCATAAACACTAATGTTGGATGGAAGAACCACCATATTTCAAATATGGATATGAGGAAGTTTGATGGCAAGGATCCCATAACATGGATACTACAGATGGAGCAATATTTTGATCTCAATAATGTGAAAAACACACAAAAGGTACGCATTGAAACTTTACATTTAGAACAAAATACATTTGTATGGTATCGATGGCTTTCCTAACTTAAACAAATTGTCACTTGGTCAATTTTTACAGAGGAAATGAAAGCACATTATGAGGATACAAAGAGAAACACCTTCTTTAGCCAATTGATAAATCTCAAACAAAAGGGCTTAGTGGTGGAGCACATTGAGGACTTCCAAAAACTGAATATAAGGGTAACTGATATTCCATAGGAACAAAGGATTGATGTAGTCATAGGGACTTTAAAGGCTAACATCCAACATGAAGTTCATGTTTGGGAACGTGATTCATTGGAGAAGGCATTCAGGTTGGCAAGAGAAATTGAATGTAAAATTATGGCGCAAGGAAGCCTACCACTTACATCTATAAATATGGAAGCATTGCTACTCCTAGACTTCCACAATCTACAAAGTTGACACCACAACAATTGGAAGAAAAAAAAAGAAAAAGGGATTTGCCATGGTTGTGATAGCAAATACACTAAAGGTGATAATTCTGCTGAGAAGAAATTCTTTTACATAGATTGTGAAGAGGAGGAAGAAAATAAACAAGAAACTTCAAAAGAAGAGGATATACAATAGGAACCAACCCAATAAGAAGAAGAAATAAGTTTGACCATATCGTGTAATACATTGGAAGGAATTACCACTCCTAAAACACTCAAGATATAAGGACATATGAAGAAGAAAAAGGTAATAGTGTTGATTGACTCAGGTAGCACCCATTATTTTATTCATTGTAAGGTAGCCAAGGAATTGAATTGTTTCCTATACCTAGCACCAAAATGTAAAGTCATGGTTCCAAATGGAGGAACTATAAATTGCTCTGGAAAATTCCATAATATCAAGCTAACAATGGGGGAATATGTACTAGATAGTCGAATTCTTTCCATTCCAATGGGATGTGTTGATGCTGTACTAGGAGTACAATGGCTAAAATATTTGGGGACGATAGCTTTTAATTTCAAGAACTTTTCTTGAATTTTTTTCAAAAGGAAAACAAGTCAAATTACGAGATATCGCAGGGAAGCTAGGAAAGATAATAAGCTATAATGTCATAACAAAGCTTCTGAATAAATAAAAACGAGGTGTAATTGCACAATTATACTCACTAGAAGTTCCAACATCAAAATTATCTATTTCTCCAAATCTCCAAAAAGTGTTGGATAATAATTCCAAGGTGTTTGATACTCCCAAAGGACTCCCACCTATTCATGATCATGATCATGCTATTCATTTGATTCTAGGACGTGCTCCTCCAAACATTAGGCCTTACAGATATCCTTATGTCCAAAAGAGCTAAATTGAACGTATGATTACAAAAATGCTAGAAGCTGGTATAACTCAACCTAGTCAAAGTTCTTTCTATGCTCCAGTAAAATTGGTGAACAAAAAGGATGGATCATGGTGCATGTGTCCAAATTATAGGGAGCTCAATAAGCTCACTATTAAAGATAAATTTCCCATTCCTGTGATTGATGAATTATTGGATGAATTACATGGAGCTATTTATTTTACCATGTTGGATATTCGTTCACGATATCATCAAATTAGAATGAAGATTGAAGATATTCCAAAAACAACATTTCAAACTCATGAGGGTCATTATTAATTTTTTGTCATGCCTTTTGGCCTTACCAATGCACCTTCTACATTTCAAGGGTTGATGAATTCCATTTTCAAACCCTTCCTTATGAAATTTGTGCTAGTATATTTTGATGACATACTAATCTACGACTGGTCTTGGAAGGATCATGTTAAACATGTTGACAGGGTGCTCAAACTATTGGAGGAGAAACAATTATATGAAAACACATAAAAATGTTTCTTTGGAGTACAAGAGTTGGAATATATCGGTCATATTGTATCTCACGAGGGTGTTAAGGTATACCCTAACAAAATTAAATCCTTTAAGGAATGGAAAGTCCCCACAACCATAAAGAACTTGCGAGGATTTCTCGGGTTAACAGGGTATTATTGCAAGTTTGTTAACAATTATGGGAGAATATTAGCACATCTCACAACATTATTGAATAAATATGCATTTTCATGAACTCCTGAAGCAACTAAGGCCTTTGAACATCTTAAAGAGGAAATGTGCCTAGCATCAGTCTTAGCTATGCCAGACTTCAAAAAATATTTATTGTGGAATGTGATGCCTGAGGAAATGGAATTAGTGCTATGTTAATGCAAAAAGAAAGACACATTTCTTTTGAAATTCATCCAATCAAAGGAAAGTATTTACAGAAAGTTATTTATGAGAAGGAAATTCTAGAAATACTACTTGCACTAAATAAATTTCTACCTTACCTAATGGGAAGGGACTTCAAGGTAAAAAATGATCATGATAGTCTTAAACATTTTTTGGAGCAAATACTATCTTCAGAAAAGTAGCAAAAATGGGTCACAAAGATCTTAGGTTATGACTTTGAAATCATCTACAAAAAAGGGAAGCTAAATGTTGCTGCATATGCACTCTCAAGAAAGGATGAAGAGTTGGAAGCATTGCTTTATACAATTTTTGTTATCTAACCAGATTGGATAACCAAAGCAAGATATGAATGGAAGAAGGATGAAAAAGTGTGGACACTCATTCAAAAGTTGAAGCAAGATCCTAGTACATCTGATACATTTAGTTGGAAAAGTGATTCCTTATGGTACAAAGACTGCATATATCTTTGTAAGAATTCCCAAATAAAACAAAATATTCTTTTGGAATTACACACTTCTCCTTTAGGAGGATACTCAGGATTTTTAAAAACTTACGACAGGGTGAACAAAGAAATTGTTTGGGGTGGCATTAAATGTGATATTAAAAAGTTTGAGGGATAATGTTTGGTTTTCCAGCAAAATAAAGTTGAGACAATTAAGACCCCGGGTCTTGTATGACCTTTATCCATTCCAAGTCAACGTTTGGAGGATATTTCAATGGATTTTATCATAGGATTACCTAAGTCTGAAGGAAAGAGTGTCATCATGGTGGTAGTTGATACAATTACCAATTATGGACACTTTTGTGCATTATCTCATCCATTTAAAGTAAGTAAATTTGCTACTGCATTTATGGGAACAATTCAAAAGCTACATGGAAACCCAAAGATTATGGTAAGCGATAGAGATCCCATTTTTACTAGAAATTTTTGGACAGAATTATTTTCTTATTTGGGTACTCAACTATATCATAGCTTATCTTATCATCCTCAATCTGATGGTCAAACTGAGATAGTGAACACATTTTTGTAAGGATATTTGTGTTGTCTTGTATCTGATAAACAAACACAATGGGTCAAGTGGTTACCCCTGGCGGAATGGTGGTATAACACTTCCTTCCATACTGTAGCAAAAATGACCCCATTTATGGCACTTTATGGATATCATCCACCATCCATCACATCATATTTAAGAGAAAATTATAAGGTGCAAGTTGTGGAAGATTACATCGAGCATAAACAACAAGTTCTCTAACTCTTAAAGGATAACCTCAATTTTTCACAAAATTAAATGAAACAACATGCAGATGAACATAGAAACGAGGGAAGTTTTTTATGTGGGAGACCAGATTTTTTTACAGCTACAACCATACAAACAAATTTCCCTTAAGCAATCTAAGAAGGATAATAAATTATCACAAAAATACTATGGTCCTTCCAAGGTGTTGCAAAATATTGGTACTATGGCATACAAATTGGAGCTTCCTTCTTCTTCGCGAGTGCATCCAGTTTTCCATGTTTCATGCTTAAAGAAGGTTATAGGTGACAAACTTCTAGTTCAAACAATATTGCCAAAATTTAATGAGGAAGGAAAAATCATACTGGAACCTGAAACAGTCACGGAAACAAGAACTCGACAGCTATGAAATCGATCAATTTAAGAGTATCTCATCAAGTGGAAGAACTTATCCACTGAAGGTTCTACATGGGAGGATGAGAGTTTTATACAGAAGCATCTAGAGCTACTCAAGAATTGAGGACAACACTTTTTTGAATGGGAGCGTCATGTTAGGTCCCCATATTACTAGTGTAGTCCCTTATTTTTATGAGTGTAACCCCCTTATTGTTATTGTTGTGCCGCTGTAACCCCCATATTATTATTATTATTCCCTTACATTATTATTGTTAGGTTGGATAGGATTATATTGTTATCCCATGGACCTTTATATATAGAATGAGGTTTATTTCATTTTTATCATCCAATAATTGCTCATTTATGTAATGTATTGGAGCTTTCCCCCATGAAGTGGCTGATTTCTAAGCCGTTGATCTCTCTTCTCTTCTATTTTTAGAGTTGGTTTCATAACATACAATTGGCATGTGAAGTAATGTTGTGATATAATGTTTTTGTTTTTAAAACTCCAGTTTTGGATGGTTGAACTACATTTCGCATGTGATTTAAATATAATGTTTTGTTTTTAAAATTCAAGTTGTTGTTTTCCAAAAAAAAGGAATTCACATGAATATATGTATATGCAGAAATGATTTAAGTACACATGTTTGAATATATATGTTAAAATGATTGAAGTACAATAGATATTGATGTCTATGTCTATATATATATATATATATATATAAACAATCAAAATATTCTAGGTCTTGTTAGATGTGTCAAACAATCATAAAATTTTAAAAATGCATTTTATAATGTATATATATCCATTACGTGCAACATTTTTCATCAATACACATAGAAAAGCTACTTTCAGTTAATTGCATTATAGAACATATATATCCATTACTTCAACATTTTTCATCAATGCAAATAGAATTTAGTTACTTTCAGTTAATTGCATTCTAAAACATATATATTTAGTACGTGAAACATTTTTCATGAACGCACATAGTAAAACTACTTGAATAGTTAATTTCATTCTATAACATATATATATCCAATACGTGCAACATTTTTCATCAATGCACATAGAGAAACTACTTTCAGTTAGTTTCCTAGAACATGTATATATCTACTACGTGCAACATTTTTCATCAATGCACATAGAAAAACTACTTTTAGTTAATTTCATTCTAGAACATATATATCCAGTATTTGCAACATTTTTCATCGATGCACATAGAAAAGCTAGTTTCAGTTAATTCAATTCTAAAACATATATATATCCAGTACTTCTAGAACATATATATGTAGTACTTGCAACATTTTTTATCAAAGCACATATAAAAGCTACTTTCAGTGAATTGCATTCTAGAACATATATATATCCAATACATGCAACACTTTTCATCAATGCATGTATATAAAAGCTACTTTCAGTTGATACTAGTGTGCATGTACCAAAAAAATGTACATGTGCAAACACTTGCACAGATAACATAACAAGGCAGTTCAATTTTTAGTTGAGTTCTGGAAGTTCTAAAACATGAATCCAAAGAGAAGAAATTGTCAGGCAGTTCAATCAAAAAAATCCCAATGGAATGTCATCTCCAATGATCTGTTCATGATCGGATTTTGACATTTTCAGTTTCTTAATTTTTGTTTTTTTTATTTCATTGAACCTCTATTAACTTTATGCGTGCTACACACACACATTGACTATATTGACAACTTATGACATCATGTTCATATTCTTCAAAGTAAAAAAAATCCCCACTTTTCTTAGTTTATCTAAAAAAATAATCTTTCAGTATAATATATCCTTTGTCATATGGAAACCCGTGATCATTATAGTTTTCAAATAATTTCATCTTTCGTTCAGTGCAATGCATCAAATAATACTTCACATTTTCATCATTGTCAGTAGGTGCAATTACAACAAAAACATCTCCTGCACAATAAAAAAAACTTATGTATTTAAATTTAGATCATAATTAACATGAAAAATTAACATTAAAATAAATTTAGTATCTATTTCTAGATCTCTATCATTTGAAAGAAATTCAAATTTTACCTTCTCTAACAAGATCAGAAACTCGATCACCAATATATGATATTGTAGTCTTCTCTGATTACATTTCTTCAAACATTGCAATGGAAATTTCCCCTTTGTATTTAGCTCTATATGTTTACAATCTTTTACATACATTTTTTTTTCACAAACGTCATTGGATTCTGTCTTGTCTATGAAAACATGACAAAAATAATAATATTTTATTTTATCCGATGCAAACACATTTGTGGACAACTTTGTTTTAATTGAATTAAATTTTGGAGTCCCTTTTATTGTTTCAACATCATTTCCGATTGATCTATCTACATATTCGATACCAATATGCCAAAAAAACCTATAGAAGGAAAATTCAAAGAAGAATGAAAATACGATATAAAAATACCATCAAATATAATCATTGTGATAAATGTACACTGCTTAAAATTGGATATCCAATAAATATTAAATTGACTGTACCTTCACACTTCCCCTTATCGATTAGTCTCATGACTTAGAGTAGCGATGCACCATTGAACAAATTCTTTAGCATCCACAAGGCAGTTTGTAGATGGGTTCATTTGATATCTTCAAAGTGCTCATTTTATGCATGACCCTGCATCGTCATGTTCTCGTTTTCCATGGCCACTTTCAAAGAAATTCCAACAATGTTTAATGTTGGTTTTCTTATGAAGACAACACAACCAGAAGAATGATTGTGAAGATTTGAATTGACTTGCGCATCCATCCAATGCTCATTGAATTTTATTCCACAACTTTTTAGGGAGTCATAAATCTTTCCAAAATAGTGTTGTACAAAATATGTACGATCGTCACTGATATAAAAGTGATATTATTTAATAACATGCAAATTTTAACTAGTTATTTCTATATGATAGACATTTTGTTCAGCATGTCTATATAAAATATGGATGAGCATCAAGACTTAGTCAGAATGATAGTATTCACTCTAAATTTATTTTTGTGAAACAAATATGTAGTTTTCTGCAAAATCAATTACTGACAAAATGGTCCCTAGTGGAAAAAATTCATAGAAATTTTTGAATTACAAGTCTTTCCATCGAGCTCTATGAGAATGCTTGGTGTATTTATAAATTTCTGCCTCAAAATTTCTCAAAAAATCTATCAAAAAAATTTATTCTTCTTATAATTCAATTCCTTTAGCACTATTTGAACCTTGAATCAATGTATGGATATATTCATATCTCTTCCATTTCACTTTCATGTTGGACAATGATTGATCATTTATATTAGTACAATATTTGTTTTGAAATTTAGTCAAATTTCCACAATCATCGCATTTTTTACCACCAATACATTTCTTCTCGTAAAATAATTCATCGTTCTATCTTTCACATAGAATTTGAGACATGAAATCACGGATAGTGGAAAGAGGAGGTGAATCTTTCCAAAGTGTTCTACCAAAATTAAGGAATGTGTCATAATATAACTAAAATTCCACATGATAATGACAACAGTAACTGTCGAGTACGGTGATAGGTTTTGCATACCATGGTTTTTGTTGAACAAAAGCACTGATTGAGACATAAATTTCATGATTCTATGCTTTGAACTTGTTAAATAACTCTATCTGAGTGGTATCCAAGAAATGTTTTTCATGTTCTTCGTACTAATTTCATGTTATTCTTCTTCATGTCACATCCCTTGCATTTGGAAAAACATGTGAATTTTTCTTCCAATATTCATATACTATTTTTTTAACATTTTCTCCAAGTCTATCTTTGTATGGTTGCCTTCAAATAGCTCTCCAACAAGCGAGTTCATCATTTACATCTATTTGCAACCAAAATTTTCGATGTTTGTGAAAAGTTTTTCGTGAGGTTTCTAATGATCGTGCCATAGATTTTACCAAGTGATTCTCTTTAGTAATTGATGAAATCACTGCCATATGTATTTCTCTACGTATAACTAAAAAAAAATTCTGTCTAGACTTTCTAATTGAATTTATAGCAGTATTTATATTTTGTATCAAATTTTCCTTTATTTTTTATCTTTTGTTGATTTTTGAACATCTAATAAAGTCGTAGCTTCTTTTAATTTCCTTAATGATAGGAGATCATTCAACATTTGGGCTTGAACTGTCACATTTTCCTTTATGAAGTACGTATAAAAAATGTGTTTAACACAATATTGTATAGCATGGTCAGTTTTTTTATCTCCATATGTGTGAGTGTCAACATTTTCCAACATCTCATCATCGACGTTGATTTCATCTGTACATATTCGAATGAATAGTACATAATAAGTTTACATATTCAATAAATAACTAAATTAATAAATATGTATGATTTCAATAATACGTGCATGAATTCAACACACACACACACACACACACACACACACAGATATATATATATATATATATATATATACCTTGAGATCCAATTTCTTCAATTGAATTTATTTCAACATTTTCACCATCTTCAATCATTGGTTCAATATCTCTCTCACTTTCTCTTTCAAAATTTTGTATCTCATCATCAATGTTTTGGAGAATATCTCTCTCTGTTTACATTGCAAAATATTTTTCAAATCAGTTCATCAAATAAAAATTAAGCTTCAACACATTTTACACTAGGAAAATTTTAAATATCAAATTCATAATATTTACATTTTCATACCTACTTCAACTTCTATTTGAGGTTGATTTTCCATTTCAATATTTGAGAGTGCTTCTCTCTTTATTTTGCGAGATTCTCTCCCGTGTTCTCTACAATCCTCAAGGTATCTTGTTCGATCATATTTTTCTTGAGAAATTCCTTCAATTTCCCATCATAATAGATTATGAAGTTTAAAAAAAATACTTCAAAAATTTAGACAAAACTAAATTAAAGAAAGAACATCACAAAAGATTTAATTTAACAAAAACTCATTTAAAATTTTTTGTAAAAAATGTATGCTTCAATCCAAAACACTTACTTTAAAAAATCTAAGAAAAAAATGTCTTATAAAAATGAAATGAAGCTCAAAATATTTCCTCCCAAGTCTTGCAAAAAAAAATCATTTAAAAAGTTATACAAAAACACATTTAAAAAAATCATTATAGAAGATTTAATTCAACCCAAAACACGTACTCTAAAAAAATGTCACTTCAAAAAATACCTCCAAAAAATTTCCATTGAAAATTAATTCCAACTTCTTAAAAAATGCCACTTTAAAAAATAATTCAAAAAATACTCTAAAAAAATATCAGTTTAGAAAATACCTCCAAAAAATGTCCTTTGAATATTGAGCCTAAAAAGAGGCCTTTTGAAATTAAGTCCAAAAAATGTCTTTTAGAAATTAAGCCCAAAAACTTCTAAAAAAAAAATACATCCAAAAATATATCCTTTGAAAACTAAGCCCAAAACCTCTAAAGAAAATGAAAATGAAGCCCAAAACTTCTAAAAAAATATACTTTAAAACCAAAAAATGTCTTTTGGAAACCAAGCCGAAAAACCTCTAAAAACAAAATACATCCAAACAAATGTCCTTTGAAAATCAAACCCAAAACTTCTAAAACCAAAATACTTGAAAAAAAAAACAATGAAAATTAAGCACAAAAGCTTCTAAAAACAAAAAAACTTAAAAAAAACAATGAAAATTAAGCCCAAAAACTCTAAAAACAAAATACCTTAAAAAAAAATGAAACACAAAAAACATCCAAAAAATGTATCACATACCTCCAAGAAATGCCCTTTGAATGTACCTCCAAGAAAATTCCTTAAACTGAAAACAATCCTTTGCAAAAATTTCCTTTGAATGTACCTCCAAGAAAATTCCTTAAACCCAAAACAATCCTTTGAAAAAATGTCGTTTCAATGTACCTCCAATAAAAGTCCTTAAACCCAAAACAATCCTTTGCAAAATCAGACCAAATGAAGAAATGTATGAAATCATGCGAAAATAATGAATCCTTCTACGTCAATTTATTTTTCAGCAAAAACATTTTTTTGGAGGGGCTTCGTTGTATTTTCTGGCCAACAGAAAGTCAAGTAAATGTTTGGCCAAAATTTTAAAATAAATTAGGCCGAACTTTTGTGTCATTAGACTTGATGGGCTGTCAGCGCAAAAAACAATTCGGCCGAACTTTTTTAAAAGTTCGGCCAAACTAACACGTCTGCGATTTCACAGAGCCAAGCTATGAATACATATCTTCAACATTGGACTGATCAAACTCCATGAAGCATTCTAAATTAACTGTCGGAACCAAGACAAACATTCTCAGAATTCAATCTACTTTGAGGAAATTAAATTTTTATGGAATTTCATAAATATTTAGTAATTTTAATTAATTTTGTAATAAAACGGGTGCAAAAAATTTCTGAAGGTCATTAGGATTCAGTTAAATCAATATTCTTTCTCTTCCAAAATAAACTGTAAAAAATTGAAAAAATTATGGTGCATTAGATTAGTCCATCTTGTGTAATGGATAGTTTTTAGATTTTTAGTTTATAGCTTATATGTTGAAAAATTTCGTGTGTCACAAAACATATTCAGAATATGCAGTTTTTTCATATTGGATCACTTTAAAAAAATTATAGTAATTGTGATATGCATCAGTTGGTTTTGTAAATATAACAAATCGAAGTAGACTTTGTCTAGATTGCTGTAACACATTTTGTTTATGAAAAATAAAAAGTTTCAAATAATACACCAGTGCGTATTAACATGACTTCTTATGAATCCTTTGATTGTTAAAACATATACACTCAAAGAAATGCTAAGTTAACATATCAAATGCGTATAAAAAAATTCCAAAAAACAAGTAATAGAAATCTAATAAAATTTCTCACAAATTTTATTTTTAGTGCAAAATGAAATTCTAAACAGAAAAATTGTTTTGGCTTGCATAAAGTTGAAGAATAGAAAAAAATGAAGTTTTTTCTCAAAAAAGGGCAAAAAGTGTAACCCAACTTCACATTTTCATGCGTCACGGAGCGAGAATACTAGTTATTTTTAATATAGAGAATAAATATATGGGAGGGAGAGTACTAAGTAGTTTTAATATAGAGAACAAACATATGTTCTTGTTGTATGCATATATTTTTTGTTCCTAAATTGAAAGTGTAGAACCAATTATTGAAGAAATTATTGAATAGTGAAATACATTTGAAATTGATTTAGTAGTTAAAATTGAATTAGTAGTTATGGATTTTTTTTACGTGCTAATAGAATGAATCTCTAATTTGATTGCGTGAATATGTTATAAGTTAATATGTCTTGTTATGCTTAGGGCTTCAGTATCATTGGTTAAAGGTTATGTTATGAGGTCCATGCGTGTAGAATGGTCAATTTCATAATTGACTATTGAATATGCCTTGTACTTGGAAAACTCACCTATATAGGTATTAAAAGTGCAGTTATATGCCTTTTGATAGATGGGATTCTAAAATTTCATAATTGACTACTGAATATGTCTCGTACTCAGATAAATCACCTATTTAACTATTAAAAGTGTAGGTATATGCCTTTTCATAGATGGGAGTTTTCCCATAGGGTGGTCTAGTGTCATGATTTTCCTTTGAAAGATAGAGAGTTTCAATTATACAAAGTTAATCAAAGCTGGTCATCGGAGGTTACGTCTTAAATGAGTTGAATGGGAAGCTTGGAGATTGTGGTGGTGAAAGGAGGAGACTTTAGAGTGGGGACCAGTCATAGAAATGTGACATGTGAATTGTAATTTGTCATTTTTGTATTAATCATTGTAATGATGTAATGTAAACATTAAAAGGGAGACTTCGAATAATGCTTACATTAGTATATAGTTAGGATTGGGTTGCTGGAGATTTGTTGAGAGAATTTCCTAGCAATATTTTCCTTGCTTGGAATCTAATGGATCCCATGAGTAGTATCTATCTATCTGCCTTGGGATTTGGCTTTTAATTGATTCATACTAATTATTTTGAGTGAATCTTTCCACAATGTGCCTTCCTTCATTTTTCTTGAGAATTGTAGTGTCAAATTAGAGACTAAAAATACATAGAAAAACATGTTCTTTTACCTTCATTTTGTTGCCTCTTTTATATTGTCTAAAAATTTATAATTCGTTGTGTAAGAAACAACCTACCATTGAAAATGAAAAATAAAATATAAAATAAATATAAAAATATATAATGACTTAGATTCTTAATATATAAATTAAGAAGCCCAAAGATGGAGAGCATTCTAAAGGAACAGAAAAACTAAGAAGGGAGTGTCAAAAAACTAAGAAGGGAGTGTCTTCTTGCATTGTATTGAGTAAAAAAGAGACTTCTAAAAGTTTATGTAGCTAGAAATAGAATAAAGAAGAATTCAATAAAGTGGACTTAGGGCTGCACATGAGCTAGCTTACATAAATAAATTATTTATAATTGAGAGAAAAATTTCTCACAACTCTTGAAGCTCAATTGGTGAAAAGTTAAGTGTGTTTTTTTGGTTATGAATTCATTATTTGCTTAGAATTATTATAATAGCATTCCATTAGAGGTGTTATTTGGTGCAGATTTTGTTGTGATGAATTAGTTTGCAATATATGTACAAAAATATAATGGTTTAGCTCAAGAGAGTTTCTATATTCGAAAATTTAAAATTAAATTTTTTTTAGCATTTTAGAATGTGGTTTTTTTTATTTTATGAAGGATAGTATTAACCTGATCACTACTTTCCTTGTTAAATCCACATACATACTTTCTACAGAAAAGCACAAGCATGTATGTACTGTAGTGGACCATTTCGATAATTTTTGTTGAATCCGAAAGTTTCGAAGGTTGGAATGATGGGTATTGATTATAATTAAAAGAAAATAAAATTTATTAATGTGTATAACGATAATTGTAATTAATGGAAAATGATATTTATTAACATGTATAATGACGCTCAATAAGTAATTGATTGATTTTGGTTTTTCTAATTTATTTGGAGTGACCTTTTGAAAGACGAAGATAGTGTTTAAAATGTGTGTACTAAAACCTGATTCCAAACCCTATGAGATTAGCTCATTATATATCCTTTTTCACGATACAAAATTTAAAACATAAAAAAAAAAAGAAAATCTAAAAAATATACACAATAGGTTCTTAGGTTTAGGTTTCTTAGTATCAATGAAACAATTTTGGTTATGGGCTCTCATTATCGATAATAATTCTGAAATTATTTATTTCATTTTCCACCAACATTGACATTAAGACATTCCATATATTGATCAGATTCTTCAGATGACGACATCTCTCATATTAAGCCAATACATTTAGTTTTACAGTGTGAGAATTGTTCTCTGAACAGACTGGATCGTCATTATCTGGAAAATTGCTGTTTCTAATGTTTGATTAACGCTGAGGTTCGAAGAAGTGTCATGCAATTAGGTATGTGAATATATATATATATATATGTGTGTTTGTGTCGCCGAATATTTTGGCTGCGGGGTCGGTTTTAGGTTTACTCTACGAACATGTGGATGTTGTTCTAAAAATGTTTATCAGAGTCCAGGGTAAGCCCTGGGTATGATGGCAGATTGGAAAAATTCAAACTATGAGAATGATTTGAAAGTGTTTTTCAAAGATCATTTTGGAGACTTTTCCAGGGCATGACCTATATTTTATATTATATTTGTACTTTAAATGTTTGAATTCTAAATAAAGTCACCCTTAGGTTCAAACACTCTCAACAGTTTTTCCATAAGCCGATTAATATCTATTTGAATACTTCAGAAGAGACTAAATTTTCAAAGTTGCACGTAAACCTCATTCAATTCTTAATAATTATATTCCATGAAAAATATCTCATTGGGCTTTTATTTCTATCAGATAATTAGTGTTGGGAATTACGGATTCAATTAACATCTCCATCATTTAAAAAAAAATTAAAAGCTTATTCCATGATACAAAATATTATCAATATATATAGAGTAAGAAGAATATAACAACACTCCATATCTACACGTACCAGCCGTACACAGTTACATTTTCCTTTAGATTTTAATCCCATGGACACTATCAACGACATTGAATCAACAGCAGTTCACAAGACAGTTTGGATCTTTGAATATCTGGGCTGCATGCACTACAAGTAAAGTCTAGAATATTTGCGTTCACACAGCAAATCATTACTTCATTGGAAGAAAACCATCTATGCAATCACAATAATATAATATTGTCGGTTGAATTTTGCTGTATAATTATTTATATTATTATATTTTTTAAACTTAAAATATAAAAATATAAAAATAGATTTAAAATAGTGAATTTTATAATTAATATATAATAATTTTAGTTAGAAAATTTCTATATAATTTCGGATTGTATAGTTATTATTTTTATTTAAAATAAGATTTAAAAAATATAAATAAATTTAAATATGTTGAAGATAAATAAATATATATGATCATGCTAAAAAAAAATACACATATGGTTATGCTAAATTATATATGTGTTATGCGGAATCCTAACGAAAGGCGAAACTTGAATATATGAGGTTGAAAAACAATTTAAATTGATATTTTTTTTATTATTAGAAAATAATATTTATATATTTATATTTTTTTCCTGATATTTTTATGAAATTTTAATTTTTTTAATTGTTAATTTTTTAAAATTAAAAAAAAAAAATCTAAATAAAAACTCTTCATTTTTAATTTTATCAAATATAGTGCATAAAAAAATCTTTATCATAATAAATAGACACACAACATAAACATGATCTATTCAAAATAACCAAGTATGTTTATCAAATCTATAAAGATGAACATGGTCAGTTGCAGCTGCAGTGATGATCCTTGTTTAAACATATCCTTACCCTATAGCATATAATACTTTTATTTATATTAACGGGATATTTTGCAAGATCTATTAGGTCTAATTGAGCAGACTTTAGTTGGTAGATCTAGAAATCATATGCAGAGTTTAGTTGGTAGAATCTAGAAAATCATATGATGCTGGATAAAGATTCACAATTATAGCTTTGTTGTTAAATGGCATGATAACGATTCATGTTTTCTATTTTCCAGGACGTAACACTTTGCAATACACTTTGTTGTTTTAAAACATCCTTCGTCTATTTCTTGCGTTGAGAAACTCAGTTAAAGATATAAGCGGTTTAATTAAGACATATTATGACAGACACCTTAGTTTGATTTTCTCTTACTATAAACAATTCCTTTCCATTTATACTTTGCAGCTCCCTGCTTCAGCTGGTAGAGGATTTGCACCTTCCTGTTTCAGCGGTTAGAGGAAGGTAAATTTAATAAGAATAGACAGATTATATACATTTTTCCCATGAGCAAATACCTATTTTATGTGAGTTAATACCCATGTGAGTGCAAAAACATTGGTTTCATGGTTTTTTATATTGCCTAATAAATCGTGTTACTCGTCAAGCAAAATTTAAGTTGGTTTATAATGGAGAACAGTCATTGTGACAACTTTATTAAGAATTAACTAGCATTAACTAGTTAAAGACAATTTGTTTATTTATTTTTAGTTTGTGACAAGAAAAACTCTATTGTTATGATTTATGAAGAGAATTACTATTTTATTTTTTATTATTAGATTAATAGGAGGAACCAATGAATAAAAAAAAAATTTCTTCTAAGCTGTTGGTGAAAAGAGTTTCTCAGAATAGGGGGGGTGGTTGGGGACAGTTGCAAAAACAGTTACCTCTCCTCCAGGGATAAAGTTGGATCCCAGGAGAGGAGAGGGGGTTCTGTGAATCTTTGGTAAGAAGGGGAAAGTATTTTCTAAAGCTGGGAGAACCAGTTGAAAATAGCCTTCTGTAACCCTTGAAAAACTAGTATATCTGCTTGTGACTCGATTGGCCTTCCAGAGGTCATAGCAGAGGGTTTTCCACTGTTAACCCATGGCATCAACCAGAATTCTGGAGCTAGGGGGTAAGAGGAGGACGTCATAGCCTCCTTTGATGGTTGGGAGGACCACAGTTTGAAGAATCAATCTTTTATTTCAGATAAGTATACAGAACTTAACTCTAAGGAATTCACAGTTTTTGATGAAGGCAATAGACTGTTTAAGTTTGTTTAGTTAAATTTTATTTTCTGTAGGGTTTGGTTATCAAAAGAAAATATATATATCTGTTTAGGGTCTAGTAAGAAGTCTTTGTGTAAAAGAAGTTACTATGTGTAAATAGTAGAAGTTAGTACCCTGTGAAGAGGAAGCTGAGAACTCGTTATTACATTTCTTTTAATCAAATTATAAAATTCAGGGTATAATTCCTGCAAAGTGTTTTTCGTTTTGTCTTCTAAAAGAGAAATTATAATTATAATTTTTATGCCCTACTGGAATGAATATTGTTAGGTGTTTAGGATCAAGAACTCACTGTCTGTGCAGATATTATTATCATTACTAAAAATACCAGTAGAAAGAAAATATTGGAACGATAACTCTGCATGGAGAAGAAAAGTGTGTAGTAAATACATTACCATCATAAACTCTGCATGCCAATTCTATAGATAATATAGCGAGAGCTTGAGTCACAGGGTTCGGGCCTAAACCCTACCCAACCTCCCTCGCTCCACAGGAAGACATTAATAAAAAAAAAACTATGTACGGCCCTTCTGTTACACAACAAACCGAACACCGCCTAGGAATCTAAGTCAAATAGAGTAAGACACGGTATAAGCAGTGAGTAGAAGACTGTATTACGTTACTCTGTGACAATAAATGGGAAACGTTTTCTTTCAGATTACCTAGAAAGAAAACCCTGTGAGAAACAAGCACAACAAAGAGTAATATTCTAGGCACAGAAGGAACATTGGCAGACAGATACAATATATTAGTGCGGAACGTATCCATGAACTTTACAGGAGGAAACGAAAATCAAGAACAGTGAAACCCTCAATTTGTGTTGAGTATAGCCTGTGCGCAAAATGAATTCATAGCGATAAACGCAAACACATTTGACAAAAAATATTTCCTTGCCAAGGCTGTTAGTCTGTGGCAATAGACTAAATTGCAACAAGCTTACTATTCGAACAAAAATAACAGTATTATACAGCTAACTGGAGATAAAATTTACTTGTAGAAACAGGGCGACTTGTAAAGATAACATTATAGAGTTATACATAAACGTAAACAGATCAATAGGGCACCATAGTACCAGGAATTCATGTAATCAAAATTCTAAACATAATATCAAGCCTCGGCCATAGTAACAAGCCAGTTTAACAGTTGAATGTCCATAAACACCATGAATGTAATAGGAACAGCCAAACCATGGCATTATAAACCATAACCCTTCTTACAATAGCCTTCTTGATGAAAAAATTCTATAAACCCTAAGCCGGTTGGTATAAAAAAATAAAACCCCAGAAATCTCTTGAATAATCTTGACAGATGGCTACCGAAAGATTTCGATTACGTTACTGTGTACCTGTGAAAGAAAGAAATGGGTTCAATTGTGACGAGGGTTTGAGCTGAGAAAAGAACTGGAGGAAGGGTTCAAGTGAAATGACCCACTAACCTGCAAAGAAGTGGTAAATAAACCTTGTTAAATATATCCAAGCCAAAATGAACTTCATGACAGGTAACGCTTGGGAAGGGGGTCAAAACAAAGAATCAGGTAGAGTATAAGAATATACCTGTAGGGATTGCAACTCGACAATCCTGGAACGACAGAAGAAAACGGGATATGTGTGAGTTAAATAAGCGCTTGAATATATAAACCCTACAACTGGATGAAAACAACAAAAGAACCTGAACGGAAAATTAAAACAAATATTTGAGTACCTTTCCTTGTGAAATCGCCAAGTTTGTCGACAGTGGTTTTAAAAACTCCATAAGTAGAAAGAAGCTCTGGCTCTCTGCTAGCAAAAAGTGTGGGTGAGAGACGAAACTCAGGAAATGCAAAGAAGGAATCGGCGCAACAGTTGAAAACAAGTTGAGGCAGAGAGGGGTTACCGAGAGGAGGAAGTTCAGTCTTAAATCCAATATCTTGATGGAGAAAACAACCAAGGGCGGCGTCCTGCTCACGCGCCATGGAGGTGAGCAGCAGCTGCATAGCCAAAGAACTGGTAGAAGACTCCAATTTCCTTTCCCTCGCAAACCCCGTGAAAACCGAGGCGCGATATACAGCTGTCTCCAAATAAATTGCTATGTACAAACACACCATGGGAGATGTCACCTACCCCTCGACTGAACGAATCTCAATGCCAAGTGTCAAGCTAGACCAGAGTCACAGTTTGACAATTAAGATAATCCGAGAACAAATCAGGTCAATAAGTGTACATTAGATTAACCTTAGACTTAAGTACCACAATAATAATTGGTGGATTAAATACATCAGTATGCCTTGTATGAATTGTGCAATTATATAAAGTGTAAACACGAATAGCCATGGCCGAGCATATAAATTGTAATCCATATAGTTAAACATAATGATGATGTCATGGCAGATCTATGGACCATATATATATATATATATATATATATATATATATATATATATATATATATATATATATTATTGTTTATAGAAGTACACTGTATTATAACTGACTTGTGCAACAATGGGGTAATAGTACTGTAATAAAAAAAAAATTATTATTACAAGTAATTTTTTTTGGTTGTTGATTGTGACAGCCACACTAGACGATTGAAACAGAATGCATTTTATCACGCATGTATCATGACCTAACTGCTCATCTGAAAGGCATTAGAGATATGCTGAAACGGAAAATGAAAATGGTGAAACATCACATGCAATTTAAGCTATGTTTTACTGCTTACACTGCAGCACAGGTAGAAACCTAATTGTCGCAGGTTACTGGTTAATCAAATGTGTGAGTGTAGATGGGAATTTTCTTGGTAGTCACCGTTAAAATCAAGAATAAACTCAAGCATAAATTTATCTTGATAAAAGGTGAAGGTAAGGTAGTATTTTGCATTTCCAATATTATCACTAGTGTTATACATTAACATTAAAATTTTAAATGACTTAAATTCAAAAGTCTGGTATAAAATATTCACAAATTATTTTGGAAAATAATCATTAGTGTTATACATTAACATTAACATTTGTAAATGAGTTAAATTCAAAAGTTTGGTATAAAAAATTTACAATTTTTTCTGCAAAATACTTGGAAATTAGCGTAAGATTATGAAAAAATCTTGCAGAAATTTTGAAAATTTAGATCATAATTGTTAAGCTTCAGGATTTGGGTGCCTTGGGGTCCTTAATCATGTTAAATCCATTTTCACCGGCAAAGAAACTATTCAAACACTCTAACATTCTGATTTTATTTTTTTGGTAAAAAAATATACTAATTTGTGATGTGGGCCCAAATAAAAATGAAAAGAGATTTTTTTAGATATAAATTATTATGTCATTAAAACTATAGTAAAGTAAGTTTTGCAAATTTTATTAGATTAATGTTTTTTGTTTTATTATATTTTTTACTCATTATGTTGATAGGCATGTTTCTAGGTTTTTAGAATTTTAGTTTAATTATTATTGATTATTAGGTTGATCTTCAAATTTAACCTTCACGGAATAATTTACAATAATTTTTGTAGTAATCCTAAATTAAAGGTTAATATCTATCTCATAATTAGTTATACTCTTGATGACTTTTTAATTAAATTGATTACTGGAAAAAAATGCCTTATAAACATGAGTTATGGTTTTTTGGGCATGTGGTATTCGAAAGCGATAGCATTGGTTCACGATATTGTAACAAAGCCTAAGAATTTCCAGAGTAAAGTGAAACTAAATCTATATAATCAATAATCTTGTTACATGTATTTTTAAATGTACATATATTTAACTTAAATATTAAATATTAATTAATGATAATAATAATAATAGATATCATTTTTGGGATTCAACTGCATTAAGTAAGTCATTTATCAATGACCATTTTCATGAGAGGTAGTCATAACTGACTAATTTCTCATGATGATGATGATGATGATGATAATAATAATAAAATTGTAATTTAGTTAATTTTTATAATTTATTACTTTTTATTTTATCTTAATAATGTAGTTTGTATAGTGATGTAACTATTTTGATGCCACACTTACCAACATTTTAACTAGTTTAATTAATAATTAAAAAAAAAATCAATTCATAAGAAACTAAAAAAAAATTACATCAAACTCTCAAATATCTAGATTATGAAATAAGCCAAGATCCTACATAATATCAATTATTGAAGATATAATCCGGCTTACTTAACTAATATCGTAGATTCATAGTAACCTCTCTTATTCTTAAATTCGAGCATTGTAAACTATGTTAGGTTCCACATCATTAGGAGGGAGTTGAGTATTATAAACTATGTTAGGTTCCACATCATTAGGAGGGAGTTGAGTATTATAAACTATGTTAGGTTCCACATCATGAGGAGGGAGTTGGGATTTTGAAAGAGATATAACTAAGACCATTTTGAATTTAATGAAAGGTTTCAAGGCTCACAAGGAAATACCACCTAGCATCTCAAGTTTAGACGATGGAAAAGACAAGATGGTCTAAGGGATTGACATAATCCTATTCTAATTCCCATGTAACTCGCCCAACATATAAATTAAATAAAGAGTCTATTAACCATATTCTAACTTCTATGTAATTGTTCTAATTCCTAATGTTGATATCAATTAAATCGAGAGTATTTCCTATGGATGTCAATTAAATCAAGATTCTATTTAAATGACTGAATTACTTCAAAAATTACCCCTATTTTGAAGTAACTATAGATCCTACCTATTTTTGGGAATCAAGAAGGGAATGAGGGAAGGCTCTTTTTGATCATCGTTCATTCATTGCAATTCTAATTGAAAGTGATTAGGTTGTGAAAACGAGAGTACTTATCGGGAAAATATAAGTTCAGGAAGAATTACTGAATTCTTATATGATCTACGAAGATATGAAATGATTGTGGTGTGATAATAACGACCAATAGTACTTAGGAATAATTCTTATATGATCTACGAAGATATGAAATTATTGGGGTGTGATAATAACTAGGAATGCATGCTTTTGTATAGTGTTTGTTTTTTTCTAAAGTTGTATCAGAATTTATAATTTGTCCCTTAAAAAAAACATAACGATGGAAATAAAATATAAAAATAGATAGTGATTTAGCCTTTCATTACAAAAATTAAAAAAATCAATTATATTTCATGTTGTTCAAGAATTCATAATTAGTTGTCAAAAAATGAAACATACTATTGGAAATAAAATATAAACGTAGATAGTGAGGTCAATTCTTAAATTAAAGAGCACAATTATGAAGAGTATTTTTGAGGAATTGAAAAAAGGGGTGGTCTCCTTGTATTGTGTGGAATAATAAAGAGAGTTCTAAGAATTTAACTAGCTTAACATAGAAGAAATGACTCAATAGTATATGTATTGGATAGTATTACATGACTTTGGTAAAAAGATAAAGTTGATTGAAAACCTTCAACAAATATTCATATTCCTGAGTAGTTTTATAGTCACCCCATTCATAGAGAATTTACTTATGATTGAGAAGAAAATTGATAAAATAATATAATTTTATTAATTATAATAACAACATTAGACTATAGAAGTTTGTAAGTGTGAGCGTTGTTGTGGTGATTTAGTTTGTAATACATGTGAAAATACAATGGTTTAACTTAGAAGACTCTCTCTAGACTTAAAAATTTAAAATTAAAAGTTTTTTAGAATTTTGGATGTACTTCCTTCTTTTATGAAGGATAAAATTAACCTCAGGAGTATATTCTCTTGTTAAATCCTAAGCATACCTTTTAGTTGATTTTAGTTTTTTTCACAAAAAATACAAGCATGTCTTGTAGTGAACCATTTTTGTCCACTTTTATTGAATTTGAAGGTTTTAAGGATTGGAATGGTGATCAAGGGGGGATTACTTGTAATTAATGGAAATTATATTTATTACAGTGTATGATAATTCTTGATGAGTATTTGGATTGAGTTTTGTTTTCCTAGTTTACTTATGATGGCCTTTTAAAGGAACGAGATAGTCGTTTCCCCTATCCTTTGATAAATTGTGTTTATTTTTCAAGGAAGGTTTTGGTATATAAAGTGAATGTTTTTGAAATGTTATGTGAGAATTTTTCCTTTTTTATTATTTCAGTTATATCATGATTTGGTCCCTATTGAAGAAAGAAAATAATCATCCCCATAGTTATTGATAGTTTATGATATTTTTCCATAAATTATTTTGAAACAAATGTCAAGGGTTTTAAATGATGTTTTGATGTTTAAATTAGTTTTATGATAGTATATTAAATTATTGTTCCTTAATAATTGTTGTCTTTAACTTTCAAAGATTTTGGGATGTAAGTATGAATATTTAAATAAGGAGTTAATAAGCATGTTTGGTAATGAGCCAATTTCTTAGTATTTTGAGTATCTAGATGAATATTCATTTTTAGTTAATTGAATATGGTGTGAAATTCATATGCTTTAAAGATTTTATGATGTTAAAGGCATGAGTTTAAATTATTCAAACCACAAACCCCTAGGGTTATCATCTTCGAAGGTGAACAAAGCTTCATTGGATGATAATCTAGTGATAAATTGAGGTTATTAAATGCACCTCAAGGATGGATTTAGAAAATAAAATAAATGGTTATGCTTACACTTATGTCATTTGTTTATCCCCTCTATGCTTGATTAACATCATTCTAGAAAGATATGATGTGGCACATTGTAAATTGCCAATTCCAATTAAACAAAGATCTTGAAACTTAATTGCTCACACTTTCTATTAGAAGTATTAGTTGTAACCATGGTAAGGTGGATATATAGAGATTTAAGTAAATTATTTTTAATCGATGTAGTTAAAGTATATTAATTGCACCATTATGCCAATACACTATCTGCATTGCATTTATTACCATAAAAACCTTAGAATTATTATAACTAATAGATAGATTTTAATTTTAATTAAGAAATGCATTGTAAAATTATAAGCACATTCATAAATTACCTTATATAATGCATCCAATGAGTTTAAAAAATTCATATTTAATATTCATTTTCGTTAAGAAGAGTAAATAAAAAATTCCAATACATATCCAAATAAGGTGCCCTCACGTGTTAAATGTATAGGCACATTGGAAAATATTTCATATTTCATGATATCTCAAATATTCGTGTGTCATTAGTTAGAAAGAACCATTGAATATAGATATTATACCCACCACGAATTAACGTCTTACCTATGTGTAGCTTCTTTGTGAGTTGGCATGCAACATAATCCATGAAGAGTCCATTTTTCACCCAGCAGTCGAAGGTTGTGATCAGTGCACTATGAAATGTGATGTGATGAAGTGAAATTCCATTGAACTATTGTCAGACACCAAAAGCCCTTACTCTCTAAGATGTTCAATATGACCGTAACTGTTGATCGTGACAGGATGGAGGAAAAAAGTTGGACGTTGGGCCTTGTGAATGCATAGCCAACCCATGAGATTGGAAGCTACCATGGGCTCAGGAAAATGTTGGGAGGGGGTTGCTTTAATTCATATTGGCTTATGAGCAATGGAAATCATACTCCATAGATTAATTCCAATATATAGAGAATTTTTAAAAGATTTGGAGTGGCTAGCTCTAAAGTATCAGAAATGAAATTAGTTTGAGGCCAATTTAGCCACCATAAGACTATCATACCCTTCAAATCTACTCAATCGCGAACGTGATACCATGAATTGGGCCAAATACTGTGAATGGAATTTGGAATTTTTCCATACCTTTATTAGGCTTTCGTGAATATTAAACATAATTAACAAAGAAATAAACAGAAAGAATAAAAAGAATGGAAAATGAATCAATCACACATGGGTAAACACACACAGATTTACATGGTAAAACCTTGATAGGGTGTCAAGGAAACCTCCACGTGGCAAGGGATTTGAAACTCTATTAATCAATAATGATTCTTCTCAATTTACAAGCCTCTCGAGCCATCCCAATTTAACACGGTATACTTCGTTACATAGCTTCCTCTTCGTTATAAAACAAAATGTCTAGTAAGTTTCATTAATTATAATTAGTTGTCATTATTTTAACAAACTCCACCTTGAAAAAAAAATTCCTAATCCCTTGCCCATGGCCATTCATCATCTCTTCTACAAGCCAACAGAAGTGAGACACCAACTCATCTTCTCTACTGTAAGTGGATTTTTGAATATGTCTACATGATTTTCCTGTTTATGGACCTTATTGAGAACCACTTTGCCACCTTCGATTATATGTCTCACAAAGTGATACCTTACATCGATGTGCTTGATATTGATTAGATAGGCTATATTTGTAGCCAAATTAATAACACTTTGACTGTCACAGAACACATTTAATTTATATTGCGCCCTTCCAATCTCATCAAGCAAGCCTTTTAACCAAATTCCCTCTTTACATGAATCTGAAGTAGTTATATACTCTGATTCAGTAATGGACAAATCAATTCTCTCTTGAAGCTTTGACATCCATCTAATTGCTCCACCTGCAAGAGTAAAAACATAACCTGTAGTAGACCTCCTTTTCTCTAAATCACTTGCCTAATAAGCATCCACATATTTGTAGACTGAACCTTAACGATCATAAAATATGATACAATGGTCACTTATGCCTCTCAAATACCAAAGCACCCATTTCAATTCTCACCAATGTTATTATTGTGGATATGCCATGAACCTACTGACAACTCCAACTACATGTGAAATTTCAGGTCTTGTAGATACCATCGCATACATTAAGTTCCCTACCCCATTTTCATATGGTAGACAAGACATATACTTATTTTCTTAATTATTTCAAGCACTTAAATATGAAGAAATATTAAAATGGGAAGCTAATGGAACATTAAGATGTTTCAAATTGTTCATACTGAATTTTTCAAGTACTTTTTCCACATACTTATGTTGTTACAACGAAAGCTTACCATTCTTCATGTCTCTGTGTATCTCCATCGCCAAGATATAGCTTTTCTCTTGAATATCCTTCATATCAAATGTCCTAGAAAGCTGAGCCTTTAACCTGTTGATTTCTTCCATTCCTTTTCTTGCAATAAGCATATCATCAACATAAAACACCAAGATAATGAATATGCCATTGAAAATTTTCAAGTATACACAATTATCATACTCACTTCTCATAAACGTTTGGCTCACCATGAAGGAGTCAAAATTCTTGTACCATTTCTTGGGGGAGTCCCTTAGGCCATACAACGATTTCCTGAGGTTGCAAACTAATCTTCTGTTGTGGCCTTGTACAAAACCTTCTATATGGTCCATATATATCTCTTCATCCAAACCACCATGAATACAAGTTGTTTTAACATATAACTATTCTAACTCAAGGTCATGTAATGGAACACGGTTAGAACAAGGTTGTTAGTGGTAACACGGTACGAATACAAACATGTTTACTGACTGGAAAATTTTTAATGTAAATCAATACCTTCAACCTGAGAATACCCTTTTTCAACTAGCCTCAACTTATATCTATCAATACTTCCATCAACTTTTCTCTTCAACTTGAAGACCCATTTTCATCCAACAACTCTTGTCCCTCCAGGAAGTTCTACAAGATACGATGTATTGTTATTGGTTAAGGAATATATTTCTTCTTCCATATTCGTTTCCATATATTTCTATCTGCATCATCTATTTCTTCCTGATAACAAGAAGGTTCCCCATCTTCAATAATCAATGCAAAAGATGAAGTTGAATATTCATACCTTTTGGGGGTTTTTCTTTCCTTTTTAGACCTTCTTAGAATGAATGGTTGCTAAATTGGTTCTAGAATTTATCCATTCTCATTTTCTTCTTCACCTTTTTCTTCAAAAGTATCTCCCTACTTTCAAATTTATGGAAAGTTTTAGTCTCCAATGAATTTATTGATTTTGCGATACCTGTTCTTGTTCAAATTTTATAACATATGATTTTAGAAGAGAAAATTAATCAAATGTTACATCTCTAATAATGATTATCTTTAGTGAAGAAGGATCCCATAACCTACAACTTTTCACTACATAGTCATACCCAAAAAAGACATAATATTTTTATTTTTGATCTAACTTTGAACGTTGATTTCTAGGAATAAGAGCATAGGCATCACAACCAATATTATTCAAATGCGAATAATCACAAGGCTAACTCAACATAACCTCTTCAGAAATTTTGTAGTTTATGGAAACTAAAGGTGAGATCTGTTAACTAAATAATAAGCAGTAGATACAACTTCTACCCAGAACTCCTTAGGTAGGTTAGCATTGCTGATCATGCTTCTCCCTCTTTCCATAAAATTTTGATTCATACATTCACCAACACCATTTTGCTGAGGAGTATAAACAAAATTTTTATTTCTAACAATCCCATCATCCTTAAAAAATTGATCAAATTATAAATAATTCAATTCACTAACATTTCTATTTATTAAACATCTAATTGATTTGCATTTTTTCTTTTCCACCGTAGATTTAAATTGTTTAAAAAAATAAATACATCAAATTTATTTTTCAACATATAGACCCAAAATTTCTGCGAGAAATCATCAAAAAATGTTAATAAATATAATGAACCTCAATAAGGCACAGTAAGAGATGGCCCCCATAGATCAGAATGAATGTAGTCTAAACTTTGCTTACTATTACGATTTCGAGTCTTGAACCTTTGTTTACATTGTTTTCCATAAACAATGTTTAGAAAAATCCAACTTCAATGATTTCAAATCAGGAAGAAACTTGCAGTTCATTAGTACCTGAAGACCTTTATCTCTCATGTGACCCAACTGCTAATGCCATAGATGAGATCCTTCTTCTAATTTTCCGATACAGATGTTGCTTCACAAAATTGAGTGTTTCCTTTGAGTCTGTATAGATTTCTGACCTTTTCAGCGTTCATAACTACCAAGGCTCACTTTGAGACATTCAAAACTTCATTCTTACAGGTAAATTTATACCCATTCGAATCCAAAAATATCAAATAAATCAAGTTTTTATTTAATTCAGTTAATGCCTAACATTAGATTATGTTTTAACTGTATCATCATACATGTTAATTTTTACATTTCCCATCCCAATAGTCTGAAAAGATGCATATTTCCCATAAACAAAAAACTACCATTTACATCTTCATATGAAGTAAACCAACTTATGTGCGGACTCATGTGATGTGAAGCACCAAAGTCTAACAACCAATTTTCAACATCTTGAGAGACATTAGAAAAATATAGAGCTTTAATAGTTGAAAATTAATCAATCATACCAGAATCAACCTGATTTGCTTCCTTATTCTGGTTTTGCAGCTCCTTCCGTTTCCAACAATCTTTCTTGAGGTGTCCAATTTTATTGTAGTACCAAAATTTATCTTTACACTTCTTTCTGCCCTTTGATTTTGATCTAGAAGAACCCCTTTATTTCTCCTCTCTTTCCTTTGACTGACCTCTGGCTACCATCGCTTCTGGTGTAGATGTTTCAATATTAGATTTCCATTTTACTTCTTCAGATAAGAGAGCAACCATAACTGATTCAAATTTCAAAGAATCAATAGCTTTCAAACTGATTGAGGTTATGAAGTGGTCCCATGAGTCGGGAAGAGAACACAAAAAGGTCATACCTTGTCTTATTCTTGAATTTTAACTTGCATATCTGACAGTGGGAAAATAAGTGTATTAAAAACATTTAAATGTTTCGCAACTTTTTTACCCTCTTTCATTCGAAGAGTGTACAATTACATTTCAAATAATTTCTATTTTTGAATGATTTAGTCATATACAAAGTTTCCAGTTTTTCCCACAAACCTTCACATCTACTCTTTTCAACCATATTAAAGAGAAATTAATTAGCCAAGCATAACCTAATGGTATTGAGGGCTCGGTCATCCAAGTCCTCCCAGTCCAAATCTGTAATTCTTGCAGGTTTTTCTTTACCCCATCTAATGCTTTGTGGAACTCTTGTTGCACCAAAAAGTCCCTAACTTTCAGTTTCTACAATGCAAGATTGTTCTTCTCGGTGAATTTATACATCGCAAAATTTTCATTCGTCATTTTGGCCATTTATTTCTACAAATATTCCTATTTTTCTCTTATTTCTTAAATTTCCAACTAGGGTTTTAAAATATAAGAGTCTGATTTTCCCTTCTTTCTTAAAATAAAAAAAAAATATCCAAAAAATTTCCCAAAAAGAAATTCAAACCCTATTCCAATTTCCACCATAAAAACCCTATTCCAATTTTCTCCATAAAAACCCTACTCTAATTTCCTCCACCATAAAACATCTCCAGTTTTCCTTTTTTTTTAAATAATTTGTAATCCTCTTGGAGAAAAAATAAAAAACTTTGTTTTTCTTTAAAAGAAAATTCTAATAGGAGAAATATCTTCTATTCTCTCTTTAAAACTGTAAATTACTTAAAATAAATTGTACCCACAGAGAATTTGTGAGACTGGCCTTTTTCTCTAGACTTCAACAGCGGGAATCTACTGCTCTTTGATGGTGGTAGGGCTCTAACTTGATCAAAAATACATACGGCAACAACAATGTGATCTATGGCTTGCTCGAAAAAAATATGGCAACAATAATTTTCTCACACCTCCCGTCCTCTCCAATGGTTATATCTAGGGTGATTTTTCTTCAACAACGGGATATGACAACAAGTAGTCTCCCGATGGCTCTACAGGGTCTCACGACATTCTCTGGTGATTTTTTTCTGTATAGGTCGAAACTTCTCAACGCAACGCATGCTTCATGATGCCCTGAGCATAAATTTCCTAGCGCTCTTCTAATGGCCATCGTGGTTCTTGATAGTAGCTTCTCTTCTACAAATTTACCTTAAAAAAAAAGACTCTTGCCTTATGACCACGATAATAAACTTTACCGGAGATCTCAATGATCCAACCTTGCTTTGATACCACTTATTAGACTTCTGAGAACATTAAACAACATTAAAGAATAAATAAACATAAAGAATAAACTAAATGGAAGTTGAATCAATCACACATGGGTAAACATAAGAAGATTTACGTGGCGAAACCTTGACAAGGTGTGAAGGAAACCTCCATGGGGTAAGGGATTGGAAACTATATTAATCAATAATGATTCTCCTCAAGCTACAAGCCTCTCAGGTCATCCCAATTTAACATGGGCTACTTCGTTACATAACCGCCTCTTCGTTATAAAAATAAATGTTCGATAAGTTTCATTAATTACAATTAGTTGTCACTATTTCAACAACCTTGACTAGAGCCATGAATGTTTAAATCTGTTCAATTGTGATAAATCATAAAAGTTAATTAGAGGGCCACACCAAAGTAGTGAAACAGGGGGGGCAACAGAGGTTCTAGAACCAAATTTTAAGGAGAGGAGGCCCAGGGAGGCTGATAGCGAGGCCCGCCATTATAAAAAAATTCCAATTATACGAAAACCATATCAAGCTTAGAAACGGTCCCAAGGAAGATTACGATTAAAAAAGAAGCATAAGGTGCATGATTCGCCTACGATTCCATAACATAATTTAACATTTTCCCTGTTAAATGGCTCCCTTGCCACAGTGCAGGTGAAATAAATAACGCTGGTGGAGGTCGATGTTTCATCGTGACACCACCCTTGTCTGGCTGAGTAAGGAAACCGTGGAAAAAATGAAGAGGACCCATTAACATTCTACAAGGCCAACTGAATTTTACGTATGATGACCAACATTAAAATATAATGGGAATTATTTCAATGTTATTCTGAACATGTTGGGTAATTGAATATGAAGTTAAATGTCTTGTATTTCAATTTAGCCCTATACGCCTGCCACCATTTGACGACCCTAAGAACCTGATGATGGATCATCCTGACAATTTCCAGCAATGTGCTTATGCGTTCACATGTTGTGGCCAAACAAGAAGTGGTAAAAGTTGATCATTAATAGTTTATTTAGATTTAAATGTGTGAAGTTAGTTGGTTTTAATGTTCTAGATTAAATAGGAATAAAATTAGCATTTGGTTCTCCCTACGAGGAGATTTAGAAAATAGATTACAATTGAGAGGATAAGGTAGATTTTGTTTAAAATAAAATAAATTACAAACCGCTTTTAGTTAGGTGGAAGCATAGATAAGTGGATGAAGTGTGGTAGGGTAGACAGAGAGTGAAGTCCGAGAAGTGTGTGATTTGTGTGATAGAGGAGAGACAGAGAGGAGAAGTCATTTAATGTAAAATCTAGTCGTTGAAGGGTTTGGCTATGTGTAATTACTTTTATGATAATTCCAAGTATTTTGTGTACAAATTCTCTTGTCTGTGTTAAATTTTCACTCTTTAATTCACTATTAAATTGAATATCATGTTATCGCACAGTGTATGCAAAAAAAGTCAATTTGTGAGGTGAACAAGTAAATAAATGACAGAGTTTTGTGTGAAAAGACTTATGCGAAGTAGGCCAGTGAATGCGCAATAGAGACCATTAGATATAACATAAGACCAATAGTGGATATTAAATCACCTCAAAAGCGATTTCGCATGTCCCATATTCTAGAATTTTTCACTAAGGCCTTAAATCATAAGTTAAGTGAGGTGTGATGTAGAGAGGAGTAGTAAAGAAGAGAGAGGAAAGTTAGATTTGGTGTAGATCAACGGTGGATGGAAAATCAAAATTTCTCAAATCACAAATTTTATCGGGCATCGTTAAGACTTCGCAAGTTAAGTTGATTTTATTTGAGATGTGGTGAAGGGGAGGTAAGTTGTAAAGATTGCGAAGTGAAAAGTTATAAAAATTGGGAAGTTGCGCTTGGCTCTGATTCGTCCATTCTAAGTGGGCCATAAAAGTACAAGTTCTGCGCACAAATACTATGTCAATGAGTATTTACTTGAGAAAGGCAGAATTGTTAAGGTTATCTGCATATTGTGAATAATTGTGGGCTTCTAGTTGCATAATTTGGTATCACAGAAGAAGGTTGAGATTTGTTCTCAATTATTATATTAAATATGCCACCAAGGAGAGGAGCTGGCAGAGGTCAAGGGAGACCTACAAAAAATGAAAATTTTCTCAAATAGATTCGACACCTTCGTACAAGGATAGCGACAATGGAAATTGCTCAAAAGAGAGCACCTAAAGAAGAATATGTCAGCGCAATAGAAGAATCTTATGAAGAGGAAGAACAAGGAGAAGAAAGTGAGGAAGCTAAACTTTTTAAGATATTGGAAAAGGTTAGTGGAAAACCAAGAATGGATATTCCTTTATGTGAAGAGAACCTTAAGGTGGATGAGGTGATAAATTGGATCAATTCGTTGGATAAGTATTTCGACTTAGAAGAGATCAAAGATAAGACGAAGGTAAATATTGCAGATACCAAGTTGAAGGGCCATGCATCTATCTAGTGGGCTGAACTATGGACATTGAGGATTAGAAAGGGAAAGCCTAAGATCAAGCAATGGCATAAAATGGTAAGTAAATTGAAGAAAAAGTTGATTCCTAAAGATTATCAAATGAATATTTTTAAATAGTTGTAGAATTTGAGACAGAAAGGAATGATTGTCAATGAGTATACAGAGAAGTTTTACAAGATGAGCATTAGAGTAGGACGTGCTGAAGATGATATGGAGAAACTTTCGAGATACATCAATGGTTTAATGTATGATATACAAGATGAAATCAGTTTTTTGAGTCTAAGGACAATTGAGGATGCCTATCAAGCATCTTTGAAGGCAGAGGAGAAGATGTTGAGGAAACAAATTTAGAAGTATAGAGGTAAAAATATAGTAAGAGGAAGAGGAAATTTCAGACCAAGATTTTAGCACTCTCAGAATGAAGCAGAAGGTTCAAGTAGCAGAACACCACGAAGAGGAGACTTTGGTAGAGGAATATTTGCACCTAGAGGTAGGGGTCGAGGAAGAGAAATGCAGTGTTACACAAGTGTATAATGGGTACACGGATCATGGGAGTGTCCTCATAAAAATTCAGCAAATCAGTGAAATGTGAATGTAGTTGAAGAAAAGGAATATCTATAGCATAGAGAAGGATGGAAAGAATCATATATTGTTACCTTTGAAGGATGAGGCAGACAAAGGAGTAGCTGGGAATAGTGTTATGCTGATTAGTGGAAAAGAATTGTTGCAAGAAGTCAAGAAGGAGAAAGAAATGCATTTTTCTATTGTGGGTAAACCCAAGGTAATTCTAACTTCTACAAATTTAGACAATCTACCTATGGAAATTAAAGATCTGTTAGATGATTATGTAGATATAGTTGTTGATGAATTACCAAGTAAATTTCCACCAGTCAGAAGTATAAGTCGTCACATAGATTTAATACCTAGTGTGATTTTACCAAACAAAGAAGCATATAGAATGACACCTCGAGGGAATGAATAAGTTGGAAGATACATACAGGAGTTGTTAGATAAAGGAATGATAAAAGAAAGCCTTAGTCCATGTGCATTACTTAGTGAAAAGAAAGCAGGGGAGTGGCTCATGTGTACTGATTCTAGAGCTACAAACAAGATCACTATTAGGTATAGATTTCCATTACCATGCATAGACGATTTGATGGACTGTTTAAGTGGATCAAAGTATTTCACTAAGATAGATCTGAAGAGTGGATACCATCAAATAAGGATTAGAGAAGGAGATGAATGGAAGACTTCATTTAACACGAAGAATGGTTTGTATACATGGTTATTGATGCCTTTTGGGCTCAGTAATGCACCAAGCACATTTATGAGACTAATGAATGAGGTCTTGAAAGAGTATGTAGGAAAATTTGTGATAGTCTATCTTGATGACATTATAATTTTTAGTTTGGGTAAGGAAGAGAATTTGGAGCATGTCAAGCTGGTGTTAAATACTTTGGAAAAGTAGAAACTACTTACAAATTTAAATAAATATAGTTTGATGAAGAAAGAGATCATTTATTTGTGATTTATAGTCTTAGAAGAAGGCTTGAATATGGACCCAAAAAATATCCAGATAATACTGGATTGGCCAACTCCAAGAAGCGTATTTGAGGTAAGGAGTTTTCATGGTCTTGCAAGTTTTTATAGAAAGTTTATAAGAGGTTTTAGTTAGATCTGTGCACCAATAATTGAAACAATAAAGGAGAGAAACCATGGATTTAAGTGGACATAAGCAACAGATCAAAATTTCAAGTTGTTGAAAAGGAAGATCACTAAAAGACCTGTTTTAGCGTTGCCAAATTTTGATAAAATATTCCAAGTTGAGACTGATGGTAGTGGGATAGTAGTTGGAGTTTTCTTGAGTCAAGATCAAAGACCAATAGATTATTTCAAAGAAAAATTAAACGAGGCCAAGAGAAGTATTCATCCTATGATAAGCAGTTTTATGCTATTGTGTAGCCTTTGAAGAAATGTAGGCATTATTTGCTGCCCAACTAATTTGTGTTGTATTCAGATATCCATGCATTGTATTTCATAAATAATTAGCCGAAATTGAATCGAAAGCATGCTAAGTGGGTAGATATTTTGTATATTTTTACCTTTGTAATCAAACACACAAGTGGTAAGTTAAACAAAGTTTTTGATTATTTGAGTAGAGTAAATTTTATTATGTAGGAATTGAATATTAGCATTTTTAGGTTAGAAGAAATGATTGATATGTATGAGGAAGATACAGATTTCACATAAACATATGGAGCTATTAAAAATCCTATGACTCATAACAGAAGGCAGTGGATGGACTACCTAATTCAAGGAGGATTGTTGTTCAAGAATAATAAATTGTGTATACCTAATTGTTCCATGAGGGAATATCTAGTTAAGGAGAAACACAGTGGAGGATCATCTGGACACTTTGGATAGGCTAAATTTTTTTCTCAAGTAAGCGAGTTTTATTACTGGCCAAAAATGCAAATTTATATCAACTACTTTATTAAGAAGTGTAGGATTTGTCAACATGCCAAATAAAGAATCCAAAACACTAGGTTATATCAGCCATTTCCAATACCCAATAGACCTTGGGATGTTGTCAGCATGGATTTTTTTTTAGGATTGCTGAAGACTCAAAGAGGACATGATTCTATGTATGTTTTTGTAGATAGATTTTCTAAAATGAAACATTTTATTGCTTGTAAGAAAACTAGTGATGCAACTCACATTGCTAATTTTTCTCTCTAAAGTTATAAAATTTCATGGATTTCTTGTGAGTATTGTTTCAGACAGAGATAGAAAGTTTGTAGGAGATTTTTGAAGGACTCTATGGAAGAAGCTAGGTACAAAACTTAGTTTCAGTTCAGCCTATCATCCTCATATGGATGGACAAACTAAAGTGGTGAATAGGAGCTTGGGAAACATATTAAGGAGTTTGGTTTAAAAAAATCCAAAGCAATGGGATTTAGAACTTTCTCAAGTTGAATTTGCATATAATGATACTCCTAATTGGAGTACTAGGATGAGTTCATTTCATATTGTTTTTGGAATTCATCCAATAGGTGTGTATGAACTTAGAATTTTGAGTAAACATGAGACAAGGAGCGCAAAAGTTGAATAATTTGCAGAACAAATGCAGAAGTTGCAGGAAGATGTCAAGAAGATATTATAGAAATATAGTCAAAAGTATAAACAAAGAGCTGATATGAAGATGACTAAAAGATAATTTCAAGAAGATGATTTAGTCATGGTTTATCTAAGGAAGGAAAGGTTTCTAGTCGGGACCTATAACAAGCTGAAAATGAAAAATATAGGGCCATGTAGAATTTTGAGGAAGTTCTCCTCTATGAGACTGAGTTACCAGAGGGAATTGGGATATCACCCATCTTTAATGTTTCATATTTGTATCCATACAAAAGAATATAGCAATAACTACAAGAAGAATATATAGAAGAAGAAGATCATACTTTTAATTGGAAGGAACAGAATCCAAAGACAACAAAGAAATAAGTGGAAGCCATTGTGAAGAAAAAAGAAACAAAGAAGACCGGGGGACAGAGCTATTATAAGTATTTAGTCAAATGGAAAGGACAACAAGTGGAAGATGCCAGTTGGATGACAACAACAAAGTTACAAAAGTTTAATGCAGATCCTGAAACATTAATGGATCAATCTTTTCTTCCCTGGGATTCTGATGCAGGAGCACCCAGACAATTTCCACCAACGGGAATGTGTTCACATGTTATGGCCAAACAAGAAGTAGGAAAATTTGATCATTAATATTTTAGTTAGATTTAAATGTGTGGAGTTAGGTGGTTTTAATGTTCTAGATTAAATAGGAATAAAAGTAGCATTTGGTTCTCCCTGCAAGGAGATTTAGCAAATATATTAGGATTGAGAGGATAAGGTAGAGTTGATTTAAAATAAAATAAATGACAAAAAATTTCAGTTAGGTGGAAGCGTAGATAAGTGTGTGAAGTGTGATAGGGTAGACATAGAGTGAAGTGTGAGAAGTGTCCGAGTTGTGTGATAGAGGAGAGACGGAGAGGAGAAGTCATTGAATGTAAAATACAGCCACTGAAGGGCTTGGCTCTGTGTAATTAATTTTATGATAATTCCAAGTATTGTTTTTTAAATTCTCCTCTTTATGTTGAATTTTCACTCTTCAATTCATTGTTAAATTCAATGTCGTGTTATAGCACATTGTATGCAAAAAAAGTCGATTTGTGAGGCAAACACGTAAAGACACAATAGATTTATGTGTGAAAAGACTTATGCGAAGTGGGCCAGTGAATTTGTAGTAGATACCATTAGATTTTACAAAAGACCAACGATGGAGATTAAATTGCTTCAAAAGCAATTTCGCAAGTCACAGATTTTAGAATTTTGCATTAAGGCCTTAATTCATAAGTTAAGTGAGGTGTGATGCGAAGCGGAGGAGTAAAGGAGAGCGAGGATGGTTAGATTGGGTGTAGATAAACGGTCGACGAAAAATCTCAATTTCACACATCTCAAATTTTATTGGGTATCGTTAAGTCTTCACAACTTAAGTTGTTTTTATTTGCGATGTGGTAAAAGGGAGGTAAGTTGTAAAAATTGCAAAGTGAAAAGTTATAAAAATTTCAAAGTTGTGCTTGGCATTGATTGGTCTGTTCTGAGTGGACCATAAAAGTACAAGTTTCACTTGTGAATACTCCATTAACGGGTATTTACTTGAGAAAGGAAGAATTGTTAGGGATTTTTGTGTATTGTGAGTAATTCCAGCCTTCCGGTTGCATCAAAACCTGCCATGGGGAACTAGACTCTTGATTTAATTAGAAATAATACTAGGAAATAGGACAATAAAACTAGTAGGCATGTCTATTTTAGAATATACCTTCTATAATTTTAATCTAGTTCTCATTAAATATTAGATGGATTTAACCTCAATTGAATATTCTATAATATATAAGTAAACAAAATTAAAGGTTGAAATTTACCTTCAAAGTAGCTATTCCCTTTTCCCTTTTAATTAAATTGATTAATTAAAAAATGTCATATGAACAAACATATCTTATTTTTTTTTGGGCATGTGGTATTAGTAAACCACGGTATTGTAACAATGCATGTTTACATGTTAACAATATACATGGTAAATTAAGGGTGAATATCCATGGTAAGTGTTTTTCAATGTATATATGTTAAAATGATACATTAATTATTTTTATAATTAACAATTATTATTATTATTTAAAACAAAACTATAATTAGTTAATTTTTATGGTTTGTTTAATATCAAAAACGTTAGATGTATGATGACCTAAGTGTTTTGATGCTTATCACAGATTGATGCCTATGAACCTTTACCATCCATTAAATTTATATGGATTCCCTAGTTACATAAAATTTAGGATATAGTTATGTCCACCCCTTTTAACCATCTTATCTTTCCCATCTTGTAAAATCACCACCATGGGTGGCCTTTCTTATGATCCTTGGAACCTTTCATTAAAATAAATATGATCATGTTTATATGTTCACTAAAAAAGGTGATTATTATTTGTGAATACACAATATTAATTAAATAGATAGAAACGATTATCCAATAATTGATAAGGCTAGGTATCTTGCATCATTTCATAATTTAGAGATTTAAAAAAATTATGTAATAATTTTTTATAGTCTTTCATAGTTCAATTTTTTGTAATGATCAATTCAACAAGTGCATACAAATAAATTAATTTGTTGGTAAAAAACATGCATCAAAATACTTACATCATAATATATCTCACATTGCAAGATAAAATACAATAAAAAATTAAATAAATTATAACTCTATTTATAAATATTTTATTATCATCATCGCCAATGACATTAGCAATGACATGTTTTTATATTTGTAAGCATACCAATAATTTTCTAAGTGTATTTAAAATGTAGAGAACATCAATAATGGTGCTTTCTTAAATTGACAAGAGCATTGGAAAATGCATGAAGTTTTAAATTTAAACAAATCATATCAATACACTTTTTAGGTTTAGTTTAAATATGTCTTGTCATTTCTCTTGGTATATATGGAGACACTATTTAAGGTGCCTCTATAAATTTGCTATATTATTGAAAAGTGAATTTTTTTTTTCAATATATTGCACTAAGTAGTGCTTCTATAATATCAATCTGAATAGCCAACAATAGCACCAAACATTATAGACATAAGTGAAAAACTGGTGTGCTATTAATACTACAATAACATTGATAGAAAACAATAAATGATCAACCTTGAAAAGAACTAAAGAAACCCTATATTAGTAGCTAATGGTATTATGTTCTAGAGGACCTAACCATATGCTTCCTCCACATGATCCTGATAGTGATGCTTTTAGTGCACTAGTTACCAATGGCCTGAGGTTCCAGTGGTTAAATCCGACTTGATTTCTAAAGAAATCAGACTATGTCCCAAAAATTGTAGTTCACTCTAATAAATGTTGTTCAATGGCCCTTAGTCTAGAAGAGACAGGTTTGATTACACAATTTATGGGCTTATGGTATTTTGTATGATCTTTAAGACTCTGGGGGATAAAAGTTGAAGATCCACGATTGAATGATAGATTTCTCATTCCTTTTATGGGAGAGAGTTTTTACTTTTTCTCTTTGAAAATAAATCATATTAATATATAATTTTTCAAAGTGGGACATATTTAATGGTGGATCATGGTTTATCTAGATCAATGGAGTGTATATTTCAAGCCTAAAAATGTTGTTCCATCTAATGTTCCTGTATGGGTTAAGTTTCCATATTTTCCTCTTCAATATTGGAAGAAATACACTTTTAGGAATATTGAAAATTTTACGGGTCATTATATCAACTACGAAGAACGAAAAGACTGTACTCAATCTTGTGCCCTGATTTATGTACAAGTGTATCATGATGAGGAACTCTCTACGAAAATAAATCTCTATATATATAATTGGAATCTTTATTAGGAAGTGGATTATGATCAATTAGCATTTAAAAGTAAGAAATATTGTGAGTATGCATTTGTTTCCACATATGCCAAAAAGTGGAAGAAATCTAGAAAAATAATGAGGAGAACACTGGAATCAACCAAAAAGAAGAAAATGTGCCACCTAGAAAAATATAACAACAAGAACATAAGAAGGAAATGGATTGGGACCTAAAGTCCCTCTCTCTACAAAGAATTGTGGTGGCAAAGGTTAAGAATTTTACTCTATTAATAATAAATGTTTAGAAAGGAGAAAATTTGATTCCATCAACAAGAAAAACAAAGAAGGGTAAATCCTTGATCCACTGCACTAAGAGACACAACTGGAAAACTCATAATGTGTGAGTTCTAAGGGGTTAAATTGCATGCCTCCTCTCAAATATATTTTGACTCATGAAAATATAGTCACAAAGGAAGAGGTTGCATCAAAATAGGAAGAGGTATTCCAATCCCCCGAGAACACCAAGAACCATCAAGGATATTTATTTTATGGATCTATAAACAAAAAAACAAAGCGTGAAAAGGTAACCTATGAAAAATCACATAATAATTTTGGTCATCACACTAATAGAGATGTCATACATGTAGAGAAGGATAAATAGCTAGGCCATCAAATTCCATTGGAAGTGTTATTTTAGACAATCTCAAAAGATACCCAAGGTAAGGAATCAGGGGTAGAAAACGAAACCACGCCTACAAAAAAAATAAAATAAAGGAAGGATATTTTGCACCTATAAAAAAGGTTGAAGGTGATAATGCCTCTTCCTATCCATATTTTCTAGAAGTGTTAAAGAAATTGGAATCCCTAATCTCCTTTGAAAAGAGGTAGGAAATACCATAGATAAAGAATATCCAACTCCTATAAATCTCCGGGGTTCTTTAAATTACTGATAATCCATTTTCATAATTCTTTATTATGTTATTTTTTGTGTCAATTTATGTAAAGGGAATAGAGATGTAATTCCACCTCCTATAAGTTACTATTTGTTGTAAATTTTGTTAAAATTTGTAACTATTTTGGCTTGTTTATGCATATGGGCATAATGGTTTAAATATTAAAGAAATTAGGCTTGTTGATCCACTAGTAATTCCAAGCAGTCGTGTATGTGAGTTAGATAGATAGAATATTCCCATTTTTTATGTGATGTTTTCTCGACAAAAATATTTTATAAATACAATTTTATTGTTCTTGTTTACAAAAAAACAACGAAAAAAGATAGATCGAACATCACACTAGTATTATGGGGACCTAAAATAAAGATCATGGGAAAATGTGCTATTTTAACAAAACCTATTAGTGCGTGAAATATGTAGAGTAGTAATATTAATAGTGCATCTATACATTTCTTTAAAAACCAGCAAATTTTGGTATTTTTTAGACATAGTATGTGCCCAATAATGTGTTTATAATATCAAGAAACACCAAGCCTAGTGCCACCTAATATTATAAAGGGCATCAAGTAAGTGATCAAGTCACATTGTTTTGCCTTATCGTATGCAATTATGACATACAAGATCACCAGTAATAGGGCTATTGAGCATTTAAAAATGCATTTGGAAGAACAATAAATTGATTTATATAATTAAAATACATTGATACATGTAACATGTAGGGAGGCATCACTAATATTGCATCCATTCATTTCTTAGAGTACCTTCAAGTATAATATTATTTGAATAATAATAACTCAATGTTTTTCTTTTAATATCAAGAAATACACATGTATAGTATTTTTTGAATAAAAATAACTCAATGGTGTGGTTTTAATATCAAGAAATACAAAGTATAGTTCCATGTAGTGTTATAATGAGAATTGAACAAATATAATATTTTATTCTTTTTAGCATTTTACTAGTGTGTTGGATGTAAGAAATTGAACTATTAATAACAAGTCCTATAAATTTCTAGCAGCCACGCCTTGTGTGAGCCAAATACTTGAATGGACCATGTGGAGCATTTTAAATATATAGAAGAATGGTAAATTCAATTGAAATTGACTTATTTCAATCTACTAAAAATCTAATGGAGGTAAGAAACAATTACATAATATATTCCTCACCAAAGAGACCTAGTTGTTTTGTAGATAAAAAATGAGAATATAGTACCATTTTGAAAAATTAAACAATCAACTAAAATAACCAATGAAATGAAGAGCTCAAGGAATCTAAAATTGTTGTGAGCATACGAAGATGGTGGAACTTAGTTCTTGTATGGTTGGAAGCACTAAAGGAAGGTGTATGCATATATAATGAACACACACACTTTCCTTTAGTGCTTCCAACCATATATATATATATATATATATATATATATATATATATATATATATATATAACACCACCTCAATTGGACACAATGATGCATCTAGTTTTTCTTAGCACGTTATTGTATCTTTAAAGTTATAAATTAATACAATTTGTTATGTGCACTTTTGTGTTCCTAGGATAATAAGCGCATTACTCAATGTTTTTAATTTTTTGAAATAATGAAATTATTCTTATCACTAACATTTGATCATCTAGCCATTTCTAACTAGATGGATTGATGTATACCATGTAAGACGAATTTTACCATAGTAAATTTCTTTCACTATGAGAAATAATTTAATAAACCATATTTCAGTAAGTTATTTCTGGTTAAAACAAGAAATCCCTTGAGGAATAATTAAATAAATCATTATTTCTTTAATTTTCCTCTAAGAATAATTAATTAAGCCAACGTTTAAATAATATTCCTAGTCATATTTAGCCCAGTTATGAGAAATAATTATATATATATCATTATTTTTCTTATTTTTCTCTATAAATAATTAATTAGATCATTATTTAGTTATTATTGCTTGTTAAATTTGACTAAATCACCAAATAATAATTAAACAAATCATTATTTGATTATAATTATTTAACCACACTCTTGAAATAATATATAAAACATTTATTTGTTTATTATTTCTAAATAAATGTATTTAATCCATTTAAATACCTTTTCCATTCAACAAAATATAATAAAATATTCCAGGCGGTTAAATCTAAATTATGGTTAATAATATTTCATTATTCTCTATTTTCAAGGATAACTCAATATTTTGTTATAAATATGAGAGTTTTTTCATTCATTCTTGACTTTGATCATTCTCATTGTTGTTATCAGTTTGTTTTTCTATTTGAGCTCCCACTTGAGTTCATCACATATTTGGGTTTTGTACATCATTGAGACAGAGAGACTTGTGAAGTTGAAGCATCGAGGACAACCAAGATCCCATCCCATGGAGGGGGATTCGAAACATTTACATGTTTCCTTCACCAAATGTTACATAATATAAAAAATAATTCTCTGTACCTGTCTTGTGTGTTGGTTATTTGGAGTTTTTTTGCACCAATTGTTATTTCTTTCTGTTGTTTAACTACTTTTGCTGCATAGATATGGGTTTTTTTTCAAGATTTATTTTCATTTTATAGTGTAGATATGAAGCATTTTACAACCATTTATGTTGTTAGCGATGTCATCTATATCTTAACTAAGGCAATTTTGGTACAGGTGCCAAAATATTTTACACTAAAACTTATATTCTACAATAAAATGACTAAAACTAGTGTAGTTCTTATGACATATGGATGTAATGGTGTTCTTTACGACTATTGCACTAATATTTGAGATATCATGAAACATTGAAATATTTTCCCATGCACCTATATAAGGAGCACATGAGGGAACCTTCTTTGGATATCCACTGAAACTTTTTATTTAATATTTTAAATAAAAATCAATATCGAATAGATTTATTTTTTTATCGAGGTGGATATTGGTATAAACCCACCTATTCCACCAAGGCCTCCAGTTGGTTTCATCGTTTTCCTTGATTATAACAGCGTTTACTTGTTTTAGCAGTCTTTTCGGGTTGTGAACTTCCAAAGTTTTTTTGACCCCCTAAATGACACTTTTCTAAGGTCCAAAATAGGCATGTAGCTGGAGGAAAGTGACTACTGCAAATCCTATAGAACTTGAAGATATATTTCCAACGAGGTATTGTATGGGCCAAACAGAGATCATATGACCAAGTTACAACCATAGGAAGTTCACTGCCCAATTAATACCAACGGGTCCCACAAACTATGAGAGTTCCATTTCCTGGAGTTAGGGTTTTATTTTTTTAGGATTTCCCTTTTTTTTCAATAATAAGAAAGGCCCTTAAGACTCATTATAACACAATTTAGAGGGATGCAATCACCACATCTATTCTCAGAGATAATCTACCATTACCCGAGCTAGTTTATTTCCATTTGTCTTGTAAGCATCTTTAGTTCTTTGATATTAATAAAATGAAGATTTATTTATGTTGTATATATGTGTTTATGTATATATTTGTATTCTATTGTATTCCTGCATAATCTCGAATCAGTGGTATGAGAGAATTTTTCTCTTTCTGTATTTTTCTTTGCATGTCCCCAACAAGGTCAAGGTATAAGGAGTTAGGGTTCGAATTGGTTGCGCCTTTATAACACACACCTCACAAACCGTGATGACCTCCCATGATGGAACAAAATAAATATTATGGAGTGGGATATCCTTTCAAAATATTTCTGAAGGAAGCCCTCGAGTGACAGAGGAATGAGATGATGGATAACTTTTGCCATATCCTTCAGCGACTACCCAAAGGTGACACATCTTCATCTAGCAGCAGCTCTATAGGCTCCACTCCCTTTAAGGTACAACTAAACTTTGACATTCCCATATTTGAATGCCAGATAGATGTAGATGTTCCAGATATATAGTTAAATATGTTGCCAGGATATTTTTCGATTCATGACTTTTCCAGTCGCGAAAATATTACTTTTTCATTCCTCAAAGTCACCCCCAAGTCAAAGACTAATTCGAAGCCTTCTATGAACCAATGGATGAGAGAGGACCCTCATTGTTTTCAACCACACCCACTTGGAATTATTTTTGAGATGCCATCAAGGAACAATATTACCCCATGGGGAGCTATGAGGACAATTACATACAATGAACGATGTTGGGGCAGCAAAGGGATCAAGAGTGCATGAGCTAAAGAATTTTTTCAATATCCTATAAAAAAATTTGGGTATCAAAGATTCGGAAAAACATCTATTGCTCAAGTAATACAGTTTCTTGTAGAAATACATTAAGGAGGAGATGGAGTTCCTCGACATCTGCTCACTTGGTGCAGTATACCATTATGACACCAATATTGAGAAGAAATTCAAAAAGAAGAAGAGAGACTTTGGATATACGAATCTGAAGCAAGGGAAAGGCACCCCCAAACTGGAGAACAAAGGACAAAGCCAAGGCGTAGTGACCCAGGAAAACTCGCCGAAACTGCAAGCCAAGAAAAACACCACGAATTCAAATAAGGAAAAAAGGAAATGGTATGAGTTACATAAGGGCCCGACTCACAACATGAGCGTCAAGCTAAGAAGTCACTAGTGGCTGAGATGAAGGCTTTTGAATCAAATGCAGGTTCTGACTTTGAGTCAGAAACCGATAAGAGGAATGACAAAGGGAAGAATATTATTGATGGAGATCCGACTGCCACCATTTCTACCACCAAGATATAGAATATTGAGCTTGAAGATCCATAGGAGGGGGATCAGCTCTTCCACTGATATATGTGGGTGAAGGTTTTGCTGCTTCAGTTCATTGTTGACAGAAAAATCCAAAAGAACCTCTTATTAGGAAAGGTTGTGAAGTAGTTGGGCCTATAGACCATACCACACCCATAGTCATACACAATTGGTTGGCTTCACCAAGGACAATATCTCTGCGTGAGCTAGCAGTGTTTCCATCCCTACAACATCAAACCATTCACAAACGATGGACTATGTGACGTTTCTCCTCTTGAATTTTTTCATGTGTTATTAGGAAAACCATAGCTTTGGAAGCGTCATGTTGTCTGTGATTTTAGGCCTCACACTATTATTATTTATTTTAGAAATAAGTTATCTAGTATACCAGAGGTAGAAACTACTACTTCCATCTCTTTGATCTTTCCAAATAAATGTAGTAAGATCATTTCCGAGCCCAAATTTTTTTTATTCCTAACGAATTTCCCTTAGGGAAAGAACAACATTGTGGCCACATCCATATCCTCCACACATGGCTCCTCTGCATGACATAAATATATTGACAAGTTCATGGAGGAGTATAGGGACGTATTCACCTCACACACAGGGGTACTATTGCACTATCATTCCAAACAATCCATCGACGTGACCCCAGATGCATCACTACCCAATGAAATGATATACCCACTTTGTTATGGATAATTATGAAATTAAGACGCACATTTAAGTGTTGTTGCAGAAAGGGCACATAAGGCCAATCTTATTACCCTATCAGAGCCTGATCATGTTCGTACAGAAGAAAGATGACACCTGGAGAGTGCGTAGTATTTTTGGATGAATATTGATCTTCATCCAGAGTTAGTAAGAGCACATACATGATATTTGGTAGGTCCTCCAAACCCTACCACAACACAAGTTGTGTGCCAATTTTGAAAAATGCACTTTTGGTATGACCCAAGTTAAATATCGAGGGTACATCATTTATGAGTAGGGTGTGCATGTGGAACCAACCAAGATACAATTTATTCGATATTGGTGTGCCCCAAACACTATTACATGGCTAGACAAATTTCTGGTACTTTCCAATTTCTAATGCAGGTTCATGTTGGGTTTCTCTCCTATAACTTGGCCTTTGAGTCAAGCCACCAAAGGTAGAGTGAAATGAAAGTTATTTTGGTATGAATCCCAAAAAAAGGAATTTTTTGAGTTGAAGCATCACTTCTTCTTCGCACCAATGCTAACATTACTAAAACTACAATAACCATTTAATGTTGATATAGATTGCTCCAACTATGTTATCACGGCAATTCTTACTCACCAATGGCATCTGATGGCATATCACAGTGAAAAACTTACAGAAACTATCTAAAATTATCTCACCTATGAAAAATATATACATTCCGTCATGCAGGACTATCGATAATGGAAGCATTACATTATGGGGAAGGAAATGATCATCTACACATACCCCCAACCCTTGCAGTTCATACAAACATAAGAAAAGTTGCAGAATGATCACCATAAAAAATGGTCCACATATCTACAACAATTCCATTTTAACATAAAGTACAAGAATGAAAACACCAATAATATTGTAGTCTGTCTCATCCAACCACCTATGACAAAGAGATATATTTCATTGTGTAGGCCTACAAATAATAGAAGCATTACATTATGGGGAAGGAAATATTCATCCCAACAAACTACCAACCCCTCTAGTTCATATAGACACAAGGAAATTTTTAGAATGATCGCCATCATAAATTATCCACATATATATAACAGTTTCATTTGAACATCAATAACAAGAAGTGAAACACCAATAATTTTTCAGACTGTCTCATCCAACCACTAGTTATGTGTAACACCCCCAAGTTTTATGCTTTTCAAATGAGACATTTGAACATAAATCCAAAGGGGAGTGGACCCCAATGGATAATTATTGTGTGGATGTGGTAAACTATTTAATTATGAAAAAATAAATAAAATATTGGGTATGCACTATGACTAGATGAGAAAGTGAGATCACATGCCTAATCCATGAGGTGATGGAAAAGGAAAAAAAACTTTCCCCAAAATCTTTCAAAAATCCTTGAATGAAATTATTTCTAATTTAGATTTTTGAGGAAAAAAATCTAAATTTCCCCAATGAAGAGGAGTAGTTGGGAAGAGGTGAGAAAAAGCTGGAAAAGCTGAGGAAAAGCTTAAAGCAGCTTTAAAGAGTCCCAAAATGGGAAGCCTAGGCTAAACAGGAATAAAAGCATCCTGAAATTCTGGACGCAGAATTGGAAACAAGCTTTGGGGAAAGCCCAACTTAAATAAGCTGCTCCAGAACAGATTGAGGTTAGTCTGTTCTTGGAGGATCTCAGGTCGGGGGTGAGTTCTGGAGATAAACGAACTCTAAGGTTGGGTGGACTGGTCATAGTAGAAGTATGCATGCCTAATGTTGGAGATTTCTGTAAGTCTGTATTAAGTATATCCCTGTTTTATGAGTTTTGATGTTATGGTTCATTATGCAATTTATGAATTGTTATGTTATGGTTCATTATGAAATTTATGAATTGTTATGTTATGGTTCATTATGAAAATTTTAGATTGATTATTTGTTCAGTAACTCATGTCATTGTAAACCCAAGCTAGTGATAGCAGAGACAAATGGTTGGAGTATGGGGATGAGTACCTTGTAGGAATGGGGTTAGAGAGGATAGATCCTTTGCACAGCTAATCTCATGATTATGTATAGGTGTAGCTTGCTGTCATTTAAAGGAACATTAACTTACTGTGTGTCCAGACAGAAAATGTTAACAAACCAGTAACCAGGAACAGCAAGTACCAAACAACTAAACCTAAAATGACAATATTGATGGCACATAATTCCCTGTAACCAATCACAGAAGGTAGTGTGACAGCAGTATGGGGTTTAGTATGTCAGTTGTGTTACAATGGAAAGAATTGTAAAACTAAGAATTTAAATTATTCTGTTAAATGTAAGTGTAAACATATGAAAGAAGAAGTTGAAGCCTAACTAAGTACGAGGATCTAACACTAGGGAGTCTAAACCATCCAGTTTCCGATTTGATTGAAGCAAGAGGATTTGTGTCCTAGTTTTCCCATGGAATAGTTGAATCTGCACCAGAGTGTCAAACATGTTGAATGTTGTCACAGTAAGATAAGGGGAAATCCTACTTGAACATCCATGGTGTGATAAGAGTTTGTGTGAGGAAAGATTGTAAGCATAGGTAAAAATACAATGAACAGAGCATCTGGTTACCGTCCATATACACTACTGGGAAAGTAGTTGGAGCAATGGAGGTTAACTGAGTATAGATAGATGTGTGCGAGGAGGCATACATCTATACCTCGATGCTGAAACTTTAAAATGTTGAAAATTTTATAAGGTCATAAACCGGACTGGTTGAAATTATGTCTCATGTCCATTTACAATTACTCAAAGAAGTAACAATTTAAGAATCAGATGAATTTGAAATGGATTCAACAAGTAGTTATGTGCATAAAGCCTAGTATATCTACATATATATGTAAGAACTGTCCGGGAGGCGGACAAATGGCATTTGAGTTCGGTGTTCAAAAATTGGGCAAGATATGTGCTGCCAGTGATTAGTAAAATCATATAAATTTTATGAAAAATTAAAAATATTACTCAAGTATACAAATATCTTGACATACTATCAAAGATACAGTAAGTCGTATTGTGATGAAGTAGAAACATTGATATGGGAGTAATATGAGGAAGCTCATATACCAGAATGGTTAAACCTATAATAGGTTTAAAACTGGAAACCGATATCTCTCAGAAACATATTATTTCTATGTAAAATAATAGAGTATGATTGTTCTTCACTCGGACTATATATCCATGAGGAAAAAAAAATATAAATCTGTAAGTTTACAATGACATATTTAGCCATTGTTCTACTATCATCGTTATGTAAAAGAAAGTCAGGGTTCATAAAGTTAAGATATTGAAACCATCGTAATACAGTAGCAAAGATCGATGCTGCCTTACTGGGATGAAAAACAAGAGGGAAAACAGTAGTACCTAACTGATATATCATCTAGCTGGTCTTATTGAACATCAGCACCTTCATAGGAATGTATCATTTTTTTTTTTCCATGATTTAACCTCACTAGAAATCTTTCAATTATGAGGGTAAGAATAGGACTTACAAAGAGAAAAAAATGAATTTATATTTATTTCCCTAGATACATGGAAAAGGGAACTTCTAGAGATAAGAGTAAAGCTTGATCTGTGGTGGGAGATTGGTCAATTGCAGATTTTGGTATGTTCTGAAATTTTTGTTATTCTATTTTCTGATGGTATGAATTGGCTACATATAGAAAAATTAATTAAACGATTTGGTTGATGTTAGTACTACATTTCACAGAATCCATTCTAAGGCATTCACCTTCTAGATTCTGTTTAGTTGTAGACCAGAAATCTATAGAGTAGCAACTCCAGAAACTCTAAACCAAGGTCGGTTTAAATCTGAAGTTACTTGGTCTCTACAGAAGATTAATTTTTGTTATGTTCCCTGTAGACATAAAAAGGATATGACATGATTATGTGTATGTTAGAGAAACACTATAGTAGTACTGAAATATATATGGTATGTAGCCGAAAGGAAGAAAGACAAATATTAGAAGATAAATTGCAGATATGAGCTTTCCAACATTTATAATAATTATAGACTGCATATATGAGCATTCTAACAATTAAAATAGTGCGGGAAAAAGAGAAATTCTATTCTAGATTAGTATAATACCATTTATAAGGGTATAGATTTCATATCAAAAAAAAAAAATATTCTTACTCCGTGACAAAACTGTAACATAGAAAAATGATTGCCTTATAATTAAGGTCCTCTAGTCAAGTTCTATTAACTGCATATTAATATACATCAAAAGAAAAGTAGAATTTAAGAGTATGCTTTATGGAACATGTAGTTATAAATTCTTATTAACCCCAAAACAAATCTTCACTAGAGAAGGGTTAAAGTAGTCATAGAAATTATAGAGCATGTTGTGTTTTAATGTATTCCCTAACCATTAAAATACATGGTATGGCTATAGATAAAAGCTATGATTAATGAACATTATTAAAGGAACTATTGCATAAATGTATATGCATTTAACAAAAAGCATATATATATATTAACAAGTATCCAAATCTAGTGTATGTAGGTCTTTTTAAGATCGATTATAGGTGAGATATATACAAAAAATGAAACATATATGGTACAAGAGAGATAGTAATGCGAATACATATAAAACCTTTATATGGAAAAAAAGGGGAATCATAAATACGCTCCTTATATTTATATATGTCATATATGACACAAGAAAAAAAAAATTATAAATACGAACCATACATTTATATGTGGGTATAATATATGACCCGAGAGAAAAGTAAATACGACTCAACGGTATCAAGGGTAAAGTATATGAATGATTAAAGGAATGCCTAGTCGAATTTCAGAACTCGAGGGTGAGTAAAATTAAAGCAAAACGCTATACGTCGTTGACTTGTGCAAAAACAAGTCCCTCGGACTATAACAAAGTGCGCGAACCCGGCCATTGAGATCTGTTAATAGGTAATGAAGCGAACCGGGAAGAATGATACAACGAGCCAAATGAAAATATATGAACGAGCATCACAGAAAAATTAGGGAAATGTCTATGCTGTGGCAAGAAATGAAATAGCCCAGGTATTAAATCTAAACGCAAAGGAACCCAGCTAACCCGCTAGGGTTGCAACTGAATAGTTATGAAAATTGGAGAAATACACGCCCTATGAATGGATAAATTAAACGTCGCGTTGCTAATTTGAGAAACGCCGAGAACCGGCTTGGTCTCTCGTCTGGGAAATCGATGTGTGGTTCCCTCTGAAAATTACAAATCTGAAAAGAAGTAAATACGACATACTCTACTAAACCACGAAGAAAGACATAAAAATCTACGTTGTAAGGGAGAGAACAGAACCACAGAACTGCGTAAGAAAAAAATATGAAACCCCTGTATGGAGTTCGACCATACACCAGTAACGATGAGTAGAAGCCGCAACTAAACCCTGTCCTGCTCTTAACCACCGGCGAAGGAAGCTGGAAAATGCAACAGCTCTGCCTCAGGAATAAGAGGAAAGATCGGATGAACCCAAACTACGCAGGAGCTTCAACTTAAAAAGGAACTCCTGTAACCCTAATTCCACAAATCCAGAAAGATATTAGAATCCCCAGGCAGAGTGCTGAAGGTCTGCTACGTCGATAGGACTCGTACTCAACGACATTAAGACGCGGCTCTCACGGTACCTGGGTGAGTCGATATGTCAATTAGCAGAGCTATCCGTCCAACTCCTGCTAGGTTTGAGATGAGACGTGCCGGCGGTCGGTACTCTCTTCCTGGATTCAATACGCCAACTCTGGTGGCAGATAGAAGTTCACACGATAACCCTAGTTTAACGTGTACTCGACGCTCCAGCCACAGTACGCGCGAGCTAGCTGTATGCCTGCGGTGGTGCAGAACCCTAATCATGAAAAAAAAAAAAAAAACAACCGGACGAAGGATGCACCGGATTCAGGTGATTTCGTCGTCGCCGACCTGCATAAGTATGAACAAACAATAACTCAGTTATGCCGTGAAAAAAAGAAAAAAAAAAAGGTCAGACCAATACTTGCAATTGGACACGTAATGGTAAAGAAAATCAGAGCATCATGACTTGCAGAGTGAACCTACATATAAAATTTTAATCATAGGTCAAGCGCTCAAGCCATGATCGATTAGGCTTGCGCCAATGAAATTATAAATATGAGAAAACCAATATAGATTTAGCCGAAAGGAGGTTATGTAAAAAGAGCGATAGCGCTTTGAGAATTTAATGATGTTCCACGCATAGCTTTATACGCATTACACGATGGCATATTCGTAAGGATCCAACGAAAAGGGAAATTGAGTTAATTTCATTATCGGTAACAGATAGATTGGCGTGTCCCAAGATATATTGGCGTTTCCCTATACCTTATGCAAAAAGGTTAGACCTATGTATATATTATATATATAAGTATAGGTACCATAGATATGTATACACACATATGATTTTCAAATTAATATGGCAAAAGGCTATATATATATGCAAGTAATATCCGTGATAGATATATAAACATAATGACCTCTACACATATATATATATGTGGATTAAGGATATTAGTTACAAATAAATGTGGATACATAGATATAAGTGGAATTCCAAAAATATATAAGTGAATGTATAAGGCTCTAGGAGAGACTATTGAAAAAGTATGGGAGAACCACATCTCTTAATATTATAAAGGGATATATATATCTATATAAGGTTGAAAGAAATGTAGGTGAATGTTCAATGTTGATATAGATGGACATGCGAGATGATCAAAGGAAATTATATAAAAAGGAAAGTAAAGTTAAAATTTGGAACTCGTTACTTAAATAAACTAGTGAATAAAAGGGAAACCCCAGTGTATTCAAAAAAAAAAAAAAAAAAAAAAAAAAAATTTCCTTAAACTGGAGGTGTTACAAATGAATATGTATTGACCTATAAATGAAATAGATAGTATAAGAAATGAATGGGTATAGAGGTGTCGAAAATATATATAGATATGTGTGCACCTTCACGTCCTAGTGGAGAAAGGTAGAGACACATAGGTGTTTTGTAAAGGTATGGATCACATAATATATAGCCCAGGGTGTAATATATATATATATGAATATTATATATAGTGGAAATATATGTGACATATATCTATATGAATTCAAAATTTCAAGAGATAGGACATCTATATCTTGTTAATTTAGCTTAATAGTTATCGTTGCCTAACTCGTTTAGACCTTGGGTGAACAAGAAGAAACCCTTGGAGGTTTTACAAATCCTAAGATGCTATATAATACTATGTGAACCAAAGAAGAGGGAAAGTTCATTTTGGAATATATAGAGAAAGGTGGATAATAGAAAAAGGACAACTTATATTTAATAGAGGTATGTTAAATATAAGTGGTAAATTCTTAATTAACTATTAAATATATATATATATATAAAATAATAACAATTATCATGAGAAATGATAGATTAAAAAGGAAACAAATTGCACGTGGGACCTAAGTTAAATCTACAAGTAACATTATAAATATAGGTGATCTTGTTATATGTTATAATGTTAACTTTGTTGAGTTGTATGAATATAATATCTTCATACATGATAATTTAGTTCAGTTAGTAAACTTCCAACTTTATACCCACGGGATTAAGGGAGAAGGAAAAAAATTCACTAGGGAATAGTAAAAGTGAAGTTACCTTAAAAGTTGCAAGTAAAGTGGAAGGACATATTTTACCATATGGTCGGAATGTTATTTCTCTAATAAACACTATTGTGGTAGATTAAGTGGTAAAAGTATAAGGTGGGAAAAAAAAAAAAAAAAATTGGATTGGAAAAATTACCAAGATGAGGTTCAAGACAAGTATATTTAAGTCATGACTAAAGTATTTTGTGATAAACATATTTTAGCTCATATACATGGAAAAAGTGAAGTGGTAAACTTAAGTATGGGTTATAAACCCAGTTAGATAGTTGGTTGAGTAATTGTGGAACATGGCATATTAAATAATGTAATGCAGATCCCTTACATTGAGTCAGGAATGAATGAATGAAGGGATAAAACAAAGCTTCCCAGGTGAGTTAGCTAGGGTAGAATTGAACACCTGACAATTGGTTTTCTTTTTCATGGGAAAATGATTTTGAAAAGGAACATGCATGGATAAAAATCTAATGGAGCATAATTAATTTCCTCAATTTATCATCGGAATGTGTACAGCATGAAAAAAAAAAAAAAACAATTAAGGTAAAGGTATAAATTATGGAAATACTTTGAAAAAGGGGAAATTGTGTCAATTACAATTTTGACATTTTCAAGTAGTAAAACTGGTGAATGTGATGAATAATAGTGAATACATGTATTCACACTATAAAATTTTGTTGAGGTAAAATTTATTTGATTTAATTTTCCTGAACCGTAAATTCAAAGACTGGAAGTAGCGTGAAATCACACAGCTACCAGCTGAGAGAAAAGAGGATGAGATACATTTGGACGTGGGTGTGGGAGAAACCCATCAGCTCAAAATTTATTCACGTAAGTTTTGAATTAGTGGATACAATTCCTAAAAGAGGTTAGAGGAAAAAAATTTCATGTGGGAAGTAAGCATTGAATTTTAGAGATTATTAACGAGTCTAGTTATTACTAATTAAATTGATTTACTAACAAAAGAAAACAATGATAAGATACTGGAAGTACGACTATGAACTGAGAAAGGATAAGCATAAACATGCATATGATACAATTGTTTTCTTTCATTTATGAGTACTAATGAGAAGTGTAAAATTGTTTAGCCAAGTGTGTAACAGGAAAGTGTACACTCTGGAACCAAGGAGAAAACAAGGGGAAGATAAATCACCTCAAGAAAAGCTAAACTGGACCAAGTTGCGTGAGGAATGAATCGCACTGAAAAACAAGAAAGGATAAGTAGTGTACTAAAAGTGCACTAAACTATTATGAACCTGAACGGTTTGACTAATAACTGAATTTCTTAAGTTATTGAAATGCAGAATGTTGTTGTGGATTATGAATTGTATGTACCTGATATTACTTACATTGGTATGAATTGTGGACAGAGAAACCAGAATAAAAGATCTTCCAGACAGACCTCTTGCAAAGAAGTAGGAAGAAAACCAACTGCATAAGGCATCAGTAAATAGAGTGGAGGCAGGAGAGTACTCTGCTGGAAACTAATGGCTTATAAATTAGCCCTACCATTGCTTATTAAATTTCCTGATATGTTTCATGTCTCCTTGGTGGAAAAGAAAATTTATAATTTTTGTACATGATGCTTCTCACATGATTGATTGGAATGTGGTCCAGGTGGAACCAGAAGAAGAATTTCCTTCCAGAGTCGCTTCAAAGATGAAAGCGGGAAGAAATGGAATTGCGAAATCAAACAGTAGCTAGAGTAAAGGTGCAGTGGAGCACTTTACTGCTGAAAAGCTACATGGAACAGAGAAGCTAAGATGATGGAAAAGCATTCATAATTATGTTCAAAATAAACTAAGTAGATAGTTGGCAACACCGAGGACAGTGTTTATTTTCAGAGGGGGAATATGTAACACCCCCAAGTTCTATGCTTTTCAAATGAGACATTTGAACATAAATCCAAAGGGGAGTGGACCCCAATGGATAATTATTGTGTGGATGTGGTAAACTATTTAATTATGAAAAAATAAATAAAATATTGGGTATGCACTATGACCAGATGAGAAAGTGAGATCACATGCCTAATCCATGAGGTGATGGAAAAGGAAAAAAAAACTTTCCCCAAAATCTTTCAAAAATCCTTGAAAGAAATTATTTCTAATTTAGATTTTTGAGGAAAAATCTAAATTTCCCCAATGAAGAGGAGTAGTTGGGAAGAGGTGAGAAAAAGCTGGAAAAGCTGAGGAAGAGCTCAAAGAAGCTTTAAAGAGTCCCAAAATGGGAAGACTAGGCTAAACAGGAATAAAGCATCCTGAAAATTATGGACGCAGAATTGGAAATAGGCTTTGGGGAAACCACAGCTTAAATAAGCTGTTCGAGAACAGATTGAGGTTAGTATGTTCTGGGAGGATCTCAGCTCGGGGGTGAGTTCTGGAGATAAACGAACTCTATGGTTGGGTGGACTGGTCATAGTAGAGGTATGCATGCCTAATGTTGGAGATTTCTGTAAGTCTGTATTAAATATATCCCTGTTTTATGACTTGTGATGTTATGGTTCATTTTGCAATTTATGAATTGTGATGTTATGGTTCATTTTGCCATTTATGAATTGTTATGTTATGGTTCATTATGAAAATTTTAGATTGATTAATTGTTCAGTAACTCATGTAATTGTACACAAAAGCTACTGATAGGAGAGACAAATGGTAGGAGTATGGGGATGAGTACCTTGTAGTAATGGAGTTAGAGATGGTAAATCCTTTGAACAGCTAGTCTCATGATTTTGTATAGGTGTAGCTTGCTTCTTTTCAAAGGAACATTAACTTACTGTGTGTATAGACAGAAAATGTTAACAAACCAGTAACCATGAACAGCAAGTACCAAACAACTAAACCTATTCTAACAATATTGATGGCACAGAATTCCCTGTAACCAATCACAGAAGGTAGGAAACAACAACCCTGTGATAGAAGTATGGGGTTCAGTATGTCAGTTGTGTTACAATGGAAAGAATTGTAAAACTAAGAATTTAAATTATTATATTAAATGTAAGTGTAAACATATGAAAGCAGAAGTTGAAGCCTAACTAAGTACGAGGATCTAACACTAGGGAGTCTAAACTATTCAGTTTAGTATCCTCCCCTATTTGATTGAAGCATAGAGGATCTGTGTCCTACTTTTCCCATGGAATACTTGAATCTGCACCAGAGTGTCAAACATGTTGAATGTTGTAACAGTAAAATAAGGGGAAATCCTACTTGCACATCCATTGTGTGATAAAAGTATGTGTGAGGGAAGATTGTATGCATATGTAAGAATACAATGAACAGAGCATCTGGTTACCATCCATATAAACTGCTGGGAAAGTAGTTGGAGCTATGGAGGTTAACTGAGTATAGATAGAGGTATGCGAGGAGGCATACATCTATACCTCAATGCTGCACTTTAAAAGGTCGAAAATTTTATAAGGCTTGCAAACTGGAAAGTTTGAAAAATTCTTATATTCCCATGTCTGCCTATAATTACTCAAAAGAAGAAAATCTCGGATAACCGTATGAATTTGAAATGGATTCAATAAGCAGTTTTTTTTGTTAGCTAGTTCAAAAAGCCGAGTATATCTAAGTTATGATATATGGGTAAGAGGACAGGTACGGGAGGCGTGACCGACAAAACGCGCGACCCGCATGCTCGCTATTGTGGACACAAGTATTTGGGGTGGCCGCATATTTAGAAGAGCGATCCAGAACTTGATAACACATATGAGATTCTCTTCAAAAGCAAGAAATTTCCATATTTTCCCTTCAAGGCACACTATTATGCCACTTAGGACACATTTTTGTTCCTTTAAAAGATCGTTCCAAGATGATTTGGGAGCTACACTGGAGTCAGATTGTTGGACATTTCAGAGCAGTGTTGTAGAAGTATTTTTATTGGTCGAACCTTTGACATGACATTGAGAAGTATATAAAATCATGCACTTCCTATACAATTTCCAAACTGATAATTAATAAGCATGGCCTATATACTCCTCTTCCTACTCCTATTTATCCTTGGGAATCCATCTTCATGGATTACATGTTGGTGATTCCTTCTACCAAGCATGAAAATGATTGTGCTTTCATGGTTGTCGAAAAATTCTATAAGATGGTAATTCTAGCAGCCTATAGGAAGAGTATCACGATAGAAGCCACTGCTAAGTTCTTCTTTCAATGAGTGTCAATAATATTTGGAATCCCATAGTCTATTATCTCAAATCGGGATAGTAGGTTCTTGAGTACATTTTCTCAAGCCTCTTGTCGATGCTAAATCCAATTTCACTAAGTCTACAACATTCCAACCCCAAACTAAGGGCCAAAGAAAGGTCGTCAACATGATGATCATGTACATTTTTTGCATGCAGAAGTCAAAGCATCCATGCAAATGGGATGAAAATCTCGCCTATTTCCAGCTCAACTGCAATAGAGCTCCCCATAACTCAACTGGCCATAATCTATTTCATGTGGTGTTGGGATTCTAGCCAGTATTTTCCATTGATGTGGTTATATCATTTTTAGCTACTCAGACATATTCATCTCATGTCTAATATGAAGCTGACAGGGCTAAAAACTTCATTGAGAAAATTCAACACAATCGCCAATAGGTCCATGACATATTTTACAGAGCCAATGATAAGTACAAGGAGTGTCATGATCAACATCAGGTGCCACATAAGTTAGAGATGGGTGAAAAAATTTGGTTACATTTGCATTAGGAGTGTCTCGCTATGCCCCACCACAAGCTTCACTTACTCGCATATGGATCGTACACCATCAACAAGTTTTTAGGAGTTAATTCCTTCGAGACCTGCATTCCACCTTTCCTTAGCTTGCATCGAGTGTTTAATGAAAACCGATTATGACCATACTTCCCCCATTTTTGGACACATACGATGTTGTTGAGCATCTCACACCAACATAGATCGACCCAAGTTGCATCGAACATGGGACAAGTGATAAGATCATGGACACAAAAATCAAGAACATTCTCTAGCAGAGGATACAAATATATCAAGTTGTCAATGCAGGTCAACTCCTTCACTAATGCAAGTGTTTAACCAGTGACCAAGTTCAGCAGAAATTTCCTCACCTCATGGAGGCTTTGCATGCAATAGGGACCATCGCTTCCTAAGGGGTGAGGATGGATCGAGCTGGATATTTGTGGCCAACCCCCTATTTCACATATACCTCTAGTCAGTTTCATCAGTTTCCTTGATTATAGCAACATTTACTATTTTAGTGGTTTTTCAGGTCTGAAAATTTTTCATTGTTTTGACCCACTAAGCTAAATTTTTTTGATGTCTTCAATAGGTCTATAGTTGTAGGAATGTTTCTGCTAAAAATATTGTAGTACTCAAATATATATTTAAAATTAGGTATCATATGCACCAAGCAAATATCATATGACCAAGTTACGAACTCGGTAAGTTGGATGCCCAGCTAACCCCAGTGAGGCCCATAAATGCTTGGTGTTCCATCACCTGGGGTTAGGGTTTTGGTTGTTTAGGGTTTCCCTTTGTTGTTAAACAATAAAAAATTCCCCTGATGCTCATTGTAACACATTTAAAAGGCATGTAGTTGCGACATCTCTTCCCAGAGATAAGCTACCATCCCCTGAGCTAGTTTATTTTCATTCTTCTCGTCATCACATTTCAGTTATTTCTTATTAATGAAATGAATATTTATTTCTGCTGCACATTTGTGTTTATGTTTATACCTATATTCTATTTCATTCCTGCATAAGTATATATCATGTTCAAAATCATTGGATGCATTGTATATGGCCATTCACCAATATTCTTATAAGTTTACAATTCATTTCTTAAAATTAATTAAAATAAAAATATATATAGTAGTTATAGCGAATTTGAGGTTATTTTTTATAAATGAATAAATGCACTATATATGTTGGAAAATTTGATCCAGGTGGATATTGGTGGCCACCCACCTATTCCACTAGGATCCCCACCATTGTTTCTTTCATTTTTTCACTTTAATTAATTATAACACAATTTAATATTTTTGGCACTTTTTCGGGTCATGAACTTCTGGAGTCTTTCTGAGGCCCTAAACGACATTTTTTCATAAAAATGGCAGAAACATGAGCTTGCAATTGATGTTGGTCACGTGAATGTTGTATTCCTCAGATAGATATCTATAACAAGGTATCATGTGCATCAAACAGAGAAGACATGCCAAAGTTACGTCCCCAGGAAGTTGATGTACCAATTTACCCAAACAGGGCCCATAGTTTTGGCGCTTCATCTCCTAGGGTTAGGTTTCTGGACATTTATGATTTTCCATTGTTTCTCAATAATAAATAGGCCTTTGAGCCTCATTGTAACACATTTCCTAGGCGTGTAGCCATGACATCTCTTCTCAGAGATAATCTACCATCGCCTAGCCTAGCTTATTTTACATTATGTTTGTAAGCATTTTAAGGTATTTGATATTAATGAAATAAAGTTTTGTTCATGTTGCATCTCTATGTTTATATTCATTTATTTATTTTATTAAATTCCTGCATAAGTGTGGATCACTGGCATGAAATCAGTCTTCTCTTTCACGATATTTCTTTGCATGTCCCCAACGAGGTTGAGGTATAAGGAGTTGGGGCTCGATATGGTTGAGCCTTTTCAAGATCAGCCTCACAAACCCCAATGACCTCCCATCGTGGAGAAAATAAAAATGAGGGATAAAGAGACCCTATCAAAATATTACTCAAGGAGGCCATCGAGGAAGAAAGGAACATGATCGGATAAAATTTCTGAGATCCTTCAATGACTACCCACCAATGATGCATCTTCATAAAAAAACCACTCTAGAGGCACCACTCTTTTTAAGGTACAAGTAAAATTTGGCATTCCAGGACCAAATAGATGCATAAACCATAGATATATGGTTGAATCTATTAGAAGGATATTTCTAGGTTCATTATTTTTCCAATCGTGAAAATATTACTCTTTCACTCCATAAAGCCGCCCCCCATGTCAATGAATGGTGGGAAACTTAGCATGAGAAAAGGGACAAGAGGGAACCCTCCCTTCTCTTGGTCACACCCACTTGGAATTATTTCTAAGATGCCATCAGGGAATAATATTATCCCATGGGGAGCTATGAGGATAGGTACATACAATGGACTACGTTATGGTAGCAATGGGATCAAGATGTGCATGAGATGATGAATCTGTTGCATACCCTGTGTAAAAAGTTAGGTATCAAAGAATCAGAGAAACATTTGGTGTTTAAATAATGCAGCTGTCTACATAGATACACTCAAGAGGAAATGGAGTTGCTCGACATCTCCTTGCTTGGTGTAGCATACTGGTATGCTACTAAGATTGAGAAAAAATTAAAATAGAAGAAGCGAGAATTTGGATATAAGAATAAAAACAAGGAAAAGGCAGCCCCAAACAACATAACAAAGGAAAAATCCAAGGATGGGTAGCCCAGGACAAACCGGCGAAGTAGAAAGTGATGAAAAAAACCACATATCCAACGAAGGACAAATGAAAGTGGTGTGAGTTCCATAAGAGCTCCACTCACAACAAAAGTGAGTTTCAGGCCAAGTAATCACTGATGGCCATGCTAAAGGCTTCTAAATGAGATGCATGTTCTGACTCTAAATCAAACCCGATAAGGGGAACGACAAAGGGAAACAGACTATCGATGTAGATCACAATGCCACTTTTTCCCACAACACACCCACAACCATGCACAACACACCCATAACCATAGATCATCGAGTGGCTTCACCAAGAATATGATCTCCACATCAGCCATCAATGTCGCCTTCCCTACAACATGAAGTCATTTACAAATGAGGTATTATGTGATATTGATCCTCTTGATGTTTGTGATGTATTATTAGGCCAACCATACTTGTGGAAGCGACATGTTGTGTATGAGTCTAGGCCTCGCGTAGTTATTGTTACCTTGGGAAATAAGATGTACATGATTCTGGAGGTAGCACCACCTACCGCCAACTCTTTTATCATTGCAAAATAATCTAGTAAGCTCATTTCCAAAATCGGGAAATTTATTTTTCTTGATGATCCACCCTTAGGGAAAGAAGAATACTATGGCCATGACCTCCATACAAGGCTCCTCCGCATGAAAACAATAGATGGATAAGGTTGTGTGAGAGTATGGGGACATCTTCACCTTTCCTGTAGCGGTACGTCTACATTGTCAGGTAAATCACTCCATCGATCTTACCCCAGGTGCGTTGCTACCCAATGGACCAATCTATAAAACTCTTTTATGAAGAATGACGAAATCAAGAGGAAGATTCAGGAGCTGCTCCAGAAATGTCACATTTGGGTGAGTTCATCACCCTGTGGGAGCCCGATCACGTTCGTGCAAAAGAAGGATGGGACTTGGAGACTCTGTATTGACTATCGAGTGTTGAATAAGATTACTGTTCGGAATAGGTATCCAATCCCGTGGATTGATGACCTTCTTGACCAACTCAAGGTAGCTAAATATTTCAGCAAAATCAACTTGAAGTATAGGTATCACCAGTTACCAATCGAACCCTTTGATGTGTGGAAGACTTCTTTAAATGCCAAGGAGAGCCTTTTTGAAAGGCCGGTCATGCCTTTCAGGTTGACGAATGATCCTGCAACCTTCCTAAGGTTGATGGGTGACATATTGTGACCATTTCGCAAATTATTCATGGTGGTGTATTTGGATGATATCCTTATCTTCAACTAGAGTTAGGAAAAGCACCTCCACCACATTCAATAGGTCCTCCAAACACTATTGTAGCACAATTTGTATGCCGATTTGGAGAAATTATGTTTTCACATGAACCAGGTTCAATATGTAGGATATATTATTGATGAATGGGGGTGCATGTACAACCAGCCAAGATCCAGGTCATTCCATATTGGCCAGCACCAACCACTGTAATAGAGCTCCACAACTTTCTGGGCCTTGCCAATTTATACTGTAGGTTCGTGTTGGGGTTCTCTCATATCACTTGGCCTTTGAGTCAAGTCACCAAGGGAGGAGAAAATGAAAAATTATTTTGTTTTGAATCTCAATACAATGCATTCACAGAGTTGAATCATCGCCTCTTCTCTTCACTAGTGCTCACATTACCAGACTTGCAGCAACCATTTGAGATTGATAAATATGCCTCTGACTATGCTATTGGGGAAGTAATTTATTAGCAAGGGCATCCAATGGTATATCACAGTGAGACAACTTCAGAGATAGTCTGAAAGTATCATACTTATGAAAAAGAAATTTATTCCATTTTGTAGGCCTACGGACAAAGGAAGCATTAAATTTTTGGGAAGGAAAGGATCATCCACATAGATCATTGACCCCTTTAGTTCATCTAGACACAAGGGAGGTTGCAAAATAATCACCATCAGAAATGGTCCACACACCTACAATAGTTCCATTTCAACATCAATTAAAAGAATGGAAACCTAATAATGTTTTACATTGTCTTAGCTGACCATCGATCATGGTGTTAACCATTGTGCTTGAATATTATGGGAATGAGACTTCGAGTTGACCACATCTCTAAAAAAGTGACCTAGAATTCGACAACACATACCAATCACTCCTAGATGGTAAGAAAGCTCCAAATTGACATATCTAGGATGCACAGTTATGCCACCTGGGACACCTCTATGTCTCTTCAAGCGAGCGTGCCAAGATGATTTCAGAGGCGCATTACATTTGGGTCGCTGGAAATTTTGGGGTTGAGAAAATAGCTGCAGTACTACAAAAATATTTCTATGGGTTGAACCTTCAAAATGATGTTGGGAAGTACATCAGATCCTGCATTTCCTGTGCCATTTCCAAACCATCCATTAAGATGCAAGGCCTATATACTCCACTTCCTATCAATAGTCGACCTTGGGAATCCATCTCATGTATTACATGTCGAGCTTTCCTTCTACCAAGAATCACAATTAATGTGTTTTTGTGGTCATTGAAAAATTATCTAAAATGGCCATTATGGAAGCCTGCAAGAAGAATATTAAAGGAGAAGTCATTACTAAGCTCTTCTTTGAAAGATTATGTGTAAACTTTGGGATACAACTGTCCATTATCTCAGATCGGGCTAGCAGGTTCCTCAGTACATTTTGGTAAAGTCTTTGGTCGATGTTGGACACCAGGCTCACTAAGTCCATAACTTTCCACCCCCAAACTGATGGTCAGGTAGAGGTCATCAACATAATGATCGTAGACATTTTTTGCATCTACAACTTGAAGCATCTTCGAACATGGGATGAAATCCTGCCCTATTTTAGCACAGTTATAACGAAGCTCTCCACAGGTCAGTTGGCCACAACCCCTTTCATGTGGGTTTGTGATTCCAACCAATATGTCCCATTGATGTGGACATACCATTTACAGCTACTAAAGCATATTCAACTCATGTCCAGTCCAAAACCAACAAGGTGAACAACTTCATTGAGGACATTCAACACATCCGCGAATAGGTCCATGACATATTGGAGGGAGGCAATGCTTCACTAAGGATGGGATCTCTATGTCAGCCAGCAGTGTCACCTTCCATACAAAATCAAGCCCTTCACAGATGAGTTATTATGTGATATTACACTTCTTTATTTTTGTGATGTATTATTAGACCAACCATACTTGTGGCAGTGACATGTTTTGTATGATTCTAGGCCTCACATTGTTATTGTTACTTTTGGCAATAAGCCATACCGAATACCAGAAGTAGCAATGCCTACAACCATCTCTTTGATCACTATAAAACAATACAGTAAGTTCATTTCTAAATCCAGGAAATTTGTTTCCCTGATGATATGACCTCAGGACAAGAGGAAGAATTTGGCCATGACCTCCACACAGGGCTCCTCCACATGGTAACAACAGATGGAAAAGGTCATGGAGAAGCATGGGGACATATTCACCTCAACCGCAGGGGTACCTATGAATTTTCAGGTCAAGCATGTCGTCGATATGACCCCAGGTACACCGCCACCCAATGGAATGATCTATCAGTGCTATGTTCTGGGAAATGGAGAAATCAAGAGGCAAATTCAGGAGTTGATGTCGAAAGGTCAAATATACCGATTTCATCGCCGCATGGGAGCTTGATCTTGTTGGTGCAGAAGAAGGATGAGACTTGGAGACTCTTTATTGAATATCAGTCACTGAACAAGATGATTATCCGGAATATGTATCTGATCCCGCAGATTGATGAACTTCTAGACCAACTCAAGGGGACCAAATATTTCAGCAAGATCTACTTGAAGTCAGGGTATCACCAAGCACCATTTGAACCCTCCAATATGTGGAAGATGGAATTAAAAGCCAAGGAGGGCCTTTGTAAATGGTTGGTCATGCCTTTCAGGTTGACGAATGCTCCCAAAACATTCATGATGCTCATGGTCGACATCTTGTGACCATTCAACAACTGATTCATGGTGGTGTATTTGGACGACATTCTGATCTTTAGTTATATTTGGGAAGAACACCTCCACCAGATTCAACATGTCCTCCAAACATTGCGCAACTCAATTTTTGTGAAAATTTGGAGAAATGCACATTTGGCATGACCCAGGTTCAATATATGGGATACATTATTGATGAACAGGTGGTGCATATGGACCCAAACAAGATCCAAGTCATTTGGGATTGGCCAACACCAAAAAATTTAGCAAAGATCCATAACTTTCTAGGTCTGGCCAACTTATATCACAGGTTCATGTTGGGCTTCTCTCATATCACTTGGACTTTGAGTCAAGTCACCAAGGGAGGTGCGAAAGAAAAAATATTTTTCTCTCAATTTTAATATAGTGCGTTCACAGAGTTAAATACTGACCTCTTCTCTGCACCAATGCTCACATTACCAGACTTGTAACAACTATTTGATATTGAGATATATTCTTGTGACTATGTTATTGGTGAAGTACTTACTCAGCAGGGGAATCAAGTGGCATATCAGAGTGAGACACTTCCCAACACAGTCTGAAATTATCCCACATATGACAAAGAAATGTATTGAATTGTGCAAGTCTACTTACAATGGAAGCAATACATTTTTGGGAAGGAAATAGTCATCCACACAAATCACTAACCACTGCAATTCATACAAACACAAGGGATGTTGTTGAATGATCGCCATCATAGATGGTCTACATATCTACAAAAATTGCATTTGAGCATCAAGTACAAGAACGAAAACACCAATAATGTTGCAGATTTCCTTAGCCGACCACCAATCGTGCTGCTAACCACTGTGCTCCACTCTTGTGAGCACGAGGTTTCAATTTCGCCTCATCTATACAAAATTGATCCAAAATTTGATAGCACATTCCACATGCTCTTCGAGGGTAATAAAGTTCAAAATTTTCAACTCCAGGAGGCACTGTTATGCCACCTGGGGCACCTCTGTGTTCCTTCAAGAGAGTGTGCCAAGATGACTTGGCAAGTACACTACAGCCTAGTCTTTGGAATTTTCGTGGTTGAGAAAATAGTGGCAGTACTGAAAAATTATTTCTATTATTTGAACCTTTGACGTGATGTTGGAAAGTGCATCAGATCCTGCACTTACTACACCATTTCCAAACTGACCATCAAGAAGCAAGGAATACATATTGCGCTGCCTACCCCAAGTTAACCTTGGGAATCCATATCCATGGATTACATGTCGATCCTTCCTTCTACCTAGCATGGAAACGACTGTGTTTTTTTGGTCATCGATATATTATCTAAAATGGCCGCTATAGCAGCATGTAAGAAGAATATCACAGCAGAATTAACTGCTAAAATCTTCTTTCAATGAGTGTGGGTATACTATGGGATACCATAATACATTATCTCAGATCAGGATAACAGGTTCCTTAATACATTTTAGTTAATTCTCCGGTCACTGATGGAAACCAAGATCACTAAGTCCACAACTTTCGACCCCCAAACTGATGGCCAAACAGAGGTCATCAACAAAATGGTCGTACACATTTTGAGCATGTATAACTGAAATCATCCACGCACATTACATGGAAGCCTCCTCTATGTCCATCACAGAAATAACTGGGATTTCCACAGCTCAACTGGCCACACACCCTTTCAAATGGGTTTGGGATTCCCTCCACTATGTCCCAATAATGTGGCCATAGCAAGTGCAGCTACTAAGGAGGATTTGACTCATGTCGAGTCTGAAGCCAGGAAGGCAAAAGACTTCATTGAGAACATTCAACACATCTGCCACTATGTCCATGAAATATTGGACATAGCTAATGCTAAGTACAAGAAGTGACATGATTTGCATCAGGTGCCACAGAAGTTCTATGTGGACGACAAAGTTTCGTTATATTTGTAGAAAGAGCACCTCGTTGGTCCCCATCGCAAGCTTCTCCTATTGTGATATGGGCCATACACCATCACCAAGGTGGTAGGGGACAATGCCTTCAAGCTTAGTATTCCACAATTCCTTGGTACGCACCAAGTGTTCCATGTGGACCACCTTCAAGCCTACTTTTCACCATTGCTAAACACATCCGACATTGCAGAACAACTCACACCAACAGAGTTTAACTGAGACTACATGGAACAAACCACAACTGATTGGATCATGGACACAGAGATCAAGAACAAACGCCAGCAAAGTATCCAGCTATATCAAGTTTTCAAAGAATGAAAACTTCTTCACCAGGGCAAGTGGTTAACCACAAACTAGATTCAACAGAAATTTCCTCATCTTATGGAGGAACTTAATGCAATGGACATCATTACTTCCTAATGGGGGAGGATTGATCTAGGTGGATATTGGTGGCCACCCACCTATTCCACTAGGACCCCCACTATTGTTTCATTCATTTTTTAATTGTAGCACAATTTACTATTTTTGGCATTTTTTCGGGTCCTGAAATTCCGAAGTTGCTTTGAGGCCCTAAATGAAGTTTTTTGAGAAAACCAAAACCAACATTGGTATTTCACCATTTTTGGTCACTTGAAAGTTCTATTCCCCAGATATATATTTCTAACGTGGTATTATGCGCGTCAAACGAAGGTCTTATGCCAAAGCTACATCCCTAGGAAGTTGATGTACTAATTTACCCAAATAGGGCCCATATTCTTGAAATTTCATCTCCTAGGGTTAGGTTTTGGGAGTTTTAGGGTTTTCCATTGTCTCTCAATAATAGATAGGCCTTTGAGCCACATTGTAAGACAGTTAAGAGGCATGTAGCCACCACATCTATTCTCAGAGATAAACTACCATCACCCAAGCTAGTTTATTTTTCATTATAACTGTAATCATTTTTTAGTATTTAATATTAATGAAATGAAGTGTTATTCCTCCTACCTCTATATGTTTATGTTAATTTCTATATTTTATTGAATTTCTGGATAAGTTTGAATAAAAAATAGTGCAGTTAATATAATTTAAGTGCATCAATTACAAAACATCTATTGAAACCTCTATCTTTCCACCTTTTCTAGAAACCTTTGTTAGAGAAAAACAATGGAGAAATTCTTTGGGGAGGTCCCTCAAATACATCTAGTAGAAAGCGTTTTCCTTGTTATGAATCAAGATTCGAGATATTTTTTAATTAGAATTAGAAATATACAATGTGCCACATAAGATCTTTTTGGAATGATGTTAATCAAGCATAGAGTTGATAAACGGACGATATAAACATAACCATTTATTTTATTTCCTAAATGCATCCACCAGGGGCATCTAATAACATCAAAGCATCACTAGATTGTCATATAAGGAAGGTTAGTTCACCTTCAAATATGATAACCCTAGGGCATACATTATTTAAACTCATATTTTTAACATCATAAACATTTTAAACCATGTGAATTTTACACCGTATGGATGTAACTAAAAATCAAGATTGATGTAGGTACTCAAAATACTAAGAGATTGAGTAATTACTAAGCATGCTCCTTAACTCCCTATTTAAAAATTCATAGTTATATGCCAAAATATTCCTAAGATGAAGAAAAATAGTATTAAGAACAAATAAGCTCATATACTATAATATTACTAACCTCTAAACATCACAACATCATTTAAAACAATTCACATTAGTCTCAAAACAATCCGTGGAAAAGAAATTGAAAACTATCAATAAGTATGGTGGTGATTATTTTCTTTCTTAAAAACGGAAAATATAAGACCAAATCATGATATAAATGAACGCATAAAACAATAATAGTTTTGCATAACCTTTCAATAAAATTATCATTATATACAAAAATTTTCCTTGCACAGGAAACACAAGTTACCTAGAATAAGGAAAATGACTATCTCCTTCATTCGGAAAGTCATTGTAAATAAACTAGAAAATAAAAATCAATCAAAATACTCATCAAGAATAATCCTATTAATGAATATAGTTTTCCATTAATTATAGTTAATACCCCTCATATTATCATCCCAAACTTTAAAACCTTCAAATTCAACCAAAATGGTCCACTACAAGACATGGATTTTTTTGTGAAGAAAACTAGCAACTAAAAATTGTGCTTATGGATTTAACGAGGAAAACTAGTAATGAGGTTAATATTATCCTTTATTAAAAAATCAAGAACATCCCAAAATGCTAAAAACTTTGAATTTTAATTGAACCATTGTATTTCCACACACACTGCAAACTAATTCGACATAACAACACTCACACCCACTAACATCTACAATGGAATGTTATTATAATAATTAATGCAAATATATGTTTTTTATTAAAGATGAATGGATCCATAACTAAAGAAAAAGAGAAATACACTTCAATTTTCACGAATTGGGCTCGAAGGCTACTAACTCGGTGTGAGCAATATTTCTCTCCATTATAAGCAAATTTTCTGTAAATGCCACGCCATGTTGGGCTATAAAATGAGTCTAGAAAATATTATTTGTTCAATGTTTTCAAGTCAAATCATGATCGAAGAAATCCACTATTGACTTGTAAATTCTTAGCACTTTTTTTACTACAGCAAATCCACTGTTGAGTTGTAAATTCTTAGCACTTTTTTTACTACTCGATACAATATAAGAAGACACCCCTTTTTTTTTTCAATTTCTCAAGAATGCTTTCCAGCTCTATGATCAATGCTTCGAGCTTTGTGATCTTTAACTTCTACCGTAAGTATCAAAGTCATTATCTACTTTTATATTTCATTTCTGATAGTATATTTCTTATTAGACAACAAATTATGGATTTTTGGAAAATGTAAAAGAGCGAACAATATACAAGGATGCAAGAGCATGTATGTATTCTTGGTGCTTGTTGTCACACTACAATTCTTTTTTGATATCTTCATGGATTATCTATAAGTTGATTTTTTTTCATAAATTTTTCTTTTTTAAGAACTTTGTATTTTCAATTTTTTTTTATGGTATGGATTTAACTTTCATGAAATTTTCTAGAATATTCTTAAATATTAAGATTTGTTTTCAAAATAGCTATGTCTTTTTCCATTGTTATTTAAATTGATTAATTAAAAAATATGACATTAAATGAGTTATGATTTTTGTAGCATTTGGTATTAATAAACTATTGTATTTTCCTATGATATTGTAAAAATACCTATTTACAAGTTAAGAATATCCATGATAAAATGGAGTTATAATTTAGTTAATTCCAATGATTATTTAAATCTCAGCAATGCTAGATGTATCATGACTTAAAGTGATCTCTATTGACATTGTCAAACCATTTAACTTTTATAGTTGTGTTAATTACATAAAATTTAGAGTATGCTTATGTCAATCCATTTGGACCATCCTATTTTTATCATCTTGTAAACTTAATATATTAGGTGGTATTTCCCTATAAAGCTTACATCCTTTCATTAAATTCAAAATGAATATGTTTACATATCTTTTAAAATAACCATAACAACTACCTCATCATCATGACATAATTTATAACTCTAAAATTTAAGAGTAAAAGAGGTGAACATTATTTATAAATATATCATATTAGTTAAATAAATTGAAATAACTTTTTAATAATTGAAAAGATTTGGGATTTTGGATCATTTCATTATTTAGACATTTAAAAAATTGTTGTAATACTTTTTTTGTTTTGATTTTTATGAATTGATTTTTTCTAACCATTAATAATCTCTTATATGGTTGGTAAATGTTGACAGGCAATTAAAAAAGTTATCTTATACATATCCCATTGTCTAGAAAAATGAAAATAAAAAATAATTAAAGTAACATATATACATTTAAAAGAATATGTAACAAGGTTCTTGATCGTAGAGATTCACTCTCACTTTACCATGGAGATTATTATCCTCTAAATAGTCTTTCTTACAATACCATAAACCAATAACACACCACATGTCCAAAAACCATATCTCATAGTCATATGACATTTTTTCCCAATTAATCAATTTAATTAAAATATTATAAAGTACATAACTACATATGACAAAAATATTGACCTTTAATCTATAGTTAAAAGTATTCAAAATTATTCCATAAAAATTTAATCTCATAATTATCAATAATAAAATTAAAATAGTAAAAATATTATAACACACCAATAAACAAATCTAATAAAACCTTCACCATTAATTTAAAAAAATTTACAAAACAGCCTTTAACATATTTTTAAATTGCATAATAAATTACATATAAAAATTCTACTTCCATTTAAATTAACTCATTAACAAATATTGAAGTATAATACCAATGATTATAACTTTTATTACCAATCCCAATACATTAACTCATTAACAAATATTGAAGTATAATACCAATGATTATAACTTTTATTACCAAACCCAGTACATGTATAATACCAATGATTATAACTTTTATTACCAAACCCAATACTTCCTTACCTTCCCCTTCTTATCAAAATAGCTTTAAATTCTACTTCCATGTAAATTAACTCATTTACAAATATTGATGTAGAATACCAATTATTATAACTTTGATTAAAAATCCCAATACTACATTACCTTGCCCTTTTGTCAAGATAACTTTATCCTCGTGTTTAATGTTGACTATCAACCTAATTCCCGTCTCCACTCACAAATTTGGACCAAAATCCTCCTAAAAAGACTAAAGTGAAACCATCAAATGAATGAGGAGGCCACTGCATTTTGTCCGATCACACCGCCTCATGCGATCAAAAAATTTCCATCAAAATTAGCACAATCCACCGATGTTAAATCAATTGAGGATTCTGCAGTTTCAAGGAATCTCAAAATTTCTGTTGCATTTGAGAGCTTTTATACATCTCCACGGTGCACCACTAATCAGGGATTGGGGTTCAGATTCTATCATCAAATTCCAATCACTGAATTTTCACTTCCAGGACATCATCAGATTCCAGTTTAATCCCGTCCTCTGCTTCTAATCTGAATTGGTTTTAGAATTTTTTGGATTGTCTATTGGGATCAGAGATCATGAGAAGTTCAGAGTCGAGTTTTCGCTGCCTGTACCTGCAGTCGCTTCTCGGAACCTTCGATCGGCTGAAGAGGCGTAGCAGCGATATAAAAAGTTGGAGCAATATAAGGCTCGCAGCGGACGCTTCATTGGCATTGGCAGCAAGCCCGAGGGCAGCTTGGCCTCATGGGTTGATGAGTAAAATTTCCTGCGATGAGAAGAATCGAAAGATTCTAAGAAGGATCCTTGGCCGAAAGAAGTTCCGAAGGATAAAGGCGGAGAGGGCCAGATCTCAATTGTATTCTCTCTCGCAGTCCAGGCTGAGGGATGCCGTTCAGAATAAGAAATCACGCTCAGAGGAGTGGAAGAGGTTATATGTGATGAGGAGACGATTATTATTATGTCGGCCGTCAGGTAAGAGATTCGAACCTGTGCCCGCCTCTGTGATTGCTAGGATGCTGGTAAGCAGGCGCATGAAGCACTTGCAAAGACTCATCCCTGGAGCAAAATCGATCGACACTTGTTGCTTATTGACAGAAACAGCGGATTATATCGTTGCCCTAAAAACACAGGTAGATGTACTGCAATCTTTAGTGAATAATTCTGATATACACCCACTTTGAATTTTTTTTAGGTCCGTGTCTAAAAGAATCCGATTTGCTTCAAATTATGCACCTGGGTGCTCTCTTGGGATATATATGGAATTTTGTTGAGGCCGAGAGTTCATCGAAACAGCCATTCTTTAACAGCCCACGTTTGCAGCAGCTTGCTGGTCATCCTTTCAAGAAAACATGTGTATGTGGATTTGCTTAACCAGTAACCGGCGACAATTAGGTTCTACCTGTGTCGCTGTGTAAGCAGTAAAATATGGCTTAACTCACATCTGATGTTTCACCATTTTCAACAGGTATACAGGCCTGGACACGATATCAGCTCTTTTTGTTTTTGCTTGCCACCGTTACAATTTTCTTTCAACTTACCAGTATTCAATTTATCTTTCATCTTCCTATTCAACATGGATGCCTCCCACTGACTGTGCAGTCCCAATCTGTCTTTAGAATGTTGATCTCTAATGCCTTTCTCTTCAGCAGTTAGGCCATGATACATGCGTGATAAAATTCATTCTGTTTCTGTAATTTGGCGTTGCTGTAATCAAGTTAGTTTGCTTGCTGGGTATAAAGAAATATAGTAAGAATGTTTTAAAACAACTCAGTGTATTGTGGATGGTTACGTCCTGGAAATGAAAAATCATCAAAACTATAATTGTGAATTATTATCATGCTTAATATGATTTTATATATATTGCAAAGTGTTCTCAATTAGACCTCATACATCCTGCTTATTGAAAGAAACAGCCGATTATGTCGTTGTCCTAAAAACCCAGGTAGAGGTACTACAATCTTTAGTCAATAATTATGATATACACCCACTTTGAAATTTTGTTGTCTGTGTCTAAAAAAATCCGATTTGGTTCAAATTATGACTCTTGGTGCTCTCTTGGGATATATATCGAATTTTATTGAGGCTGAAATTCATTCAAACAGCGAATCTGTTTCTGTAATCTGTCGTTGCTGTGCTCCATTCCAGATAAAGTTATTTTGCTTCCTAAGTAGCATGATTTATTAGGTAAGAAAATAAGGTGCCTGTCATAATATGTCTTATTTTTTTTAAAACAGGTTGTATCCTTAGTTCAGTTTCTCAACACAAGAAATAGAGTAGGGATGTTACGTCCTGGAAATGAGTGTATAGCTGGTGGTTACGTCCTGGAAATGAAAAATCATCAAAACTATAATTGTGAATTATTATCATGCTTAATATGATTTTATAGATACTGCAAAGTCTCCTCAATTAGACCTCATATATACTGCAAAATCTCTTATTAATATAAAAGTATTAGATCTTTTAGGGTAAAGATTGACATACCAAAAGATAATCACTGCGGCTGCATCTGACAATGTTAATCTTTATAGATTTGGTAAACGTAGATATTTACACTTGATTTCTCAATCCTGTGTGATATTAACTAGACCAAGATTCCTCTGGTGTGATTTATTAAATATGATATGGAAATTTCTCCTTTACGCATTAAACTCAATGAACTTAAAAAGAACAGTTTCATATTTAGAATTTTTTTAACATACATATTTTTATTTATTAAAACCAAAAAAAAATCAGCTATCCTTTTCAGAAATAAATATATATAATTACTTCTGTAGATAGTCTTAACTTTTCAGAATTTAATATATTTAAATTTATTTATATATTTGAAAACCTATTTTAAATTAAAAAAAATGATAATAACATCTCATTATCTCATTATCGTGATTGTAATAAAAAAAATAATAATAGCACTCCATTATCTCATTAGTGTGATTGTAAAAAAAATTGATAATAACACTTCGGATAGATATTTTACCCACTCGGACATTTTCCATATAATATAATTATTAAGATTTGAATAAGTTACGTTCTTCTGAAGTATTCTAGCAGATATTAATCTGCCTAGAAATAAATGTTGATAGTGTCTAAACCGAAGGGTGCTTACTCAAACTTGAAGCAATATAAATACAAATATAAAATAAAATATAGGTCGTTCGCTCGAAAAGTGTCCAAAAAAACTGTTGGAATATGTAATTCCAACTTGTCTTCAGTTGTGGTTCTTTCTATGTATAGATTTTGTTCCTATTTGATAGGTTAGTTTCTAGTTTGGTGTGAGGTTGAGATATTCTCTCAACCAAATTATTCTACATCTAAGATAGCTTCTCTATCTTGACTGTACCTCATGTATATATGTAACTTGATTTGATTAATGAAACATATAGCTTGTATGATCAGTTTCTAAGTTGGTATCAGAGCCCGTTTGGGCCTAGCCCTGGCCTTGGCCCCTCCTGGGCAAAGGGAAATAAAAAGTATTTGTATTGTTTTAGTTTTCTTGATTTGTCCAATCTGAACGCCATAGAAATTCGTTGTTTTCTGTTGTGAGCACTTTCGTGCTGCGGAGGGTCCGTAAAGGAGCCTCTGACTCTACTTGCAAGATGAGATGGGAGGCCATAGCGGAGGCGGAAGAACGGAGACTCAAGCGAGAGCTCGATGGTGCCATGCGCTGCTTGTCATAGGCGCATAGTCAGAAACCGATTGATCCCCAGCGATTAGAGTTGGATGGTGAAGATTGACTGGGTTTGTGTAAAATCCAAGTCCCTTAGTTTGCTTGTTGCGCAGGTTGAAGAGACCTCAATTGCGGATCTGCTGTGAAGTTTACGTTCGTTGGTGCCAGGCAGTGAGGTTCGAGGATCTGTCAATGGAAGTGTTGCTGCGTGTTATTCAGGAGCTGATTTGGTGCTGCAGGAGAGTGCAGTTGCATGAGCCAATAATCTTTCTCCCTCAATTTTTGTCATAACGTTGTGGGAGAAGCATTTTCTGGTTGAATTCCTGAGTTTTAATTTGGTGCAGTGAGCGTATATGTGAGGGAAATGGTCCTTAAAGAGGAGAAAGTGATGGAATTGATGCTCTGGGTCGATTTTTGTTGTCTGTTTTACGACATAGAGCTGTTGAATTGAAATTGAACATTCAAAGTGATGGATATGTGACTGTAGAAGATGCAGAGCCATTTATTTCCCTTCGAGCGGAGATCCGGGACGCTGAGGAAGAAATTCTTCCTACCCACCAGGTTATCGTAACGTCACGATTCCTCTTCACCATGATTACCATGGACCTGATTGTTTCCAGAGACGATTCTAACAGTAGAGCTGGCAGAGTCAGTTCTTCAGCTTCATTTGGAGATCGTGGACGCTCAGGCTAGGGCAACCGCTCGGAAGGCAATGGTGTCTCCAATCCAGGTTATGCTAATATCACAAATCCTCCTGCCAATGATGTCCACGTAATGGTCTCTAGTACTGAAACATATGAATTTATGGCAGGTAAAGTGTAGATCACTGTATTTGCATCTACTGATATAGGGCCGGGAATTTGGTCTAGAACCTTGATAGATGTCCATGTTGCTATATTACTGTTAGACTAGAATAACTATATGTTTTGCATCTCACAACACCTCATGATATAAGAGTTGTTGGTGCCTGCTTATAAGAGGCATTGAGAAATTCCTGGACCGAGCATGATTTATTTGTGTTGGAGACTATTGAGTTTGCAGATGACGAGGATGAGGAATTTCCACAATCGATGTTTGTTTCTGATGAAGTTGGATCATACACCTGATCTAGCGATGGGAGCTCGTAAGGAGTTGATGCTACTTGTATGCTAAGAAGTTGGAGAGCATTATGAAGATGGAGAAATCGTTTGAGATCATGAAGTGGGAGAAAGCTTGAAGCTGTGAGGTAAGAGGCAGAGATTTTTTTTTCCTTAAAAAGCAGACCGCGTTTTCTGGGGTTCATTAGGTTTCACTATTTTCAATCTTTGGCAACAAACTATTGAATATGCCAACCTCAATTATGGGCTTCATATCTGTTTTTTCGAAAGCCTGATTTAAGTGCTAGTGTTGTTCAAGTCTCGCTAGAGGTAGGTTTTATATCATATTTTGATCCTTTTTAGATTGTCTTTTGATATTTATAAAAAGTGCAATATGTAGAACCGGTTTCGGATTTTTGGTTCCCAATGGAAATTATTGAGATTGTGGAGGGAGTGAAGTTGTTGAGTAGTTTCCCTTTGCATCCAATTTCCGAGGAAAGCAACAACAATGAGAAGATGTTTGAGAGAATGGTATCAGACACTTACAGGGAAGCGTTTGAGAATCTTGTGAGGGCTCAGTTGGCTTCAGATGCTTTAACAGATGAATTTTATTTGAGGATTGAAAGGATGGCAACTGCCAAATGCCGAGAATATCTTCGCAATTGATGTGATCAATATTATCTATTTATATACAACAGTGCTGGATGCAGCCCATGTGGGAATGATTATGATGGCCAAAGTGTATAAAAATTCTCAAACTCCTGATAAGTAAGTGTTTCTGACACTTGTGGAGAGAGCAGCAACCACAGGACCTATTTGTCTAGATGGATCTTTGCCAGCATACCGTTTCGATAGAGGATCTGGGCAAGCTTCTCTTCCTAAAGCCTTGGAAAGAGTTCTACTTTTGGTATCATCGCAATAGGTTGGATGTTCAAATCCCTCGCGTTGGATTTTCCTTTATTGTGTTCATGCTGATGCTTAACTAAGAATATGGAATAGAGAAGAATGGAAGAAGATTTATGCATTTCAGATTTATGTATTTTTTATTAATAGATCTCAGTGCTCCCATGATGTCATGTTGCCAGTATTTAATATTTCTTTAAGAGTTGTCATGTGAGTAAGGTAAATCTGGTTGAAAGAATTGAGTTATTGTGACATTTATTTTGGCCAACTACTGTCATGAGTTTGAGTCTATGTTGGAATTGGCCATTCCAACAATAGAAAAATTTATTTGCAGAAATGATTTACTACCAGATATGATGAAGACATGATAATGAAATGGCATCTAAGAATAATGGTTGGAGCTACATCAGAGATTGGAGGATGATCAAGTTTGTGTGTGCCCATTGTAAGCCCAGTGTGATGGAAACATACCTGAATGTTCAATTGCGAGGAGATTAGTTTGATAATGGTTCTTCATTGTTGCAGCTGGTCACCGAGCATGAGGAGGCATGCTTGGAAGCAGTTACCTTGCCTTGATACTTTGAATAGGGGAAGTGGCATTACGCTGCGATTCCAGGGGAATTGGATACTGAAACAAGAATTTTTTGTGTATAAAATTGTTGAATTTTATGCATATTGACAGTGAATTTGTGGACGACGCAGGATTCGACCATGGAATCCTGGAGTATTGTTTCCCTTTGTGGCTGCGATGAGCCTTTGTGGCGATGATAAGCCTTTGTGGCTACGGTGAACCTTCGTGGCTGTGTTGAGCCTTTGTGGTTGTGGTGAGCCTTCGTGGCTATGGTGAGTCTTCGTGGTTGTGTTGAACCTTTGTGGTTGTGTTGAGCCTTCTAGCTGTGATAAGCCTTCGTGGTTGTGGTGAGCCTTCGTGGTTGTGTTGAGCCTTCGTGGCTATGATAAGCCTTGGTGGCTGAGTTGAGCCTTGGTGGCTACAGTGTATCTCCTCAAGGCTGAGCGCCGGAGCAGTGGAGGTGAATTACTTCTTGTCGAAATGTGAACTAGCAAGCAGGTTTAAAGATGTTGCTCATGCATGTTCATGTTCATGAATATGTTTATGGATATTGTATTACTGTCATGGTTATCGCTTATGCTTATATTGTAATTTGGTTGTTTTTTTTTTGGTATGGGTAAATATGGAGAAGTCTTGGAAATTTGTATAAATATTGAGATTTGCAACCTCAATATGATGTCATTCTATTAGAACTTGCAACTCTAATTTATGACACGTAAAACATGGAGACCAAGATGAGCTCGCCAAAGTATAATGAAGATGCCAAAGACTGAAAAGTACAAAGCCAAAGTAATGGTGTGTTCCAACATATGAATAGTGCGGTGTTCGTGGAGGTGAATGGTATGGTGAGCGGCAAAGGAGGATGGACAATCAAGTTTGTGAGGGTTTGTTTTGTGTGAGTTTCTTGGAATATACCAACAAGGTGAACAAATTCATTGAGGACATTCAACACATCTGCGAATAGGTCCATGACATATTGGAGGGAGGCAATGCTTCACTAAGGATGGGATCTCCATGTCAGCCAGCAGTGTCACCTTCCCTACAAAATCAAGCCCTTCACAGATGAGTTATTGTGTGATATTGAACTTCTTTATTTTTGTGATGTATTATTAGACCAACCATACTTGTGGCAGCAACATGTTCTGTACGATTCTAGGCCTCACATTGTTATCGTCACTTTTGGCAATAAGCCATACCGAATACCAGAAGTAGCACTGCCTACCACCTTCTCTTTGATCACTACAAAACAATACAGTAAGTTCATTTGTAAATCTGGGAAATTTTTTTCCCTGATGATATGACCTCAGGGCAAGAAGAATAATTTGGCCATGACCTCCACACAGGGCTCCTCCACACAGTAACAATAGATGGAAAATCTCATGGAGGAGCATGGGGACATCTTCACCTCAACCGCAGGGGTACCTATGCATTTTCAGGTCAAGCATGTCATCGATATGACCCCAGGTACACCGCCACCCAATGGAACAATCTATCACTGCTATGTTCTGGGGAATGGAAAAATCAAGAGGCAGATTCAGGAGTTGATGTTGAAAGGTCAAATCTACTGAGTTAATTGCGCTATGGGAACTTGATCTTGTTGGTGCAGAAGAAGGATGAGACTTGGAGACTCTTTATTGAACATCAGTCACTAAACAAGATGATTATCCAAAATAGGTATCTGATCCCACAGATTGATGACCTTCTAGACCAACTGAAGGGGACCAAATATTTCAGCAAGATCTACTTGAATTTAGGGTATCACCAAGCACCATTTGAACCCTCCAATATGTGGAAGATGGAATTCAAAGCCAAGGAGGGCCTTTTTGAATGGTTTTTCATGCCTTTCAGGTTGATGAATGCTCCCAAAACATTCATGAGGCTGATGGTCGACATCTTGCGACCATTCAACAACTGATTCGTGGTGGTGTATTTGGACGACATTTTGATCTTCAGTTAGATTTGGGAAGACCACCTCTACAAGATTCAATAGGTCCTCCAAACATTGCACAACTCAAGTTTTGTGTGAATTTTGAGAAATGCACATTTGGCATGACCCAGGTTCAATATATTGGATACATTATTGATGAACGGGTGGTGCATATGGACCCAACCAAGATCCAGGTCATTTGGGATTGGCCAACACCAAAAAATTTAGCAAAGATTCATAATTTTCTAGGTCTAGACAATTTATATCATAGGTTCGTGTTGGGCTTCTCTCATATCACTTGGCCTTTGAGTCAAGTCACCAAGGGATGTGCAAAAGAAAAATTATTTTTCTCTCAATTTCAATATAGTGCGTTCACAGAGTTACATATTGACCTCTTCTCTGCCCCAATGCTCACATTACCAAACTTGTAACAACTATTTGATATTGAGATAGATTCCTGTGACTATGGTATTGGTGAAGTACTTACTCAGTAGGGGAATCAAGTGGCATATCAAAGTGAGAAACTTCCCGACACAGTCTGAAATTATCCCACATATGACAAAGAAATGTATTGCATTGTGAAATTCTACTAACAATGGAAGCATTACATTTTTGGGAAGGAAATAGTCATCCACACAAATCACTAACCACTGCAGTTCATACAAACACAAGGGATGTTGTTGAATGATCACCATCATAGATGGTCTACATACCTACAAAAAATTCATTTGAGCATCAAGTACAAGAACGAAAACACCAATATTGTTGCAGATTTCCTTAGCTAACCACCAATCGTGTCGCTAACCACTGTGCTCCACTCTTGTGAACATGAGGTTTCAATTTGGCCTCATCTATATAAAATTGATCCAAAATTTGATAGCACATTCCACATGCTCTTCGAGGGTAATAAAGTTTCAAATTTTTACCTCCAGGAGGCACTATTATGCCACCTGGGGTACCTCTGTGTTCCTTCAAGAGAGTGTGCCAAGATGACTTGGCAAGCACACTACAGTCTAGTCTTTGGAAATTTCGGGGTTGAGAAAATAGTGGCAGTACTGAAAAATTATTTCCATTATTTGAACCTTTGACGTGATGTTGGAAAGTGCATCAGATCCTGCACTTACTACACCATTTCCAAACTGACCATCAAGAAGCAAGGAATACATATTGCGCTGCATACCCCAAGTCAACCTTGGCAATCCATATCCATGGATTACATGTCGAGCCTTCCTTCTACCTAGCATGGAAACGACTGGGTTTTTTTGGTCATCGATACATTATCTAAAATGGCCACTATGGCAGCATGTAAGAAGAATATCACAGCAGAATTAACTGCTAAAATCTTCTTTCAATGAGTGTGGGTACAAGCTATCTCAGATCGGGATAACACGTTCGTTAATACATTTTATTTAAGTCTCTGGTCACTGATGGAAACCAAGATCACTAAGTCCACAACTTTCCACCCCCAAAATGATGGCCAAACAGAGCTCATCAAGAAAATGGTCATACACATTTTTAGCATGTATAACTGAAAGCATCCATGCACATTACATGGAAGCCTACCCTATGTCCAGCATAGATATAACTGGGATTTCCACAGCTCAACTGGCCACACACCCTTTCAAATGGGTTTGGGATTCCCTCCACTATGTCCCAATAATGTGGCCATACCATGTGCAGCTACTGAGGAAGATTTGACTCATGTTGACTCTGAAGCGAGGAAGGAAAAAAACTTCATTGAGAACATTCAACACATCTGCCACTATGTCCATGAAATATTGGACATAGCTAATGCTAAGTACAAGAAGTGGCATTATTTGCATCAGGTGCCATAGAAGTTCTATGTGGACGACAAAGTTTCATTATATTTGTACAAAGAGCGCCTTTTTGGGCCCCACCGCAAGCTTCTCCTACTGTGATATGTGCCATATACCATCACCAAGGTGGTAGGGGACAATACCTTCAAGCTTAGTATTCCACAATTCCTTGGTACGCACCAAGTGTTCCATGTGGACCACCTTGAAGCCTACTTTTCACCATTGCTAAACACATCCGACATTGCAGAACAACTCACACCAACAGAGTTTAACTGAGACTACATGGAACAAACCACAACTGATTGGATCATGGACACACAGATCAATAACAAACGCCAGCAAAGTATCCAGCTATATCAAGTTTTCAATGAATGAAAACTCCTTTACCAGGGCAAGTGGTTAACCACATACTAGATTCAATAGAAATTTCGTCATCTTATGGAGGAACTCAATGCAATGTAGATCATTACTTCCTAATGGGGGAGGATTGATCTAGGTGGATATTGGTGGCCACCCACCTATTCCACTAGGACCCCCACTATTTTTTCATTCATTTTTTAATTGTAGCACAATTTACTATTTTTGGCATTTTTTCAGGTCCTGAACTTCCAAATTTGCTTTGAGGCCCTAAATGAAGTTTTTTGAGAAAACCGAAACCAGCATGGGTATTTCACCATTTTTGGTCACTTAAAAGTTCTATTCCCCATATAGATATTTCTAACGTGGTATTATGCGCGTCAAACGAAGGTCTTATGCCAAACCTACATCCCCGGGAACTTGATGTACTAATTTACCCAAACGGGGCCCATATTCTTGAAATTTCATCTCCTAGGGTTAGGTTTTGGGATTTTTAGGGTTTTCCATTGTTTCTCAATAATAGATAGGCCTTTGAGCCACATTGTAAGGCAGTTAAGAGGCATGTAGCCACCACATCTATTCTCAGAGATAAACTACCGTCGCCCAAGCTAGTTTATTTTTCATTATAATTGTAATCATTTTTTAGTATTTAATATTTATGAAATGAAGTGTTATTCCTCCTGCATCTATATGTTTATGTTAATTTCTATATTTTATTGCATTTCTGGATAAGTTTGAATAAAAAATAGTGTAGTTAATATAATTTAAGTGCATCAATTACAAAACATCTACTGAAACCTCTATCTTTCCACCTTTTCTAGAAACCTTTGTTATAGCAAAACGATGGAGAAATTCTTTGGGGAGGTCCCTCAAATACATCTAGTAGAAAGTGTTTTCTTTGTTATGAATCAAGATTCGAGATATTTTTTAATTAGCATTAGCAATATACAATGTGCCACATAAGATCTTTTTGGAATGATGTTAATTAGGCATAGAGTTGATAAACATAGGATATAAACATAACCGTTTATTTTATTTCCTAAATGCATCCACCAGGGGCATCTAATAACATCAAAACATCACTAGATTGTCATATAAGGAAGGTTAGTTCACCTTCAAAGATGATAACCCTAGGGCATACATGATTTAAACTCATGTTTTTAACATCATAAACATTTTAAACCATGTGAATTTTACACCGTATGGATGTAACTAAAAATCAAGATTGATGTAGGTACTCAAAATACTAAGAGATTGAGTAATTACTAAGCATGCTCCTTAACTCCCTATTTAAAAATTCATAGTTATATGCCAAAATATTCCTAAGATGAAGAAAAATAATATTAAGAACAAATAAGCTCATATACTATAATATGACTAACCTCTAAACATCACAACATCATTTAAAACCATTCACTTTAGTCTCAAAACAATGCGTGGAAAAAAAATTGAAAACTATCAATAAGTATGGTGGGGATTATTTTCTTTCTTAAAAAAGGCAAATATAAGACCAAATCATGATATAAATGAACGCATAAAACAATAATAGTTTTACATAACCTTTCAATAAAATTAGCATTATACACAAAAAATTTCTTTGCACAAGAAACACAAATTATCGAGAATAAGGAAAATGACTATCTCCTTCATTCCGAAGGTCATTGTAAATAAACTAGAAAATAAAAATCAATCAAAATACTCATCAAGAATAATCATATTAATGAATATAATTTTCCATTAATTATAGTTAATACCCCTCATATTATCATCCCAAACTTTAAAACCTTCAAATTCAACCAAAATGGTCCACTACAAGACATACTTGGATTTTTTTGTGAAGAAAACTAAGAACTAAAAAGTGTGCTTGTGGATTTAACCAGGAAAACTAGTAATGAGGTTGATATTATCCTTCATTAAAAAATCAAGAACGTCCCAAAATGCTAAAAACTTTGAATTTTAATTTAACCATTGTATTTCCACACACACTGCAAACTAATTCGACATAACAACACTCACACCCACTAACCAATGTTATTATAATAATTAATGCAAATATATTTTTTTTATTAAAGATGAATGGATTCATAACTAAAGAAAAAGAGAAATACACTTTAATTTTCACGAATTGGGCTCGAAGGCTACTAACTAGGTGTGAGCAATATTTCTCTCCATTATAAGTAAATTTTCTGTAAATGCCACGCCATGTTGGGCTATAAGATGAGTCTGGAAAATATTATTTGTTCAATGTTTTCAAGTCACTTTTTATTTTCCTGGAATCATGATCCAAGAAATCCACTATTGAGTTGTAAATTCTTAGCTCTTTTTTACTAGAACAAATCCACTATTGAGTTGTAAATTCTTAGCACTTTTTTTACTACTCGATACAATATAAGAAGACACCCCTTTTTTTTTCAATTTCTCAAGAATGCTTTCCAGCTCTATGAACAATGCTTCGAGCTTTGTGATCTTTAATTTCTACCGTATGTATCAAAATCATTATCTACTTTTATATTTCATTTCTGATAGTATATTTCTTATTAGACAACAAATTATGGATTCTTGGAAAATGTAAAAGAGCGAACAATATACAAGGATGCAAGAACATGTCTTCTTATGTATTCTTGGTGCTTGTTGTCACACTACAATTCTTTTTTGATATCTTTATGGATTATATAAGAGATAAGTTGAAATTTTTTTATAAATTTTTTTTTTTTTTTAAGAACTTTGTTTTTTCAATTTTTTGATGGTATGGATTTAATTTTAATGAAATTTTCTAGAATATTCTTAAATATTAAGAGTTGTCTTCAAAATAGTTATGTCTTTTTCAAGTGTTATTTAAATTGATTAATTAAAAAATTTGACATTAAATGAGTTATGATTTTTGTAGCATTTGGTATTAATAAACTATGGTATTTTCCTATGATATTGTAAAAATACTTATTTACAAGTTAAGAATATTTATGATAAAATGGAGTTATAATTTAGTTAATTCCAATGATTATTTAAATCTCAGCAACGGTAGATGTATCTTGACTTAAAGTCATCCCTATTGGCATTGACAAACCATTTAACTTTTATAGCTGTGTTAATTACATAAAATTTAGAGTATGCTTATGTCAATCTATTTGGACCATCCTATTTTTATCATCTTGTAAACTTAATATATTAGGTGGTATTTCCCTATAAGGCTTACATCTTTTCATTAAATTCAAAATGAATATGTTTACATATCTTTCAAAATAACCATAACAACTACCTCATGATGAGGAACATGACATAGTTTATAACTCTAAAATTTAAGAGTAAAAGAGGTGAACATTATTTCTAAATATATCATATTAGTTAAATAAATTGAAATAAATTTTCAATAATTGAAAAGATTTGGGATTTTGGATCATTTCATTATTTAGGCATTTAAAAAATTGTTGTAATACTTTTTTTGTTTTGATTTTTATGAATTGATTTTTTGTAACCATTAATAATCACTTATATGGTTGGTAAATGTTGACAGGCAATTAAGAAAGTTATCTTATACATATCTCATTGTCTAGAAAAATGAAAATAAAAAATAATAAAAAATAATTAAAGTAGCATATATACATTCAAAAGAATATGTAACAAGGTTCTTGATCGTAGAGATTCACTCACACTTTACCATGGAGATTATTATCCTCTAAATAGTCTTTGTTACAATACCATAAACCAATAACACACCACATGTCCAAAAAACCATAGCTCTTAGTCATATGGCATTTTTTCCCAATTAGTCAATTTAATTAAAATGTTATAAAGTACATAACTACATATGACAAAAATCTTGACCTTTAATATATAGTTAAAAATATTCAAAATTATTCCATGAAAATTTAATCCTAGTATCCACCTCATAATTACATATAAAAATTCTACTTCCATTTAGATTAACTCATTAACAAATATTGAAGTATAATACCAATGATTATAACTTTTATTACCAAACCCAATACTTCCTTACCTTCCCCTTTTTATCAAAATAACTTTAAATTCTACTTCCATCTAAATTAACTCATTTACAAATATTGATGTAGAATACCAATTATTATAACTTTGATTACAAATCCCAATACTACATTACCTTGCCCTTATATCAAGATAACTTTATCCTCGTGTTTAATGTTGACTATCAACATAATTCCCGTCTCCACTCACAAATATGGACCAAAATCCTCCTAAAAAGATTAAGTGAAATCATCAAATGAATGAGGAGGCCACTGCTTTCTGTCCGATCACACCGCCTCATACGATCAAAAAATTTACATCAAAATTAACACAATCCACCGATGTAAAATCAATTGAGGATTCTGCGGTTTCAAGGAATCTCAAAAATTTTGTTGCATTTGAGACCTTTTATACATCTCCACGGTGCACCACTAATCAGGGATTGGGGTTCAGATTCTATCATCAAATTCCAATCACTGAATTTTCACTTCCAGGACATCATCAGATTCCAGTTTAATCCCGTCCTCTGCTTCTAATTTGAATTGAGTTTAGAATTTTTTGGATTGTCTATTGGGATCAGAGATCATGAGAAGTTCAGAGTCGAGTTTTCGCTGCCTCTACCTGCAGTCGCTTCTCCGAACCTTCGATCGGCTGAAGAGGCGTAGAAGCGATATAAAAAGTTGGAGCAATATAAGGCTCGCAGCGGACGCTTCATTGGCATTGGCAGCAAGCCCGAGGGCAGCTTGGCCTCATGGGTTGATGAGTAAAATTTCCTGCGATGAGAAGAATCGAAAGATTCTGAGAAGGATCCTTGGCCGAAAGAAGTTCCGATGGACAAAGGCGGAGAGGGCCAGATCTCAATTGTATTCTCTCTCGCAGTCCAGGCTGAGGGATGCCCTTCAGAATAAGAAAACACGTTCAGAGGAGTGGAAGAGGTTATATGTGATGAGGAGACGATTATTATTATGTCGGTCGTCAGGTAAGAGATTCGAACCTGTGCCCGCCTCTGCGATTGCTAGGAGGCTGGTAAGCAGGTGCATGAAGCACTTGCAGAGACTCATCCCTGGAGCAAAATCGATGGACACTTGTTGCTTATTGACAGAAACAGCGGATTATATCGTTGCCCTAAAAACACAGGTAGAGGTACTGCAATCTTTAGTGAATAATTCTGATATACACCCTCTTTGAATTTTTTTATGTCTGTGTCTAAAAAAATCCGATTTGCTGCAAATTATGCACCTTTGTGCTCTCTTGGGATATATATGGAATTTTATTGAGGCCGAGAGTTCATCCAAATAGCCATTCTTCAACAGCCCACGTTTGCAGCAGCTTGCTGGTCATCCATTCAAGAAAACATGTGTATGTGGATTTGGTTAACCAGTAACCGGCGACAATTAGGTTCTACCTGTGTCGCTGTGTAAGCAGTAAAATATGGCTTAACTCACATCTGATGTTTCACCATTTTCAACAGGTATACAGGCCTGGACACGATATCAGCTCTTTTTGTTTTTGCCTGCCACCGTTACAATTTTCTTTCAACTTACCAGTATTCAATTTATCTTTCATCTTCCTATTCAACATGGATGCCTATCACTGACTGTGCAGTCCCAATCTGTCTTTAGAATGTTGATCTCTAATGCCTTTCTCTTCAGCAGTTAGGCCATGATACATGCGTGATAAAATGCATTCTGTTTCTGTAATTTGGCGTTGCTGTAATCAAGTTAGTTTGTTTGCTGGGTATAAGGAAATATAGTAAGGATGTTTTAAACAACTCAGTGTATTGTGGATGGTTACGTCCTGGAAATGAAAAATCATCAAAACTATAATTGTGAATTATTATCATGCTTAATATGATTTTATAGATACTGCAAAGTGTTCTCAATTAGACCTCATAGATCCTGCTTATTGAAAGAAACAGCCGATTATGTCGTTGCCCTAAAAGCCCAGGTAGAGGTACTGCAATCTTTAGTGAATAATTATGATATACACCCACTTTGAATTTTTGATGTCTGTGTCTAAAAAAATCCGATTTGGATCAAATTATGACCCTTGGTGCTCTCTTGGCATATATATCGAATTTTATTGAGGCTGAAATTCATTCAAACAGCGAATCTGTTTCTGTAATCTGTCGTTGCTCTGCTCCATTCCAGATAAAGTTATTTTGCTTCCTAAGTAGCATGATTTATTAGGTAAGAAAATAAGGTGCCCGTCATAATATGTCTTATTTTTTTAAGAACAGGTTGCATCCTTAGTTCAGTTTCTCAACAGAAGAAATAGAGTAGGGATGTTTTAAAACAACTGAGTGTATAGCTGGTGGTTATGTCCTGTAAATGAAAAATCATCAAAACTATAATTGTGAATTATTATCATGCTTAACATGATTTTATAGATACTGCAAAGTCTCCTCATTTAGACCTCATATATACTGCAAAATCTCTTATTAATATAAAAGTATTATATCTTTTCGGGTAAAGATTGACATACCAAAAGATAATCACTGCAGCTGCATCTGACAATGTTCATCTTTATAGATTTGGTAAACATAGATATTTACACCTGATTTTTCAATCCTGTGTGATATTGACTAGACCAAGATTCCTCTGGTGTGATTTATTAAATATGATAAGGAAATTTCTCCTTTATGCATTAAACTCGATGAACTGAAAAAGAACAGTTTCATATTTAGAATTTTTTTAACATACATATTTTTATTTATTAAAACCAAAAAAAAATCAGCCATCCTTTTCAGAAATAAATATATATAATTACTTCTGTAGATAGTCTTAACTTTTTAGAATTTAATATATTTAAATTTATTTATATATTTAAAAACCTATTTTAAATTAAAAAAATGATAATAACATCTCATTATCTCGTTATCGTGATTGTAATAAAAAAAATAATAATAACACTCCATTATCTCATTAGTGTGATTGTAAAAAAAATTGATAATAACACTTCGGATAGATATTTTACCCACTCGGACATTTTCCATAGAATATAATTATTAAGATTTGAATAAGTTACGTTCTTCTGAAGTATTCCAGAAGATATTAATCTGCTTAGAAATAAATGTTGATAGTGTCTAAACCGAGGGGTGCTTACTCAAACTTGAAGCAATATAAGTACAAATATAAAATAAAATATAGGTCGTTCGCTCGAAAAGTGTCCAAAAAAACTGTTGGAATATGTAATTCCTACTTGTATTCAGTTGTTGTTCTTTTTATGTATAGAGTTTGTTCCTATTTGATAGGTTAGTTTCTAGTTTGGTGTGAGGTTGAGATATTCTCTCAATGAAATTATTCTGCGTCTAAAATAGCTTCTCTATCTTGACTGTACCTCATGTATATATGTAACTTGATTTGATTAATGAAACATATAGCTTGTACGATCCATTTCTAAGTTGGTATCGGAGCCCGTTTGGGCCTGGGGTTGGCCTTGGTCCCTCCTGGGCCAAGGGAAATAAAAAGTATTTGTATTGTTTTAGTTTTCTTGATTTGTCCAATCTGAACGCCATAGAAATTAGTTGTTTTCTGTTGTGAGCACTCCCGTGCTGCGGAGGGTCCATAAAGGAGCCTCTGTCTCTACCTGCAAGATGAGATGGGAGGCCATCGCAGAGGCGGAAGAACGGAGACTCAAGCGAGAGCTCGATGGTGCCATGCGCTGCTTGTCACAGGCGCATAGTCAGAAACTGATTGATCCCCAGCGATTAGAGTTGGATGGTGAAGAGTGACTGGGTTTGTGTAAAATCCAAGTCCCTTAGTTTGCTTGCTGCGCCAGTTGAAGAGACCTCAATTGTGGATCTGCTGTGAAGTTTACATTCGTTGGTGCCAGGCAGTGAGGTTCGAGGATCTGTCAATGGAAGTGTTGTTGCGTGTTATTTAGGAGCTGATTTGGTGCTGCAGGAGAGTGCAGTTGCATGAGCCGACGATATTACTCCCTCACTTTTTGTCATAACGTTGTGGGAGAAGCATTTTCTGGTTGAATTCCTGAGTTTAATGTTGGTGCAGTGAGCGTATATGTGAGGGAAATGGTCCTCAAAGAGGAGAAAGTGATGGAATTGATGCTCTGGGTCGATTTTTGTTGTCTTTTTTACGACATAGAGCTGTTGAATTGAAATTGAACATTTAAAGTGATGGATATGTGACAACAGAAAATGCAGAGCCATTTATTTCCCTTCGGGTGGAGATCGGGGACGTTGAGGAAGCAATGCTTCCTACCCACCAAGTTATCATATTGTCACGATTCCTCTTCACCATGATTACCATGGACCTGATTATTTCCAGAGACGATTCTGACAGTAGAACTGGCACAGTCAGTTCTTCAGCTTCATTTGGAGATCGTGGATGCTCAGGGCAGGGAAACCGCTCGGAAGGCAATGGTGTCTCCAATCCAGGTTATGCTAATATCGCAAATCCTCCTGACAGTGATGTCCACATAATGGTCTCTGGTGTTGAAAGATATGAATCTATGGCAGATAAAGTGTAGGTCACTGTATTTGCGTCTACTGATACAGAGCCGAGCATTTGGTCCAGAACCTTGATAAATGTCCATGTGGCTATATTACTGTTAGACTAGAATAACTATATGTTTTGCATCTCACAGCACCTCATGAGATAAGAGTTGTTGGTGCCTGCTTCTAAGAGGCATTGATAAATTCGTGGACCGAGCATGATTTATTTGTGTTGGAGACTATTGAATTTGCAGATGACGAGGATGAGGAATTTCCACAATCGATGTTTGTTTCTGATGAAGTTCGATCATACACCTAATCTAGCGATGGGAGCTCGTAAGGAGTTGATGCTACTTGTATGTTGAGAATTTGGAGAGCATTATGAAGATGGAGAAATCATTTAGGTCATGAAGTGGGAGAAATCTTGAAGCTGTGAGGTAAGAGGCAGAGATTTTTTTTTCCTTGAAAAGAAGACCGCGTTTTCTGGGGTTCATTAGGTTTCACTATTTTCAATCTTTGGCAACAAACTCTTCAATATGACGACCTTAATTATGGGCTTCATATCTGTTTTTCGAAAACCTGATTTAAGTGCTAGTGTTGTTCAAGTCTGGCTAGAGGTAGGTTTTATATCATATTTTGATCCGTTTTAGATTGTCTTTTGATATTTATTTCAAGTGCAATATGTAGAACCAGTTATGGATTTTTGGTTCCGAGTGGAAGTTATTGAGATTGTGGAGGGAGTGAAGTTGTTGGGCAGTTTCCCCTTGCATCCAATTTCCGAGTAAAGCAACAACGATGAGAAGATGTTCGGGAGGATGGTATCAGACACTTACAGGGCAGCGTTCGAGAATCTTGTGAGGGTTTAGTTGGCTTCAGATGCTTTAACGGATGAATTTTATTTGAGGATTGAAAGGATGGAAACTGTCAAATGCCAAGAATATCTCCACAATTGATGTGATCAATATTATCTATTTATATACAACAATGCTGGATGCAGCCCATGTGGGAATGATTATGATGCCCAAAGTGTATAAAACTTCTCAAACTCCTGATAAGTAAGTGTTTCTGACACTTGTGGAGAGAGCAGCAACCACAAGAGCTATTTTTCTAGATGGATCTTTGCCAGCATACCGTTTCGATAGAGGATCTAGGTGAGCTTCTCTTCCTAAAGCCTTATAAAGAGCTCCGCTTTTGGTATCATCATAATAGGTTGGATGTTCAAATCCCTCAGGTTGGATTTTCCTTTATTGTGTTCATGTTGATGCTTAACTAAGCATATGGAATAGAGAATAATAGAAGAAGATTTATGCATTTCAAATTTATGTATTTTTTATTAATAGATCTCGGTGCTCCCATGATGTCATGTTGCCAGTGTTTAATAGTTCTTTAAGAGTTGTCATGTGAGTAAGGTAAATCTGGTGGAAAGAATTGAGTTATTGTGACATTTAGTTTGGCCAACTACTGTCATGAGTTTGAGTCTATGTTGGAATTGGCCATTCAAACAATAGAAAAATTTATTTGTAGGAATGATTTACTACCAGATATGATGAGGACATGAGAATGAAATGGCATCTAGGGATAATGGTTGGAGCTACATTAGAGATTGGAGGATGATCGAGTCTGTGTATGCCCAGTGTAAGCCCAGTGTGATGGAAACATACCTGAATGTTCAATTGCGAGGAGATTAGTTTGATAATGGTTCTTCATTGTTGCAGCTGGTCACCGAGCATGAGGAGGCATGCTTGGAAGTAGTTACCTTGCCTTGATACTTTGAACAGGGGAAGTGGCATTACGCTGCGACTCCAGGGGAATTGGATACTGAAACAAGAATTTTTTGTGTATAAAATTGTTGAATTTTATGCATATTGACAGTGAATTTGTGGACGACGCAGGATTGGACCATGGAGTCCTATAGTATTATTTCCCTTTGTGGCTGCAGTGAGCCTTCATGGCTATGATAAGCCTTTTTTGCTACGGTGAGCCTTCGTGGTTGTGTTAAGCCTTTGTGGCTGTGGTGAGTCTTCGTGGCTTTGTTGAACCTTTGTGGTTGTGTTGAGCCTTCTAGCTGTGATCAGCCTTCATGGTTGTGGTGAGCCTTCACGTCTGTGTTTTGCCTTCGTGGCTATGATAAGCCTTGGTGGCTGAGTTGAGCCTTGGTGGCTACAGTGTATCTCCTCAAGGCTGAGCGCCGGAGCAGTGGAGGTGAATTACTGCTTGTTGAAATGTGAACTAGCAAGCAGGTTAAAAGATGTTGCTCGTGCATGTTCATGTTCATGAATATGTTTATGGATATTGTATTACTATCATGGTTATCGCTTGTGCTTATATTGTCATTTGGTTGTTTTATTTTGGTATGGGTAAATATGGAGAAGTCTTGGAAATTTGTATAAATATTGAGATTTGCAACCTCAATATTATGTCATTCTGTTCAAACTTTTAACTCTAATTGATGATAGGTAAAACATGGAGACCAAGACCAGCTCGCCAAAGTAGAATGAAGATGCCAAAGACTGAAAAGTACAAAGCCAAAGTAATGGTGTGTTCCAGCATATGAATAGTGCAGTGTTCGTGGAGGTGAATGGTATGGTGAGCGGCAAAGGAGGATGGAAAATCAAGTTTGTGAGAGTTTGTTTTGTGTGAGTTTCTTGGAATAGACTCATGACTATGGTAGAGTATGAGTGACAACTTGTAATTAGAAGAAAATCTACATGTCATTTATTGTTTGTACATGCTGTAAGACCCAGAGAGACATGCATACCCCTTTTTATATGTTCCCTTTGTCAGAGATTTTTAACACCCTCGATGAGTGTGTCATGCAGGATGGATAATCTTGGGTGGGCCGTACTGGTTTTAGACTCCATAAGGTGAAATTTTATATCAAGGGGGAGTTAATCGAGAGGTTGGATGAACCATGTATGTGAAGGAATTCCTTGTAGACTGGTGGTTACAGCGGTTGGAACCCATGCATTTTGGTAGATGGTTGTTCCTTTATATGGACATCGACAATAGAACCAGTTGTAGATTTTGCAAATAGATATTGAGACAAGTAGTCATTAAGCAAGAGTGTTGGAATATGTAATTCCTACTTGTCTTCAGTTGTGGTTCTCTCTATGTATAGAGTTTGATAGTTTAGTTCCTTGTTTGGTGTGAGGTTGAGATATTCTCTCGACCAAATTATTGTGGGTCTAAGATAGCTTCTCTATCTTGACTGTACCTCATGTATATATGTAACTTGATTTGATTAATGAAACATATAGCTTGTACGATTAGTTTTTAAGTAAAACAAAAATTTTTTTCATCGTTAATCACCTCAGAACGTTCTAAAATACACACGCAGTCCTAAAATACTCCGTCATGTGTTAGCTCACCTTACATGCATATACGCTATAACATAGGAATCAATACACAGAGATAATTTAATAAAAAGAACACTATTACATCTCATCATGACCTCTCTGCCCAGAAGGGCCTTATCTTCATCTAATGGCCGCCTATTTCAATGGCATAAGGCTACAACTTAAATTAGGAAAATACATTGTTGTGGATTAAAAATCAATTTGTTTAGAAAACAATGTGGAGGCTAGTGAAATGTTGCAAATATCGATGGACACTTGTTGCTTATTGCTTATTTAGAGAACCAATGGATTATATAGTTGTCCAGAAAACTGATAGAGGTACTGCATTCTTCGGTGAACAATTCTCGTGTGCATAACCAACACCCACTTTGAACTTTTGTTGTGTGTTTAAAAAAGTTGGTTTGCTTCTATGCCCCTTGGAGTTACGTGAGGATATGTATGCCTGTCAATGGTTGTGCAGTCCCCATTTCTCTTTGGATTGTAGAAAGAACTACACTAAGATCTAATAAATCTCTTGAGCAATTAGGTCTTTCATTTTTTTCCCCAAAATTTTAGGATACATACCTCATGAAATGCATTCCGTTTCACTATTCTCACCCTGCTATTCTCCATTCTACATAAACTTATTTTGCTGAGTGAATAGATTTGTTTTGTAATAAAAACACAGCTTAATTCTTTTTTCTCTCTCAAACACTATTTATATGAAATTACTGTCTTTCCTCATCAGAGAAAAACTCAAACCAAATTGAATTCCAATAGTTACAAATTTCTTTCCCACTATAATTTCTTAAAGCGAAAATATAATGCACTTTGAGTGGCTACAGTCATGCTTTGGTTGCAGAAAAAGGGACCCACCCACCAACGACTCCGTGTTCAATCCTAAAATGTTGGTGTCGATCTGGTCATCTGTCAATAGATTCACCGACCATCTCACTTGTAACATATGAATCAACCCTACGTATTTACGCATTGTAAATAAAACTTACGTTAATTTAGAAAATGAAGAATCGGTTAAAAATGAACGAATTCTTGAATCAGTTAATGTAAAACAAATACCTGAATGGGTATTATTTATCTACGGGAGTATTTCTCTCTCAACTCAGTTGTGCAGCGTTGAGAACTATCAAATGAAATAAATTCTATATTGTTTTCTGGTATGAAGGGGAAAATGCAATATGCCTGTTTGTTTTACCACCGTTGTGCATTAAAACTCTCGAATATTCACCTGTGTGGACTTCCATGGTATCGTAAAGGTGGAAGGTCCAGGTTGTTTGAAAGCCCATAGGCCGCTTTTAGCCTTGAGAGGAGTTGGCAGAACAATTCCATCGAACACAAATGGATGGGATTCTTCCAGCGCTTCACTCCTTCATTTCTACCATTTCCTAACATGTAGAATCAGCGATCATCATGAAGACACCAGCATTAACTTTTTCAACACGTGATGAAGTTGGGGGACGTTCCACATTTGCTATTCGTATTCTCTTATAGGAGTCAAGATAAGTGATTTTGACTTGCTTTCTTTATTAGATAGTCTTTCGCTCTGTGAGTTAAAACACAAAGAAAAGATTATATATATATGACTGCCAAGATAGGTGATTTTGGCTTGCTTTCTTTATTATATAGTCTTTCTCTTTGTGAGTTAAAAGACAAAGAAAATATTATATATATATATGACTGCAAAGATAGATTATTTTGGCTTGCTTTCTTTATTAGATAGTCTATCTCTTTGTGAGTTAAAAGATAAAGAAAATATTATATATATATGACTGCCAAGATTATAATTTTGGCTAAATTTATTTATTATATGATCTCTTTCTTTGTGAATTGAAAAAAAATATATAGTTCACTTGTGAGTTGAAATATATAGTTCACTTAATTTACAATTTATTTTATATCAAGATGGGTAAATATATGAGAAAATAATTCAAGGGAAATAAGTTGATATTTTCCTTCTTAATGTGAAAATATGTTTTGGTGGACATATTAAGATTAAGGCTTTGGTAACCTTATATTCAGACGTTTGAAATGCATGCATATCTAAAGTAGGCATGTGTCTATCGTGTGTATTTATTTCATGCATGTTTGGATAAATATGCATGTTTTTATATTCTTTATACATTGTATTTAATGCATATAGATAGGAAAAACATATGCATATATTTAAAATATGTGAGATACGAATAAGATTTATCAACTAAAGATATTACATTGGTAAAGATTAGTTATTCAATAAATCCATGGGAATTATTTCCATGGTGTTGACAAAGATTAATTATTTCATAAAGCCATGGGTAGAATACCATGGTGTTTGCAAATATTAGTCATTTAATAAATCCATGAATAAATTACCATGGTGTTGGTAAAGTTAAGTTATCTAATAAAATTCATGGTTAAAGGAACTAATCAGTTTTATTCCTTAGATGAATAAACTAAGTGATTATTTTACATTATCATGATTATGATGTTAAATTCCTTTTGGAGGAAGATCTTGCATATACATGCAATATATGTATTAACTTTTATTGAAAAAGAATATACATATCTCTATGTAGAAAGATAGCTTCTAGTATTAAAACTACATTGAATATGATTGTTAGTATATAATATTGAAAATGAGACACGTATTTATATTCTTCATTGCGTATTTTTACTTATGTTTACATGCTCACTAGCATTGAGACTTTCTTTGGAAAGACTCGTGAAGGAGGTTATGTGCTTCGTTGTGTAAGCACTGCTTAGGGAGAGTCTTTCAGAATTCGGTATGCATTCACATGCATGGAAGATAAAATTGTTATATTAGTTTGCACTCCATGCACTAAAAGTAATAGCTTAAGGGCTAGCTATTCTGATTAAATTTATGTAAATCACACACATAAATATCTTAACTGATGTATTAGTTCATTTAAAAAAAACTTGGGAGATGTAGCCATTTTCTTGCAGGAATGTGTGCTTATGTGATGGAAACATTAGTTATTGTGATGACTTATAACCAACACATATGAGGTATGTGTTGTTAAAGGAAGAATGTCAAGGTACTATACTTGCTTGTCATAAATATACATGAGTAGATGGAGCAACTACTATAGTAATGATATGTAAAATGTTTGATTAATACTTTATGAATCTTGACATCATTTTATGTTGAAGGCATCATAGCAGGGAATGATGGTGACACATGCAAAGGAATATTATGCTTTTCATGTACAAAGGAAAATTATGCTTGTCTTGGTGGCAGGTAAATGATTAATGTTCATGCAAATGAGTGCGAGTTGCAGGAAGGTTCAATGTACGATGGTCCATTGTAGGTACATCCATGCCACCAAGATGTGAAGATATGAAGATGTGAAGACCGGAGGGTAAATGGTATCATATTTATTGTAATGGCTTTAAGCTAGAAATTTGCATAATTTCTGGTAAGATTATATAAACGATGGTTAAGGGATGGTCTCCCTTATAAGCCATTGAGTGATGGGCTAAACACCCTCATGAGCGTTTAATAATAAAATTAAACTTTTGCTGGTTTTCACCCTACGGGGTTTCCAAGGTATATTGGTGTTCAATGATGTGATTGATTCTTGTGTCAATTTGATGATGTTGATTCGTTTCTTGTTATGATGTCCATAATGGAAAGTATGTGATGACTATATGAGTAATGAAATGAATGGAAGGTTACGTTAAACAATATTATGTTAATGTATTGTAATGAAGGATTGTTAATGGTTAAGGAGCTTACTATTATTATTCTAAAATTACACTATGAACTGGTAAACAGTCTATGTAATGATGAATAAGGAATATTTAACAGTGAATGGATAGTTACCCATGAGTAACTTGTATAAAAAAATATTTAACTCCTTACATTTCCATGTGAAGTTAACGGTGTATGTTACAAGTGGTATCAGAGCTAAAGGTTCAAAAACTGGCACCTTTGGTATTTAGCGAAAGAAATTGAGAGACCCGAGATGAAATGTACGTATGTGAAGGAAGACATCGCATCTTTAATCCAAGTTGAATAAAGAGTTTCAAAAGATAAGTATTATTATATTTCTTTTCTTGAAACACTAGTTATTGCATTTATGGAAGATACACTGCTTACAAAGTAAATAATTGTTGAGTTAGAGTTCTTTAAAAAGGTTATGTATTTTCCATGTGCGTAAAACTTCTATTGTTGTGTTGAATTTTCCTTGAAAGAAGTTGGGAATTTGGTTTCTTGAAAAATAAACATGTGTGTGCTTGAAAATTTAACTAATATACATTTGATTCTTCTTAAGAAAATATGTATATTTTGAAAATAAATCTCGCACGTGAATCTTGCAACTAAAAGAGATAAATATAGAGTAAAACGTGGTTTTACTTAATATGCAAGATTGTGCTAGTTCTTTTGGAAAGTAATAAAGCATTGCTAATATGATAATATTTTAGAAAGATATACCATGGTACAAGACCAAATTACTATGCTAGTTTTGCTGAGAAGAACCCATGTGAGTTCTTGCAAATATTACTAGTATGTATCTTGAAAGGTGTGAGCAGTAGTAAAACATAAATAAGTAACTTGATTGCCTTTATATATATCTTATTTAAGAAAAGATAAGAGGCCTGTTTTCTATAAAAAGGGATTTCGTATCGGTGTGTTAAATGATATGGAATCCAAGTTATTTACTTGAAAATAAATACAGGCTAAAGAGAATAACCTCTTGAATATACTACATTGCTAGATGGATTATGTAAATTTCTTGATTTAGGTATATTAAAGGTTAAGTTAACCTTGTTAGTGTTGCGTAGTTTTTATGCATAAAAGAGACTATCTATGGTAAATTATTGGAAGCAAAGCATGAGAAACTTGCATCTAGAATCATAGAGGAATGAGGTTCTTTGCATGCAATAGTTGTATTAGATTTCATCGGAAAGAACATAAGTTTATATGTGAAAAAAGATAACATGTTTTGTTATCATACTTTAGAAAAGAATTCTTTGGCAAAGAAGATGAATTACATGTACAAAAACTAAAGTAATGTTTTGGTTTCCTTGAAATATATATGTGGGTATAATATTTCGAGAATAAGGTATGTATTCTTATGTTTTATTCCATTAGTTTTATGGAAAAGAAAACCATGTTTTGCATGCCTATCATTTTATATGTCCTCGAAGAGGAATCATGAGTTTGCCTACTCGATTATGTTAAGTACTCTGTTGGTAAATTAAGATTAGAATCTTTATGCATTGTATGCATAGGAACAATAGCCAATGTGTTAGATTTATTATATTTACATGTTCCAAAGGCAAAATATGAAGTGGTGAGTCTTTTGTTAATGTTTAAGTATAACAAATGCACATTGTGTCATTTTCCATTAAAGGAATTTCTGAACAGATATAGTGATTCGTCTGGTACGAATGTGTGCGTGTGTGAAAATTGTCATAATAATGTGGGAGTTATTTGGCATGAATCGATAATTACTTACTCACACTAATGTAGAGATGTTAGAAGAAAGCATGTTGTGACATCGCATCCACATCTCATATATGCACATGAATATGTGTTAAAGGATCATCCAAAGATTGATTATTTATGGATTAAGGTTTTATCTAATCATGCTAAAAAAAAAAATCTTGTTGATGCTGCTAAAAGAAAACATTGTTGTAGAGGAGCAATGTGAATTTCCTGATGGGAATGAGTACTGTAGTAGGGAGAGAAGTTCTCCAAATGAAATAAAGATAAGTATTTTATTTTATTTTATTTAAGAAGTCTATGCATATGCATGTTGATTCTTTTAAAAATGAATTTTTATATAAATGGCATTGCATGAGATTAGCTTCCATTTAAGAGAATTCCTAAAAAGGTACATGCTATTATAACAAACTTTTTCTGCATAAGAATATGCATATGAGATTAATATGTGTATTATGTTTTATTTCTTTAGGAAAGAAAGTATAAAAGCATGAAAGAAAAATAGTTACCTTTCATTTGAGCTTGAAAAGAAGCAATTGTTTTTGCACGCAATAAAATTTCTAAACTTACCATGCACTACTTTAAAAAGATGAATGTGTATAGTGATGGTGTGTGAAACTAATGCATGAATGCAAAAGATGAAGAAAGTCCTACTATAAGATGATATAGTGTTAAAATTAAATCGAATAAAACCTCCTAATGGGTCAAGTTGTGAAACTTCACTAAAAGACTTGTTGACTGACTAGTGTTTGCATGAGTCGCCATGGATGCAATAAAACTATTAATAGAATTGACTAGTTATGAATGAATAACTAATGAAAGTTATATGCACAAATCGATTTTGAATAAAGCTATTTGAAGTTGTGAACAAATGGTTATGATAATTAATTCGTGTGTCAGTCTGTTGGAACAGAACAATAGGGGAATTGGAAATGTTTGCACTCATACCCTAATTGTTATTGACACATACGCATTAATGAATATTTACATATATTGGTATGTGTGACAACATCTTATACAGGAACTTAAAATGATTGCGTAAGATAACATGTTCTTGAGAAATGCATATTTATGATTAGCATTATTTCTTATTGTATGCATGAATAGCTTAATGGAAATAGAAAATCTGTGAAAATAAAGCATCGCAAGCATTGCAGTGTGAGTTGCAACAGTAAACGTTAAAGTATCATGTTTTAATGTGAAATATTTTGTTAGTTCAGAAATAATACTGTACAACACATGTATGTTACTTCCAAGGGGGGAAGTTGTGACAGCTTCATTAAAGTTAACTAGTATTAACTAGTTAAAGACAATTTGTTTAATTTTCTTTTATCTGGCAAGAAAAACCTAAATAATCATTGTTGATAAAGAAAATTATTTAATTTGTTGGAATTAATTAGTGAAAGAAAATATTTCTAAGCTGATGGTAAAAATGTTTCCAAGAATAGGAAGTGGTTGGGGACAGTTGAAAAGACAGTTACCTACTCCTCTGAGGATAAGCTGGATCCCCGGGGAGGAGTAGGCGTTCTGTGAAATTGGTAAAGGGGGAGTATTTTCTCGAGCTGGTTGGGACCAGTTTAAAATAGCTTCCAGCAACCCTTGTAAAGCCAAAAACATCTGAGTGTGACTGGAATTGGAGAATTGGACCACAATATCCCCAATTTCTCTTCCAGGCTTTTCTGAGTATGACTAGATTGGCCATCCAGAGGTCATAGCAGAAAGATCCACTGTTAGCCAGTGACACTGTCCAGATTCTGGAGCTAGGGGGCAAGTGGAGGACGTAATAGCCTCACTTGATGGTTGGGAGGACCACATCTTGAAGGAATAAATTTCCAGATAAGTATAAAGACATTTAAGTGTGGAAATATTGACTGTCTAGATGTGGAATACCATTGTGGTTCTCATACTGGAACAAGTTAAGTAAAATTTGTGTTATATTAAAATGAATTATTGAATGTATAAGTTCATTTATATTATTATTTTGAATGTCTTAGCAGAAGCTAGGATATGCCTATGGTGCGTGGATTGACCATTGGTATGCTTAGAGAGCTAAGTGCTCTCTGAGTACTTTTTGTAGTACTCTGTGGATGTCTTTAGCAAGAGCTAAGATAGTGTGCACGTGATGCATTGATGAGAGGGTTGGTCTCTCTAAGTACTTGTGGAAGTACTTCGATTAAACATGTCTTTATATTGCAAGAATGTTTGTTAGTTTCAAGTATTTTCATTTGATTGAAACTATGTGACTAATGTGATTGAATTGTTAGTGATACATTACAAGATCTTTCCAGGAAGTGTTGATGGGTGTTCAACCATTCGATGAGAGGTTGTGTAAAAGCCATCATTTCTACCAATAGTAATTGGTATGTTCGTATAGAGATTTTTCTATACTTTTGTGAATTGAATAAGTGATAAGAAGTTAGAAATGGAAATGAAAATTGTCTTTGTTCTACACATGCTTATGAGTATGGATAAAAACATTAATGTCTCAATTAATGGCATTTAAGGAAACAAAAGTGTTTCATTGTGAAGGGAAAGGACTCCCTTTTGGTTGTTTATATTATTATACCATGACTATAAAGTTTAAAATTTCTCGGAGAGAAGCACACCGAGGACGGTGTTCTCTTAAGGGGGGAGTATGTAACATACGAATCAACCCTACGTATTTACGCATTGTAAATAAAACTTACGTTAATTTAGAAAATCAAGAATCGGTTAAAAATGAACAAATTCTTGAATCAGTTAATGTAAAATGAATTCCTGAACGGGTGTTATTTATCTGCGGGAGTATTTCTCTCTCAACTCAGTTGTGCAGCGTTGAGAACTGTCAAATGAAATAAATGGTATACTGTTTTCTGGTATGAAGGGGAAAATGCAATATGCCTATTTTTTTTACCACCCTTGTGCATTAAAACTCTCAAATATTCAATTGTGGGCACTTCCATGGTATCGTAAAGGTGGAAGGTCTGGGTTGTTCAAAGGCCCATAGGCCGCTTTCAGCCTTGAGAAGAGCTGGCAGAACAATTCCATCGAACACAAATGGATGGGATTCTTCCAGCGCTTCACTCCTCGATTTCTATCATTGCCTAACATGTAGAATCGGCGATCATCATGAAGACACCAGCATTAACTTTTTCAACACGTGATGAAGTTGGGGGACGTTCCACAATTTCTATTCGTCTTGTCTTATAGGAGTCAAGATAAGTGATTTTGACCCGCTTTCTTTATTATATAGTCTTTCTCTTTGTGAGTTAAAAGACAAAGAAAATATTACATATATATATATGACTGCCAAGATAGGTGATTTTGGCTTGCTTTCTTTATTAGATAGTCTTTCTCTTTGTGAGTTAAAAGACAAAGAAAAAATTATATATATATATGACTACCAAGATAGGTGATTTTGGCTTGCTTTCTTTATTAGATAGTTTATCTCTTTGTGAGTTAAAATATACAGAAAATATTATATATATATGACTGCCAAGATTATAATTTTGGCTAAATTTATTTATTATATGATCTTTTTCTCTGTGAATTGAAAAAAAATATATAGTTCACTTGTGAGTTGAAATATATAGTTCACTTAATTTACAATTTATTTTCATATCAAGATGGGTAAATATATGAGAAAATAATTCAAGGGAAATAAGTTGAGATTTTCCTTCTTAATGTGAAAATATGTTTTGGTGGACATATTAAGATTAAGGCTTTGGTAACCTTATATTGAGACGTTTGAAATGCATGCATATCTAAAGTAGGCATGTGTCTATCGTGTGTATTTACTTCATGCATGTTTGGATAAATATACATGTTTTTATATTCTTTATACATTGTATTTAATGCATATAGATAGGAAAAACATATGCATATATTTATATTTCATAAAACCATGGGTAGATTACCATGGTGTTTGCAAATATTAGCCATTTAATAAATCCATGAATAAATTACCATGGTGTTGGTAAAGTTAAGTTATTTAATAAAATTCATGGTTAAAGAAACTAATCATTTTTATTCCTTAGATGAATAAACTAAGTGATTATTTTATATTATCATGATTATGATGTTAAATTCCTTATGGAGGAAGATCTTGCATATACATGCAATATATGTATTAACTTTTATTGAAAAAGAATATACATAACTCTATGTAGAAAGATAGCTTGTAGTATTAAAACTACATTGAATATGATTGTTAGTATAATCTTGAAAATGAGACATGTATTTATATTCTTCATTGCATATTTTTACTTATGTTTACATGCTCACTAGCATTGAGACTTTCTTTGGAAACACTCATGAAGAAGGTTATGTGCTTCGTTGTGTAAGCACTCCTTAGGGAGAATATTTCGGAGTTCGGTATGCATTCACATGCATGGAAGATACAATTGTTATGTTAGCTTGCATTCCATGCACTAAAAGTAATAGCTTAAGGGCTAGCTATTCTGATTAAATTTCTGTAAATCACATGCATAAATATCTTAACTGATGTATCATTTTATTTTAAAGAAAACTTGGAGATGTAGCCACTGTCTTGCAGGAATGTGTGCTTATGCGACGGAAACATTAGTTATTGTGATGACTTATAACTAGCACATATGAGGTATGTGTTGGTAAAGGAAGAATGTCAAGGTACTATACTTGCTTGTCATATATATACATGAGTATATGGAGAAACTACTATAGTACTAATATGTGAAATGTTTGATTAATACTTAATGAATCTTGACATCATTTTATGTTGAAGGCATCATAGCAGGGAATGATGGTGACATATGCAAAGGAATATTACGCTTGTCATGTACAAAGGAAAATTATGCTTGTCCTGGTGGCAGGTAAATGATTAATGTTCATGCAGATGAGTGCGAGTTGCAGGAAGGTTCATTGTACAATTGTCCATTGTAGGTACTTCCATGCCACCAAGATGTGAAGACCAGAGGGTAAATGGTATCATATTTATTGTAATGGCTTTAAGCTAGAAATTTGCATATTTTCTTGTAATATTATATAAACAATGGTTAAGGGATGGTCTCCCTTATAAGCCATTGAGTGATGGGCTGAACACCCTCACGAGCGTTCAATAATAAAATTAAATGTTTGTTGGTTTTCACCCTACGGGGTTTCCAGGGTATATTGGTGTTCAATGCTGTGATTGATTCTTGTGTCAAGTTGATGATGTTGATTCCTTTCTTGTTATGATGTCCATAATGAAAAGTATGTGATGACTATATGAGTAATGAAATGAATGGAAGGTTACATCAAACAATGTTATGTTAATGTATTGTAATGAATGATTGTTAATGGTTAAGGAACTTACTGTTATTATTCTAAAATTACACTATGAACTAGTAAACATTCTATGTAATGATGAATAAGAAATATTTAACAGTGAATGAATAGTTACTCATGAGTAACTTGTATAAAAAAAAAATTAACTCCTTACATTTCCATGTGAAGTTAACAGTGTATGTTACATCACTGCAGAAAACGTGATGTAAGCCATTAACGATATTTCATATTGAAATCTGCCCCCTAGGTTACAAGGCATGTGATCAGGCAGAGTGAGTGCATGGTAATTTGATAACCAAGATACCATCAACAATATTTGGCAATACAATGACCGCAAAACAGACATCTTGAAATATTATACATATACGAATATGTAACTGTCAATACAACTATACAACAGAATTAAACTTATTTTGACTCTCATATATAGAAAGATATGAGCGTAGGTTATCTGGTGTGTATATTTGTGGATGAGTTTTATTAAAAAAATTTGAGGGTGTTTTATTGGAATTATTTGGAATCGTCAATTTTTCAAAATTTGACTGTGTTAGAATTTTTGTTTAGGTATAGAATATATATATATATATATATATATATATATATATATATATATATATATCAAAATTTATTATATTATAAAAAATTATATTATTTAATTTTAATTAAGTAGACAAAAATATTTATATCTTAAAGTATTTTAAAGTTTTAAATAAGTTTTATTTTTAAATTATTAAAAAAATTGATTTTTAGAAATTTTAAATATTTTTTTAAATTATATAAAAATAATTATTTTTAGAATTTTGATTTTTTATATACACAATAAATCTTATAGTAATAATTGGTTTGTTATTATTATGGATATAGTAAGAATTGGTTTGATATTATTATGGATATTTCATTTTATTGTTGATTATATTTTTTATCTTGAACATTTTATTTATTCATTATGTATGTATATTTTATTCATGGTTCTGTATCACTCATAAGTTTATCATTATTTTTTGAATATTATATTTTTTCATTAAGTATGTATCTTTTATTCATGGCTGTGTATCACTAGCAAGTTTATCATTATTTTTTGGGAATTAATTTTGTTTAAAAACTATAACAGTCATGTAATATGTATTAAAGAGAAGCTAATTTAAAAATTATTTAATAATAATATTATTAATGACATTGAGTAGAAAATTGTCTTTAAATGATAATACGTTTTATTTGACATTGAATATAAAATTTTATATTTACTGTTTATTTTTATAAAGTTAACTATATGTTTTTAACATTTGAAAAATATTTGTTAGGGATGATAATAAATGAATTCATTAAGATTTAAAAATTTTCAACTATTTCAAAACTAATGATGATACTTAATAACAATTGAAATTATATAGATTGCTATATAGAACTTTAAACATAAAAATGATTTATATTCTTTTATTATCTTATTATTATGTTTAATAAGTAATAAGAGAAGTGTTTCAAGATTATAATAGTTTTGATGACTTAAGAGTTTCTGAAGAATAAATTGAAATTGAGTTGTTATTTGAGTGTATGGAAGGCACATTTGGAGAAAGTGCCTTTCATTTTCAACACTTTTAATGTCATAAAGATGACATATTCTTACATTCCACAATATTCTGGAAAATGTCCAATGTCTAGTTTAGCTAAGTAGCTCATAGGAGTTGGTTTATATTTTAGCATTGTTTTCTTAATTGTGCTAATTAGAACCCAAATATACTTTATATCTTTTAGATTGGGTTAATCACTTCCTTCTAATATCTTAGCTTCCTTTTATTTCTAACTCTTTGTTTCACCACAATTTCTCTTTAAATCTAGATGTAATAATATTTTTAATGTTGTTGGTATTAAAAAAATGACATCTTACTGGATTCCCCAATAATTTAGCCAAGACATGGTTTCTTGATGCCATAATCACTTCAATTGCTAGCGATTATGGCTACAGTTGGAAGAAATTACACGAAGCCCCTTGTCATCCAATTTTTTAAATCTTGTTTGAGTACATTCATTACCTAACCATGATTGTACACTTGATTGGGAAGAAGATTGATCCTATGAAAATTATAGGATAATGTGTATTAATATTATAAGTTATAAAAAAAATGGATTTCCTCTATCCTTCTCCAAGATTTTCTAAAGATACTGTATCCCAAAACTTCACATCTCTATAAGATAAAATGAGTGACGAGAGTCAATTACGAATTTTTTCTCATCCCACTATCAAAGATCTTTTAATTTGCACTTGTTTTAAAGGCCATAATAATATTTTCACTCTCGATTGATAATTTTTCCAAAACTTTAGTTATAATTTATATTGTTATGAATCTCTATTCTAATGTATTCACATATGAAGGAAATTCCTCCAAACAATTATTTTCGTATATGAAAGTGTCATAAGTGATCTTATGTGATTTGATTATGAGAACTTTTGATTTTTCCATGCACACAACCATGTTTATGCTGAAGCAGTGGTTGTTGATGATTCTTAGTTAATTATTAATGTCATAAGGATTCCCTGCCATCCGAAATATATCATTAGCATAAGAAGAATCATGATGAGTATGCAACTGAGATTCAAACCAACATAACCAACCTCTTTCAACCAACATTCTAACTTATCAACGTAAATACCAAAGAGAGTATAGGACAACCTTGCTTGAATCCCATATTATTATTGATTTGATCTAACCACCCCTTAGTTTCATAAACTTTGCAATGTAAATATCCTATAGCTTTACAATAGTAGCTCTCAACTCATAAGGAAATTTTAGTTCTTCTAAATTTTTCCAAAGATTAGTCCTAAACATAGTGTGAAATTTTTTTCTAAAATAAAAAAAAAAAACATCAAAGAAAATCAATTTTATTATTGAGATACGCTTCCTTAATGATCGTCAATGTAGCAAGATGCTCAACAATCTAATGGTATCCCCTTAAGCCAACTTATCCTTTGGATCTGTTTTCATGTCTTTCAAGTCTAATCAGAATAATTTCTAATATTGAGTAAAATTGTATATATTTTATTTTAGATTAAGATTTACATTGTTTTATAAGTGCTTTAAATACCATTCTTTAACATCACATTGACCATAGGATGCAAAACATATCTATCCAATGCAAAATACATCTTTACGAAAATAAACACTATCCAAAATTATTTTTGTGCACGTAATAAGCATTTTGTTTCCTAGTGTGTTAACAAAATATAACTCTAGTGAAGGGTGCATTCAAACTATATTTAAACGTCCCTTACGTAATAAGAAAAAAATCATTTATATTTTGTATGAAAGTAATATAAAGTATTACTTAATTCAATATTTGTTTTACAAAGTAGTTATTTGCAGGTGTACTATTAGTTTAGTGTTTGTTCAATGTATTTTATTTACTAATATCACTTATTTAATGATTGACATTTTTGCAATTAAGATTATATTATTATTGATTATTACATTTTAATGTAATAATACAATGTCAAATTGAGATAATATTATTAGACAAACACAAGCAAAAGGATAAAATACCAAGCATGGTTGAATCAAGTACCTATTAAATTCTCACTATGCCTCAAGCCACTGAACTTCTACAATAACACTAGTTCTTCAAGAGCTAGAGACTAAAATAATACTACAAAAGTAAATATGTATGTTTCTTATAGAATACCCATGTCATAGATGGAATAACGGAATCATGTTAGATGCATTCTAACAAGATGAGAAGTAGTCAATATATATTTTTTGAAATACTAAAATTGACTCTAATCATCCATATTTTTGGACATAGGTTAAGGTTTAGCCAACTAAGGACAGTGATTTTATCTTATAAAATCAAAGAAATATATGATATGTAAATGTGCGATTCTCTACACTGCTGATGTAATTGCCTGTTAAGTCCCCTATATTTTAACTAGCCTTGTCACACAATTAGGAATTAAAAGGTAGTTCATTCATACATTATGATAGTGTTCATTTCTATTTCTAAATACTTTCGAGTAATAATGCCTCCTTTGCGCGTGTAAAGATGCAAATTAATTAATTAAAAATTAGATGTTGAGTACATACCATATCACCCTTGTCCAAATTATTACATTATATATAGAGGTGAATACAGAAACAAAGAAATGTGTGTAAAATGTACGCGTGATAGGTACCCAAGAGAAAAACAAAGGACACATGGTACTCATAAGATTTCAAGATACATATGAATAATTCCTAGAATTCAAAGGCTCTATCCATACAAAGAATGAGTCATGTTAAGAGGAGATATGCCTGACTGAAAAGTTATGTGAATCTCAAAATATTCAGTAATAATGAAACATATAAATGATAATGGCTTAAGAAATTTAAAGATGTAGTACCAACGGTTTGATTGAATATGAACATTAAAACATTAAACATTTACAAAAATCATATTAAAAATAAATTACATTATTTTAAAGCTGATTTTTAATTATAAAATTTTCATTATTTCCATATATATATTCTACAGTAACATCTAGCTAATTACATAAAACTCATTAAAATTAAAATTAAATTAATTTAAAGAAAACAAATTAGTGGATATTTGGTATCTTATCATTATTTTATTAAATGGAAATATTTGACACATTTTTTTTAAGTTGTAGATATATTAAATCAATTTGACAAGGTGAAGGTGATGATGGTGATGATGATGATGTTAGGACAATGATATATTATATGGTTGCATTAGATCTTGATCCATATCTAGAACCTGTAGAGGAAAAATAAATTACATAAAGGTAAGAAGTATATCAGCCAACAATTAAGATATTTGGTGTGAGCCACATGAAACAAGCTATGCAACTAGTGATGAAAACATACCAAATAAAACGTAGCTACTAGATATGTTATCTTGTTTCTAATCTCTCACTTTGTCATGACTACTCATGTAAGATGAAAATTATACGCAAATTAAAAAAACCGTTGTCCTCACTTGAAATTCTGAAACTAAAATACGAGAATAATTCAAAACATTTTTTTTCTAAGTTGAGTGTAAAATAGAGAAGGTGATACTTGTCAATTGTTAGAAATTATAGGACAGGGGAATTTAATTTCCGTAACATAGAGAGTTTACATAGAGTTGCAGAGAAGTCTTAAACAAGACAACATAGTTGCAGAAATTAAATATTAAGAGACTTACTTTTAATACATAGTGATGAAGTTTCTACTATTTTACTTCTGATTTGTATATATCTAGTCTACAAAAAACTCTAAAACAACTACATTATTGAGTTCAGAACTGTTTTCCTTATGTAAGGAGGTTCTGGGCTCCATTTTTGTCTTTTTCTGATGTTCTTCTAGGGACTGGGATAGTTTCTACTGCCAACCCTTTCTCTGAGCTATCAGTGCTTTCTTATCCTTTTGCTCTCATCTCTGTTTCGGTTTACCGAGAGATGATGAGCTAAAGGAGAAGCACTGAAATTATATATGGCTCTCTTTTTTTTGGTTTTTTTCTGGCTACTAAGCATCCTTACAGATGTTTAAGTAGCCTAGTCTCTATCCCCTTTAGAAGGAAGGGAATGGCTCTGTTATAGAAATGCTATGCCTATGTTCTGAAACTATCTATTTAATAGAAAGTTTGATTTTTTTTCTGTGGAAAAAAAAATACATAGTGATGAAGATTAAAATCGCAACTATAGTGGAGTAAATAAACTTCAAACAAATTCACTCGTGGTGAAACAAAGTAAAACATAGTTGTTGTGGTAAACGTGAAATTTTCCAGAAGCATATTGCAGCTAACCAAACATGATATTATGATTTCGAAAGCACTAGAAGTCATTTATATGGATATTGTGACTCCTTCACCATTAACACAGCTATTCTTAATGATATTTACATTCACCGAGGGTTGCGGAATAACACAGAGTAAAAACCTGTTACTATTGTTTTCACGCGCCCAGCAAAACTAGCTCCACGATTTTCTCCCCTTGTCTTTCGAGACTTACATCCACCAAAATTCATTCAGCGTCTTGTTGTTTGTAAATTCAAAACATATATATCTAATAAAATAATACATGGTAGAAAAAATTTAATACATAGGATGGTCGAACATCATTTTCTGAACTTGCAAAGATGGTGTGAAGTAAGAAAAACTTGTGGATTAAATGTTTTCCATACACTTTTACTAACCATGCATTAAATTTGTATTTTTATTTTAATTATTTAATCTCTTGCAGAATAGGTAAGTATTCTGATGTTCAAAACTTCATTTAAGTGATTTCCTTGCCTGCAAACTCAATCCACAACCTGTAAAACATTTACTGAGGTATGGTTGTTGTCAGAAAATTAAACGTGGTTGTTGAGATTAATTTTCCAGCACTCCCTCTTAATCACAACTGCCGCCATTGACCATTCCCAAACAATCTCTAAGATAAACAACATTTTCATGTGCTAATGACTTTCTGAATATGTCTACAATTTTTTATTATGACCTGCAATGTTGCAACACAATCTAACCATTGTTAACTAATTCTCTTATGAAATGAAATTTAGCATCGATGTGCTTTGTCCTTTTGTGAAATAAACGATTATTTGATAGTGCAATTGTTGAAATGTTGTCACAGAAAATAATGGTTGTTCCATCTTGTTCATGGCATAAATCCTGCAAATCCTTCTCATCCAAACTGTTTGACACGTTGATGTTTTTGTGGTAACATATTTAGCTTTTTTTGTTGACAATGACACTATTAGCTGCTTTTGTAAACCCATGAAATGGCTCCCTAACCCAAATGAAAAACATATCCTGACGTGCTCTTTCTGTCATCAACACTTCATGCCCAATCATTGTTTGTGTAACCAACTAGCCTAAAATCATCCGTTACAGTGTACAGAATGCCATGCTCCTTTGTCCCATTGACATACTTTAAAATCCTTTTGGCTAATTTCCAATGTATCTCCATGGGTGTCTCTATGAACCTTGACACCAAAATCACTACATACATTATATGAGGCCTATTTGTAGTCAAATACATTAGGCCATCCACCATACTTTTGTATAATTCCAAATTGGCATTGTTGTTGCAATATTCCTTGCTCAACTTCAACCCCATGACAGTTGGAGTTGGTGTTGGCTTGTTTTTTTGCATATTAAACCTATTTAAAACGTCTGAAACATAATTTTGTTGAGAGATAAAAATTGATTTTTCTATTTTCTTCACTTATATGCCCAAAAAATATCTTAAGAACCCCAAGTAAGTCATTTAAAACTCGGCTTTCATGACTTCCTTGAAATCAACGATCAGGAAATCATCACACCCTACAAAAATCAAATCATATACATACAAAACAACCATAAGAAGCTTACCATCACTCTATTTGATACAGAGAGTAGGCTCACCATCATATTTTGGGAACCCATTGTCCATCAAGTAGGCATCTATTCTAATATACCATGCACACAGTGCTTGCTTCAGCCCATAAAGAGCTTTTTTCAACCTATACACCTTGTCTTATTAGTCTTATATCTCATAAACAGGAGGTTGAGAAACATGCACCTCCTCTTTTAGTGCTCCATTCAATAAAGTTTATTTTACATCCATTTGATACACTTTCCATTTATAAGGCACTACAATCAACAACAATGTATGCACTGTCACCATCCTCGCGACTGGTGCAAATGTTTTTGTATAGTCTCTTCCATGATTCTTCTTGTATCCTTTGACAACTAGCCTTATTTTATGTATTTTAATATTTCCTTCAATTTTTCTCTTCGTCTTATAGACCCACTTCACTCCAATGACTTATTTTCCTTATAGAAGGTTCACCAACTCCCATGTGTCATTCTTTTCTATTGCTCCTATTTATTCATCCATTGCTACAACCTATTTATTTTATTTGACTGCATATTTAAACTGTATTGGGTAATCTACATGAAAAAATAATGCAAATATGGAATTCAGACCAGCGCTACTATCAGATTTATTTTTCTCATATATTTAACTTGAATTTTTTAGTTTCAGTCCTCTTATGCTTGCGAAAGATGGGCTTGGTGTTGCACTTGAAGTAGATGGAGTTGCAGATCTTTGTGGTGTGCTTGGAGAAATACTTGTTTAGTTGCACAAGTCCTACTCTTTTTTTATGGTGTCACATGTTGACTACTTTGTTGACCTTGTGTAGGTGAAGGAGGAGTCATAGTTGAGGAATTACTTGCTGTGGTCAATTCCTCTTTGTCTTCATGAGGTATACATGTCTTCACATTGATTGTATTCTATACGCTTCCATCCCATGCTTCCTCTTCTATGAACTGCACATCTCTGTTGATTATGACTTTCTTAGTTGATTGATTGTAGAGCTTATATGCCTTGGATTCATCGATGTATCCAATAGATATAAATTTCTCCCCCCTGTTGTACAAATTATTCCTCAACTCATCCGGGACATGTGCATACGCCACACATCCAGACACTCTAATTTGAGTGACGCTATGCTTTCTTCCACTTCATGCCTCTTCAAGAAAAATATTCATAAAATTTTTGGTTGGACAACTATTAATAATATATGCTTCACCATTGACAGCTTCAACCTAATAATCATTTGGAAAATGATTTTCCTTCAACATAATCCTTAGCATTTCCATAATGGTCCTTTTCTTCCTTTTCTTGATACCATTTTACTGAGGTGTACACCTTGTTGTAAACTACTTGTGAATTCCATGCTCCCTACAAAATCATAGGAGGTCACTTGAGATGTAAAAGCCACCTCTGTCAGTCCTCAATAATTTGATGTAGTGTGAACTTTACTTCTCAACAAGAGATTTTTATTGACGGAAGTGCTCAAACACTTCACTTTTCTATTTTATGAAGTAGACCCATGTATTCCACATAAATTTGAATGGTGCCTTTTCCCGTATTGACTTTTCCGCTAGAAATGATTCTCTATGTTGTTTGCCCAAGATTCATCCTTCACATTGGTTGTATAATTTTTGTATGAGTGGCAATCCTTTCACCGTGTCTTTGTAACACCTCCACATTCCAAATTTTTTTTTTTTTTCTCAAGCAATACTATCTTCCTGTTGTAATAAATGTTCAGTCGGTATACATCTGTAACCTCAAAATGTTCAACCATTGCAAGATTATATTATTCTATTCTGGCCTATTTTGAATTAATTTTGGAATTGATATTGTTTTATAATTCTCATTAACAATATCTTCTTGACTATACATTTATAACCCATTAACACCTTTTTTAATATAACAAGGCCTATCTCAAGGTATTTAATTAAATTATTTTATATTTTAACTTTTCTTTGTAAATACCTTGCTCAACCTTTCTACAAATGAATTCTAATATATCCATTAGATATTTGAGGAGTCTCTAACTCCAATGGTTTAATTTTTCTCTATTCGATTTACTTATCGAGTTCAATAACATCATTGCATATATAACTCTCTTACCATATGGTTTAACTTTCGAATAAGACTCGATTACGATTCATGGTCGCAACCCTTATAACACATTTGGTACCTATATGTAAGTACATCTAACGTTTTGATTTATACGAACCCTAGATTACACCAAGTGGGATTTTCATGTACGTATATTACATTGGGATCTCTATGTGTCAATTTCATTTAATTCCCGTAGTACACTGCCAGAGCTTATTAAGTTTTTGATTAGTACCATTCTTCGTCGGGATTTTCACTCCAGTTAATTTCACATTATTTTATTTATGATGTGGTTCTCGAGGGCATTCTCGTACTTTGGCGTCATCGCACATTAAATTTTATGGATCGTTAAAATGGATATCTCCTTAGATCGACATTAAACTTATCGTTTTTTTATTGTACACCCCAACTTGGAGTACACCTCCTTCAGATCTTGCCATCTGGATGGTGAGGATCAGTTAGGGTTTTCAGCGTAGACGTTGCTATTTATTTCAAAAAATTTCTTTACTGAGCTTCATTTGGTTTCGTTTCATCTCGGCTGTGGAACCTACGAAGGTTTCCCCCTTCAAACCTTTCTGGACACGATGGTTCTACCATCGTACCTCCTTATTTACGAAGGTTTCACCATCGAACCTCTCTATTACGTTTTACTTCCTGTGTACCATGAATGGAGATGTAAATTCTATTGAAACTCTTAGGTATTGATCCACTTACTACTTTGCCTTATGTATGAGGTTTATTGTTATATATAAAAAAATTTCGTTGATGAATTTATTATGCCTCCTTTCGCTGAGCTTGTAAGTGTTCATTCGTATGACAATCTTATTTATTCGATGCATGTATATATAGAGTTTCCTCTTGTTAATGATTATCATGATGTAGGGCGCTGGAGCTATCTAAAATTTCTCGGGAGTTCTCCTTCTCAGTGAAATGCATAAATCACTATTCGTTCCTCTGTTATTCTTTTACGCTGAGATTATTTTGTCATTGATCAACAAGTTTTATTACTCACCCCTTTGGCTTACATTTCGTAGTGAATCATATTCACGTCGAGGGTTTATGCCCTTTGTTCAAGGTATTCGTATGACACAAACTCTCATTTAATTCCATTGGAACTCAGTTAAATCGTTACTGTGCCATTCATATTCTATGCTTGGTGGTTTACATTTTGGTTTGTGTTGTTTGTAGGTACGCCCGTCACTGAGCGCTCTCCATGTTCTCCATCTTGATATTTCAATCATGCTACCAGATTTGACCCTTAATGTTATTGTTAATTTTCTCTCAGGTTGGTACTCTATTATCATCCAAAACTTGTCATTCCACATGGCTGGAACAATTCTTCAATTTACTTATGGAGTATTTTGTCTTACTCGGCAGTCGGATTTGATTTATTCATATAAATCGCCCCATTTTTATTTCTAGAAGAACTTTGGCACTATGTAATTTATGATTTCTTAGTTTGTAATATCCTGGATATTTACACAGTTTGTGTGGACATATATAGAATCTGGAGTATTCTCGAATTTAACCAGTACTCTTAACTGGTATTGGGTCACTGTATTATTTTATTTCTTCTCGCCTTTCTATCTAGAGCCTCGTATTTTCTATGTACTTGTTTTATGTGTGGGATAATGGATTTTATTTATGCAGGCATATTAATACACTTCTCACCCTATATTGTTGTTAATTATATTCAGTGGTTTCAAATGTATCGAATTTAATTATTTGTTTTATTTTTATTAATTCGATACCAAATAAGAAGACTAATAATATTGTTTTGAGATCGTAGTTTTATCCCAGCCTTCTATTTTAACTATGTCCCCCTTTGACTGTCAAGAGTTTAAATCATCCCTTTCATAGTACCTCTATTGTGTTCTTTGTAAAACAAAATAGAGAATGTTTACCGGGATATAATATTTTTTTTATATATATATACATGGAGCAGAATAGAATCATCTTGGTTATCCACTATTATATAAATGTTTATGCCGCCTCTATGTTTCCTCCTTAACTGTATTTCTATGGTAAAATTTTGTGTAAATTTTCTGTTGGAACAGAATTTTCAATATTTGCCAATGAATAATATAAGTCCCCTCTTTACAGTAGTAATACTCCTACATAATCGTTTGACATGAATAGCGTTGTTATTGAATATTTTAACATGTTCATACATTCAAGGGCAGAAGTATTCTTTTAAATCGCATTTTGGTTTTTTATAATTTCTTCATAACAGTAGTGGGAAATTTTCTTCATAAGAAATAACAATCCAATTCATTTACTCAAAAAAATTCTATTTCTCTTAGCATCAATTTTGGGCAGTTTCGCTTTCCTGCTAATTTTAGTCTGAGCAGAGTTTGACAACTTCATGATGCAATACAGAAATTTTATTATTGTTATGGTTTTTCAATAAAACAATAATCTCTTCAAGTTTAACTTACATTATAATTAAACCAACTCCTCTCTTAATTCTGCACAAAATTTCTATTTACATGTATGTACATATCTAAAGTATAAACTTATTTCAGTATCCCAAGGTTCATACATGAAACTAGTTTATTTTTTTTCTATTCATGTACTATTTATTATAGAAGCAGATTAAAGTTACACTAATTTTTTAGGGAGTCATTTATACTATCCCCAGATTTAAACCATCTAATGGTTTAGATATTCTGGTTGACAGTACTCCCTAGAATGCATTCATACTACCATACAAAAATTTGGAAGAGTTATTTCTTCTATTCAATTATGTTAAAAGTAAGGAAATCTCCTAACACAACAATTAAACTTGACATAACCACTACAACACTTTTCACTACTATCTAACTGCATCTAATTTAATTATTAATAAAACTTGTGTGCATACCACTTCTGTGATGACCAATCCTCCCAACCTTAGAGTTCTTTTATCCCCAAAACTCACCCCCGAGCTGAAATCCTCTCCCAGAACAAACCAACCCCAATCTGTTGTAGAGTAGCTTATTTAATATTATGCTCCCCAAAGCCTATTTCTAATTTTGCGTCCAGAATTACAGGATGCTTTTATTCCTATTTGCCTAGGCTTTCCTTTTTTGGGACTTTAAAGCTGCTTTTTGCTTTTCCAGCTTTTTACCTCTTCCCAAATACTCTCCATATCATTGGGGAAATTTAGATTTTTCCTCAAAAATATAAATTAGAAATAAATTTTTTCAAGGATTTTTGAAAGATTTTTGGGGAAAGTCTTAGCCTCTTTCCATACCTCATGGATTTGGCAAGTGATCTGAAAAATCTCAATTGGTCAATATGCACAGCAATATTTTATTTATTTTTCATAGTTAAATAATTAATTACATTCACAAAATAATTATCCCTTAGGGTCCACTCCCCTTTGGATTGGAGTTCCAATGTCTAATTTGAAAACATAAAACTAGGGGTGTTACATATTCCCCCTCTGAAAGCAAACACCATCCTCGGTGTTAACAACTAACTACTACAGTTCATTTTGAAAATAGATACGGATATTTTTCCATCATCTCAGCTTCTCTTTCCCATGTAGCTTCTTCAGCAATAAAGTTCTTCCACTGTACCTTTACTCTTGCTACTGTTCGGTTTCTCAATTCAATTTCTTCCCGCTCCAATATTTGAAGCGGCTCTGGAAGGAACTCCCCTTCTGGTTCCACCTGTATCACATTCTAATCAACAATGTGAGAAGCATCATGTACATATCATTTTAATAACAAAACATGAAACACATCATGGAATTTAACATGGGATGGTAAGGCTAGCTTATAAGCCACTGGTCCCACCCTTTCTAACACCTCAAAAGTCCCACAATATCTAGGAGCCAATTTTGCACAACTTCCAGCATAAAGTGTGCTCTTTTTGGGCTTAATATGGAAACACACATTATCACCCACTTTGAACTCTTGATGCACTCTTTTCTTGTCAACATAGATTTTCTGTCGATCTTGTACGGTCTTGATATTTCTCCATATTTGTTTGATAATCCTTTCCATTTGTTGCGAAGTATCCAGCCCCAATACTAGTTTATCTTCAGGTTGGCTCCAACTTAAAGGAGTACAACACTTTCTCCCGTAGAGTGCTTCAAATGGACTAATTTTGATGGAGGATTGATAGCTATTGCTATAAAAAAATTCAACTAAATGCAAGTATTCTTCCTACTTTGATGGCCTATCCATCACATACATTCTCAGCATATCCTCCACAATCTGATCTGTTCTCTCTGTTTGACCATCCGTCTGAGGGTGATAAGCAGTACTGAAATGAAATTTAGTGCCCATACCCCCAAGCAGAACTTTCCAAAAGGTAGCTATGAACTTAGCATCTCTATCTGAAATAATCATTTTTGGGACCCCGTGTAGCCTTACTATTTCTTTTAGAAACACATCTGCTACTTGGGTTGTCCCAAAAGTAGATTTTGCAGGTATAAAGTGTGCAGCTTTTGTTAAAATGTCCACCACAACCATCACTGAGTCATGCTGGTATTTTGTTCTGGGTAACCCGGTTATGAAATATATGGAAACAGTGTCCCATTTCCATTCTGCAATTGGCAAGGGATTTAAAAGACCAACTGGATGCTGATGTTCAACTTTGCGTAGTTGACATTCCATGCATCTAGCTAAATAGTCTGCTACATCTGTTTTCATTCCTGGCCAAAACAATTTCTTTTTTCAGGGCTATAATCATTTTCTGATATCCAAGATGTCCTAAATATGGTTGTTTATGATATTCATCTAGGATCTATTTTTCAAAGACTCTACATTGGGGATATATAATCTGTTTTTATAGTAGATCAACCCTTTTTGGTTTTGAGTGTATTCAACCATTTCTTTCTTCAACATTTTCACTTGTAGATTCTCATAGATTGGGTCTTGACCTGCTACCTTTTTAACTAGTTCTTCTAAGTCAAAACTAGCACTATTCCCAATGTTGCTTATGTTTTGGCAAGAATTCCTGCTTAGCGCATCAGCAATTTTGTTTTCTTTCCCCTTGATATTTTTTAGGTCCATATCAAATTCACTCAGAAAAGATAGCCATCTAGCTTGTCGAGCATTCAAATCTGTTTGAGAAAAGAAATACTCGAGACTAATATGATTTGTCATCAATGTAATTTTTTTCCCAAGAGGATAGTGTCGCCACATCTTCAAGGCATGAATTACAGCAGCCAATTCCAAATCATATACACTGTAGTTCTGTTCATGTTTCTTAAGTTTCCAAGAGTCATATGCAATAACATAATTTTCTTGCAACAGAACTCCTCCCAATCCTTCTCTACATGCATCCGTACTCACAACAAACTCTTTGTCAGGATCTGCAATTTTCAGTATAGGGGTTGTAGTAAGTTTTAATTTTAGTTGTTCAAAACTATTTTGGCATTTTTTGGTGCACTCAAATTTAGTGCCTTTCCTTTGTAGTGAATTTATGGGATATGCTATTGCAGAAAATCTTTCCACAAACCTTCGATAGTAACCTGCAATCCCCATAAACGACCTCACTACTGAAACATCAGTTGGCACCGACCATTCTCTAATAGCCTTTATTTTCGCAGGGTCAATAGCCAATCCTTCTTCAGAAATAATATGCCCCAAGTATTGAATCTTGTCTTTATAAAATTCACATTGACTGAATTTCACATATAAATGGTTTTCTTTCAAAGTTTGCAAAACTATCCTTAAATGTTCTTGGTGATCTTCCACACTTTTTGAATAGACTAGAATATCTTCTATGAACACTAGTATGAATTTATCTAAGTACTTGTTCAAAACGTTGTTAATTAAGCACATAAAAGTGGCAGGGGCATTTGTCAAGCCAAAAGGTAGGACTACAAATTCGTAGTGACCATACCTGGTTCAAAAAGTTGTTTTACTAAAGTCCTCTTCCTTAATTCTGAGTTGGGGATAACCAGTCCTCAGATCAATTTTAGAAAATACCGAATTCCCTCTCACCTGATCAAAAAGGTTGTCTATTCTGGGCAATGGATACCTGTTTTTGTTTATGAAATTATTCAGTTGACGGTAATCAATACACATTCTAAAGGTTCCATCCTTTTTTTTCACGAACAACACCGGTGCTCCCCAATGAGATGCACTCGGTCGGATGTAACCTTTATCCAGCAATTCTTGCATTTGCATTTTCAATTCCATGAGTTTAGGGGGGCTCATCCGATAAGGGGCTCTGGAGACAGGGATTGCTCCAAGCACCAAATCTATCAAAAATTCAATCTCTATTTTGTGGGGAAGGTGAGGAATCTCATCTAGAAAAACTTCTTTAAAGTCTCTTACCACTGGCAAAGTGTCTAGAAGGTTTTCTTCAGGTGGCTGTCCTAATTATTTAACATGCACAACATATACTTGATATCCTTTTCTAGCTGTTATTTTTAATTGCAAAGCTGATATTTCTCTTACATATATTGGTTTTGGTTTTCCTTTGAGTATAAAGGGTCTCCCCTCCTCATCTATGCAATGCAAAGTTTTATCCCAACAGTTCATCGTAGCCTTTCTCCTTTCTAACCAGTCCATTCCTATCAACAAATAATATGAGCCTAAGAGCAGAATGTTTAAATTTAATTCTGTCTAAAAATAATTTAATTTAATTGTTGTTTGAGGTAACTTATGAGTTACTTTTCGCTTGGTGCCAGTGGCTAACTAGACCAACCAAGACTGCCGAAATTTTTCAATTTTAAGATTTCATTTCTCTAAAACTTGTGGACTAATGTAAATCAAAGAAGCACCCGGATCAATTAAAACTATAACAGATTGGTCAGCAATCTTACCTTCCATCTCAACCATAGTAGCCTAGTGTTCTACTTGTCGGATTTCCAGGGCTGCACTAATAGTGGGTATATTCCTTACTATATCATTCACTGTGGTAGCTTCTCGAACTCTCATAATCATCTGAATGTTTCAGTGTGGAAAGTCCCGTAACATATGAGGTTCTCCACAACCCCAACATTTCAAAGGTTCCTGCATTTTGACTGCTCCTTCCTTCTAATTTTCCCTGTCTATTTGTTTTGAACCAACTTGGGACTGAGCAGTTTGCTTCTCCTTGGGTTTGTTAAATTTATTCCACTGATGATCGCTACCAAAATTCTTCAAGTAAGTTGGTTTCTATTTCTTCCCTTTGAATTCCCCCTTGTTTACCCAGCTCTTCCCATGTTCACCCTTTCCTTTAAACTGTTGGTACCATAATCTAGATTTTCTCACCGCTTCATCCATATTTTTTGGATTAACGAACTCTATTTTCTCATTGTACACTGCAGGCAAACAGTTAAAAGATCTTTGTACCTTTTCCTTCTCTTCACGAATATAAGGAACATATATTAGCATACTTTTGAACTTGGTGACAAACTCATCTATGGTGATTTGTCCCAGTCTGAGTTCATGGAACTCCTTTCCTTTATCATCATAATAATGTTCGTTAAAATAGAGGCTTTTAAACTTGACTTGGAAATCTTCCCAAGTCACTGTTTTTTCATCAATGGCATGCACCATTTTCATCTCCTCCCAGCACAAGGTAGCCTTACCCTGCAACTGGTAGACAGCTTATCTGGCCTTCACATTTCTCTCATATTCATAGACCTCGAAATACTTAATCATATTCAATAGCCATGCCTCAGCATCTTCCTCCTTCTCCCCATCATAGGAGGGAGGTTTAATTTTTCGAAATTCACCCTGTAATTCCTTCTTCTATTTAGACTGATCTCTAGTAGTGTCATCTTCCATAGAATCATCTCATAACTTGCCTTTCCTTCTCTTTTTGGAAATTTAACCTTCTTGGCTGTTCCGTAAGGTCAATTGTCTTATCAGCTTTTCCTCCTCCTCACTGGCTAATGACAGCCTGTCATTCTGGCTTCTTAGCTCAGCCATTTCCCGTTGCAGCCTATGCAACATAGCCATCAAAGGAGCATTGGGATCTAGCATGTTATCTCCATCACCCAGACAAACATAAATTTCATCTCCTTCAGGGATTAACTTTTTAGTTCCAGTACCACTGTACACTAAACAAAACAACATCAGTAACATAAATTTTTTATCAAAACTAAGTTATACAGTGAGCACAACAACAACCCAGTTTTTCAAACATGGGCTCTGATACCATTTGTAACGCCTCCACATTCCAAAAAAAAAAAGGAAAAAAATTCTCAAGCAATATTATCTTCATTTTGTATTAAATGTTTAGTAAGTATACATGTGTAACCTAAAAATGTTCAACCACTGCAAGATTATATTATTCTATTCTGGCCTATTTTGAAGTAATTCTAGAATTGATATTGTTTTATAATTCTCATTAACAATATCTTCTTGACTATACATTTATAACCCATTAACACATTTTTTAATATAACAAGGCCTATCTCAAGGTATTTAATTAAATTATTTTCTATTTGCACTTTGCTTTGTAAATACCTTACTCAACCTTTCTACAAATGAATTGTAATATCTCCATTAGATATTTGAGGAGTTTCTAACTCCAATTGTTTAATTTTTCTCTATTCGATTTACTTATCGAATTCACTAACATCATTGCATATATAATTCTCTTACCATATGGTTTAACTTTTGAATAAGACTCGATTACAATTCATGGTCGCAACCCTTATAACACATTTGGTACCTATATGTAAGTACATCTAACTTTTTGATTTATACGAACCTTAGCTTACACCAAGTGGGATTTGCATGTATGTATATTACATTGGGATCTCTATGCGTCAATTCCATTTAATTATCGTGGTACAACGCCAGAGCTTATTAATTTTTAGATTAGTACCATTCTTCGTTGGGATTTTCACTCTAGTTCATTTCACATTAGTTTATTTATGATGTGATTCTCGAGGGAATTCTGGTACTTTGGCATCGTCGCACATTAAATTTTATGGATGGTTGAAATGGATCTCTTCTCATATCGACATTAAAATTATCATTTTTCGATTGTACACCCCAACTTGGAGTACGCCTCCTTCAAATCTTGCCATCTGGATGGTGAGGATCGGTTAGGGTTTTGGGCGTAGACGTTGCTATTTATTTCACGGATTTTCTTTACTGAGCTTCATTTAGTTTCGTTTCATCTCGGCTTTGGAACCTACGAAGGTTTCCCCCTTCGAACCTTTCTGGACACAATGGTTCCGCCATCGCACCTCTTTGTTTATCAGGGTTTCGCCATCGAACCTCTCTATTACGTTTTTATTCTTATGTAGCACGAATGGAGATGTAATTTATATTGAACCTCTCAAGTATTGATCCGCTTACTACTTTGCCTTATGTATGAGGCTTATTGTTATATATAAAAAAAGTTTCGTTGATGAATGTATTATGCCTCCTTTCGTTGAGCTTATATGTGCTCATTCGTATGACAATATTATTTATTCGATGCCTATATATACAGAGTTTCCTCTTGTTAATGATTATCATGATGTAGGGTGCTGGAGCTATCCGAAATTTCTCGTGAGTTCTCCTTCTCAATGAAATACATAAATCACTATTCGTTCCTCTGTTATTCCTTTATGCTGTGATTAGTTTGTGATTGATCAACGAGTTTTATTACTCACCCCTTTGGCTTACATTTCGTAGTGAATCATATTCACGCCGAGGGTTTATGCCCTTCATTCAAGGTATTCATATGACACAAACTCTCATTTAATTCCAATCAAACTCAGTTAAATGGTTACTATGCCATTCATATTCGATGCTTGGTGGTTTACATTCTAGTTTGTGTTTTTTGTAGGTACGCCTGTCACTAAGCGCTCTCCATGTTCTCCATCTTGATATTTCAATCACACTACCAGATTCGACCCTTAACATTATTGTTAATTTTCTCTCAGGTTGGTACTCTATTATCATCCAAAAACTCGTCATTCCACATGGCTGGAACAATTCTTCAGTTTACTTATGGAGTAGTTTGTCTTACTCGGTAGTCGGATTCGATTTATTCATATAAATCGCACCATTTTTATTTCTAGAAGAACTTTCGCACTGTGTAATTTATGATTTCTTAGTTTGTAATATCCTGGAAATTTATAGAGTTTGTGTGGACATATATAGACTCTGGAGTATTCTCGAATTTAACCAGTACTCCTAACTTGTATTGGGTCATTGTATTATTTTATTTCTTCCTGCCTTTTTATCTAGAGCCTCGCATTTTGTATGTACTTTTTTTATGTGCGGGATAATGGAGTTTATTTATGCAGGCATATTAATACACTTCTGACCCTATACTGTTGTTAATTATATTCAGTGCTTTCAAATGTATCGAATTTAATTATTTGTTTTATTATTATTATTTCGACACCAAATAAGAAGACTAATATTACTTTTTTGAGATCGTAGTTTTATCCCAGCCTTCTGTTTTAACTATGTCCCCCTTTGACTGTCAAGAGTTTAAATCATCCCTTTCATAGTACCTCTATTGTGTTCTTTTTAAAACAAAATAGAAAATGTTTTCCGGGATATATTTTTTTTTTTTTTTTTTTAATATATACATGGAGAAGAATAAAATCATCTTGGTTATCCACTATTATATAAATGTTTATGCTGGCTCTATGTTTCCTCCTTAACTGTATTTCTCTGGTAAAATTCTGTGTAAATTTTCTGTTGGAACATAATTTTCAATATTTGCCAATAAATAATATAAGTCTCCTCTATACAGTAGTAATACTCTTACATAATCATTTCACATGAATAGTGCCGTTACTGAATATTTTAACATGTTCATACATTAAAGGACAAAAGTATTCTTTTAAATCTCATTCTGGTTTTTATAATTTCTTCATAACAATAGTGGGAAATTTTCTTCATAAGAAATAACAATCCAATTCATTTACTCAAAAGCATTCTATTTCTCTTAGCATCAATTTTGGGTAGTTTAGCTTTCCTGCTAATTTTAGTCTAAGCACAGTTTAACACCTTCATGATGCAGTAGAGAAATTTTAGTATTGTTATGGTTGTTCAATAAAAAAATAATATCTTCATGTTTAACTTACATTATAATTAAACCAACTCCTCTCTTAATTCTGCACAACATGTCTGGTTACATGTATGTACATATCTAAAGTATAAAATTATTTCAGTATCCCCAGGATAATACATGAAACTAGTTTATTTTTTTTCTATTCATGTAATATTTATTATAGGAGCAGATTAGAGTTACACTAACTGTTCTAGGGAGTCATTTATACTATCCCCAGATTTAAACCATCTAATGGTTTAGAGATTCTGGTTGACAGTAATCCCTAGAATTCATTCCTACTACCATACAAAAATTTGGAAGAGTTATTTCTTCTATTCCATTCTGTTAAAAGTAAGGAAATCTCCTAACACAACAATTAAACTTGACATAACCACTACAACACTTTTCAATACTGTCTAATAGCATCTAATTTAATTATTAATAAAACTTGTGTGCATACCGCTTCTGTGACGACCAATCCTGCCAAACTTAGAGTTCTTTTACCCCCATAACTCACTCCCAAGCTGAAATCCTCTCCCAGAACAGACCAACCCCAATCTGTTCTAGAGTAGCTTATTTAAGCTTATGCTCCCCAAAGCCTGTTTCTAATTCTGTGTCCAGAATTACAGGATGCTTTTATTCCTGTTTGCCTAAGCTTCCCTTTTTTGGGACTTTAAAGTTGCTTTATGTTTTTCCAGCTTTTTACCTCTTCCCAACTACTCTCCACATCATTGGGGAAATTTAGATTTTTTCCTCAAAAATATAAATTAGAAATAAATTCTTTCAAGGCTTTTTGAAAGATTTTTGGGGAAAGTCTTAGCCTCTTTCCATACCTCATGGATTTGGAAAGTGATCTCAAAAATCTCATTTGGTCAATATGCACCAAAATTTTTTATTTATTTTTCATAATTAAATAATTAATTACATTCACACAATAATTATCCCTTGGAGTCCACTCCCCTTTGGACTACAGTTCCAATGTCTAATTTGAAAACATAAAACTAGGGGTGTTACACTTTCCTATGAAAAAAATTCAAACCTCCAAGGTTGTGATGACCAAATCTCAAATTCCATAACCTATTTTCATATTTAATGTGTTCTTAAAAAATTTCTTTTGTGACAACCACTACATTTCTTTAAATTTCTTGTGAATTCATTGATAGTTGTGCTTCAGTACCTTCTTAATTTAAATCTAATTTTAGATTTAGGGGAAACATTCTATTTTTTTTATATGAACTTTTACAATCAGCTATATGCTTGGAGACTTATCCAAAATTGTACATACATCATTTTTGAAAAGACATTGTATCCCATTTGCATGAGTTGTCCAATTCTTATGAGGTTGTGATTCAAACCAGGGACAAAGTAAACATCTGAAATATATTTCTTCTCTCACTTCTTTGTTAGAATGTCGAATATACATTTTTCCATGACAGAGACTTTGCTATTAGTCCCCAATGTCACTTCATATATCACACTTTCATCTAAATTGGAAAAAATTTCTATGTTCCTTGTCATGTGGTTGCTACACCTAAGTCTAGAAACCATACATGTCCTTGTTTTTCTTGTGCTACATTAGAAGCTAAAATCATGCTATCATGGTTTTGATTTTTCTTTGTGGAATTTGCACTTGGTTTGTTACTTATGTCATATTTATTATTTCAACATTTATTTGCATAATGACCATACTTCTTACAATAATGACATTAAACTTGAGATTTACCATACCTCTGACCTTTTGCTTCATTCTCGCTTAAACCTTGGCTTGGATTTTGATTGCTACCCTTTGCACTTGAACTTGAAGGGTTGCTTCTTCCACCTCTGTGTGATATTTTTCCTCTTCCTCTATAATTTGATCTTCCTTGACCTCTACCTTGACCAAATAAAACTTGTGTCTTGAAGGCATGCTCAAATGAGGAGTTCGTTCCTTTTTTCAATCTGTGTTCATGAGAAATCAATGATGCATGAAGCTCATCTGCCGAAATTTGTGGTAGATCATTTGTTTCTTCTATTTCCACAATAATGGCATCAAATATTGTTGGAAAACTCATCAAAACATTCTCAAATATTCTCCTTTCCTCAAGTATCTCACCATGATACCTAATTTTAGTAACCAACCCAATTACATGTGTACAAAATGAGTTTACATTCTCATATTCTTTCATACAAATTGTCTCAAAATCTCTTCTCAAATTTTTTTTTTTGTTGTCTTCACCTTTGCCATGCCTTGGTAGGCTATATGGAGGGTATCCCATGCTTGCTTGGAATTTGTTGGTGTTGTAATCCTTGGGAAAGTATTTTCATGAACTGCGTGAAAAATGTAGAAGAGGGATTTTGGGTCCTTCTTCCTAGTTTCTCTTAAAAAATCTCTTTTTCCTTGTGTTAAAGCATTTTATGCTACTGCATCTACTGGTTCTTGGAAACTATTCTCCCTCAATTCCAAAATGTCTTGAGAATAAAACAGTGCCTTCATTGTAATAGCCCAATATTCGTAATTTTTGCCATTAAACTAAGGTATTTGTGGATTAGTCAAGCTTGTGTTTATTTCTTCCATTTTTACTATGTAAAGAAAAAAATTCTTATCGTGTAATGGAAAACTTTCTTACTATGTAAAATTTTTCTCCCTAATGGTGAACACACTGCACAAAAAACACTTGCTGTGATGAAAGTACACACTGCACAAAAAACACTTGCTGTAATGAAAGTTGAAACCCAGTCTGATCCCATGTTAAAAATTTTAGGACACAGAAATTTTATTTGCTCCATAGATTAAAATTACAACTACAGTGGAGAAAATAAAATTCAAACAAATTCATTCACGGTGAAACATAGTAAAATAGAGTAGTTGAGATAAAAACAATAGGTAAAATTTTCGAGAAGAATATTGTTAGTAACCAAACATTATATTATGATTGCCTAAATCAAATCTTAAGAGACTACATTTTAATACAGAGTAGCAGAGATTAAAATTGTAACTATAGTGGAGAAAATAAAATTCAAACAAATTCATTCACGGTGAAACATAGTAAAATATAGTTGAGATAAAAACAATAGGTAAAATTTTCGAGAAGAATATTGTTACTAGCCAAACATTATATTATGATTTCAAAAACACTAGAAGTAATTCAAAAAAAAAATCTTACTCACATTACCAAACATTATACTATAATTTTAAAAACATCAGAAGTAATTCATATGCAGATTGAGACTCCTTCACCACTAAAACAATTGTTCTTATTGAGATTTAAATTCACAATGGGTTGCGGAATAGCACACAGTGGTAACTTTTGTTTCAATGCGCCCACCAAAATTTGCTCCACGATTTTCTCCCCATGTCTTTCCAGACTTACATCTGCCACAATTCATTCAGCCTATTCTTGCTTGTTAATTCAAAACATATATATCTATGACATTAATACATGACAAAAAAAAATTAATAAACAGTGGGCGAATATCATTTTCTTAACTTGCATAGGTTGTGTGACGAAAATAACACTTGCGGATTAAATGTTTGCCCAAACACTTTTACAAACCATGCATTAAATTTCTATTGACTTTTAATTATTTAATCTGTAGTGAAATGGGTTACGGTTATCATGTTTAGAGTTTGTTTACCTAATTTCCCTACCTTGCAAACTTAATCTGCAACGTGTAAAACATTTAGAGAGGCATGGTTCTTATCAAAAAAATTAAGCGCGTTAGTTGAGATTAATTTTCCAATATCGACGAGTGGTTTTGCAATCCCATTGAAAACCTTCCCTTTTAGGCATTTCCCTTCACCCTCTTTCTTCCAACCAGCCATGCATTAGAATTATAAAAACATTCAATGGACATCGCATCGATCTATCGACTCATTCATCGATCGACCGCATCGTGGGTGGGCCAATAATACTGCATTTTTACCTTTCTCTCTCCAAGCGAAAAATAAGTATGCGGCTACACTAAAGAGGAAGTATGAGGCATGATCTTAGTGGGAAAGTAGTCCAATACATGCTAAGAAGGTGGACGGACGAACCCCTTACTTATAGGAGATATATATGTGTTTCCCCGATCTTGCCACGCACTTGCCTTTAAAGGCCTTATTTGGGTTGGCTAGACTCCTGACTTGACCTTCCAAAAGGGTTGAATCAGGAATTTTTTCTATTGCACATGACCCTTCTCTCTCGAAGTTGAACCCGAATTTTCAGGTAGTTTGAACTCAATTGGGTTGTTGGCTGTTAAAAATATGAATTAAAAACATGAAAATGGAATTAGCCTCATTTTAATAAAATAAAAACATGAAGGAAAGTTTACCATATGCATTATATTCAAACCTCGGCACTTTCTACCATATTTTTATACAAATGATATTCACTTTCTGAGTTCTATAGGCCCTACGAATGAAGCTTTGCATCTCCAGCAAGAACGCACCCATTCGACTACATTGTTGGGGAACTCTTGGATGTCCAACCCACTCTGATTCAGTTACAAGACAATAACATAACTAATAGGCATATTGTGCATAACAAAAAAAATCATAATGAAGTGTAGGTCATCGAAATGAATGAGGGAGGAGGACCCTCTCAACATGAGTAAGATTCGTGACTTAGCCGACGAGTGAGAACGAGGAATATATCCTGCCTAGATATTTTGTGGCTACTCTTTTTTGGACTTGTACTCATTCTTATAGTCCATCTCGATTATTAATAGGTGCTCTGCTCTAAGCCTTGAAGATAGAGAAACTCTAAGCAACCCACGCTAGGTACCTCACGTAACTTAAGAAGTACTTCATGCTTTGCGATATAATCCTTCATAATTCCTTCACTCCAGTGCTCTTTTCTATGAGCATTATAGGGGTAGGATAATATCTCAAAACGTTTATAGATTTTTTGGAATTTTTAGCTCTTTTACCTGGCCTCATCATTCCTTCTCATGGATAGTTTGTTCTACGGTAGAGTCCTTCTCATGGATAGTTTGTTCTACGGTAGAGTCAATTTTTTTTGCTACTACTCCATTATCAGTAAAGGTTTTTCTCCATCTTTCTAGTAGGCATGTCTGCTTCCTTCAAATTTCTACATATATGAACCATAGATAAAGAGTTCTAACCCAACTTCTTCGCAGTTCAAAAATATTTATGAAAAAAAACTTTGTAATTTTTAAGGAATAATAGCGTGGATCTAAAAATTATTTTTCTCACTTTTCTTAATCTTTTACTTTGCAAATTCACTTTCGAAAAATTAAAGGTTTACAACAATATAAAATACATACTATCACACCTAAACTAGCAGTTGCCGCAAAAGGTGCAAAGAGAGGCCTATAGGAGTATTATCTTGAAGTTTGAAAGTTTGAAATATAAGAAAGGATAATTTGTTTGAAATTTATTCTTTTCATTGTTGAAAGCATTAAGTCAAGATTTATAATCATGATTTCATTATTTAATATAAGCTTTAGAAGTATGACATTTTTATTAATAATATTTTTGAATATTTTATGTTTATTTTACTTATAAGTATATTATTACATTAAAAAAATTATATAAATTATAGATATTTTTTATTTAATTTTTCTAAATTAGAGAATCTAAATACTATGACACGTTGTTACTAGTTGGATCGCATGAGAGGAGGATTGTTGAAATGTTTGCAATCTCAAAAATTTCCAAAAATCTTTTGCCCAAAAATCTCTATGGTTTTTCTTCAAAACTTAAATTTCCAAATTTTATTTGTCCAAAAATATCACAAATAAACACAGATTCTAAATTTATTTATTTACAATAGTAATTTATGAAAATATAAACATATATTTTTACAATAACAATTTATAAAAATAAAAACATATCTAAAAATTAAACCTTAATCCAGGTCCAACCATCTCTAACACTTCATCCAAGTGTCATGGTGTGTGATACTAATGACCACGGATCTTTGCCGGTTAAATCCATAGATCCATGGTCATTAGTATCACACACCATGAAAGTGTCATCTATGGATTTGTTTGCTGGAGCAAACAAATTGAATTTAACCAAGTTACCAAAATCTATTATTCCAATGAAATAATGCTCCTTCCTATTTTTGTGGGAGGACGAAATAGTGGATCTCATACAAGACACTCGAGCTCTTTGTAAAAGTTAAAAATGCTGGACACCTCCTCTAAGTTGGCCACTGAAGTCAATGTTTATTGTGAAACCTTGGCATATCAAGTAGTGGCTTACTATTTATTATTATTAATGTTGTTTCTTGCTGAGTTTTATTTGATTCAAAAATAAAAGAGGAGAAAAAGGATAGAATTTGTGGTACTTTCTCTTTATTTATGAGGGTAATCTCCACACTTTAAATTTTGAATGTTCAACTTAAATTAGATAAATAAAATGACATATAAGAATTTGCATAAAAATAAAATGATCTGTGTGAAAAACAAATAACCTCGGTCTTATATTCAATTTACAGGAAAGATAAATTTGAAATTGCAGGATTGGTTTTGTGATAAATATTAAGCACCATAAAACTTATTGGATGACTAACTTTATATCATTCAATGGCAATACGAAAACAATACACAAAGAATTAAACATTCTGTTGCATGTCATTTTTTTTCTTTTGCTACTAAAATAGAATAGCCAGAGATAGTCTCCAGACTTTAAATGTTGAATGTTCAACTTAAATTAAATAAATAAAATGACATATAAGAATTTGCAAAAAAGGAAAGGATTTGTGTGGAAAACAAATAACCTTGGTTTTATATTCAATTTACAGGGAAGATAAATTTGAAATTGCAGGATTGGTTTTGTGATAAATATTAAGCACTGTACAAATTATTGGATGACTAACTTTATATCTTTTACATTCCATAAAAATAAAGTGATTCAATAGCAATACGAAAACAGTACATGAAGAATTAAATGTTCTGCTGCATGTCATTTTTTTGTCTTTTGCTACTGAAACAGAATAGCCAGAAACATATAAGAATTTGTATAAAGAAAATGATCTATGTGAAAAAAAACCATGGTTTTATATTCAATTTACAAGGAAGATAAATTTGAAATTGCAGTATTGGTTTTGTGATAAATATTAAGCACCATAAAAATTATTTGCAGGAAAAATACATCACTCTTCAAGAACTTCTTCAACAAATTATCCAGCTGGGTGCAAGAAAGTTTGAAGTCGCTCTGCTGAACTTGTCACAATTTTTTTAATACAAAGACACTCTCATCATCACTTAAAATGCGTCAAAAGTTGGAGAGGTTTGATATGAGAGGTAACCATTTATATGGAAACCTTCCAACTCAAATTGGGCAACTTAGAAGTTTAGGGCTACTTTCTATGGTGGAAAATAATCTTTCTGGAAAGATCCTTAATTCTATTGCGAAAAGAATCAATTATCAGGGAAAATTCCTAAAAATTTAGGGAAATATATGAACTCACTACTTTTTTTGCACACATGTCTCACTAGTGACATGTGTCATTACCAAAATGAATTGTTTGACGAAAAAAAGAGTTAATTCAAAAGAGAAATCACCCTAATTAATCATTTATTATATTAAAGAAATACAAAATATGCCGAAACAAAATCAAATTATGATATTACAATTTACAAATTGACTTACATGGATGAATTAATTATTTTAATTAAATTTATGTTTATACAATATTTAATTTGATAAGTTATTTGAATTTTGTATAGTAACTAATCAATGTACATTATGGATTTGGTATAACTTGTTTTATGGTAGTCCGCGTAATCAATTCAATGTTGGAGTGAAAATTTTAATAGAAAGTAAATTTGATTTGAGAAATCATATTTTATGATTAAACATAATGATTTGTATAGCGATGATGTTTAAACTTCATTTTTTATCTTAAAATTAATTATAATAATTAAAAAGTAATCCATTTTAAATTAACATAAACATATGCAGTAAACATAATCTATATTGTTTTTTTTGGGATATTGTTTAATATATAAAAAACTAATATCCATATGTCATTTCTTATTATATCTCAAATATTTACACCCTATATAATATATTTAAAATTAATAAATTGAAGTTTTATTGATGTAGGATAGAGAAAATATTAGTTATATTTAAGATTATTTTACAAATCAATAATATTTTAATTTAATTTATTATTTATGACTTTGGTCACATTACAAAGTGAAGAATAAAACACAATTAAAAAAATGAAAAATAAAACAAAGAATTAAAAAAACATTTGTAGTCACAAAGCTAAAATATCGGATTAAATAGTAATTAAAAAATAATGTTGATTTAATTAAAAAATAATGTTGAGTCAATTAAAAAGTATTAAATCTCAATTCAACTTATTATTTTCAAAATTATAAGTGTATTATTTAGAAAATAATACAAAAATAATAAATCTCAATTGAACTTATTATTTTCAAAATTATAAGTGTATTATTTAGAAAATAATTTATAATATGCATTTCATATTAAAAAATCAAATAATAATAATCATGATATTTTAGGATTTCATTTTTAAATTTAGTAAATAATTATAAAAACTTAATTCTCAATATATTTTTTTCCTAAACACATACCTTTTTTTAACCAATTTTATACTTTACACGTCATATTAAAATAATAAAATATAAAAAAAATTGTGAAACTTGTCAAGAGAAAATACCTAATCATTATCTATTTAAATTAATGATTCATAATTTTATTTTAGTTTTTAAATATTACATTAATTTTTTTCCAAACAAATATTTTTTAAAAGTAAATTAAAAATTGATAAAAACATATCAAATAGAAACACCATACATATACATACTTTTATATATTAAGAACGTTTTGATAAAATCTAAATTATATATAAAGATAGATTAATATAAATAAAATCATAAAAATCAACATAGATTTATATTAACTTTCAATTTATCAAATTTTGAGAAAATCAATTTTTTTTAATTATAATTTATTTTTCAAATTTTACATTTATAAATTTTTTTATCTTAACACCCATAAATAATATCATTCATAACTGATATTTCATTTAGATTACCAAGTATAATTTTTCCTTGTATAAATCTTAAATAAAAATAAAAATTTTATAATATTGATGAGCTCCATAATCAATAAAAAGTAGTCTATGTATTCACAAAGTAGTCCTAAATTGGGCACCAAGGAAGGGTTATGATACACTTAATACGAGCTAATTAGACTAGTTACCTCCAAAGAAAGAAATGAGGTGTTTTCGCACAGTAAAGATTTCATCACTGCTCGAAATAATTATTAGTAGATAAATTGTAATTATATTGCTAAAATCATTATTTAGTAATAAAAAAATAGTTTAAATTCAGATCGTTATTGGATTATCTAAAGGTTCATAATTTTATATTTAGAGTTTTTTTCTCTGTAATTGAATTCTATTAAATATTTCCACTACATATATGACTTGTTGGTTTCTATTAGCCATTTTAAAATTCCAAATTTGACATTAAATGAAATATAATTATCACATTTTAGGTTGTAAAAGGGTTGTGTACCAAATACTCAAAATCACTTCCAAGTGTACACAATACAAGGGAATGTGTGCATCAATGATTTAATTATTTATTCATATTATGTCTACTTTAATTATTTATTGATATTGTGTGTTAACTAAGTATATAGGTATGATAATATTAACCGTAACCTATTTTTATGCAATTTAAATTCGAAAATAGAATTACATAGAAAATAACATAAACACTCTATACTTATAGTTGATTATCTAAACCTTATGGTAGTATAGCATTTTACAATATTTATTTTATCGAAGAGATTGACTTAGAAACTTTCAAACTATCTAGTAGATCGTTTCATGAATTCCATACTAATTACTATATTGGAACTTAATTAATAATATAGTGGACGCCATTCACCTTACATTGAATGATTTACATTATAATTATTCTGCTGTGAGCCTTTTGACCCCCTTTATGCCCTTAGGGAGGATCCATATACTTATACCATGGTCATGGAAAAAATTATTGATCTTACATTTAAAACTTAAATGTACATAAAATAACATAACCAATTTCAAAAATTGTCTTGATGTCCAAGGCCAACGTACTTTAAAAAATATGTGTTCGACCATGCCCAGTGTTAATTAACACTCAAACATGTAATGCAACATTGAATGATGTTAATAGTGAACCATTCAAGCATGTAGCTCTAACTCATTTTATGACACAAGCATTAGCATTTTAATTGTGAAATGTATGACACAAGCATTAACACCCAAACATATGAAAGAATGCTAACACACATAATTGCATGGACTAAAACCAAAACGAGACACTACACTAACACCTAAACACATGGCATATCTCTAATATCCACTAACACTAAAACAAGTTCAGAAAACAGTGATAGGACATATATAAAATATTTATATAATAATATTAATTCACAATCCCAATATTCATATGTGAATCTTAAAATTAGAATAATACATCATACACTACATTTATTTAATATTTAATATTAAACAAGTGTTGCAGGGTAGTGTAGTTCCTACCATTGAAATTAAGGATTATGTTACTACAAAATTTTCATATAGAAATTGTTAGCATGATACATATAAAGCATACTATGAAATATTGAAACTAATATTAGTATAATACGGATAAGATTAATATATATTTTTCATATATGTAAGCTAATAGAAAATTATTATTCTATGAAATTATTTTACAAAGAAAAATTGTATTCATATTTATATGACAAATTTTGACCATTTGTATTTTCCAAAAAAGAAAACAAAATCTTGTAATTCAATTACTAAGTAGTAACATTGATACAAATTGCTCCAGTCATATTTACACTATCTTCATATAAAAATAAATGGATATTTCATTCATATAGATATGAATTACAAATTGTTTAGTATAATGCACAATTACATAGTGGTGATCAATTTGGCATGACACTTAACATGATGCTACAGTCATGCCTAGGCGGTGACTAGTAATGTGAAAATTGTGAGGGATTTTTTCTTGGGTTTATTTTGGCATAAGAAATAAACTATTGACCATCTCATAACATGTTCATGTTTTGAAAAATATATGAAGAAACAATATTTATTAATGCATCTTTGGCTTTTCTAAAATTTATCATACATTGTCTAATAACTTCAAAAAATAATGGAGAAAATAGGAATTCAAGTAGAGTGGAGAAGAAAAGTTTTGTAATTATATGAAAAGTTCATTGTAAAATTGACGATTACAATAATGATAAAAATTAGAAGGACCAATCAAAATCAAGAGTAGTGTAGAAATGATATGCAAATCTCTCCTCTATTTGAATTCTAGACTTATATATAAATTAGTTAGAAAATTCAATCATAAAGAATAAATAAAATATGCATATAAGAACTCATGCTTTGTTATTGTTGGTTTATGTGGATAATGTTAGGTTATTAGAAAATGATACAAGTACAGGGGTGGAAAGAGGGGAAGGAATTCTTCTAAATCATTAAGGATTTTTTGTGGATAAATTTTCACAGGGTCTTGGCAAGAAAACTATTAATTAGGAAGAGATGTTTGGAAATTACTTGGGACTAAAAACAACTCAACATTGAGATATCACGGACATAAATTTTTTGGGAGACTCCTAGCTAACTATTCGAAACTTAAGAACTTATACTCCTCCAAAAGATAATATGTTAAGTTTGATGTTCCATCGTATCATTGATACCCTTCATTATTTCTCTATCTCGCCCTCCTTCCATATTCTTAGAATCCTCAATAATGAATTAAATCTTTTAGCCAATAATGCATGCCTTTCGGCAGAAGGGAAATTAGAAATCAATAGTATCTCTCATAAAATTATCATCCCCTCAAGGAGCTCATGATCGATCTATGTAATAAAAACCTAATTTTGTCATTATCTAACTATAGAGCCAATGTACAAATAACGTTTATCCTACCCTGATAAATTTTTCTCCCTCAACTTGTATCCTCTACCCTCCTTAGCTCCTTGTAGGATCGTCAGGAATAAATGTGATGAGGATTGTCTTGGAATGATTATGTATAAAGCCTTCTATCATATCCAAACATAGAAAATTTGGAGCATCATCTACATGCAATCGTGCAACATTTATTGGGTCATTCGGTGCCCTATTTCATCTTTCATAACAATCCTTTGGTTTGTCACAACAACATATCTTCTAGCATGCCTCATTTATTTGTACCTAGGAAGATTATATTAGAATGCAATATAGAGTTGACGGAATACGAGGAAAGTGTATTCCCTGTTAGTTGGGTCATGATTACTCCGTCTTGGGACCTTGGATTATGTGATGTTGGCTTGCAAAATTTTATGGGGCTATTTTATGAGAAAAAAATAAATTGAGAAGCGGAGGAATTATTTTATTTTATATTTTGTAGCTAGGTTGGTTATGGTTTTTGAGAATTAGGTGAAGGGAATTTATGATTTCAAGGATGGTGTTCAGTCGAGGCAAGTGGAATCTTAGTGGTAATATTTGAGAAACTACTTGGGTCTTCTTTATTTGTGAAATTTGTACAAGAGTAAAGCACCACTATAGTTGGGAAGTGTGGCTCCTCTCTCTCTCTCGCTTAGAGGTAACTTTGTCCATTATCTTCTTAATACGTTTTCTATGAACCTAGAGAATTTTTTTCTACTTATAGGTCTCGATTTACCTTATAGAAAAGGGTAGCACCTTGCATCTTGGAATATACTACATTTTCCTCCTATGTTGTCCCTTTCCATTTGGGTCGATAGTCTCTAGTTTGGTAAGTGGGCTATAGTGTCAAATATCTTTTGAGAATAGGAAAGAAGATTGGAACTTTTATTTCTGATACTTTCTCAGTTGGTCCTTCTCCTCTCTTTTGGCTTCGTCCACAACATGTCTTATTCATGGATTCAATCTTAAATTCAGACTCTTCTACCTCACCTATATGTGAACATTGTTAGAAACAAAGTGAAACAATGAACTATTAAATATACAATATGTATGTCATGTTGTATAAAAAACGGGTCATTGATTTCATAACACTTGATTTAGTTGGGGATCAATAATAGTGAATTTCATTTTTGGAGGATGAGATTGATGCTCTTCATGGCATTATTATGGATTTGAAACTTCAGAACAATCAACCGATAAGCTATACAAAGGAATCTTCTCGAGAAATTGACCTCAATCACACCACAAATAATACAAGTTAAGTATTTATGTAATGTGATGCAGGGGCATCCATAATATTCATTTATCCAGAGGTCAATCATTTACTAGATTTGTTTCCTCAATGAGTGCTTTTCTAGTATAGGATTTTGTTTGGAATTTCCATGTAATTCTTTAAATTAGACAATTTGTTGTAGTTTGTTTAATTTCTATAAATTGGTAATTTAGATCTTACATTTGTGGACCTCGACCAAACCATTTTTAATCTATATTTTTTTATTTTTTTATAAGAAAAAGGTTCAATACTTGTGTGAGAAAGAGCTCTAGATTTTATTTTCCAACCAATCCTCTATAATTACTTATTGATATCATATATATATAATAATTGTGCACATGAAAAAATAGTTATTTTCAAGCTTAATTGTTGCAGGAAGGAGCCACATACAATAAGAATTAACATGCACACACACACACACACACACACACACATAATTTGTTTGGTTGTAGGAGGAGGAAAACAAAGGCCAAGTAGAGAATGCTTGACGAGGAGGTGCTCAAAATTGTGGCGCAAGGCTAGAAGAGAGATGAGGTGAGAAAGAGTAATAATAGTAGTTGAAGAGAGCTAAAGTATAGATCCACATACCTATATAGTATATGATGCAGCACAACTACAAATTTACACAATTTGCAGACCTGTGGGTTATGGGCCCACAAAAATTTCCAAGCACACAGTGGATTGCAATATCTAGCACCAACGTAAATATTTCAATATCACCTCCAAATTAATTGAGTAAGAAAGTATATATATTTCCAACTCTACACAGTTCGATTGCTCAATCCATCCTAAAACCCCAATTCATCCAACCCTCTTAGCTGTGATTGTGTGGAGAGAGCCCTCTCCAGTTTGGTAGGGCTAGCTACCAAGTTAAAATATTGGTCTGTGGTTACCTCTGTTTGGACTCTTTGTGAGCCTAAAAGATCTGATGGAGTGATAAGATGTTGGCGTTGTTGCGAGGGAAGTGAAACGACAAATATTCCTTGGGAAAGAACGACAGAGATCAAATCTGATTGTTGATGGTGGATAGTGATTAGACACAAAGAAGGTTGTGCATCATCCACCTGGCAACTCCAAATCAGTTTCGAAATTAAATCCAAAGAATCCACTGGAGGATGAACCTTGCCAACAAATATGAAAGGAAAACATGGGAAGATCAACTATTCAACTTGAACTTTCATTCAAGACATCATGTTATTTGTGATTAAATATTTCTTCTCTTTTCCTGAAAATGTCTAGAAAGTTTTTCAAGGTATATTATGTTTGAGAAAATATCATGGACCTCCATTGGATTCCACTCCTTTGAAGGTTGTAAATACAAATTCCCCATACGCTTTTGATGTTGGTCCATAACCTTTATCCGAATCATATGATGACCATCTTCAAATTTATGGACTTCAAGAGATCAAGACTGATCCGACAAATTCCCTATATACTCCTACGCCTGGTAAATTTCCAGACAGATACACACCACTCATCTTACCTCCTATACTCCATTCTTTCCTTGAAAATCATTACTTATATCTGTCAAGGTTTGATGGTGAATGTGACAACATCATTGCTAACAGACATATGCAGAATTTTGAGACTTTACTTGACCTTTTTGAATTCGACAAACAGGATGTCAGTATCAGGCTATTTTCTCTTTCTTTGCAAGGCAAATTCAAGATTTGGTTCAAAAATGTGCCTTATTCAAGCATCTTATATTTCCCACAGTTTGTCAAATGTTTCCTCAAAAAGTGGGTGTTCAAAGAAAACCCTTTCCTGATTCTAGAATAGTTTGACTAGTTGAAAAGACAACTAGGGGAGAGAATTCAACAATTTTTGGCCAGATTCAATCAAGTCTATTGTTCAATACCTGCTAATATAAGACCTCATCCTGTCTCAAATCTCTTACATTACCCGGATGCCTTTGATCCAAAAATGGAGTTTCAGCTAAGAGAAAGGAACCTTGCAACACTTTAAGAGATGCAGAACAAAGCAATAGATATAGAGGCTAATATTCTGATTAGAAGGCCAAAGCGGAAGGAAGAAGAGAGTGAGAACATTGCATAGCACCTGGCATCTTCAGAGGTAAAATTCAACATTTTGGAAAGTACAATAGAGGAAATGATGCAAAATATCACCATGAGAGATGGATTTTATGTTCAAGATCACCATGAAACACTTATTGCAGGAAAAAAAGAGGTTCTTGGCCCTAAACACTTTCCTGCTAATCATAGCTACCATTTCTTAGAAAATGGATTTGTAGATCAATCTAAGGAGAAACAATCTGTTGATATAATATGTATGTTTGATGACATTAATTATTTTGTTGATTTGCCTAAGTATGATTAGTATGAAAAAAATTATGTTCTCCAAACAAAATCTAATTTTGGGGACCAATCAACGTCTGATTTGTGGGAGAAGGAATTTTAGTTTCAACAGCTAGAATAGAGTGATCGGCCGATGCATATAAGCTATGGTAGTGAGGAGGAAACTACAGAAAATTTGGAAGTAAGTGAAGGATCTTTGCCTCTTTGTTTTAATTCATTTTAGTTCATCAGAGACAAATTTAATGAAATTAGAAATCAACAGTCATTAAGTTTTGATCTTGACAATCAAGAGGGCAATGAAATCCTTGATCAAGAATCCTCGACTCTAGATTTTCAGCCACCAAATTCCATTGAATTTCAAATTTCAGATGAAGGAATGGAATTTGAAACATATGATCAAATGATGCAAGATGATTTTGTACCATTATGTTTTGAATCATTTCATTTTTTAAAGGAAAATTCTCATAATGTGTTTAATGAAAAGGATGAGAAACCTATAGAAAGTGATGCAGTATCATTAGAACCAATGGAACATAGGTTGCATCAGTCTTTTGAAGTTTTTCGTGACCCTATAGCTGATGTGTTGGATGATATCTGCAGTAAAAGTCCTTCTCCATGAGCTAACTATGAGCTTGAAAATAGTGTTGATATAAACTTGATTCAAAAGCCCATTTCTTTGTCATTTTCAGCAAGAGTCTCATTACGAAGCTCATCCAAACATTTGCAGCCATATCAGGAAAGTAAGGGTAAATATGAAAGTGCATATTCATGTCATGAAGACAACCTAGAATATAGAAGTAATGTATTAGATGGGCAGGAAATCAATATATATTCCTATGAAGATCCTTTTGCAGCATTCATGAGGTCATTTGGTGGGCTCATGCTTTGCAATTTCATTAAGATTCAATCTGATTACAAGTTTTGATGGGAGTTGCCTTTCAGTATTTCTCTCTTACTGCTCATAAGAAAGCACTTGCAGAGAATTCAACTAGCAACCATAATGCTTACATGGTTTCATTGGTTGTTCCATTTCACTTGATCAAGTGATGAATGGATAAGTTAGTGTAGGTTTTGTTGAATAAGCTCAATTGTGAGCATCTTTTTTGAGTTATTTTTGAGTCAGTTTTGAGTGAGTCTTGAGTCAGTATATTGAGTCAATTTTTTAGTATTCAGTTAGACTTTAGCTTTTGACTCCATGCCCAATGAATAGGAACTTGGTCTATGGTGTTCTTTGCCCCTCCAAGGAGCTTCCATCCCCAGATGGAGCCAATGTTAGTGTCAGTATTTGCATCCTGCCATCAGTGATAAAAAATTCTCTTTTCATATCATATTAGGGTCTCATTCTGAAATTTTTGTCATTCCATTAGGTCATCATGAAAAAATTTGGCCACTGGATGTAGCCCTAGTTGAAAACCTCAGTCTATTCAATAATTTTATTACTTGCTGGCTCATTTAATCACTTTGGTGAGTGTACATCATTCATGAGTTTTTATCACCTATTCAGTCATGTCACCATGAATTTAATTGATTTAGGGTTTCCAGTAGGTTTTATGGTTTTCAAGGTCCATCAAACTACCATCTGCATGCATAAAAGACGAGCAAGTAAGAGAGTGACAATAAATACATTTTACTATGTAAATTTGATTTGTAAATTTAATTTCAATTCAAATATGTAATTTTATGTTTTTCAATATGTAATAAGTTCTCATGGTTTTAAGGTAGCTGCATAATCAAGGATCCATCAGCCAAATTAGACAAAATTACAAAAGACATTAGTGCTCCTAAACACTTCCCATCACTCCTATCGCTCAAAATCATCATATTCCACAAGCACTAAACCCTAATTTCGTTTCCCATCGAGCTAGGGTTTGCTATGGAATTAGATACATCTGAGCAGAGGAGGCATAAGGGAGGTCACAGAAGAAATTATGAGGCCATTCCAACTCATAACCATCATGTATCAATCATATTTCAAGAAACCATTCCATGGGACAGATCGTTTTCCACACATAGGGCCATTTTTTCTTCAAATTATGTTTCTGACAAAACACAGATAAATTTTACAAAAGTGAAAGTGATTTTTATGCATCATAGACTAAGGAAGGAAAAAATCCTTCAGTTTTTACATAGGTGTTATGGTTTTGTAGAAATGCTAAGTGTATGGTTACTACAGGAGAGTTGTTGCACTTATGGAGCGACCCTAGGAAAATCAAATTTTCTCCTATCTAGAGCGTCGCAATGACATTTTGATACATCAAATGATAACTAGATAGAGAGAGATTTCAAATGAGCTATCATGAGCTCCATTTGGATTTGAGGAAGGCCTCCAAACGTTGCCTTCAATAGAAAACTGAATTTTTTCACCCCCATTAAGCACTTTTTGACAAATATTGGGAGAATTGATTTTTGAGGTGTTATACTTGATCATTTTTTAGTTCTTGATAGGTCCATTATGTAGACCATAGAAATATGTTTACAAAGAGCTATCCTGAGCTCAATTTGGACACCAGGAATGCCTCCAAATGTGACCTACAAGGTGGCACTACACTTTCTGGAGGGTGGCGTTGTGCTTTCTCAATAGGCGCTGTACTTTTAGCAGGAAACACTGTGCTTTTTACTAAAGGGTATTGAGCTTCTGGGCAAGGCACTGCTCTTTATCCCGGCTTTCTCAAAAAACATAAAAACTCAATAAATATCTTCCAAACCTTCAGAAAATGATTCTAACATCCTCTAGCAAGTAAGTCCAACAAGTTTATTTCCTCTGTGCACTCCTAAGCATTGATTTCATAGTCTTCTTATTCCTAAGTAAAAATTGGCATGTGGTCTAGTGAGCAAACCATATATATATTCCTTATTACCAAAATTGATGCCCTTTGACCGTGAAACCCCTTCCTACATCATTATTAAACCTATTCCTACCCCTGCACTGCCATTTCATACTCCCTAAATCCCTTTCCCTAAGTCATAGGATTCTTAATTTCCTATGCGGCCACTTCTTCTATCCTATACTTTAATTTTCATTTCCTACTCCCTTGAAATTTCAATCTTATATCACCTCCCAAAGCTCCATAAGCCCTTCACACATCTCCCTAAATTTTACTAGACATATCCCTATTCCCTAGACATATCTCCACTCCCCATTTCCATCCACCTCTTCCCCAGGGTTTCTTGGCCACCAAACGATAGGAAGGAAGACACAGACTATATGGAAGAGGACGATAGACAAGAATAGGATGATAGAGAAAATAGAAGGCCTCACAAAGGAGGGATAATTCTAATGCCGGAGCCCACCAACACAAATGAACTGATGGCCTCTCCTATGACTGTCACTTGTTTTGAGTATGTAGGTTGCCTTGATTTTTGCAACATGATTCCAATGGCCAAAAAGCATCCTGAGAAGCTCCTTGAGAAGGAAAAGAAGGAAAATTAACTTAGGAAGACAGCAAAACACTACTACAAAAAAAATCAAATTGCAAGGTCAAAGCTCCTAAAGGCCAAATCAAGACCTAAAGCCCTAACCAAGAAAAATGAATGGGAAAATCTTGATATCCTTGCTAAGGCATCACACATTTCCTAGCATACCTCATCAACCTCCCATAGAAGAAATTTTCAAGAAATTTTAGTGAATTTTGAAAATTTTGGTAATTTTTTAATTTTTGGCAGTTTTGCACAGTCACACTGTCAAAAGCACAGCGCCCTAGGCACTTCACTTTTTCTAGCGAACTCCAATGGCCAAAATGAAAGAAACGTTGGATTAAGAAGGCCAATTAAAATCAAGAAAAAAACTTTACAAAACTTTTTCTTGTCAAAGGAGTAGTCAAAAAGTCAAAAAACACTCAAAAAATCACATTTGTGCCCTCTTTTGGAGGTTGGCGCTATGATTTTTACCAGTCTTGGGAGAATCAGTTTTTTGAGGTCCAAATCATCCCTATTTTGGAAACCAAGCATAGACCTTGAAACTAGACTAGACAAGATTTCTAGTGAGCTATCCTGAGCTCAATTTGAACACTTGGAACCCCCTCAAAAGTTGAGTTGAAGTTGGCGCTACGCTTTTCACCTTGGCGATGCACTTTTGACAAATTTTCTGAGCCTGCTGATATTTCTAAATTTTCTCAGTTTTTTCATTTTCACCTTGGGAAATGTTGTTTTTACAAATATAATTCATGATGTAAATGTGATTTTGATTTTTTTATACTTACCTAGGGTAAATACATTAGGTGAAAAATTTTGATGATATTTAGTGAATCGGTTTCCAAAAAGTAAGGGATGAGTCGGTTTGACCTCCCTACACTCTAGGTATCGATTCCATTTTTTTGTGGAAATTATCCTCCACTTAGGGATTCGGCCCTTGAGGTTGGGAGAAGTTATTTTTTGGTCTATTTCTTGTACTTTTTGACTCATTTCAGAGGTTGATGTTGTTGCATTGATCATAAACTCTAGTATAATCAGTATTTGGCAGGAAATTAATGAAAGAGTTGCAGATATTTCTTTGGGATACCTGTCATATGGAGATTTAGCATAGTATCTTCTTATGCAACATATGTATAAATTTTTTGTCTTCATGATCCATTTCATCTCTATTATATGTTTTTTTTCAAGTTGATAGGAAGAAGACATCTCTCATGCTCTGTTTTTGGAAAAACTTCATATTTTATTCATTTTCTTCAGTTTAGAAAGAACACATTCTTTTCCTTGCTCTTTCTAGCTCCTCATTAGTCTTATCCTAATGCAGCGGGAAGGCTGTAATTACCCACAATACACAGAAACTCTAATAAGTTATGGATTTCCCAAGTAAATACCCGTTTAACAGAGTATTGATGTGTGAAGCTTACACTTTTATGGCCCATAATGGAACGAACCAATCAGCGCCAAGCGTAACTTTGAAAACATTACGAGTTTAGTGATAACCTTATTCCTTATTCTGTGTGATATGCGATATGTGATGCATCGCATCACACCAAAAATAACTTACGATGTGAACTCTTAACAATAACCACTGAAATCTGCGATGTGCAATATGTACTAGAGAGATATTCTGACACATGGCTCCCCTTCACCGCATCAAAAATAAAACAACTTAACTTGTGAACTCTTAAAGATCCCCGCTAAAATTTGTGATGTATGAATTTTCAATTTGTCGTCCACCGTTGATCTATGCCCAATCTAATGGTCCTCCCTCTCCTTTACTCATCTGCTTTGAATCACACTTCAATTAACTTATGGTTAAAGACTTAATGCGAAACTCTATAATCTGCAACTTGCGAAATCTCTTTTGAAGAGATTTAATCTCCATCGTTGGTTTTCTGTCAGATCTAATAGCCTCTACTACACATTCGCTGGCCCACTTTGCATAAGTATTTTCACACAAAACTCCACCGTGTCTTTTCTTGTTCACCTTGCAAATTGACTTCTTTGCATACGTTGTGCGATACCATGATATTAAAGTCAACAACGAATTAAAGAGTGAAACTTAACAAAAACAAGAGAATTTAAACACACAACACTAGGAATTATCAGAAAGGTAATTACATAGAGTTGAGCCCTTCAATGGCTAGATTTTACATTCAATGAATTTTCCTCTCTGTCTCTCCTCTTTCACACGACTCGCACACCTCTTACACTTCACTCTATCTACCTTATAACACTTCACACACTTATCTATGCTTCCATCTAACTGAAATTGGTTTGTCATTTATTAGCTTTTAAACCAACTCTATCTTATCCTCTTAATCCTAATATATTTGCTAAATATATTCGCAGGGAGAACCAAATGCTACTTTTATTCCTATTTAATATAGGACATTAAAACCAACTAATTTCACAAATTTAAATCAAACTAAACTATTAATGATCAACTTTTCCCACTTCTTGTTTGGCCACAACATGTGAACACATAATCACATTGCTGGAAATTGTCTTAATGCTCCTGCGTCAGATCCATCTCACTCTGAAGCCCTAAAGTGTTAGACTTCCTACCTACCTTGCCCCATTGAATATTTGCAACCTGAATCTTATTTTTCCTACCCTATCCCCTTTGACCTAATTCACCCATCCAACAAACCAATTCAAACAAACAAGCCCATGTACTCATACCTAGCCTAAAACCTAATTCATCCAACCCTCTTGGCTATGACTTTGCAGAGAGAGCCCTATTTGGTTTGGTAGGGCTAGCTACCAAGCTAAAAGATTGGTATGTGGTTACCTTTGTTTCGACTCTTTCTCATCCTTGTAGATCCGGTGGAGTGATAACAATAGGGAAGATCCACATACAATATATACATATATATCTCTCTCTCTATATATATATATATCAGTTTTTGGGTTGTAGGAAGAGTAGAAGAAAGTTCGTGAAAATAAGGATTGACGAAGAGGTGCTTATAAGAGTGGTCGTAATGCTAGAGGAGTTGCTGAAAATAATGGTGCAAGGATAGAAGAGAGTTGAGTGGGGAAAGAGGAATCAGAGCAGACGAGGAGATTTAGAGTACATAGCCACCTACCTATATATAATAGTTGATGCCCACACAACACTTAGTCGAATTTTGATTTGGCGAATTCCATCAGTTAACGATACCTGGAACCACTGAGTGACAAAAAGTATAAAAGCGAGTGAAGAGATGCTTGAAAGCCTAAAATATTGGAAGCACATAACCTCATAAAATTTCTAAATTGAATTTTTAAAATCGCCATGTACCAACGATCGTCTATTAATGGAATTTGAAGGAGACAAGAATTTTCCTGTTTCCTGGGAGTGTCAAGCCGGGAAAAAATCCAATTAAGTGTTAGGTATTGTGGTGGGACCAATAGGCGGAGATTCATATTACTTGTGGGAAAATCTAAAGGATATGAGTGAGGGGTTATTTGTAAGATGTGACAATAGAAAATGGGTCATCTCGGGACTAGGCAACCAGTCACATACCCAGAAAGTTAGAAACCCATAACACTTTCAAAATGAAATTTAAAAAGAAAAGTGTCAAGCTCTGGGGTTAGGGGAAAATGAGCGCACTGCTCTGGCTCCACCTGCCTTTAATAATTTTCCCCACTGTGACTATCTCAAAGGTTGAAGGAAGCGTCCATTTTGGGAACCAACTTAAGTGGTCGATTTAGAGAAATTATGAGTTAGATTAGCATCATAATGAATGGTTCTAAATGTATATGGATTTTGTCCCAATTTTGGTGAATATATACTTCTAGGACAACACGGTTACTGACTAAGTATGGGGATTTTGATGTAATATGGGTGAGGGTAGACAATTGCAATTCAACATTCGAGATATCTATGAATAGAATATTATTGTAATTCTCTTGAATAATTTTCGCCACCAAGCACAAATCTAATACAAGGAGTACTAATTTTTGTTAACAAAAGGAAAATCATGTAAATACCTGTGATAAAAATATAATCATTTCGTATAATAGTGAAATTTGTTTCTTAGGTAATATCATTTTTATTATTCAAACACTTGTGTAGATAAATAAATAACCATGACCATGAATTCCCTCTATTCTATACATAATAAATGGAAAAAAAATAAATTAGTAACAAAAATAATTTTAGATAGTTGTAGTTTGAGCTATAGACTTAGTAAAAGAATTGTGGAAGAAGGTTACATATTCTATAAATAGTAAATGAAAAAAAAATAGTAACAAAAACAATTTTATATAGCTATTGTGTGACAGCTGCATTTATGGTTAACTAGTAAAAAGACATTTTAATTATTTTTTTTAACAAAATATTGGAACAATTAATGTTTTTAATGGAAAATTTATTTCCTTTTAATTTTAAATAATAAAATTATTTATGGAAAGTAAATTCCATAAAATGTAAAAGGCAGATGGTAAATGTTTTCCAAGAACTAAAAAATGTGGTTGGATAGTTGAACAGTTGCCTATTCCTCTGAGGATAAGGAATGGGGTTTTTTTTCATGGGGAAAGGAAGGAGTGGAGATTTTCCTGAGCTGATAGAGACAAGTGGAAAGCACTCAGTAATTCCTAAAGCTTTCTGGTTTTGACTGGACTTTCAGTCCTAAGGTCACAACAGAAATCCTACTGTCAACCTGAACCTTACAGTGGAAGCAGGGGGGAAGAACAGGATGCCATTGGCTCTCTTAAAGGTTGGGAGGTCACCACATCCAAATACACTTTTTCAGATAAGTGAATGTTTTTTTTGTTGTTAAGATTTGACAGAAATAATCGTTGTGCTTAAGTTATTGTACCCAGTTTTCTGATATTTTATCTTAGGGTAAAACTTTCACATACTATATTTCCTATGGAACCTCTCTCTTTCTATTAAAGATGATAAGTTATGAATTAAATAATGAGTTCACGCTCATAAGATTTTGAGAATAACTTTTGCAAATTTTGTTGTTTTATTCTTGTAAATATTTTCATAATAGTTGTATGATAAATAAATATAAGAAGTACCTCTGCTGACTGTATTATTTCAAAAACTGTACATGGTAATTCTTTATAGAGGACTATTTTAAATTTGATAGAGAATATGTATCAGGAACTATTGCCGAGAATTATTATAATAAAATAATTTATAATATTATTAATTACTGTTCATAGCATGTTCTTGCTGGAAATTTTATCCATATGTTAGGATGTAAAACCCCATATGTCTAGGACAAAGAAGACATAATGACAAAGAAATATCAATAAATCTCATTAATTGTTGTGAAAGGAAATGAAAATTTCTAGAAAATGATTATCTAAACATTTTGTACAGGGTAAGCTTTGGGTTCTGGGCATGGGGAAGAAAAACACCAACCCAATACCCATTGCCACCTCTAACTCAAATATACATGGGAAATATTGTAAGGTGTTCCGGACACCTTTATAAACATTTAGGTAAAAAGTAATAGATATTTATAAATTCATATAAATACTGTAGATTTAACATTATTATAAAAGTAGAGTATGTATAATCTCCTGAAATAAGAGATTAAGAAATGAAAATGCCGAACATAACAATAACGTGAGGAATGTGAATGAATTGCGAAACTTGTCTCTCTCTCTCTCTCTGTATGGTAGTAATACTGTTAACTGGAGTATACATTTCAATCTGCCTATATTTACTGCTAACCACAGTGGTTTACTCAAGCTCTTAGTAAAATCATGAGCTTGTATTTGTAATGGATTGTGCATATTTTCTGTTTACCTTTAATATATATATATATATATATATATATATATGCACAATCCATTACAAATACAAGCTCGTGATTTTACTAAGAGCTTGAGTAAACCACTGTGGTTAGCAGTAAATATAGGCAGATTAAAATGTATACTCCAGTTAATAGTATTACTACCATAGTAGCTAATTCTGGAAATAAAAATATTCAACGATTTGAAGTTCCATGCAGGAAATCCACTTTTGGTGGTTTTGACTTAAATAAATGTACAAAAAATATTTTACAAAGAAAAATCCTTTTTCAAATTCCAAAAATGTTATGAAAATCAACATTAACTTAATATAGAGTCCATAGGAAAAGAAAAACTCGGCTCTCTAAAAGTAGTAGAGACCAGAGCTTAAACAAAATAAAAGCCTTGGGAACTTTATGTATCATATTTGTGGCAGAGGTGGGATTAACTAGTTGACGAGAAGGTAAACCAGAGATGTACGTAACAGAGTACCTGGATAGCCAAAAGTAGAAGTTGAGCTAAGATCCTCTGGACAGAACATCGCTTAAGCTGCTCAAGTATGGGACTTACCTTTGAAAAGAAAACACAAGAGAACTATGGTGTAAGAAAAAGGGGCAACTAAGGTTTATTTACGTGCATAAATTGAACAAAGGACAATGAATGTATGAGAAAGGAGAAATCTTGTCTCTTAGAAGTAGAGAGAGAGCATATTTAAATCCGAGATGCTACGCATGAGGTTGCATTCCAAAACAAGAATATAAGAAAATTAATAATAGAAAACTAAAATCGAAATTGTATAAACCATGAATTCGGTTAAGAACCTTACCCTAAAATTCAAAGGTACAGTGTGGAAGAAGAGTTGAGAGACTTGCAGACAATCTACAAGAAAATGGCCTGGATCACGAACTCCTACGTTGGGTAAAGGGGAAAACTTAAAATAATACACTCGTTGAGTGAAAGGTTTAAAAAATATAGCAGGTTAAACAACCATGACTTCCACAAAAGCTGAGAGGAAGAGATTAACCTAATTCCTATATCATGGCTATGATATTCAAGAGCCGAGGGTTTCGGTCCAGACCACCACAACGGAGCCATATGGGCGCTAGCAGCAGGTTACGAAATAGAAATGGAGAGACAAACCACCAGAATAATACAAGGCCATTCCCGCCAATGCACAACAATCGCCGATGAAGTGGAAAATTAACAGTGATCACTATGGTCGGTGGCTATACATGGATCTCGTAGATCCACAACTAGCAGAGCATTAAAGTGAGATGGACATGATTAGAGTAGCGTACCATAGAATTAATGTGGAGAGGTATTTCCGTTAATTGCCAAGGACAGAAGGGAGTAAACCAGAAAATGAAGTCTATGTTTAGATTCACTAAGATATGAAAACCCTTATTGCGCTGGAACCAAATCTTAAACAGATAATTAAATAATTCTTGGATTATGGTCTGAGTTTCCACCTCGAATTTCGGAGTATACATTTGTGTTGGGATGAGGTTGGAAGATAGTTATGTGTTGTTATAGTAAAGTGTTATAGTGAAAACTTATTATAATTAATATATGGTGGGTAATATACCAAGTTAACACCATAAGAATAGTATTATGTGTGTTAAAATATATGTACCAATCTGTAGAGTAAATAATTTTTTTTTATGGTAAGTGTTACAAGTGGTATCAGAGTAGCGTTCATACACTGGGACCCTAAGGGTCAACTAAAAAATTACGTAGTGTGTATAATGATGCACATAATAGAAGTATAACAGGAAATATCATGAGGAGGGGAATAACGCAACTGCCACCCCAGGACAACGGGGAACCCCAAACACAACCAGTAGTGAGCCCTGAGATGTGGGTTCAGCTTAGTGTCAATCAGCACCAACAAACAAGTAGACTGTTGGAGGAGCAACAACATCAAACCAATTTTCTATTGAATATAGTACAACAACTACAGGAAGAGATGGTATGAGTTTGAAGGGATAACGAACGATTAACGCAAGAGCAGGAAAAGATACTAAAGAGCCAATTAGAGAAGCAAAACCAAGAAGTGGAACACCCTAGCACTGACAGGGACATGCAAGAAGGTGATGAACAACAAACAAGGGACAAGACCACTAACAGAGTGGAAAGAAGCCCATCCTAGTGAAGCAACAAGAACAAAAGCTATAATGAAGTAGAATGTGGAAATTCATCTAATCAGAAAGAGGTTAAGAAGAAGAAAGTAGAGCTTTAGGGGGAGTTTAAAAAATAAAACCACGAATATTTGATGGTGAAGTTGAGGAAGTGACCGAGGCATGGTTAATAAACATGAACAAGTATTTTTAGGTGTATGAATACAGTAGCAACCTGAAGGCCATATTAGCAATATATCATTTAAGAGAGAAAGCCACTTTGTGGTGGGAAGAAGTCAAGAATGTTCGCAGTATTGAAGAATAATACGTTACATGGGAATCGCTCCAGCAATAATTTAAAGACAAATATTTAACATAACGTTTCTATGATGAGAAAGCTAAATATTTTTATGACTTTAGGTTTGGAAAGATGACTATGACTAATTACATCACCAAGTTCACCTCCCTATTACGATATGTTCCATACCTTGGAGAGGAAAAGGCCAAGGTGAAAAGGTTTCTGATCAGCTTTCCAACACATATGAAAGAGCGAATTGAATTTGTAAATCCTAAAACCGTTGACGAAGCCATTTGTAAGCCCAAATGTGCTATCAATAGTCCCAGGCTAAAGGGGAGGTTGGAAAAAGTTGCCAGCCAAGGAAAGGACAAAAAAGTAACTCAAATTTCAAAGGCGCTAAAATCAATAATTTTAAGAATTCTTCACAAAGTTCTCTTAGTAAAAAATTTGGTAGAAATCATCAAAGAACTCGATGGCTAGAAAAAGAGAAGCCTATAGAGGCATATAGCAAACTTGAGGAAGGAAAGGTGACAAAGCCACCTCTAAAATGTTGGGGCTGTGGTGATTCACACTATTATAAAAACTGTCCACAGCGAGCAAGAAATGACACAGTTACAAACTTTCAAGAAGCTTCCATAGTAGGCGATGTGGCACGAAACATTCCTCGTATCAACGCGACGTTGGAGGACTGACAAACAGATTATCACCCAACAATGATTGAGTTGGAAGGTAAATTACTATCTCAATATATTTATATTTTAGTAGACCCAGGTGTAATTTTAAGCTATGTTAGTCCCAAAATAGTGGAAATTTGTAAATTAAAAAAGCAAAAATTCAAAAACTCGTGGCTGGCACAGCTAGCCACATGAGGAAAAGGAAAGGTAACTATAAAAATTCCAAACTCTACCTTGGAAATTTTAGAACAACAGTTAAATTTAGACCTGAACATACAACCATTAGAGTCCTACAATGTTTTGCTGGGTATGGATTAGCTAGAAAACATTGGACTTTAGTGGACTGAAAATAAAAGATCATCTATTGCAAAATGCAAGATGGAACACGCAAGGAGATTTAGGGAATCAAGAAGCCACTATAGCTACGTCCAATTACAACATTCCAAATGAATAAATGTATAAGGAAGGGATGCAAGATATATGTTATTCAGGTGGGATATGCTAATTCCAAGGAAAAACACCTATGATGGAAAACATACCAGTGGTACAAGTTTTTTGGATGTTTTTCCAGAAAATATTCATGGATTGCCACCAAGGTGAGATATTGATTTCACCATAGAGTTATGCAATTACAGAAACTACTGGAAAAAGGCTACATTTGTCCTAGTGTGTCCCCTGGGGGAGCACCTGTGTTGTTCATGAAGAAGAAGGACAGAACCATGCGAATGTGCATGGATTATAGACAGCTTAACAAGTTAATAGTCAAGAGTAAATATTCTTTACCTAGAATTGGTGATCTGTTTGATCAAGTGAAGGGGGACACAATGTTTTCTAAAATTTATTTAAGATCTGGATATCACCAGATCCGAATCAAGAATTAATACATATGCAAGACTGTATTCTGTACCAAGTACGGGCATTATGAATTTATGGTGTTACCCTTTGGGTTAACATATGCACCAGCAAACTTTATGAGGTTAACGTATGGAATCTTTCATTCTTTCCTACATAATTTTGTACTTATATTTATAGATGATATTTTAATATACTCTAAAAAATAGGAAGAACATAAATACCATTTAAGGATTGTGCTAGAAATGCTAAGAAAACGCTATTTGTATGCTAATTTCAGCAAATGTGATTTCTTTAAAACATAAATATAGTACCTAGGCCATGTCATTTCAACAAAAGTGATTGTTGTTGACCCAGAGAAAATTAAGAGAATCATGGAATGGAGAGTACCCCAGAATGTGGTAGATATTTGATATTTTATGGGCTTAGCTGTGTACTATCAGAGATTTATTCAGGGATTTTCCATAATCCCTTTTCCCATTACCTCTTTGCAGAGAAAAGGAAAATTCTTTAACTGGACTGTCGAGTGTCAGAATAGTTTTGAAAGTTGAAGAAGCTTTTGACCATTGCACCAATGCTGAGGGTAGCTGACCGCAACAAACAATTTGAAGTTTGTACAAACGCAAGTAAAGAGGGTATTGGGGTAGTTCTATCTCAGGAAGCCAAAGTAGTGGCCTATGAATCAATAAAGTTGAAAGATCATGAACAAAGGTACTCAGCCTATGATCTAGAACTAACAGTAGTAGTTCATGAGCTCTGCGTTTCGAGACACTACTTGTTGGGAAAAAAGTTTGTGCTAAAGACAGGTCATAGTATCTTGACTAGTAACTTCAAGCAAGTTGATTTAAACCCCAGACAGTCAAGATCGAATGCCTTTCTAAGTGAGTTTGATATGGACATCGAGCACGTGAAAGGTAAGGAAAACCGGGTGGACCTAAAGGAGATGATAATGAATGAATACCATCGTAGGAATTATGTAGGTCAACCAAGATACCAGAAAATGTTGACTGCAATTAAAAAGGTATATTTTGGCCTGGTAAATGTAAAAATATTTCTGACTATTTAAATAAATGTTTGGAGAGTCAACAGGTGAAGGTGGAGCATCAACATCCCATAGGATTGTTGCAGCCCATACCGGTACCTGAATGGAAGTGGGAGGTCATATCTCTAGACTTCATTATAGGTTTACCGTAGACAAAAAGGAAAAATGACTCCATCATGGTGATAGTGGAAAAATTGAGTAAATTTTCACATTTGATACCTGTGTAGACTACTTAGAAGACTGTATAGATAGCACACATATTAATGACATAAATTTTCAGGCTGCATGGTATTCCGAAGATGGTTATCTCAGACAAGGATGTTAAGTTTACCTCAACATTTTGGAAGACTCAGTTTACAGGTCTGGGGACCCAAATAAACTTTAGTACAACTTACCATCCCCAAACAGACAGTCAAACAGAGCGAGTAAACCAAGTCTTGGAAGACATGTTGCGCATGTATGTGACGCAGCAGCCAACTAAATGGGAATACTATTTTCATCTTGTTGAATTTTCTTACAACAATGGTTATCAGGAGTCCCTTAAGATGAGCCCTTTCGAGGCCTTGTATGGGAGGTAGTGTCGCACACCCATAAATTGGAGTAGCCCTGAAACAAAATTAACATTGGGACTCAAGATGTGAGCTGAAATTTAATCATAAGTAAAGAAGATAAGACAAAATTTAAAGGCTGCACAAGATCGGAAGAAGATCTACGGAGAGAAGAAGAGGTCTTATCGGGAATTTGAACTGGGAGACCATGTGTATGTGAGGATTAAACCCAAGAGGAGTACCTTGTGGTAAACCTCTTATGCCAAGTTGGCTCCCAGGTTCTATGCACCCTTCCAAATTTTGGAAAGGGTAGGACCTATAGACTATCGGCTAGCTTTACCCAGTCACATTCGAGTACACAATGTGTTTCATGTGTCCCAGTTGAAGTGTTATGTGCATGATTTGAAGCACATAATTCATTGGAAGAATATATAGGTAGGATCGAATTAAAATATCATAACTTGAAATATGATTTCTTTATGAAATTTGACAAGGAACTTTGCTGTTTGCAGGTAGAGTCGAACAGCGAGTTTCTGGTCAAGCTGCAACACATACTTGACCGGAGGGAAATTATGCTCCGGAAGCAAGTCATCACCCAGGTTAAAGTGTTGTGGAAGCACTTTGGCCTGGATGAGGCTACTTGGGAGGATGAAATTTTTGTGTGTGAGGCTTACCCAGAGCTCTTTTTAGGGCTAGAGTGAAACACCAAGGAGGGAGTTACTTGCAGGGGGGAAGTTGTGACAATTGAATTTATGGTTAACTACTTGTTAACTAGTTAAAAGAAATTTAATTTTTTGTTTCAAGAAAAGATTGGAAAAATTAATGTTTTTACTGGAAAAGTTATTTCATTTTAATTTTGAATAATAAAATTAGTTATGGAAAGTAAATTCCATAAAAAGTAAAAGGCTGATGGTAAATGTTTCCCAAGAACTGGAAAAGTTGGCTGGATAGTTGAACAGTTACATGTTCCTATAGGGATAAGAGATTCATCACAGTGAGGAATGGGGGTTTTGTTCATCGAAATAGAAAGGAGTGGATATTTTCTTGAGCTGGTAGATACCAGTGGAAAACACTCAGTATTTCCAAAAGCTTTTTGGTTCTGACTGGACTTGGAGTCTTGAGGTCACAACAGAAAAGCTACTGTCAACCTAAACCTTACAGTGGAAGCATGGGGGAAGAGTAGGACCTCATTGTCTCTCTTAAAGGTTGGGAGGTCACCACAAACAAATACATTTTTTTCAGATAAGTGAATGTTTTGTTTTAGTAAGATTTGACAGAAAGAATCGTTGTGCTTAAGTTATTGTACCAATTTTATGATATTTAATCTTAGGGTAAAAATTTAACATATTATATTTCCTGTGGAACCTCTCTCTTTCTATTAGAGATGATACGTTATGAGTTAAATAACCAGTTGATGCGGGAAATATTTTGGGAATAACTTCTATACATTTCGTAGTTTCATTCTTGTAAATATTTTCATAATAGCTGTAAGATACATGGAGGTAGAGTAAATAAATATCAAAATTACTTTTGTTGACTGTATTATTTCAAAAACTATACATGGTAATTCTTTGCAGAGGACTATTTTAAATTTGATAGAGAATATCTATCAGGAGCTATTGCCAAGAATTATAATAATAAAAAAATTTAGAATATTATTAATTACTGTGCATAGCCTGTTCGCGGCTGGAAATTTTATCCATCTGTTAGGATGTAAAACCCCATATGTCCAGGAAAAAGAAAACATAATGACAAACAAATATGAATAATTCTCATTAATCGTTGTGAAAGGAAATAGAAATTTCTAGAAAATTATTATCTAAACATTTCGTACAGGGCAAGCTTTGGGTTTTGGGCAAGGGGAAGAAAAACCCCAACCTAGTACCTGTTTCCACTTCTAACTTAGCTATACATGAACAATCTTGTAAGGTGGGCTGGACAACATTATACACATTTAGGTCAAAAGTAATAGACAATTATAAATGCATCTAAAGACTATAGATTTAACACTATTATAAAAGTGGAGTATGTATATTTTCCTGAAATAAGAGATTAAGAAATGAAAATGCTGAACATAACAAGAGCACGAGGAATGCAAATGAATTGCAAAACTTATATATACATATTAAAGGTTAAAAAAAATATGCACAGTCCATTACAAATACAAGCTTACGATTTTACTAAGAGCTTGAGTAAACCACTATGGTTAACAATAAATATAGGCAGACTAAAACACATACTCCAGTTAGCATTATTACTACCATAGTAGCTAATTCTGGAAAGAAAAATATTCAAGGATTTAAAGTTCGAGGCAGGAAATCCACTTTTAGTGCATTTTACTTAAATAAATTTACAAATAAGATTTACAGAGAAAAATCCTTTGTCATATTCCAAAAATGTTATGAAAAATCAACATTAACTTAATATAGAGTCCATAGAAAAATGAAAACTCGGCTGTGTAAAACTAGTAGAGACCAGAGCTTAAACTGAAGAAAAGACTTGGGAGCTTTTTGTATCATATTTTCCATAGAGGTATGATTAATCAGTTGACAAGAAGGTAAACCACATATGAATGTCACGAAGTACCTAGAGAGCCAAAGGTAGAAGTTTAGCTAAGATCCTCCAGATGGAACAACACTTATGTCACTTCCGTATGGGACTTACCCGTGAAAAGAAAACACAAGAGAACTATGGTCTAAGAAAAATCGGAAAATAAGTTTTATTTGCAGGCATAAACTGAACGAAAGACAACAAATGTATTACAAAGGAGAAATATTGTCTCTTACCACTAGAGAGATAGCACCTTTAAATCCGAGATGCTAAGCATCGAGCTACATTCCAAAAAAAAATATAAGAAAATTAACAATAGAAAACTAAAATTGAAATTGTTTAAACCATGAATTCGGTTAAGAACCTTACCCCTAAATGCAGAGGTATAGTGTGGAAGAAGAGTCGAGAGTGTTGCACTGAAAATTGTCACTTTGACATTCTACTATTTGTATAAGCTCATTATCACTCATACTTTCCTCCTTTGCAAGTCTAAAACATCAGTTCCTCATTTCAAGCCTTAAAAAATAAGAGAAATTTCCCAAAAATCTCTAAAACTCTAGTATCACACTTTCTCTTTGTATTACCTGTGGTCCTGTAGTTCATGTCTCTCACGAACCTAACCGCTCTTTCTCTGTGTTAAGGGTGTGGAGACCTATAAAATATTAAAAAGGCGAAAGTAAACTCAAAAATCTCACTTTCAGTAATTTCTAGAAGCCTCTGGAAGGAATCTTGCGGTGGTAGAACCGCTCTTTTAAGGTTCTTGTATCCCTTTCCTTAAAGGAGCTAACCCCTTGATGTTATGATCTTATCCCTTTTAACGAGGGATTTATCCCTTCCTAATTGGAACTGTAACCTCCTCTTTTGCACTATAAAAGGAGGCCTTGGGCATCCTGAAGGGGAGTTCAAGCTTTAGTGTTATTTGAGGTAAAGTGCTGTAGGAACTTAGACTGCTTTAGTTGAGATTTTATGAGGAAATATTACATACCTATATGTATCTCGATTGGAAGAGTGAAAGACCTATCAGAGTAGAGGAAATTCCTACTTCAGACCCTGGGAGGACCTGTTCAACATCAAGGCTGAAAAGGTTGTAAGGTTCTTCTACTATTTCAAAGTTAATAAAAATAAGTTTGTTTTTCTTAATAAGCTATCATATGATTGTTTATTTTATGGATTCCCTGATCACCATAACGGATATGATTTATGAATATATGCTATGTAGGTGCTATTTGATGTTTTCTTGTTTGTGAATGCAGGTCTTTGAACGTAACCCTTTTGGGCGACTGAAAGAAGACTACTACAAACAAGCATTGGATCGAGGTAGGATCTTAACACCTTTGTAGCGTTTACTTCTAAATCGTTATATATCTAGAGAAAGATAGATTTAATTTTTTGCTTGTTGCTATACTATCTTCTAATACTAGGGAGATCGATCTTGTCTAGAAGATCGATTTATCCATCCAAAAAATTGGCGAGTCCGCTGGGGAAGATTTTGGATTTTTGGTTTTCCTTTGTTTTGACTTGAGAAGATGATTTTTCCTGGTTTTCGATTGATGTATACTTTCCTGGGTAGCTTAGGTTTACTTTTCTTTGAAAATTTTTGAAGTCTTTTGAGTTTTTCTTGAACTTTTCTAGGGACCGCACTTTATCTTCATACATAGTGCAGTCATTTCCGCACTTTCCTTGAGTAACCAGTTCGGGACCGCACCTATTACTTCTGGGGCCTGCGGACCCTATTAAAATTTTTGAAAATATTCAGATTTCTTCTTCCAGTTTAATTTTATATTTTTTTAGGACTCTTAGTGTCTACCCAGATCTGTATCTTTCCTGTCAAAAACCTCTTGTGAACGATTTCTAATAGTATTTTTGTTTTGGGTGATTTTCTAGAAGTTTTGCATACTTGGATTGGTTTTCACTTTGTCTCTGTACTGAATCAAAGATCAGAAGCTTGAAATACCTTAGATCACACTGGTGTTTTTTTGTTTTCTTGATGAGTCTGACTTGGTTGCAAAATCCATCCTTTTTGAGGAATAGATCTAGTTTTCTCTTTGCAAATCTTTGAACAAACTTTGTTATAAGTTTTGAATTTCATTTTTACAAAAGGAAACATATCTAGATGTTTTTTGATTTATTCGTTATTCTGTGAAAATGAATCCTTAGTTTACTGAACAACTAAGAAAAACATTTTCAAAAATAAATTTGAACCTTTTATTCAATTAGACTTTCAAAGTTTTTTTTAGATATCAAAATTAGTTTTCATAGTTTTAATTGCTTTTTTAGAACTTGTAGATCTCTTTTGAAAGATTTTTTTTTTTTTTTTTGTAGTTTTGTGTCTTGAAAGTGAACGGGATTTATTGTGAGCACTGATTGTTTGTCTCATTTTAAGTTCTTATTAAAAAAAAAAAAGACTTTCTTTCACTTATTCTTCATGTTCAAAGAAAGAATTGTCTCTTAAAAAATTGCATTTCTCGAACTCTTTCTTTAGCTAGACTTCATTGAAATAAAAAGGAATTGCTCATCATTTTAGGTGAATTTTTTAGTGTGTTTGGAAGTTGAGTCTTCACACCATCAAAGTTTCATTTCCATACCTATTGACTTAAAGAACATCCATGAAAACAACGCTTAATTAAAATATAAATGGTAATTTTTTCTATTTCTGGGGCTCTTATGACTAATATAGCTTAGGCTAGTATCTTGGAGTAGGGAGTAATTAACTCTCCAAGATAGTAAAAACAAACAAGTAGATAAATCTTGTGGTAGGAAATAAATCCAATTGTAATTGGTACAATCTGGGAAGCTTCTCTTAAAGTATTTAATCACGAGATCATGTCCGAACCTTTGAGACAATCAATTCTGTTTCATTGGGAAAGGTAGAAGATCTGTGTGCATTACAAACAGTAAAACTCAGATTAACCATTGTCGAGGAGCCTGGGGTCACTTGTTGGTAAACTTTGGATTGACCATGTCGAGGAGCCTTCAAGGGGATTGAGCTTTGTTACTCTGCCCTTGCACGTAGAATCAGATCGTAGACTGTTCCCCTATTTGTATTTGTTACTATTGGTAACCTTAGTGTCCATAAACTTAAGATTATTTCCTAAGTGGACAGTGAAGGAAAGATCTCACTGTACCTGGAACAGACGTTGACTAGACTCACTTGGACTCTCTGGGGGTTCTCTTCATGTGAGATGGTTTTGTGAAGAAAATTGTTCCAGTCTGTTTCATTAAGTAGGTTGTCAGGGTAACTGTTCCAACCACCCTTATTGTATTAAACTTCTACTAAGTTGGATTTCATCACCAACTAGTGTTTTTTAGTACAGGAAGTTACTGTTTGTGTGTGGTTTGAACTCTTAGATTTTTAGGTGTGTGATTCAGCTGTTTTTTCCTTTAGAGACTTTAGGTGTTTTGATTAAAATTTTCTTTGTTTGCGTGTGATTAATTGATATTCAATCGTGGCAAAATTACCAATATAGTCCCAGAGACTTCCGGGGAAGCCCCCTGAGTATACACCAAGTCAACTTGAAGGGTTGCATGTTCTAGTATCATCTAGTAGCAGTATAATTAGATCAAAAAAAGTCGGAATTTCATCTATAGTTGTTCATCCTGATCATGAAATACCCACAACAGAGCATATTCAAGAGCCAATTTCAGTTTCTGACGTTACTGGTAGTATTTCTCTTCCAGTGAACTAGCTGAAGAACCTGAAATTTCTGAGCCTGACACTGAATCTACTGTTTTGGAACCATCCTTAGGATTTATTACTCCAACTTCTAGTGATCCTGGTTCACCTAGGGTAAGAAATATCGTTACTGAAGATCTTCCTACTGGCCTCATTTCTATTGAAGAACTTGTCAGTCCAGACAAAGAAGTAACTCTTCCTAAATCCCCATAGTCTTTGAATCTTAGGGAGCATGAATCCATTTTCTACAGCCCTATTAGGAGTGACGCTTGGTATTTATCTTTGACAATTTTTTTAGAAAACCCGGTTCTTGCTTTTTCACCACCTCGAATTCCTTTTCATCCTACACCTAGAGGTTATTATCCTTCATTGATCATGTCAAGAGAGTCATTTATGTTTTCCCAAACACCAGAAACATTTTGATACGGTGGTCCTTCTGTTCCTTTGGGGTACTAGGCACTCTCTGGTACTTTCTCAGGAGCAAATCCTCGATCGACTAAAGAAGTATTTTCATCTGGTATTAATGGAATTAAAACTGAAATATCAAATGTAGAGCAAATATTTATGATGTCTGGTAATATTCCAAATCCTCAACCTCAAGGTGGTCAGTTACCACCTAGGGGTCAACCTCAAGGTGGTTATTTACCGCCTGGGGGAAACTTTAGGGTGGTCAATTACCACCTATGGGGCAACCTCAAGGCAGTCAGTTACTGCCTGGGGGGGAATTTCAGGGTAATGCTTTTCCAGGACAAACTGTAGGACAATATTATTTTGGAGAACAACCTCAAGGACAGTACATAGCTCAAGGTTATTAACCTCAAGGACAGTACATACCCCAAGGTCAACGCTAGACTCAGTATACTCCTCACGGTCCTTATCAACCCTAGATTCAATACATGCCTCAAGGTTATCAACCTCAAGGTCAGTACCCAACTCAAGGTTTTCAACCACCTTATGGTCAATCATTTGTACAAGAAGTCGGAATTTACCACTTAATTATCAACCCTACATTCAACCAGGCTATGGTCCTTCATATGCACAACCTTCTATGGGACAATACCCCGGAATGAACATGGTGTGGGATCCATCCCAAATTCAACAGACTATGCAACCTAATGTGTAGTTACCTAATCAACCTGGGTAGCCTTTGGTTTCTGGTTCAACCCAGCAACCTGTCCAACCTATTGTTCAAATCCCTACACCTGGTTCTGTTCAGCAGCTTCGGCCTAGTACACCTCAGAATCTGCTTCAAACCACTGTAACTACTGTAACATTTGTTCAACCTATAACACTTATTTCTAGAGTATATGTAGCTTCGGTTTCTTCTATCCCTGCATCTGTGCAAATTCCTCAAGTCTCTGTACCCCAGTCAGGACATACAGTTCAAACTTCGGTCCAGATACCTACAGGACAAGCTAGTACAAGTACGATTGTCACAAGTCAACCAAAATTCACATATCAACTATACGAGCGACAGTATCAATTTGGTCATGTTTCACAAAACCCAGTTTATCAGTATCAATCGTATCCTAGCGATACTTATCAACAACCTCAACAACCCCAGTTTGGTTCGGTTAATCCTAGTTTCCCGGGAGGTTATACTATTCCTAATGCAAATCCGATTCCAGGATATCCTGGATATCCTCCTCCTGGAACTGGTCTCATTACTCAAGGTTTTCGCGACCCTAACCGTCAGTTACCATTTATTGTAACTTTGGATTTACCTGATTTTTCATGCCTTATGAATGATCCAATTTACTGTATTCCGTATTGGCCACCAATGCCGCATAAGTTTCCCAGTGATATACCAAAATTCGAAGATAATTCAGGAGAGGATCCATCAAATCATGTTATGACTCATCACCTCTAGTGTATGTCTAATTCAATAATTGATGATTCAATTTGGTTACGCCTTTTTCAATGAACTCTTATTGGTCTTGCCGCCAAATGGTACATTGAGTTACCATGAGGCTCTTTTAATAATTTCAATCAGTTAGCAACTGCTTTCTTAAGTCATTTTCAGTTGCCTGTTAGATATGACAACGGCGCGAAACTTTTAAATTCACTAAAAAAATCCACGTCCACATATATTTCTAATCATATTCACGAATGGGGACGTAGAAGGCGTTTAGTGAAAGTTTTCATTCCGGATCAAATTTTGGCGAAATGGTTCATTAAATCATTGTTACCCAAAATCACTAAAGATGTAGCTAAGGGAGCAGTTCTTAGTGAGGAGAAAGTCATTGCTCAGGCTCAATACCTTGACCTCGTTTATGCGCAGTCAGGTACTTTACATGAAAAAATCCTTGATCTTCCAAAACACGGTCAAATAAATGTAGCTCCTTCAGGGTCTCATGCCGCTGATGGTATTATTGGTTCATTTAGTACTAAAAGCAAGAAGAAATCTTTAAATAATTCTTCTCCTATAATAACTTTACCTGATTCCCTGAAAGGAGATTCTTTCGCTGAAGTTTCTGCTGACATCCATGTCGTAGAGACAACTACGACCAAATCTAAATTTGGTGGTAAAAAGAAGGGGAAGAATAAAAACAAAAAAAATTCAGAAGATAAAACAGATAAAAATGAATCTACTGGAGAAAAGCGCAAACCTCACTATCCTTGTTTCATTTGCGACGAGGATCGTTTTACAAAAGAATGCGCACATCGAGAAGAGGTTTCGAAATTCGTCAAAGGTTCTCAAACGCCTGCTGTCTTGAAGGATCCTTTTCCTACTCAAGATAGTAAGATGATTGGTTCTACCTTGAAGGCCTCAGAAGAGCCCATTATGATGATGTCTCATGTTAGGATTGCGACGCGATCACAAGATTATGGTGGTAAAAATCTTGTTGGTGGTAAAGAAGCAGAATCTTCTAATTCAAGCACACCAACTACACCTCCTCTCGTTTATGATCCACTACAGATCGAGAAACCAAACTCAGACTTAGTAATAAAATCGCCTGCTAAAGGTGTACTTCTTAAATCGGCTTTCAATCCACATGTGAGAGCTGCTCAGAATTATAACATTGTTGAGGACTTAGTTATTTCTCCTTCAGCAATGTTGGCTTTGGAAGTGCCGCAATCGTGCCTTGCACAGCATAAATTACTATTGTCTGCCATAGGAGCTATTGATATTCACGATTCGAACCTAATAATATTTGATTTAGAGAATAGTAAACCCCACCTACCCCATCAAATGGCTTTCCAGATTCCAGCATTATTCAAAAACAGACCGGTCTTTCGGACTGTGATTGATGAAGGGGATTCTACGTGTATTATGTCAATCTAGTGTTGGAAATCACTTGTTTCTCCCACACTCAATCAATATCCGACGATTCTAAAATCTTTTGATGGCTAGGGATTCCATCCTTTTGGTATTTTTCATAATTTACTTATAGAGGTAAAAGGAAAAACTGTAAATCTAGATGTGGAAGTGGTTGATGCCTCTATAGATTACAACCTTCTACTGGGTCGCAGTTGGTCTTATGCTATGACTGCTATTGTTTCATCAGTATTTCGGATTATCAAGTTTCCACATAAATTAAATATCGTCACAATATACCAGTTAAATTATTTCTCATCCAATCCAGCCTTTACAGATAGTATTCAGCACATTGGTAAAATGGCTATCCCTTACAAGGATGCCGGCGTAGGTTTGATTAAAGATTTTAGTTTACTAGGAAATTTTTCCTTTCCTCCTCCTAACGTATCGCCTCATATTTCCAATTCATATGATTTCATAAAATACTATTACTTTTGATGATCCTTGGATCGTACCTTCCGATTCCGAGGTGGATTCATTTGATGGCGCCATGCCTTTGAGTCCCTTTGAACTTGCATATCAGGTTGTACAGTCGTTTTTTGATGCTTTTTCAACCAAAACTGATCAATGAATGTGATCCATGAGGAATCACTTTCTATATCTAGCTTAGCTACAACAAAATTTCTTGATCTTGTTCATACTGATGAAAAAAATCATGAACTCTTGTTTGTTGATGATGTACCAAGGGAAGATCTACATCACCGATCTTCATTTTTACCTGAGTTAGATCATTTTGAAAATGGTTTCTCTTCTATTTTTTCTACTGATTATGTCAAAGAAGCACAGAATCCATTACAACATCCTGATTCTGAGTTAAATTTGGAAAATATCTCTAGAACGGTTCCTCTTGACATTTCAATTAAGCCAGGAATTATTGAAAACATTCATATAGGTGCTCCCTGTATGGATGATGAAATCCAAACTTATAAAGCCCTATTTCAAGAATTCCATGACGTGTTTTCCTGGTCATATGAAGAAATGCCAAGGATCGATCCATCAATTGTTGTCCATGAAATTAAAACTTACTCGGATGCTAAACCTGTCTGACAATGCTTGCATTAAATACATCCGAGAAAAGCTACTGCTATCAAAGCTGAATTTTTGAAACTCCTTCGCACAAATTTCATTTATCCAATTCTTTTAAATGATTGGGTATCAAATATTGTTCCCGTCAACAAAAAATAAGGAACAATAAGAGTATGTATCGACTATAGGGATATTAATCGATATTGTCCTAAAGATAATTATCCAACCCCCTATATCGATCAAATTATTGATGATTGTGACGGTACTGAAATGTTCTCCTTTATTGATGGTTTTTTTGGTTACAATCAAATAAACATATTCCCTACTGATCAATTTTAAACAACTTTCATTTTTCCATGGGTAACATTTTCTTATTGCAAACTACTCTTTGGATTGAAGAATGCTAGGGCAACTTTTCAAAGGGCTATGTCTTACGCATTTCATGACATCAAGCACATTGTGCATCCTTATCTTGATGATTTACCTTCCCATTCATCATGTAGGGCCAATCATCTCACTCATTTACGAGCTATCTTTATGAGATGTAGGCATTATTGAATTTAGTTGAATCCACACAAATTTGTTTTCTGTGTAGAATCGAATCGCTTACTGGGATTTGTTGTTTCCAAATTAGGCATTTATGTTGATCCGTCAAAGGTTGAAGCTATTGTCAATCTACCTCCTCCTTCAAATCTGGACCAACTCCAAAGTTTGTAGGGGAAAGAAAACTTTTTACGTCGTTTCCTTCCTAACTACACCGAGTTAACAAAAGGTTTTACCAGGTTGTTAAAACATGAAATTCCATTATTTTGGGATGAGATCGCTAATCTATCTTTTGATGCACTCAAACACGCATTGACCCATGCACCATTACTACATCCTCCCAATTACAATCGGGATTATTTTTTGTACCTCGCCGCTTCTCATTCCACCATTGGGATGGTTCTGGTTCAGAAAAATGAATTCAAAAATGAACATGTGATTTACTATCTTAGTCGAAATCTGCATCCGAATGAGATAAAATATTCACATGTGGAGAAATTGGCCTTGGCAGTTGTCCAAGTTGTCCAAAGATTTCGTCACTACATTTTATTACGAAAACCAATACTGATTTTTTATTGTAACCCCATTATGTATATCTTGACCAAACAATTGCTAAGGGGAAAGCATTCTAAATGGATAGTTATCCTGTAGGAATTTGACTTGGAATTTGAAAAATCCAAGGCAAAGAAGTCTTTGGTTTTTGCTAAACTAATTTGTGATTTTCCCTCTACTGATACTAAAACTGTGGTGGAGCAGCCCATTGTGAACGAATCCTTGTTTTTTATCAGTACTTTTGATCCTTGGTATGGGGATATTATTTTTATCTCCAAACCCAATCTTTTCGGCCTGAAATCTCACAATCTCAGTGACGGAAAATACGTTTCCAATCCCAAAAAAACAATATTATTGGTGATACACTCTATCATCGTGGAGCGGATTCTATTTTCGAACGCTTTCTTGCCCATGAAGAAGCTGAGAGGGTTCCAAATGACTGCCATTCTGGAGCATGTGGCGGTCATATGTCTGGGTATGCCACAACCCAAAAGATACATTGTGCTGGTTATTTCTAGCCGTCTTTATTCAAATATTATATCTATGCAGTTCGGAAATGCCACAATTGTTAGGTTTTTTATCATAAAATGCATGCACCACCCGCTCCTCTTAACCTATAATTACTATCGTTCCTTTCGCAAAGTGGGGTATTGACTTTATTACATGTAATCCTCACTTGGCCGGGGGGCATATTTATATTATCCTAGCGGTAGATTATTCTAATAAGTGGGCCGAAGCGATGCCTACATTTTCAGGAGATAGCAAGACTGTTGCAACTTTCATATTCAATCATCTAATTGCTAGATTAAGTGTTCCTCAAGCTATCATTACAGATCATGGAAGTCATTTTCGAAATATCATGATGACTGAACTGACCTATCAAATTGGCCTGTGCCATGATAGTTCTACTCCATATTATGCACAGGCTAATGGTCTGGTTGAAGCTATCAATAAATTTTTAGTCACTATGATCAAACGAATCATTGGTATTCATAAGTCGAATTGGCATTCCATGTTATTTTCAGCACTTTGGGAATATTGGACCTTAGTAAAAACATCAACTGGTTTTGTTAGTGTCCGATGATTTGGCTGATTGGAAAGCCAAATGATAGTGTAACATCAAACCAATATTTTGAGCCCAAGGACCTAGCTTTCCTGGACTTAGCGAGGGCTCTCTCTATTTGTGTAAGGGATATCTATGTGTTTGCTTCTTGTGTTTTTGGTTTTAGGCTAGTTATGAAGTAGGTTTTTGGTTTTGGTTTTTAGGTTTATGAGGGATGAACTGATCAAAGACTAAGATAGATAAAATATTGTCAGATTAACTGGGCTATGGGGTCGAAAAGGTCAAGAAATATTTTAGATGGTGATACAAGGTTGTTGAAGGGCCAATTTGATCAAGGTAAAATGGATCTTTGGGTAAAATGGAATGGGATGGACATTAAATTTGTGAAGAACAAAGTATTTCAAACATAAATAGTTTAATAGCTGACATAAACATGGTAGGGCTAACCATTAATCATGAGAAATGTAACTATAAACTGATCAATGCATAGAAATAAACATTCAAGCAATACATAGAGATATATGACTATCTAACTTTGGGAAATTGCTATCAGACTTTGGGGAAATACATTTAATACAAAAAAAAAAACCAAATCACTATGAGAAAATGCCTAAGCATAGTATTTCAAGTTATTGGGAGCTTTGAAGCAAGATTGCACAGTTTTAGGCAAAGGGAAATATCAGTACAAGACCTCATTGGTTCAACAAATGACAATCAAAAAATAAAAGAAAGGTTTCAGAGGTGGAGCTATGACTAGACATGAATAAGCAGGGCATATTTTGAATCATACTTAGCATGTATAAAACCATAAATGAAACAAGCAAACAATTTCTTCAGTTATCAAAGAGCAATCAAGGAGTATTTGATATGACTAAGAAGGAAGAAAACATAGAAGCAATAAAGAAACAGGAAATTTGAGGTGCCTCCAAGGGCATGTCTCAAATATATTATCTAATGTCTTATAGCAAGCAAGAACATGGAATATGGATGAAAACTAAGAAGCATAACAGAGAGGGACACTATACCATTTTACGAAGTCAAGAAATCCAACAACAGACCTCCTTCATCATCCAAAAACATGCAAGAAACTATCTTATGCATGAGACAAGTGTTTCTTCTAAGCTTGTATAACCATATATTGCTTCTATTCATCACGTTCAACCTCATTTACAATGAATTCTCTTGGAATAATAGGCCAAGATGAGGGAAAACCTCCTAGTACAACTTGCAATCTCATTGGCCCATCAAAAATATCTCATTATGTCCTTGAGGCTTTGCAAAGCCCAAGGCACAAAATATCTAATAAAATATCTGAAAAATGCTAAAAAAGGAAAATATATTGACTTTTCATAACTAATAATGCTCAAAAATAGCTAAACGCACATGAGGAAAAGTCACTTTAGAAAGGTACATTTTTCACAAAAATACTTAAGAAATATATCAGCAGAAAGTCCTTTGTCTTGCCGACAACTTTTGGAGGCTTTCCTGATGTCGAAATGAGGCTCGTGATGGCTCGTTAGAAAGCTATGAATGTCTATTTTCCGAAAATGCTTCGTTCTGCCCAAAATAATAAATTTAATTCAGTCAAAAACTTACTTGTGTGTAAAAACCCAAAAAAAATAGACTTTTCTGATAAATGGGGCTGAGTGTGGAAAATGTGATTGTTTTTCGCCATTTTGGGGGAGCAAATCATCTTCAATTCATCTAAAAATTTCTGATTATATGCCCCTAAAATTATGGCATCCAATGATACCATTTTCATCCTTTGAGGATGCCCCAAACAGAAATGGTGATGCCCATGATTTTTAGCCAAAAACCTAAAAATGATAAAATACCAAAGCTTGTTGAATTTCGCCCAATTTTGGCGAGCATGACCCTCAACAGTTTTCAGAAACATGCTGTGAAGTTGAGGCAAAAATTTGGAGCTTTAAAGTGTCTTTCTTCATTTTTGGTGTCAGGCGCCTCCTTTGAGCTTCCTTAAGTTTTTCCTATGTGGCCTTCCATTTTCGCCAGGCAAACTAATTGAGCTTCTTATAGTGCTCGGTCATCCTCCTTTGAAGGTCCAAATCTATATTGGCCTTCTCCAACTTCTTTTCCAAGTGGTCATTCACCCTCTCGAGCCATGCTTCTCGATTCTTCTCTAACTCTTGGGTGAACAAAGTAGTGAGAGGAATAGATTGGAGAAGGGCAGCTTCTTCCTCGTTTTGTTTCTCAAGGGCTCTTCTCAGTCTCGTGGTTCTTGGCCTCTTTCTCCTGGGTTGATCTTCATCTTCGCTATCATTTAACTCACCCATGAGTTCTTCCAATTTAACTTGCACCTTGGAGGCCTAATTTTTATATTTGATGGCCCATGTCTCATATACTTCCATGTGGACACTCATCGGTTTATTTTGTGTTTGTAAGAAGTGATTGAAGTTTGTAGACCTCTCTAGATCCATCCTCAGACCATCAATTTTTTTTTCTCTATTGATCAAGAGAGTCTCTAAGATTTGGGCCTCATTATCGCTGTCATCACTTTGGATTTGAATTATGTCAAAGTCCCTCTCCTTTTCATGGCTGATTTCTTATTTCTCCTTTCCCTTGCTTTGGGTGGCCTTCTTGGAATTCCTCCTGTTGGGTAATTTTACAATGGGTTGGTTGGGCAACTTCCCCTTGCTCCGGAGGGCCCTAGTAACATTTGGAGTTATAGTTTTAGGCACCATTTTCCTTGATGTCTAGGGCTTGGCCACTTTTGGAGAAGACAACATGGCCCCTTGCCTAGGAGAGGCAGCTAGCACATGCTCTATTGGCTCTTTTACCTTGTTACTTTCCTCATCATCCTTGCCACTATTTTGAGTTTATTCATGGATGCTTTGACTTTTTTCTTACATGTCTTTTTGAGGGTTTCCCTCTCTACTCTTGCCTTTCCTGTCTCTAGGAATTTGAGGCTCTGTCTCTTCAATGTTTTGGGCTTCATATTCATCTTTTTTGTTGCTGTGAGGGCTACCAATATCCTCATCAAAATGCTCAATTTCCTCATCATTTTTCTCCTCACTGTTTTGAGTTTCTTCATGGCGCTGTTGTTCATCACTGTGCTGCATATCATCACTGTGTTCTTCTCCACTTTGCTGCCCTGCCTCACTATGCTCTTTTTCACTTTGCTACCCTTCTTCATCATTCTCTTCTTCCCTTTGTTGCCCTGCTTCATCATGTTTTTGTTCATCATCATGCTGCTCATTTTCATCATGTTCTTCTTCCACTTGATGCCCTTCTTCATCATGCTACTATTCATCATCCTACTCTTCTTCCTCATCATACTCTTATTCTTGTTCAATTATGGGAAATTTGAACTTCCTGGGAATGGGCCTACTTGAAGAAGGTGAAGGATGGTGAGTGGAAGGTGAAGGAGATGTATGGAATGAAGGAACAGTGGCGGAATATGGATGTGCAATGAAAGTGTCCCAATAGATTTCCTTCTTCTCAAGCCGATGAAGAATGATAACCTTGATGAGGGAATGATGGAAAAGGCAAGCTGACTACTGAGAAGGAGGTTTTTTCTAAACACTGGAGGCCATTTTTTCAATACTTCTATGGAGGAAGAAAGGGAGATTTAACAATTTTGCTCTTATGAAATGCATGAGCAACCGGACATGGTAAGCATAGACCCGAGAGAAACTTCCCTTGCAAGTGAAGTATTTCATGATTATCTTCATGAGGGGGGCATAACTAATCAACAGATATAAGAAGGGAAATATGGATGGACATATATCTTGATGCTCCAGCTTCAAAAAGGGTTTATACTATTCTAATTCTAGGTGGCAGTGTTTAAAACACTTCTCTCTTACATAATGGATTTTGGTGGCCTTGGAAATGGATCTAGGAGAAAACTTGAAATCCAATCCTTCCAGCTAAAAGTGTTTCCCTTGAAACCTCAAAGCACAAATATGTGTCAAGGGGGAATAGCTTTTCACCTCCTGTACCCTTTGAAAAAACTCTAGATATCCAACCTCATGAAAGTTAAATAGGACTGATGGATGAGCATTTACCTCTTCAATTGAAATAGGTTCAAACCTCCTATGAAGGCCACTTCTACTGTATTACTTGGGAGGCATTTTGTTTTGGACACTCTTTGCAAAAACAAGATGTCTCAAATGGTCCTTGAAATGGTTTCTCAAAAACACCCCTGTTTCTCCTTATAAGTCATTGTTTTATCCTCTTTGATGCCAATCAACAAGTATTTGTCAAATGAAAGAAAATAAACTCATCACTGTGCTTGGGAAAGGTATTGAAAAGATGTGTTGGTGGTCCCTTGGTGAAGGATGTACTCTTGTGCTTTGACAAAAACAAACACCCTTCCCTCAAACAATGCTCTTTTGTTTATTCACTGTTTCTTTTACAAAAGTAAACAAAACACCCTCAGCTGATTTGAAAATCCTTTCACACACTCTTCTTTTGGAACTATAGAGGCTGCACAATGTTCACTATTTCACCATACAGATAGGACTTTCAAATGACAAAGCTTTCAAATTATGATCAATGTTTTTCCCTTGGAAATTCAAATAGAGTCTACTCTTGTTTTAACACTGTTAGGACACTCTTCAAATTGATTTGAGACCTCTACAACTGTGTATGTATACCTAGTAATTAGTGTATGGTTTGTCACTGTTCTTGAAGGTAGTTAAGGCCCTTCAAACTGATAAAAACACCCCACCCTATAATTACTACTTTTGTCTTGTGCTTTTTATATGACAAACTACTCTTTAAAGCCACTGTTAAGACACTGTTCAAATTGATTTGAGACCCCCTAAGCACAAGAAAACTTTTCTCCAGTTTTGACAAAACTCTGCCTCATATACCACTGTCTATCCCATCATTTTTTAGATGATGAAATAGTTTCAAAATAGATATTTCTTCTCAGGGAAAAACATAGCAAAACACCCCTTTCAAAATTTAAATTTTACCATGAGGTAATGAAGAATACCTCGAAGAAAATCCTAAGGGCCTTCGTCGATTGCTTGAGCAACTTTAGAGTTGTTTAGGAGGTGAAAGGAGTGAGCGGCACGTTCACTGAAAATAACGCCACACAGTCGATTCGGCCTCGGGCAATGTTTGAACGGGTGCTACAGGCGTGCCACACACCGCTATAGGCATTCCGTGCAACCATTATAGCCCTTTGTAACTTCACTCAGAGGCACGCCGCGCACTTTTCCAGCAACGCCACGCAGGCTTGAGGCCTTGAAAACTTTGAAAAATGCTAAAATAACTTGCTTCTCCAGTGAAAGAACTGAGGGAGTGTTGTATTTGAGTTTTGTATTTGCACATAAGACTTTTCCAACGACCTCTCCTCCTTTCAAAGTCGAAAAAGAAAACACATCTTCGTATTTTTCTTTTATGAGGGTTTGAAGTTTAAAAAGGCCCCCTTTTTTCATATAAAAACTTAAATCACATTTTAACATTATGAAGGCCTAGATTTTGATTTTAAATGTTGCGGAGGCTGCTTTTGAATGACACCATAGTCATGGCTCCTTTTTACTTCTTTTTCACTGTTTCTTGCCTAGAAAATAAACCTATCATATTTGTTCATTTCTAACTTTTAGAGGAGCACTATTCAAGAGTCATACCCAAGATTTTTAAGCATCCCTTGCCACATATTGGAAAGATATAATTCACAACTCTAAAACTTATTTTGAGAATTTCTTCTCTCCTGGTGTTTTGATGATAATTATGGCTATTGTGTAGTTTGATAAAAATAGTCAAGCACCCTTGGATATTTTATTTTGACTGTGGGTGAAGAAACTCATTTGTACTCCCCAGATTTTACCTATATATGTTTATCAAGGAAAAAAATCCTTTAGAGACCCTTGGGACTCATATGCAATCATATGGAACAGCAAGGCTTGTTGACATGTTTCATAAAAGGTCTTCAACTGTGATGGTGATATGGCTTGATTCTTTGAATGTTGTCTTGAATTTGAATCATGGTGTCATATCCTTTCCTCACATTGATGAGCCTATCCAAATTTTGTTCACTTTAGCTTTAGACTGGCTTTGAAGGAGATCTTTGATAGAAGAAAAACAAAAACTCTTTGATGATTATAGTACCCCTGCTTCTCATCTTTTTAACACCAGTTTCTACTCATAGTCATCCAATTGTTTCCCACTGCACTTAAACTCTGCCTTTCAATCAGTGAAACCATATAATCAATCCTTGAAACACTACCGTTGTGTTAGTGGTTTCATCCATTGGAGAAAAAGGTGTAAAAAACGTTTTTAAGGCTATTTGCAGCATTTTTATCCTTGTGCCCTTTAAATGAGGCCATACCTATGTTCCTGGCCCTCTGCTTGTTAAATGAAGGAGGCCTTTATCACATTTCCCAACCATCTGATTTTAAAGGAAGGAGGTTTTCAACCAGTGACTTAACCATCTGCTCATATTTGGAGGAGGTTTTACACAGTCACCCAACCCTCTGCTCATGTTTGGAGGAGGCTTTACACAGTGATGCTATTTCATCTCTCTTCAAACTATGTCATATTTACTTTTAAAGCCTATCTCTGCTTGGTATATCACAATAAGTAATAAGGTGCAAAAATGAAAATATGCTAAGAGAGGGATTCTCTGAGATATGTATTCTGTTGTTAAAATGCTCTCATGCATCTTCAGAAACCAGGAGAAATCCTGACCTATGTCTGCAGAGTATTACTTGTTAGTCATAAATTACTAACCTTTTGACTATGTTTGCAGGAGTTCATTGAATTACCTCTCTGACTAGTACTTGCATCCCAGGCACAGAACCACATGAGAAGCAACTGTATTCTCATGTTAAGTTTAATAATGTCTCCTGGAACACTGGTACAATTTTTCTTTTTGAAAAAGACATTGAAACACTGTAAATCCACCTAATATTAGTTTGACTTGTGGCATATGCACTGCTGAGACATCAAGGCTTGTTAGTGGTGCAACCTAAAGGTGTATCAAGCTTTATTTGTAGAATAGGAAGGTCAGCTATGACTGGTTGGTTTTAGACAGAGGTTCTTTTGGCTTAGGATAGTTTTCCAAGGGAAGATCGCCTAGAGCGCCACTACATAACTTAGGGGAGACTTTTGACAGATATGGAGTATTCTCTTTGAAGCTGATGGACAAGTTTGTATGACTGAGACTAGATCAAGCTTGACAATTAGGTTTTTCTCATCATAGGCTGATTGAAAAGGTAGGAGAGAAAAATGTTTATGGGTGTTTTCTAGCTAACAAATTTGACAAATTGGAGATCGGCTGCTAAAAATTTGGCTTTAAAACTAGTCATCATCAACAGGTGAAAAATATTGATGACTAACAGTGGCTCAATTTGGGGAGGGCAACTCCTTTTGAGGAGGCATCTAGAATTTCAAATCTTGGTTCTTTGAAGATCAGTGCCTTTATCCATTGGTGCAAACTTCTTCCTCCTTGATGCTATTTTTAAAAATTGACAGCATGATTAACATGAAAGACATTTCTACCTACCCTGTTACATTTCCTAACATTTTTTCTTCTTTCGGGTGCATTTGGACTAGCAACTCTTTGACATAATATTTTTGAAAAATGACACTATTTAATTCTACACTTATATCCATCGAGATTTCAGATTAAGCTGATGAACCCCTTTGTTTCTCTACCTATGCTGGATTGACTATCAATGTTAAGCTGTTTGACAAGATTTTATTCTCTAATCTAAAACATGAAATTGAAAAATGACAAAATCAATATTAGACAGTATGATTCACCATGTACTTTTGGCATCAAAGAGAAGCTACACAAAAATATCATTTTGCATAAAATTAAATCTAGAAAATCAGAGCTAGGATACACAGTTTGTTTTTCATCCCTACTTTCCTCTTTGGTTCATTTTTGAGCATGTCGAACCAGTATCTTTTCCTAATATATTTCTTTGATAAGTCAAGCTTACACAATGTTCACTATCTTTCCTCTGACTAACTTATCAGCAAATAAATTTAAAACATGTTCAGTTATGATTAGGCTAGATAACTGAACAAGACATTCTGAGCACTAGTAGCGGCATTTAGACTTGCACACTTTCAGAATGACTATTTTTTGAACATGGGGCTTTCTTTATATTTTTCAAACCGCCCTCTTTTTCTATTTTTCTATTGTTTTTGAGTTTTTTGTTTTTTGATTTATTTTTCAAACAATGGTATATACAATGATTGAAAATGTTTTAACTCAGAAATCTTGGAAATGGTGAAACTTAAGCATATTATCTTCATAAGGATCTCCTACCACTCTTGGTCCACTCAGCTCTTAAAAGGAAAAATTTGGAAAATTTTCTCTTTCAAGCATGCCATAAGGATTCATGCATGAATCTCTAAACAACCCCGTATCTTCTCACTGTACTTCTTTATACCTCTGATTTCCACTCCTTATTTCGTTGTACATATTTTTCAAATAATGCATATATTTTTTGTCGTTTTTGAAGTATATGATGACATCATCATGGTATGTCAGAATGTACAAATTCAAACTGGAAACATGGCTTTTCGGAGCATGTTTTTGATATCTGGTGGTTTTGCAATTTTGGGTTTGAAGATAGAACTACTTCCAACATACTTGAAAAATTATTTGAGCTGTCTACTTTACAAAGGAATTATTTGGCTATATCCTAAAACATCATCTTGCAAAGACACATGATTAAAAGCACTTATCATTTGTATATCATGGTCTTGGGCAGGAAGGATAAAATTTCTGTCACAAGGACATGTATTAGTATTTCTGAAATCAAAACAAATCCTATGACTAGCTATTTTATCTTTGACTACTACTGTTTGGTCAATATTTTTGTATTTTATTTTATTGAAGTTGTTTCTTGGAGTGATGGCAGTGGTATAGTGCTTCTCACTATTTTCCCTACATGAAGTAGTATTTTGAACAAGATTGCAAATTTTAGCAGTTTTAAGTCTTTGTCAGAGTGGCAGAATGCTAACTAGTTCAAATAACTCAGGTATATTTGGACTGCAATCATCATATCCTTTCATAAGAAGATTTTTAGACATGTTTCCTAGAATTTGAGTTGTTATGGCTATAGTAAAGGTTTCATTTGAAGGGGTAGAGTTATGTGATGGTAAATACTTAAGGTATGGTAAGAACATTAAGCTTCCCTACCCCTGATTTTCAAAGAGGTTTGTGATAGCAAGTCTTCTAATGCCTCTGTTCTGAAAAAGTCTCCTGATGTTACTGCTAATGTTTGCCTAAGGTTTGAGAAATTTTATTGATGGTACATAATGGTTCATGCTTCTTTCTCTATCTCTGTTTCAAGACGAACAAAATCTCCTTCCTCAAGACATAACTGCTCATGGTCATGATAATTTTGAGTGTCTAGTTCATCATAGAGAACTTGGGGCAGCTGATGTGGCGAGGCTAAGTTTGTTTCAAATCCTTCTGACTTTTCTTCAATGTATTCATTAGTGTGTAAAATGAAAGAGTTCAGATCAGAAGGCAAGGAGTACATCGGGATGTTATATGGTCTTTCCTTATTACTGACCATATATTTCATGTGTGATTCCCGATAGAGTATTCTAGTTTGGTTAAACACAGGAATAGTGGCACAGGACATATCAAGTTGAATATTTCCCGAAAGCTTAGCTCCCCAAGTTCTGGATAAAAGCATTTTGTACTTGGGGGGCATGTCTGCTACCACTATTTCCATGATCAGGTGTTTTGCAGGTATTCGGGACAAACTGAAACAAAGATCTTTGATTAAACCTAGACACTTGAATCTACTTGAATCAAATGAATATAAGTCTTTATGAGGTTTTGTTATTTCTAGGCCTAATATTTCCATCACAACCTTTGGCATGAGATTATGTGAGGCCTCGAAATCTAGCATGGCATTATGTAGGATTTGGTCATGGATATTCAGACTGATGTAAAAGGGAAGGGAGGTTCCTTCCTGGAATTTCCCTTCTATTTTTGGACCAAACAACACTTCAGGAGTGTCATTAGCTAGATTAGGGGTGTTTGCATCATTTCATATATTCATTACCTTTAACAATTGGGATTTATAAGAGCTTTGGGCAATAAGTTCAGTGAGGGGCACGGTAATATTTATTTTGGTGATTTCTCCCTCAAAAATGAAGGGTTCTTGTAGTTTAGACAGTTTTGCTTCAATTTTTTCAGCCATGACTTTCTCTATGTTCTGAGTTTGCTAACTTTGTTTTGGTATTTTGTTCAAAAAAACCATCTCAGGAATCTTGGAAGAGGTACTGGGAGAATCTAGGCCAAGGCTTGTCTGAATAGCTTTATCTTTTCTTTGGTTAGTTTTCTTGACCACAATTTTGTTGTTATCCATAGCTCTTTTAAGGATGGTAGCAGGGATTTTAGCAGTGTCCGAGGTACCTTTCTTGGAGTTGTCTTGGTTTTTTCTACTCCTGAGATCATACTGCCTGCGAGCTTCTATTATGGCATTCTGAAAATCTATAGCAGGATCTTCGGGATCTTCATATTTGGTTTCATTTTGATTCGGAGATAAGAAAGTGTGTTCTTCTTCTCTGAGGTAAACCTCACTCTTGTTATTAGAGCCTATTAGGTTCAAATGAATTTCATCAATGGGTTATGTATCCCCCTCATCCTCATCAGCATAATTTTCATTAAAGGGTGGCCTGATTTGTTGGTCATTTTCCCTTGGTTTATTTTGAGACTAGACTCTCCTAAAGTTTTGGTTTCGGTTCCTGTTTTGAGGGTTTGGCTGGTTGTCCCTATGAGGTGCTTTTTCACTCATTTTTTCCCACATATTTCTCATGGATTTAATGAGGCCATCTATTCTAGGATTTGAGGAAGATATTGAAGGGGAAAATTTGTCACGGTATGTGACTTTCTTCTCTACTCTTATCCTAGCTCTCTTTTCAGCTAAGTTGGCTTTTGCACTTCATTTCCTCTAAGGTAGGGGGGTCTTTTTCTCTTAGTTGATAAGTCATGTCTGGGTCAAAACCTTCAGGGAATTTTGCTAAGGCGGAGCCAAGTGGAGGTCTGAAGTGAGGTGGGAGGACGTTATACACACTGTTGAACCTAGTGCAGTATTCCTGGACACTTTCCCCATTTTCCTGTTTTAGATTGTTATATTCCAACAAGATTTGAATGGGGTTATTTCTGATTTCCCACTTATTTATGAAGGTTTGGTAGAGTTCTGGGAGATTGTGGATGCAGTTTGGAGTTAAGCTCTTAAACCCTTTTTTGGGTTCTCCACTCAGGCTTTGGGCGAACATCGTCATTCTTATGGTCTCGTCCTCTATTTCCATGTATTCAAAGGCATCACTAATTATATATACATGTTGTTGAGTGGTAGTAGAATCAACTCCAGTAAAGTGTGGGATTTTGGATTGATAGTCATTTTGTAAAGGAGCCAAAGGGTGTGGCAACACCAAGGGTGGATACCAAGCTGCCATGGCGGGAGCTAATGGATGATTGTACAATATGAGGGCTTGTAGGATGAACTGAGGTGATTTGAACAGTAGTGTTTTGGATCAGTGTGGTGGATGTACTTGGGCTAGTGATCTGATTTTGAGCAGATCATGGGTGGTAGGAGCCAAAGTGATGGAGAAGCTGAAAGTCAGGAGGTGTAGTAGGTGAGGCTTCTCTACTAGGACTCTGTGGTAGATATAGGGGCTCAAGATCGTCAAGGTAGATATGAAAATGGTAAGAGTGTGAGTTGAACCAATAGAGAATAGAACTTTCAAGTTAGAACTAACTTTCAAGTTACATTGCCATTAGACCATCACAACGAAAGACAATTAGAGTTTTCAAAGAGCTAAACATCATAATCATGTATCTAATATAAGATAAAATTAATTTTAATAAAAGTAATACAACAAAAACAAATTATTGCAAAGACGAGGGGAAAGCCTTTATTATTAGATTCTATAAACCAATATGTAAAGACAATATACAATGAATATTCTCAATTTTCACATATATAAAGAATCTATTTATAAAGAGTAAACATGTGAAATCCACATACGAAGGATTCAATATTGATAATTTAATTAACAAAATATTTTCTTAATTATTTTAATTTTTGTGATTTATAAAATTACTTTATTGTGTAAGAAACTACAATGTAAGAGTATCTAGTATCTAAACTTTCAAATCAGCAAGTGTGGCACTTAGTTTAAACCAATCAAACTTTTAATATGGTTGGATTTATTTTGGTGTCTTCTCGTGACTACTATGAGTTTCAAACCTTGCCCACCTTACAAAATGGAATTTTGAGAGTCTATTCAAGCTAACTAAGTTTGACCACAATATTATATATATACAAAATAGAATCTTGAGAATATATGCACTCGAATCATTTAAGGTTAATGAGGTCATTGAACTAGTAGCTGTTGGGCTTGAAATTTTAGGGAGTTGGACTCACGTTAGAAGGTTAAAAGGGAAAAAAGAAAAACCAAGGTTTTGTTCTGAGAGTTAATTTTTAGCATATAAGATCTATAGTTAGGGTATATGTTGATTTCCACTATGGATAATTGATGTATCTTTGTTTTAGATCATTGTAAGCACTTTAATGTGGAGATTTGTTTTAGATCATTGTAAGCACTTTAATGTGGAGATTTCTCATGGTACTGAGATTGTTTAAAGAGATTCTATAAAGGTTTTTTTGGATATATGTATGCAAAGCCATGTAATCATGTTTTTATTAAATAGTACAATTTACAAATTAAAAATAAAAAAATGTTTAAATATTTTAAGCAAAATAATAATAATAATGGCCCCATGGGTAGTTCATTTGGGAAGCCCGTGTTATTTAGAGTTATATTAGTGATGATACTTTTTATTCATATCCATTGTAATTAAACTTATATATCATCCTTGAGATATAGATAGTTACACTTAGGGGTTATAGTGCTAAGATTCTCTCTTATGGGCATATGAACCTTTCAACTTTGTATTAAGAAAATACTAACCCAACTCAGTTACCAATTTGTTTATTAAAATAATAATAATTATAATCTAAAATAAAATTTAATTATTTATATATATTTAAAAATTATAAATTTATAATTAAAATATTAAATCATTTTTGATATCTAAAAACATGTTATAAATTCTCAAATAAATTTTTATTATGTCTAGTACCTCATATTAACTAGTGCCTTAACAGAGCACCAGATTGTCCAAAAATCCATAGATATAAATTCTCAATAATAATTTTTATTTTTTAAACTCCTTTTCTTAGAAAATTGATGAACTAAATAACTAGTTTATTCCTCCACTATAACCATATTACTTGAAATAATATCACAATTCAGAAACTTGAAAGTTCAAATTTTCATTGTTAGGAGCTTGAAAGTTAAAATTCATTGTTAAAATATGTCATCCATATAAAAGGTTGGGAATTAACTTCTTTCCCTCGTATACATTTCATGTTTATTTCTTTATAATTTTATTAAAAGAATTTCTAAAACAAGTATATATAGATATATATGAATATGATGATTTGGATTAATAAATATATTATTTATAAATAAATATGTTTAAAAATATATATATATATATATATATATATATATATATTTATTTAAAAAAAATTATTTATATAAAAATTTATTATTTTAATTATATATTAATTTAAATATATAAATAGTTAATAGTTTCAATTAATTAATTTAACGATATAAATTTATTATAATTTATAATTTTTTCAAAGTAAGTTATTTTAGCTTTTAATTTTGGACTGAATCTATTTTCCAACCTTAGAGTTATGTATTATTATTCACAATTAGACGAATTAAATATTATGTTATTATTATGTATGTTTTCTTAAAAAAAGATTTTTTGTTTTATTATATTTAAATAAATTTAATAAAATAATTAATAATAATATTACTAATTAATATAATATTATGTAATTCTTCAACTTTGGGTGTTAGTATAAGATATAGGCTTCAAGCTAAGGTAATATATTTGTTTTATCTAGAAAATTGTTTTCTTATAGAAACATATTAGAGTGAGATATTCAAGACCCAAGACCAAAGAGATAAACCTTCTAGATACAAATTAGACCATCATCCTTTACAACAAATCCATTAGTAAGAGACCAAAAACTGATTTTCAACAAGAAATATAATACGGCAGATCTTCCACAAATCAATCTTGAAGAGACATTCTTCATCAACTTTAGACATCGGCCTTCCTCATCTTCTACAAGTTTTCATATTTGATTTAGGGAATTTTATATTTCCAAATGAGCTCAAATCCTCCTCTATTTATATTCTTCATGGGGGTGTGAAAACACATGTCCTTTGGGCGTTGGCCTACTAGAAAGGTAGGCCGAATTGGCATCCAGTGTGGTTTTTGACCAAAATTACATTTTGAAAATAATTCTTGTCTTGTCTTTACCATAGTTCCAAATAGGAGCGTGAATCGATGCCTCAAGAGAACTTAAAAGCATGAAGAAGATTTTTATCTAATAAAAATAATAATAATAAAATATTTTTCTTGTTTCTCTTTTACATAAAATATACAATGATATATGTACAAAGACCATTATGAAGACCAAACCTAGTTACATTTTCTAACACACCGCACATTAGTCGTAATGTATTCGAACATTAAGAGGAGGCGATTTTCCATGGAAGAAACATGCTATGGAAACTTCGTAATATTCTTTCCCACCAGCTCAAAGATTGGGAAACGAATAAATATCAAGCCACCTGCTAGATTGTTGATCTTTCAACATTAAAAAATCATGCCACCTCTTCCCTTCACTACCTCTCCCACAAATTGGATAAACACTTCCCTCCCAACATTCCCTTCCCCTCCTCCCCTACTCCCTCGAGTTCTGCCTTTTATCCCCTGGGCTTTGTCCCCCTCACTCCATCGTCATGGCTTCTCTAGGGCACTCCTCTCCTACTCGCAAAACTATAAGCAAACAACTCCCTCACACTCCCCTCCTCACCCAAATCTGCACGGATTCTAGACCCTCGAGGAGAAGTTGGAATAAGATGTCATTTCTAGTGCCAGTCGTGCTCAAGTGCAATAAGTCTGCATCCTAACTGGTCTTTCCAAAGATTATCAAGCTTCCTCTAGTTTTTAGTAGCATAGTATGTTTTATCACTATGGCTTCTTCTCTGATGGTTTTCAATATGTGGCTTTGTTCCATCACCCTCTACAACTTTAAAATTTTGACTTTCTCATGCTATGTAATGGTTTTGAACTATAATTTTTTGCAATTTTCTCTAGTTTCCCCTCTTAGGGGTAGAAAAATTCGATGGGTGATGGGCGAAGACCCCCCAATACCTCCAATTTGTATTCTATGTATATTTCTCTAAAAAATTAATGTGAATCCCTTTGCAAAAAAAAACAAAAATATATTATAATATTATGTATTTTATAATTTAAATTTAATGTGCATTTTGTATTTCAACTAATTTTTTACTAGTGTAAATTTTGGAATTTTTTAATAATAATAATATAATTTAAAATTAAATTCTAGTTTTTCCCTACCTCACTAGGGACTTTAGCACTCGCCTTGGAGTCAAATTGCGTTGACTCCTAATTAATTTGTTCTTCTTGTGCAATTTTGATGAAAGTTTTGGGAAAATGCTAAATATTTCTATTTTCCGTAAATTCAAAAATAATTTTCTAAATTATTGAATTCTTATTTCTAACTTTCAATTTACTTAGAAATTTTTTATGGGACATAATTCTCGTAGTGGAGGGAGACTTATTTTTGGTATTTGTTAGTTCCTAACAAATCATTTTGAAATAATCAAATGGTTAATTTTGTCAGTGGTTATTCCATCGATGAGTGTTGTGATATTATTATTGCTTTTCTCAATGATGCCAAAACTGATGGCCTTTCAGGCCACATTAAAGTGAGGGTGGAGGACTAAATAAATATGTCGAGAGAAGTGTATGAGAAAGGGTGTGTGGAAAAATTGTATTCCAAAGAGTTTGTTAAAGAGCAAGGACTATATCGAGTGAATATTTATTCATCCGCACAAGACTTATTTAAGATTCAAAGTCAAGGAATGGAAAACTGAACAATCACAATTAAATGCTAAAGTTGAAAGGAAACAAAGGACAACTAACTTTATCAAAGAGTTAAACATCATGTGGATAAACTATAATCGTGTACACCTATACTAAATTAAAACAAATTTTAAATTAAAATAATACAACAAAAATAAGTTGTTGCAAGGTCAAATGGAAAGCCCCATTTTTAGATACAGCAAATGAGTCATTTATAAAATGTACAATGAATAATCTCAAAACTCACATATAAAAATCTATATCTATAAAAAGTAGAAAGTATAAAATGCACATATGATAGATCCAATTATGACGACTTAAACAATTAAAGGTCCTATCAATTATAAAATGTACTTATCATATTGTAATAAATTATTACAATATTTTTTTTTAATTTTGCTACAATATATAGGATTATCTTAGAGTTTAACGAACCAAAATATAAGGGTATTTAAACCTTCAAAATCACCTAAAATCACACCTTGCCTGAATTGCACCAATCCTTAACATGGTTGAATTTCTTTTGTTGTCTTCTAATGCCTACCACAAATTTGAAACCTCAACTTCCTTATAAAACTCAACTTTCTAAGCATTATTATGTTAACTAAATTTAACCCACCCTTTTTCTATAATAATAATAATAATAACAACAACAACAACAACAACAACATCTACTACTTATTTGACAAATTCATGTTATATAAAATTATAAGATTAATAAGACCTTTTATTCAAATCCCTAAAATAAGAATCCAACCCATTTACAAATTCTTTAATCCAATAATAATAATTATTATATTATAAAATAAAATTTATATTATTTAAATATATTTAAAAATCATATTTTATAATTAATATTTTAAATATTAAAAATATATATTTTTAAATTATAATTATTAATTTTATATTTTAAATAATTGAGTTTGAAGAATGAAATAGATTGTTTATTCGTCCACTGTACCCATAAATTATTGCTTAAAATAATGTAATTGTTCAAATGTTCCATTCATGAGAATTGTTGGGAATTGATTTTTTATTTAATCGACATTGTAATAATTTAACACTAATTTAATATTCACAATGAATATGAAGTTCTCAAAGATTTCTCACGCTTGCGCTCATAAGATGATAATGATGATGATCATTAACGTCCACTCAGACCAATCTTTGGTCTATCAGAACTAAAAAAAGAGTTATTTAGTTTGATTTAAGATTTTATTCCTATGCTCAAAAATCTTGGAGAGAAGCCTCCCAAACTCACTATAATTTTGACATATTAAAGGGTTAGGAAGGTCAATATTGCAACAAATATTATAAAATTGAGCTCTAATGTGGTTGTACTGGGGGCACTCTAAGAGGAAGTGATTTTCATCCTCGATGTTCATATTCTCACAGAGATGGCAGATCCTTTCCATCCATGGTGTTTTAGGAACTGTCCAACGACCTATTTCACTATGGAGCTCATGAGAGTTTGTTCTAATATTGGCTATATTAATTTTCTTCTTTGAGCGATTTAAAACAGAGAGATACTTTTGATCTTTTACGGTGGGATTGATGACCTCCTTATAATATATTAATTTTCTTTTAGCTGCTAGATCTTTCTCACACCACATTTTTTCTTTGAACATAGAAGTAACAATTTTTTTAATGTTATTAATGTTTTGCAATGCAACATTCTCGTTGATCTCCCAATGGTTTAACCAGGCCCTAGTGTCCTTATACCAACCTCGTTTAAGCCTTAGGTGGTTTTGGCTGGAATTTAAAGCTAGCTTAGGAAGTCTATGGTCTCCTATGCTATTGATCTTGTGCTTGTACAACAGAAGCCTAGTCATAGCTAGGCTCTTGATAGGGGAAAGACCCACTTCTATAAGGAGAATAGAATAGGGTGTATTACTTTTAATTTTAAGGTTATAAGTTATAAAACGCTTCTGGATTTGCTCAATATTTCTCCAGGATTCTATAGAGATGCTGCAACCCCAAACCTCACATCCATATAAGATAACAGGAGTGAGTAAAGTTTCAAAGAGGAACTTCTTTCTATCCCACATTACGAGTTTTTCCTTTTTACAATTATTTTCAAGACCAAAATAAGCTTTCCACCCCACATTAATCCTTTTCTGAATGCTATAGTTCCAGTTGAGCTTGTGATGAATATAAATTCCCACGTACTTGTAAGAAGACACTTCCTCCAAGTTACTATTGTCATACATAAAATTAGCATAAGTGTCCTTCTTGGATTTGATAATCATAACTTTTGTTTTTTCAATGTTAACAGACATACCCATGGTAGAGAAAAAATCCGTAAGAAGTCTAAGTTGCTTATCAAGATCAGATGGGCACCTTGCGAGAAGAAAAATATCGTCAGCATAGAGAAGAAGGATGATGACTATCCCAGCTAAGATTATGCCATCACACCCTGCTTCCTGTAAACAACCTTCTAGCTTGTCGATGTAAATGCCAAATAGGGTAGGGGAGAGGGGGAAACCTTGTTTAACTCTGATATTACACTTAATATATTTTGGGTAGGGGAGAGGGGGCAACCTTGTTTAACTTCGTTATTACACTTAATATCTTTTGACCACCCCTCATTGCTCTTTAACTTGGCAATTACATTCCGATATAACCTTATAAAAACTGCTCTTAGCTTGAAAGGAACATTTAGCTCTTCTAATCTATTCCATAGGTTGTTTCTAGGAACCGTATCGAAAGCCTTTCTAAAGTCCAAAAAGCAATAGAAAAGATTGGATTTATCATTGCGACATTCCTCCACAATGATCCTAAGCGTAACAAGGTGGTACATTATTGAGTGTTGCCTTCTAAAACCTACTTGGCCTTTAGCCCGCTTACCTTCACTTTCAAGCCAAATGCTCAACTTCTCTTCCAAAATAATAGCATATAACTTGGCTAAGAGAGGGCTGATCATAATTGTTTAATAATGAGAGGGGTTATTTGTATCCCCACTTTTAAAAATAGGGATCATGAGGCTCTCAGTCCAAGGTTTAGGGAACCCTTTCCTGACCGCTTGGTTGAAAATTTTGTGGATGTGGGGGATGAGGACAAGACCTCCAATTCTTAAGATTTCCACCTCATAACCTTCAATGCCTTTAGTTTTCCCATTTTCCAGGCATTTAACCCCAAAATCAATGTCTTCTAATGAGAAAAATTCTTTTGTTGTCAGCAGGGTTCCAAAATCCCTTGCATTTGGAGATTCATAAATCTTTTTAAGATATGAATTCTAGTCATGTAAAGCAATTTTGCTATTATCTTTAGTTTTCCTAGTTAGAATCTGCCTCTAGAATTTCTTATGAGCCACCTTAGAGAGGTGTAAGAGATTCCCTTGTCTTTTACGAATATATTGCCTTTTTCTCCTTTTAGTTAGGGCTTTGTACATTTTTATATTGTCAATTTTGAGATATTCATCAAAAGCTTCCTTAATTTCTCTCCTCGCACTTTTACAACTTTGTCATACTATGGGTTGGTTTTGCTATTTCTTTTTTTGCTTGAGACTTCAATTGAGAACTTGTTAATAGAATATGAAAGAATTATAGTAAAATTATGATAGATGTCATTTATGTTGTCTATAAAATATTATAAAGCTTTATCAAACAAATATCTTTACAAATTTCTCATATATATAATATTTGAAAGTTTTACCAAATAAATATATTTACAAATTTATATAAAATGAATGCACAAAAATAAAAATAATATTCAATATTAAATTTATATATATATATATATAATTTCAATTATATAATAATTTTAATATATAAAATAATTAATAATTTCTACAATATAAATTCAGTCGAATTAGAAGTTCTTTCGCAATATAAAGAGTAAGCTATGTTAACTTTTAATTTCGGATTGAATGCGTCTTCCAACCCTATGAATTATGAGGAGTTGATTAATAAAATAAATTATCTATTAGTTGACTTTAATAATTTAATATTATATTATCGTTTAATTAGGAGAAAATTAAATATTATTTCAATAAATTAGATTGTTTATTAATGCTTTAAATAAAATGATGAGGAATTGAGTAATAAAATAGATTATTTATTAGTTAATTTTAATATTATATTATTTTTTAAATAAGAGCACATTAAATATTTTTAAAATTAACTAGATTGTTTATTAATATTTTATATTTAAATATGTTTAATAAAATAATTTAAAAATAATAAAATATATTAATTGTTATTAAATAATTATATAATTAAATATTATAGAATTGACTTTTTTTAATAATGATGATGATGATGATTAATGTCTACTAATACCAATGTGTCTTATTGGACTTCAAGAAAAGGAAAAGAAAAATAATCTAAGTGCGTTTATTTAAAATCTTGTTTCTATGATCAAAGAGAAGGGAAAGAAGCAATTCAAGATCGCTATAGGTGGGCTAGTTTAATAAGTCAAGAAGATTGGAAGTGTGGAAGATGTTAGGGAATTGAGAATGGATGTGATTAATAGCTAGATAGTCTATAAATAAGTGTTTTTCATCTTCCACCTTCTTAGTATCGCAAATGTGACAGATTATGTCGTTCCATGGCTTCTTGGGAGTAGACTGCTTGGTTTCACTTTGAAGCTCATAAAAATTAGTTCTTATCCTAACAATGCTCATTTTTTATTATTTCTCATAAACAAATAGATGTAATTCCAGTTATCAAGGGAGGGCTTGATCACCTCATTATAGGATCTTAGCTTCCTTTTACCCTTCGGCTCCTTATCCTCCCACACCTTGTCATTAAACTTGGAGGTAATAATATTTTTGACGTTGTTATCATTCTATAAGTTCTCAAGGCTAAAGAAAGAAATCACCGAGGTAACTATCAAAGACTTTGGAGATTAGGATATACCCTTCCTAATTCTCAGAGATGACTCTCTATTAATGATTTAACTTTGTTGTTTTAATTGATTTTAGGCTAGCTATGAAAGTTTGATTTGGTTTGACTTTGATTTTTTGGTGGAATAACTAATTTAGATGGATAGGTGCTTGTCTATTTTCCATTGGGCTATGGAGTCAATATATCAAGAAAACATAACAAAATCAATTCCTAAAGGAAGTGTTACAGGGTAAGGTAGCTAAGCAAAATCAGATCTTAAAGGCTGAATGGTGAAGTGGTTTTCAATCTGGATCAAGGAGCAGTTAAGGGTTCCTTAAACTGGACAATGAAGGAAGATGAAGGAAGTCAATCGGAATTAGAGAGAATTCAAGGATTCTCATAACCAGATATTAGAAGAAAACATTAAAATTTATAATAGTTCAAAGCATAGTGTAATTAAACAAATTATGCAATACAATTCCAATTATAACATTTAAATTTAGAAAAAATGCAAGTTTATGGAATACTTAAGAAAAAACATGAAAAATTGAAATATACTTCACTGAAGTAGCTCAAAACATGAATCCTGTAAAGAAATGCCTTTATTAGTGGTCTTGTCTGCCAACTTGGAAAAACGTACAATAAACCCTCAAGTAGTAGATCAATTCAACTATAGAAATGTTTAGGAATCCACCCAAAATACTTTAAATGGATGAAGTATTTATACAAATTATTACAAAATATCCTATTCAAATGATTAGGATTTATTCTAGGACATAGAATATCTGGATGCAAAAAGGTAGTGACGCCTTTTTAACTAACAGTAAGTTGTCCCTGTTTTATTGGATTAATGTTATCTCTTTGTTTTGTTTCATGCTAGCTTGTATTTCACGCTTTATTCTTCCTCTGTTTTTCATCTGTTTACTCTTTTACCTAGCTACTCTTTTACCTTTTACAGTAAATATCACTAATTCTTTCATGTTTTTGTGTTTTTAGTAAAAGTGAATTTTACTAAAAATACATGTTTAACTTTATGCATAATAAATAATGTGTCCTGGAGAGTTACATTGAATAATTACTTCATCTTTGTTGGTGAAGATATTTTTATCTCGGTTTTAACCACTATTGTCTCTATGTAAATTTCTTCTTCCTTCTCTGTTTCTGTTTTAACATGATTTTCTTTGTGTTCCTCAAAATGTTGCTGAGTTAAGCCTTTGAATTCATATCCTAAGAGTTTGGTTTAAACAGATTTTGGAACTAGTATCAAACCTGTTTATCAAATCTCCTGGCCTTGCTAAATACCTTCAAAATAAAACAATTATTAATGGAAACACAGGTTTTCAGGGATGCAAGCAATGGATTCATTGAATTGGGAGGCTTGTGGAAATAGCTCGGACTATATATACCTTCAATTCTGCTAGGAAATGGCTTTTCATTTTTCACAATTTCAAACAGAGATAGGTTATGGGCAGAAAAAGAAGAATTTCTTTTGAAAACTCTGAGGATTTTTACATGCCGCAAGTGTGGTTTTCACAGTGCAGGAGTGGATAGGTGGTTTATCGGATAATGTAAGATGGTTTCACGGTTTTGTATGAACGGGTGCGATAAGATGTGTGAGTGCCATGTGGCAGGGGGGGTGGCGGATAAAACCACCCATTTCACACCCCCCCTCGGCGTTAATCATATGAATATCGAGGGTGTGAAATGGAATATGACCGTTAGATCCAAATGGCAATGGTCGGATGGAAGAGTTAGGAGTGACAGGGTTTGATAGGTGGGACCGGGGATGATTTATGCAGGATTGAAATGATAAAAGGGGGTTGGGTAATACATAAAGTTATATGATGGGATGAATATAAAAGGGATCAAGGTTTTAATCTAAAGTGATTTAGGGATATGTTAAAGTGAGAGTTAATGTAATATATACTTTGGCAAATATATTTAACAGGGTTTAATATAATATGGGGGTTAATGAGTATAAATGGGACTGGGATATATATATAAACTATAAGTTAAATTAACATGAAGGGGTTTGGAAATATGATAGGGATGTTAGAAATACATTAGGAGGGGGATTTAAAATGATATCGAGGAGGGATTATTGAAGTGGGGCCCGATATATAATAAGCGATGGAAACTTTGCATAAGTGGGTTTGCATGTGTTATTTGAATGATGCGAAATTAGTAAAGGGGAAATGATTCTTCAAAGGGAAATGGGTTTTTAACTAGGGAAAAAGATTTTAGGAAGGGAAAAGGGGTTTTAGAAGGGGAAATGGTTAGAATAAGGGGAAACAGATATTAGCAAAGGGAATGTGTTTTTGCATGGGAAAAAAATTGGGATAAGAGGAAATGTTTAGAAAGGCCTTAGTGACATAAGATAAACCAAAATGATGCTTTCCATAACCTGTGAAAGTATTCTACCTACCCTTTATTTACCCTAACATTTTCATTTCCTTTATTGGGTGAATTTGAGCTTGCTGAATCTTTAATTTTCTTTTAATAAGAAAACTATTCTACTTCCAATGGCTCAGATTAAACTTATGAGCTCATTTTTATTCTCTACCTAACTATTGATCTGCCCAGATCTTTATTCACTAACTATCATGACATGAAATTTAAAAGCATGAATGAATTATGATTAAGATATATGATCATCATGAATTGTGGCATTTTGGACAAGCTACACAAAATTTTTATTTTCATAATGTAAACTAAGAGTGGTGGAATTTGAATGTCCAACACTTTCAGGATTTATTTTTGTTTCTTTTTGTGGGGTTCATATTTTTATATCATTTTTTAATCTTATTGCTTTTGTTCCTTTGATTATTATTTTAGGAAATACCCAATTTTCATTTTTTAATCTGGAAAAATATTTGCAGAAAGCAAAGGTATGTACAATATTACAAGATTAAAAATAGTCAATAAAAAATTATGATCCCTATTATTATAGGACCCTAACAAATGTTATATTTTCTTCCCATACAGAGCTTCTCCTTAATTCCCCAATGGTTGAGAAAATATTGGGCATCCTTATGCCACCCACGGCGAAGGTGGGGGTTCTGGCTAAAGTTAGAAGCAATTTTTGGGAGCCTTTTGTATTCCAGGTTGTAAAGCTTCTTCTTATACATCAGATCTCTAAAGATAGTCATACTTTCAATGGGGGAAATATCAGCTTCGATCAAGAGGATAGGATAGGGATTATTTCCCTTGATATTTAGGTTGTGTGTTATGAATTTCTTTTAAATCATCTTAATCTTCCTCCATGAATCTCTCAATATATTGCAACCCCAAACTTTACATATGTATAAGACAACAAGCGTGATGAGAGTCTCAAAGAGGAACCTATTTTTACGCCAAATGTAAATATCGACTGACTTACAATTGTTTCGAAACTCAGAATAAGCTTTCCAACCTCCAATAATCATTTTCTCTATGCTATAATTCCAATTGAGTTGAAGAGGAAATTCAATACCCAAATATTTATAAGAAGAAACATACTCTAACCACTAGTTATTATAAACAAAGCTACCATTGGTGATTTTAATTTAGTCAATATTTTTAATAATAGTAATATAATTAAAAGATATAATTAAATATAAAATTGATATATGTAAATATTGTGTTTCTGGAATGATAAACTTTTTATATACAATGTGCTATAAGTTTAACATTTTACTTCTTCTAAAATAAAATCAATAATTTAAAAAAAATATATATATTAATAATTATTAATTCCAATTTAATAAAATAAAAATATTAAATTCTTTGAAAATATAAAACTAAAAAATAATTTATAAAATAATGAAATTAATAGAAAAAAAATACCGAAATAAAATATAAATTGTTATATAATGTTAAATTTGACATTAAATTAAATTTATTCTCTAAAAAAGTTAAATGATTATAATTATGAAGATGAAATAAATAAATAACAATCATTTAACATAATTAGCTGAAAAAGTGGGTAAAAAGAATTTTTAGATTTTCCTTGGCACCATTTTCCCATGCTTTTAGTTTAATGGTTATTTACACATCCAACCATCTAGCAGCTCCATGTTTATTGACACATCCTCTCTTTCAAAAAGTTAAATGATCATAATTATGAAAATAAAATAAATAAATAACCATCATTTAACATAATTAGCTGAAAAAGTAGGTTAAAAGAATTTTTGGATTTTCCTTGACACCATTTTCTCATGCTTCCGGTTGAATGGTTATTGACACATCCAACCATGTAGCAGCTCAATGTTTATTAACACATCCAAGCATGTAACACAGACTATTGCTTATTATTTATAGAAAATGTAACACAAGATTAACAAAATTAACACTTAATTATGTAACACAAATTAATATCCAATTGTATAACAAATACTAATCCCCAGAATTGTATTTACATATATATGTCACCTCAACCTATAACACAACATCTATACTCATACCCGTACATCCCAACACTTAAATAACATTACACACCAAACATATCCACATTTACTCATACTCACACTTAAGCATCCCAAAATTGTTAAACAAAATTAAACTAATCCTAACTATACCCAAACCTGTCACAAAACATTTATCTGCATATATCCCTGCACCCAAACATATATGACATAACTATGATGCCACATATGTTGCATATTTATCTTATTAAAATACTACTTATGTCAGTATTGGATAACCAAACAATAAATATCTCATAAACTACGTTTATATCACAATTAATATTACAGCCATGGAATTATTGAAAACGTTAAAAATGTTGATCGTCGCTTATCAAATACGGTAGGTAGTAGTATTCAATCATATCAGTTGTCTCACCATCCAAACTCAAAGTTGCCCCAATTACAGTAACAATTACTTGGTGCATCATGTGGGTGACAACAACTTGGACCAACTAAGAAGGGGAATGTACAGTAAAAGATAAAATCCCAAGGCTCTGTGTAAGAAAAATGGATCAGCCATCGCAATGCGAAGAGCCGAGTCGAATCTTAGTTGGCAGGTGAGTCTTCATCATCCGATAAATACACGCTCACAAAAATACTCATAATCAGACACAAATTCATTTGGTTATGACTATGAAAAGACAGTCGAACGTCTTGATTGATTGAATCGATATGGGTGAAAATTCGAAAGGTTCTGTGAATTTCAGACCGCACTACCATGATTTCTCCAACGAAATTAATAAATGTAAATGCTCAAAGCACATTCATGTAGACTAATGGGATCTGAGAAGTAATTTGCATTGTACGAGGCACTGGTGATTAAAAATAGAGCGCTATGAACCGCCCCGTTAAAATTAAGACCGTAGGGGTTGTAGGGTTGTTATATATGGGTTGTAAGGTTGTTATATGCAAGTGGTTGGAGGTCAAGGAGTATGAAAAATAATAATAATAAGGGGAGTTGTTATACTCGTGAGAGTTATTATATGCAAGTGGTTGGAAGAAAAAAAAGTCGGAAAGGATAATAATAACGAAAGTTGTCATGACACATGGGCGCATGTGCGTCCATGTGGTCCACACTCAATTACGTCAAATTCCAATTACTTCATTCACATTTGGATCTTATTTATCAAATTTCAAAATATTTTGGTTAGCAACGAATTAAAATCCAACCTAAAATTGTAAAATTATATAACTAATTTCTTCTATACGTCAAATTATTAGCGTCATTGGCAACAGACCCAAGCCCAACGTGACATCATAAGTTGATAGAACACAATTTTTTGTCACTAGAATAAAACTTTCTCAAACACAAGGTCAATGTAAGAGGTTTCGAAGAGCAATGGCAAAAATGGTTGTGATTATGTTTTTAACCCGTGATCTCCATCCTAGTATATGGGAAACATGTAAAACATTTAATGTAAGTAAATATTTGAAAAGAGTTAATATTTAATATTTATATATAATTTAAATTAAAAAATAGTAAAAGTTAAAAGTAATATATAGTTCATTATGGGAGATGTTATAGTGTACATGAGTGTATATATTTAAAAGTTGGTTTAAAAGTAATAACATTTAATTTGTTATATTGTAATTTTGTTTTGCAAGATAATTTGTCTCTGAACTGAAGTTAGAAATTATGTTTTTGGAAAAATTGCATAAATAATTATAATTTTTTCGAAGGAACTAATAAATTGAGATGCCAACTTGATAAGTAAATTGGTTACTCAAAATGAAGAACTTGTATAAAGTTTGGTGGATAGTAACCACTAGTAAGTGTACTTATTTACAATTTTATTGCCAAGAAAAACATAAATCATGTTGGGAAGTAACTAGTGGTAAGTATATTTATTTGTATCTTAATCCTATCCATTTTTCTATACAAAGATGATTAAATTATGGTGGGGTGTAGTTGATACTTTAGTATAAGAAATTTTCAAGGATTTTTGTTTTAAATGGTGAATGAAAAGTCACTACACAAATATCTAAAAATCGTGCATGAATATTGCAATCATATCCATAAATTATGGAATAAAATATTTAAGGCAATTATCCACATGTGAAAATGCTTCAATAAGACATCCAATTTATGGTCCAATCAAATGTTGGAAAAAAGTGTTTGTTATTTTAAATAATATTGAAAATTAAATATTTATTTTTCAAAGTTAAACATTATAATTTGCATTAGTCAATGCTAAATTAATAGTGATCAAAATATAAATTAGAGTCCTACTGAGGGACTAATAGTGATTCCATAACGATATTTAAATTTAATCAATAAGAATATAGAAACTAATTATTACTATAAAACTACAATATAACAATATTCTTAACCATGGATATTCATCCCTACCTTACAATGGATACTATTAACTTCTAAAAAGGTTTTTTTACAGTAACATGGGCAAATACCACGGCTTCTCAATATAGGATGCCTAAAAGTCATAACTCATTTCACAATAAAAAATAAAATGTAACTATTAGACCTTACATATATCACTCATTACACAGAGTGACAATTTCAATCATATGGATGGACATGAGAGAGAGAGGGGGGGAGGGGGGCAAAGGAAAGGGAGATTGTAATGAACCTATACTTGTGGTACTCTTTAAATCGTGTATAGCGGGTGCGACACCACTATAATTTTTCTTTTAAACAATAATAAAGTATATGGAATACACATATCTGAACACCTAGCTAATTTTATAATAAGTGTTCTTTTCAAATGCAACAAAACTAAATTACCTTCAATATTTAATATTTCAATTAAACATTCATCAAAACACAAGTACGCCCATGCATACTTTGAGTGGAAACTCCCGTAAATTATTCCTAGCAACAATATATAACAGTTCAGTATTTTATAAATACAAGTTTTACATAAGTTGTGCTACCAACTGGCTTGGCCTACACACTTAACCAATTTTTTCCAAATTCATGCCACAATCATGCAACACATTTTTGCTATGTTCCCTAACTTATCAATATGGAAACCCCAAGTTTTGTCTCACCAAAACACTTCCTACACGTTTTACACATCATAGTAACCCGTTCAACACTTTATGCACTCAATTGCACTTTGGTGACCCAGCCTACACGTTGTGCACAGTTTTGTGACCCTCCCTGCACACGTTGCATATTTGAGTGACCCAGTCTACATGTTGTGACACTATTGCACGATATGCATATTTGTGTGACTCGATCTGCATGTTCTTCCTGACTCCACGTGCTAGCTCTCCATTCAGACTTCTGCCCATCATGCCCGTCAGTGCGGGTGCATAGCCTATGGCCTGTGACCTGCCAAAGAACTGAGTTATGTCAGCCTTGACCTAAATTACCCAAACTCTTGGATGTTGCAATGAAATTTGCCTTTATTCGACTCAAATATTTTCCTGAGTGCTTTCTGTGTGTGTCTCTCTCTTCTATTCATATGTGATTTTGTGATGGATGAATGAATGGCTTTTAACATTCAAATCCACCTTTACTTATATGGGTTGGGTAGTACCAACTCCACCCAACCATCATATCTACTGGCATCCCTCCATGGTCAGCTCACCATGCCTTTTCATGTCGACCTCTATGCTTCCCATTCATTGGCCCAATCAATATATCATAAATTCGCACATGTTTTTTCTAGCTCGCCTATCCGCTATGAATCGGGTTGGCCCATGCCGCACATCCACAAAACTCTGCCTATTGGTCTCCACATGTGCTCATTATGGGCATGCACCCACCCAGGCACCCGACGCACCCTCGCCTAATGCCCTCATCATGCATGACTCATCCAACAAGTCACCATGACTATCCCATCCACTGTGAACACTACAATGACTCGCCAAGTGGTGAGCACCAACCAATACAATGCACCTATTTTTTGAACTCACCACTGTTGCACATCATTTTATTTTACACAAAGTCCTCACACAACCTGAGTTGGTAAATACGAACACCCATCGCACATGGGCACACCAGTTACAACTCAGTGGAACATCCCTCCAACTCATCTATGTGACAAAGATAATGACATAGTTGGATGACTAAGGGAGAGAGAGAGAGCGGTGGGGAGGAGAGAGAGAGAGAGAGAGGAGGAGGGGAGGGATAGAAGGACAGAGGGAGAGGGAGAGAGATGAATTTGGAGGGGGGAGGGAGGGAAGAACAAAGGCATAGATAAAGGAATTGATAAGAGAAAGATAGAGAGAGAGAGTGAGGGGGAGAGGAGAGGAGGGAAGACAAAGAAAAGGATAGAATGGGAAGAGAGATAGAGAGAGGTGGTAGAGAAAGGGAGAGATATTAAGATAGAGAGGACATGAGAGAGATAAGATGAGAGAGAGAGATGGATTTTTAGGGGGATAGAGATAAAAGGAAGAGTAAAGACATAGAAAATTAGGGGTGGAGAGAGAGAGGGAATGGAAAGGGAGAGATAGAGAGAGAGCAAGAGAGAGAGGAGAGGAGGGAAGAGAGAATATTAGAAAATTATATATCACAAAGCAATGGAACACATAAAAAACATGCGGAAATACAAACAAAAAAAACATATAAAAGGAGAGAGAGAAAGATATATTTGATTCACCCAGCTCAGGCTACGTCCACAAAGAAATATGTCGTCCTTCCTTTATATTATCCAGCAAAATGAAGAGACAAAACCTACAATAGATCCACTGTATTATCCTCTACTCTCTCACATAGTCCTCCTTTCTCTTTCTCGCTCAAAATACAGTCTTAACACAAAGCTGCAATACACTTCCCTCTTACAACAGAGGGGTTTCCTTCTAGGGAAAAAAACACTAATTTAAACATAAATTTTACAGTCAAATCATTTGCCTAATGAATGGCCTAGATTGACAACAAAATTTAAATATTTTACAAGGAAATTCTACATATATTTTTATCTTTGGAGGTGATGCCCAGGAATCTCCGCCGGGGGATCGCTGGTCCCCAAACACCCGAGTCGGTGGGGATGGGCCCCCCTGCATCCACGTGGAGGGGAGTACAGTATTCCTAGGGTATATATCTAGGTAAAACAAAGACCTGTAAATTAGTATGATAATCAGGTTCCATACCCAACAATATCCCACTTGGAGACTTATTGTAGCAACTCCACCACTGCTTCATTTGCTGGAAAATGACTCCACTTTGGACCTTTATATTTCTCATCTTCATCATCACACTTGAAGACCTATTGAAACTTAGCATAACCTCAGTTTCTCTCTGGTTACAACTTGTGTTAACATATCTGCGGGATTCTGGCTAATGTGTATGTCTAGCTTCAACTATCCATCTTCCAACAATGATCATATGAAATGGTACTTGAGCTATATGTGTTTAGAATTGGACATAAACTTTGAGTTATTTGCAAGATGAATGGAACTCTAGTTGTCACTTTATAACCTACCCATCTCCTCCATATTACTTAATTAATCCATAAACCTTGTAACCAAATCATTTCTTTATTAGCCTATGTAGCGGAAACATATTCTACTTCCGTTGTTGAGAGTGCAACAACACTTTCCATTTTCAAAACCAAAATAACAATTATTCCACCTACAGTATATACATACCCTATAGTGCTCCTCTTGTTATCTCTATCACTTTCCATACCTGCATCAAATATCCATCTAGAGAAATGTTTGAACCAACAAAGCATAATGCCTGATTTGTGGTACCTCTAAAGTACCCGAGAGTCCATTTCACTACCATCCAATGCTATTTTCATGGATTTTTCATGTGCCTGCTTACAACTCCCACTGCATTTGTAGTATTAGGCCTTATACAGACCATTGCATACATTAAGCCTCCAACTGCTGATGCATATGGAACTTTATACTTATAGTCCATTTCTTCTTCGATGTTGGGGCACATCTCCTTACTATGTTTGAAATGGCTAGCCAAAGGTGTACTACCTAGTTTTTCATTCTGCATATTAAATCTTTCCAACACCTTGTGTATGTACTCATTCTGAGAAAATTGTAATTTGTGATTTTTGATGTCTCTAGTAATTCTCATACCAAGGATTTGTTTCGCAACTCCCAAACCATTCATTGCAAATGAATTTTCCAACTTTCCTCTGAGAACATTTAATTCTTGCATGTTAGACCCTGTAACAAGCATGTCATCTACATACAATAAAAATATAATATAACTGCCATGATTTTTATTTTTATGATAGACACAATGATCATAGTGACATTTAGTATAACCTTGTTCAAACATAGACCTATCAAATTTTAGATACCATTGCCTCATAGCCTTTTTTAAGCCATACAAGCTCTTCTTTAACTTGCACACTAATTGTAATGACCATATACTGGTGGTACTCTTTCAACCATGTATAGTGGGTGCAACACCACTATACATTTTCTTTTAAAAAATAATAAAGTATATGGAATGCACATATCTCAATGCCTAGCTAATTTTCCAATAAGTGTTCTTTATAAGTGTACTGAAAATAACTTATCTTCAATATTTAATATTTCAATTAAACATTCATCAACACACAAGTACGCCCATACATATTTCGAGGGGAAAATCTCGTAAAGTCTTCCCAACAACAATATATAACAGTTCAATATTTTATAAATACAAGTTTTACATAAGTTGTGCTACCAACTGGCTTGGCCTACACACTTAACCAAATTTTTTCAAATTCATGCCACAATCGTGCAACTCATTGCTGCTACATTCCCTAACATTTCAATATGGAAACCCCAAGTTCTTTCTCACCAAAACACTTCCTACATGTTTTATGCATCGCACTAACCCATTCAACACTTTCTACATGCAACTACATTTTGGTGACCCAGCCTGCATGTTGTGCACAGTTCTGTGACCGTGTCTGCACATGTTCCATATTTGAGTGACCCAGTGTACACGCTGTGACACTATTGCATGATATGTGTATTTGCGTGACCCGACCTTCATTTTCTTCCTGACTCCACGTGTTAGCTCTCCATTCAGACTTCTGCCGATCATGCCCGTTAGTGCGGGTGCATGGCCTATGGCCTGCGACCTACCAAAGAACTGAGTTATCTCAGGCTTGACCTAAATGACCCAAATTCTTAGATGTTGCAATGAAATATACCTTGCTTCGATTCTCTCTTTTCCTGTCGTGATTTATATGTGTGTCCCTTGCTTCTCTTCATATGTGATTTTGTGATGAATGAATGCATGAATTTTAACATTCGACTCCACCTTTACTTATATGGGTTGGGTAGTGCCAACTCAACCCAACCATCATATCTACTGAGATCCCTCCATGGTCGGCTCACCATGCCTTTTAATGTCAACCTCCATTCTTCCCGTGCGTCAGCCCAATAATTATATCATCCGTTGTACATGTTTTACCTAGCTCACATGTCCGCTATGAATCGATTCTACACATGTCGCACATCCACATAAATATTTTTTTCAGTCCCCACATGTGCTAGTTATTGGCACGTGCCCACCTAGGCACTCGATACACCCTCGCCCAACGCCCTCATCGTGCATAACTCATCCACCAAGTCACCATGACTATCCCGTCCACCATACACACAACCAAGACTCACCAAGGGGTGGGCACCCACCAATACAACGCGCATGTTTTGTGAACTCACCACCGTAATAAATTGTCGTATTTCGAACCAAGTCATCGCACAAGCTTAGTTCGTAAATACGGGTGCCCATTGCACATGGGCGCATCAATTACAACTCGGTCGCACATCGCTCCAACTCATGGGCATGACAAAGATAATGACATTGTTGGATGACAAAGGGAGAGAGAGAGAGAGAGTGGTGGGGAGGAGAGAGAGAGAGAGAGGAGGGGAGGGAGAGAAGGAGAGAGGGAGAGTGACAAAGATAAATTTGGAGGGGGGGAGGGAGGGAAGAAAAAATACATAGACATAGGCGGTGATAAGTGAAATATAGAGAGAGAGAGTGAGGGAGAGACGAGAGGGGGGTAGACAAAGAGGAGAGAATGGGAAGAGAGATAGACAGAGGTGGGAGAGATATTGAGATAGATAGGACATGAGAGAGATTAAGATAAAGAGGAGATGAGAGAGATAATAAGAGAGAGAGAGATGGATTTGTAAGGGGATGGTCAGAGAAGGAAGAGTAAAGACATAGAAAATTAGGGGTGGAGAGAGAAAGGGAGTGGAAAGGAAAGATAGAGAGAGAGAGAGAGAGGAGAGGATGGAAGAGAGAGTGTTAGAAAATTATATATCACAAATAAATGGAACACATAAAAAATATGCGGAAGCACAAGCACAAAAAAAATATGAAAGAGGACAGACAAAGAAATATGTTCTTCACCTTTCTCAGGCTATGTCTACAAAGTAATATCTAGTCCTTCCTTTATATTATCCAACAAAATGAAGAGACAAAAACTACAAAAGATCCACTGTAATATCCTCTTCTCTCTCACATAGTCCCCCTTTCTCTTTCTCGCTCAAAATAAACTCTCAACACAAAGCTGCAATACAATTCCCTCATACAACATAGGGGTTTCCTTCTAGCAAAAAAAAAACACTAATTTAAACATAACTTTTACCATCAAATTATCTTCCTAATGAATGGCCTAGATTGACCACAAAATTTCAATATTTTACAAGGCAATTTGACATCCATTTTTAGCTATGGAGGTGCTACTCCAGAATCTCCGCCGCGGGACCACTGGCCCCCAGAACCCCTAGTCGAAAGAGATGGGATCCCCTGCACCGCTGTGAAGGGGAGTATAGTCTTCCTAGGGTATACATATGGATAAAACAAAGACCTCTGAATCAGGATGATACTCAGGCTCCATACCCAACAATATCCCACTTGGAGACTTATTGTAGCAACTCCACCATTGCCTCATTTACTGGAAAATGACTCTGCTTTAGACCTTTATGTTTTCTCATCTTCATCATCACACTTGGAGACCTATTGAAAGTGACCATAACCTCAGTTTATCTTTAGTTACAATTTCTGTTGAGAAAGTTGTGGGCTTCTGGCTAGTGTGTATCTTTTCCAGCTTCAACTATCCATCTTCCAACACTGATCATATGAAATGGTACTTGAGTTGTATTTGTTATTTGCAAGATGAATAGCACTCTGGTTTTCATTGTATAGCCTTCCCATCTCCTGCATATTACTTATTTCATCCATAAACCTTTGTAACCAAATCATTTCCTTATTAGCATATGTAGCAGCAACATATTCTACTTCTGTTGTTAGGAGTGCAACAAAACTTTGCATTTTCGAAACCCAAGTAATAGTTCTTCCACGTATAGTAAATACATACTGTGTAGTGCTCCTCCTATTATCTCTATCACCTTGCATACCTGCATCAACATATCCATGTAGAGAAATTTTTGAACCAACAAAGCATAATGCCTGATTTGTGGTACTTCTGAAGTACCTGAGAGTCCATTTCACTACCATCCAATGTTATTTTCATGGATTTTTCATGTGCCTGCTTACAAATCCCACTACATGTGCAATATTAGGCCTTATGCAAACCATTTCATACATTAAGCCTCCAACTACTGATGCATATGCAGCTTTATACATTTAGTCCATTTCTTCTTTGGTCTTGGGGCACATCTCCTTACTATGTTTGAAATGGATAGCCAAAGGTGTACTAACTAGTTTTGCATTCTGCATATCAAATATTTCCAACACCTTGTGTATGTACTCATTCTGAGAAAATGTTAATCTGTGATTTTTCATATCTCTAATTATTCTCATACCAAGGATTTTCTTTGTAACTCCCAAGTCATTCATTACAAATGAATTTTCCAACTTTCCTCTAAACACATTTAATTCTTCCATGTTAGACCCTGCATCAACCATGACATCTACATAGAATAAAAATATAATATAACTACCATCATTTTGATTTTTCAGATAAAAATAATGGTCATAGTGACATTTACTATAACCTTGCTCAAACATAGACTTGTCAAATTTTAGATACCATTTCCTTAGAGCCTGTTTTAAGCGATACAAGCTCTTCTTCACCCTGCACACTAATTTTTCTTTCCCTTTGACCTCATATCTTTGTGATTGCTGCATATAGACTCTTCCTCCAAATATCCATGCAGAAAAGTTGTCTTTACATCTAACTGTTTAAGATGCAAATCTTCCACTGGTACAAGACTTAAAATAGTTTGATTGAAGTCATTTTAGCAAGAGGACAACATATTTCATCAAAGTCAATACTTTTCTTCTTTGCAAACTCATTCACCACAAGTCTATCTTTGTACCTCTATTTTCCTTCATATTCTTCTTTCAAATTGTAAACCCATTTATTCTGCAATGTTGTTTTACCTCCACGAAACCTGACTAAGTTGCAGATCCAGGTATGTACCAAGGAGTCCATCTCGTCTTTCATGGATAGCTCCCACTTTTTCTTGGTTTCCACCAGCATTGCTTCTTCATAACATTCTAGTTCTCTAGAATCAGTCAAAAATACATCATATAATCAAGGAGACTATCGTTTAGGGGGTTTACTTATCTTGGTATATCTTTGGAAAGCACTTCCACGTGTTTGAGTTACATCTTGCTATTGTGGTGGTTGTTTTTGTTGTTGTGGTTGTTGATTATTACTATTTTCAGACATCGTTACTTTTTTTGATTTCATCAAGAACTGTGTATTCTTTATTTTCTTTTTCTTTTTTATTTTCTTGCATATGATTCTTATACAATACCTTTTCATTGAATATTACATCTTTTCTTCTAATGATTTTGTGATTTTCATAATCATATAAGAGATAACCAAAATCATTAACACCATATCCAATAAAGGTACATATCTTTTATTTGGCTCAATATTTGTTCTATTTTCTTTATTAATATGGGCAAAGGCATCACTGCAAAAAGGCTTTAGAAAAGAGTAGTTTACCTTTTTACCTGTCCATGGCTCCTCTAGAACACCACCATCCAAGGAACTTAAAGGCCCTCTGTTTATTTGATAAACAACAGTATCTACAGTCATTTTCCAAAATTGTAAAGGAAATCGTGCATGCAATATGATGCACCTTATACACTCCATGATTTTCCAGTTCATACTTTATAACATACCATTTTCCTATGGTGTTCTTGGAACTCTCTTCTCTCTACAAATTCCACTCTCTGAATAGTACCTATCAAACTCTTTTCTGCAATATTCACCTCCATATTTTGATCCGAGACACTTCAAATGATTTCCTGTCTTAATCTCAACCAAAGCTTTCCATTTATTGAAAGTATCAAATACATCATATTTATTCCAAATACAATAAATCCAAGTTCTTCTAGTTTCATCATCAATCAAAGTAACATAATAACAAGAGCCACTGAGAGATGATACCTGAGTAGGTCCCCATACATATGTATGCACAAAATCTATTTTTTTCTCTTATTTTATTTCCCAACTCTAAGAAATACGACTCTCTTCGGTTTTCCATAAACACAATTCTCACATAAATCCAAATAAATATTCTTCAAACCTCGTAACAAATTTCTCGAGTGAAGAATCTTCATCCCCTTATCACACATGGGTCCGAGCTTATGATTCCATAATGTTGCATCTAATGATGTGGAGTTTAAATAATTAACACAATTAGAACTACCATTGCATAAATACAATGTACAAACATCTTCTCCTTTTGCTATTACCAGGGCTCGTTTAGTGAGCTTCCAGTTTTTATCTGTAAACATTTTTACATGACCTTCACTACCTAACTACCCCATTGAAATCATATTTTTCTTCGGATCTGAAACATACCCTACCTCCATTAATAAACATTGGTTTCCTTTATGTTGTTTTAAAATAACTTTACCCATTCCACTGATTTTACAGGGTTTATCGTCATCGAGATGAACCTATCCAAAATCTCCTTAAACATAGTCATGAAAATGTTTCTTATCAGGTGTGGCATGGAATGAGGCCCCTGAATCTACCACCCAGAAATTAATAATTTTTTTTAAGGAAATAATCAAAGCATCTTGCAACACATCACTTGTCAGATTTGCTTCATGATTTTTTTCTTGATGTGTGTCTCCTTATTTTCCCTTCCGAAACTTGTAGTATTTCTTCACGTTTCCTTTCTTCCCACATTTCCAGAACACTGTTCCTGATCGATACTTGGATATTCCTTTCCTTGATTTACAGTGATATCATTTACTCTTTCCCCTTTCCATTTTTATTCCCCTAGTCTCTGAGCTCAAAGAATTACCTCGTGTCTCACTGGATCTTTTCTGTCACATTTCCTCGCTAAGGATAGCACTGACAAAATCATCAAACTTTAAAGTACTAGATCTAGAGACAAAGTTACTAACGGTCATGACTAAACCATTCCAACTTTATGGCAATGAGAATATAAATAATAGAGCCATAACTTCATCATCAATGTTTACCCCTATAGAACTTAACTGAGTGGTAATTGTATTAAATACATTTAAATGGTCAACAAGAGATCCACCTTTAGACATCTTCATATTAAATAAATGTTTCATCAGAGATATCTTATTTGAGGCAGATGTTGTTTTATATAGTCTGGGAAATGCCATCACTAAACCCTTTGTTTTCATTTCCTTCGAGATATTGAAGGCTACAAATGTCGTGAGGCACAATGATATTGTCTGAAGTGCCTTTCTCTTGAGAATCTCTCATTCTCTGTCTGTCATACTCAACAAATTCTTTGTTTTTCCACCCAATTGTAGGTATATATAATTTTTTATACAGATAATATTCCATCTGCATCTTCCAGAGTGAGCAATTTTTGCTATTAAATTTCTCGACCCTAAGCATACCATCTTGCACCATTGCTCCCATTCGAACCAAAAACCCTTCTTTCCTACGAGTTTATGAGACAAATAGACCTTCGGCTCTAATACCAGTTGTTAGAAAATTATATATTACAAAACAATGGAACACACTAAAAATATATGGAAACACAAAAACATAAAACATACAAAACAAGAGAGACACATATATATGTGGTTCACCCAGCTTGGGCTATGTCCAGAGAGAAATAACCAGCCCTTTCTTTATATTATCCAGTAAAATTAAGAGACACAACCTACATTAGATCCAATGTAATATCCTCTACTTTTTCACACAGTCCCCCTTTCTCTTTCTCCCCCAGAATACACTCTTAACACACAGCCACAATAAAATTCCCTCATATAACAGAGGGGTTGTATTATAGGAGAAAAAAAACCTAAAATACACATAACATCTACTGTGAGATCATTTTCCTAATGAACGACCCATATTGAGTGGTGTACAGTCTTCCTGGGGTATACATCCGATAGAAAAAAATACCTCTAAATCAGGATGATAATCAGGCTCCAAACCCAACAGAGAGAAAATGAGAGGACATAGAGAAGGAGAGAAGGGTAAGAGAGATAGAGAGAGGGAGACATGAGATGAAGGGGGCAGACTGGGGTATATTAAGAGGGAGATAGTGATAGAGCATGATATAATGATATAATTGTAGGAGAGAGAGAGAGAAGAAAATGGAGAGAACTTGAGAGAGAGAAGGAGAGAGGGAGGTAGAGAGAGATAGTGGTGGAGGGGGGTAAAGAGGGAGGATATAAGAAAGAAATTGTTGGCTTGATGGGGCCTAGACCTAGGTTCAAATATGGTTGCGTGAACCAACAAAATCCTATATTACCTGCCTTTTCAGCAACAATATTATACACAGAAGAAAGTCTCACATGAGGCAATATTGGGTGATGCTAGAACCAGGTTTCTACATCCACGGGGACTATGGAGTGTGGCCTTGGGACTTATCTTTAATTAATACTTATTCAGATATTCACATAACCAATATGCTTAATATACACATGTTCAATAATTCTACTTAACTAGCTTGTGCACTATGTCATTCTACTTTATCATGCATTAATCATCAACTTAAACCATATTCATGACTTCACGATGTAAATATAAATAGAAAACCTGATCTGGAACATATAATCTAAAAACATAGATAAAGAAAACATATAAGTAAAAAACATAGATATGTCTTCAAAGTATTGTATTATTAGTTTAGATCTTCTCAATAAAATACGTTCTTCCTTGTGCAAAGAATTGTGGGGGTCTACACACTAGATGCATAATTTATAAGGTCTCCGCGCACATAGTTGCATGAGCCTTCCCTTTCACATAAAACAAAAAAATTTAGACCCTTATTTCAGATATAGCATTACATCCATATGCATTCTATATCAATTATTCATCTCCTAGACTCCTTAGGTTGTATTTCCTTTTACAAAACCATGGTCTGAAAACCATGGGAAGAGCTCAACATATACAAAATATTCCCTTACCTTTAAAAAATAAGGGGCTTTGATCTACCCCAAAGCCCCTAAGACTTTTAATCATCTCCGTGCAGTGTGCTTCACTCCTTAAAATGTGGGTTCCTTACAAAAACAATTTCCTTAGGGGTACCCTGTTCAATAGCCCCCCAACACAAATATATAACCCATCCCAAGTCACTCAGCGAGGGTGCCCTGAGTCTTAACTTTGATGCTTGTAAATGAATCCTTCAGTTGGTCGATTGCCTCAGGGCACTACTTCTCGAATTCGCACACTTTAGTCAACAACTTCTCCGTGGCTAGCATTACTGTCTTCTGAGCAACTTCCTTCTCCATCCGGTGTAACGTTTTCCACTACATATCCAAAATCTGCGAGAACTTGCTAGATTTTGTGTCCCATGGCTACGTCCTGGTCGTGATAATATGTTCCTTTCTTCACAGGTCATCAATCTATTCTTGCAAAAAATTACCCTCTTGGAATCGGGCATATCACTGTGCTAGTGATAATGTCTACACGGTAGCCTTGATGTTCTAAAATTGTTCTAACTTGTCACGGATTTCTACTTCGATCTTTTTTCAAAACAAAAGTTTTTGACCATTATTTATCATTCCTTACACAAAGATATTGACAATTTTATATTTGGATAGAAAAAATATAAATAAGATATTGTTTTCCTTAAATGAAAGTCACATTGTGAACTTTAATTTTAATACTATTTTAAAAAATTGCATAATAGATCTTACTAGGAAGCATATTTATACCTCTTTTGGACCAGCATAAAGTTATCTAGATAAAAGGTGAAGGAAAGTTAGTATTTTTTGGAATATGTAATTCCTACTTATCTGCGGTGTTGACTCTCCATGTAAGGAGTTTGTTCCTATATCATATGAGGTAGCTAAATCTAAATATTCCTAGTTTGGTGTGTGGTTGAGATATTCTCTCAACCACATTATTGTGTGTCCAAGATATTTTTCCTATCTTGACACTATACTTCATGTATATATATATATATAATATTTTTTATTAGTATAATATAGTGTGCATAGTGAGATTTTATCCTGATATTAGGGCCCATACGGGCCTGGACCTCCACCCCTCCTAAGTTGAGGGAAATAAGAGTATATAGATATTATTTTTTTTAATGTTTTTTTAATCCATTGAGTTGGGTTATTAGGCTATGGGTGTGTTTTCAAATAAGAGGTTGCGTGAAAAGCAATTCACTGCATAGATAGAGGCTCAGATTTGTGATCTAGATCGGGCCTAAGCTAGAGTAGGAGTTTGTGAAGAAGAATACCAGGTGGGTGTATTACACCATTTTTTGGTCATCTAACCTATTATCATTAGATGGACCCAAGTACACCATGTAAGACCAATTTTACCCTAAGTAAAATTGCTTTCGCTATGTAAAATAACTAAATAAAACATATTTATTAAGTTGTTTATGGTCCAAATAGGAAACCCCAAAAGGAAATATTAAACAAATCTTTATTTGTTTGATTTTCCTCATGGAATAATCAATTAAACAATAATTTAATTATTATTCCAAGTTATATTTCACCCAAAACAAGGAAATTGATTAGATAAATCCTTATTTATCTTATTATTTTCTAGGAATAATTATTTAAATCTTATTTAAATAATATTCCTTGTTAAATATGGCTAAATCATTTATAAACAATTAAATAAATAATTATTTATTTAATTATCATTCAACCACTTTCTTAAAATAATAAATAAATCATTTATTTATTTATTATTTACAAATAAAGGGATTTTACCCAAGTCAAATACCTTTTTCCTCCAACAAATATAATAAAATATTCCTAAAGGGTGGTTCTAGAATTTGGTTAATAATATTTTATTCATGCACCAAGTTCTAGATTACCCTAATATTTTGTTATAAATAGAAGGTTTTTCCCATTCATTTTTCACCTTTTTTTGCTCATTAGATCACTTTGGATCTATGCTCTTGGTCTTACTTTGAGCCATTATCATTGTCACATTCTCTAATTTTTACTTTTTGAGCTCCCTTTGAGTTCTATGTTTGTCTGGGTTTTCTACACCAACAAAAGAGAGAAATGCTAGATCTGAAGCACTGAGGACTTTCAAGAATCCATCCCATTGAGGAGAATTAGAAACACCTTTCTTGTTTTTCTCTCAGGTGCCCTCAATATAAAAAATATTTCAAAAATATTGTTCTTGTCTTGTCTATTGGATGCATGGAGCAAAACGTTATTTTCACTGCTTAATGTCTTTTTATGCATAGATCTGGATTTGTGCAGCTTTGTCTTGATCAACTAACTATAGATTTGAAGATATTGGCAGTCATAATTGATGTTAGGACTATTTTTTATGTGTAGATAAAGTGGCCTTTTTTCGAAAAAATATTCATACTAACAATTGGAAACTCCACACGGGTTTTCAATTATGATCGCTACCGTTTTTCATATTCTTGCATATCCAGCTACTTCAGACCCTAGGGTTTCTTTTTAAAGTTTTGTTTTTTTCTATTTTTATGTCTTTTTTCACCTATAAAACCCTAAAACATTAAAATTTCTAACTTCTGCGTGTTTCTGGGCATATTGCGCAGGTGACAGACATCAGTTGCAGCTAAGATGACAATTTTTTCTGAAATCTGCAACCGAGAGTGCCGGAATTGCAGGTCGCACTTTTTGGCCCAAAAAATGCATCCTGGAGCTTTAGGTAGCGGGAAAAAACCCAAAAAATGCAACCTGAGCGAAAAACAGATCAAAAACTGCGACTTGGACTTTTTTCTCGAATTTTTCTGTAATTTTTGTTGGGTTTTGTCTGAACCTCTGTCAAGGTTTTCTGACCTCCATCTCCACCCATTTAGACCTATTCTTGCTCTTTTTTACTCAACTAAGTGGGAATCTATCCCCCTAGGGTTTCAATACCCTCCACTTTTTGTGGAAGAGTTTTAGCTGCTGTAAGTGTCTAAATTTTCAGAGTTTCAGCTATTTTTGATACCTCATCTTTAGATCCCTTTAAGATCAGCTACTTTTCCTTTCAAATCACCTCATATAGTATGAATCTTTTGTTGGAAAAAGACCACTTTAGCTACACATAACAAATAGCCCTAACATCAATTATGGCTGCCAATATCTTTAAATCTGCATAAAAAGACATTAAGCAGTGAAAATAAGGTTTTTCTCCATGCATCCAATATACAAGACAAGAACAATATTTTTGAAATAATTTTTTATATTGAGGGCACTTGAGAGGAAAACAATAAAGGTGTTTCCAATTCTCCTCAATGGGATGGGTTCTTGAAAGTCCTGAGAGCTTCATATCTAGCATTTCTCTCTCTTGTTGGTGTAGAAAACCCAGACAAACATAGAACTGAAAGAGAGCTCACAAAGTAAAAAGTAGAGAATGTGACAATGATAATGGCTTAAAGTCAAACCAAGAGCATAGATCCAGAGTGATATAATGAGCAACAAAAGGTGAAAAATGAATGGGAAAACCCTTCTATTTATAACAAAATATTAGGGTAGTCTAGAACTTGGTGCATGAATAAAATATTATAAACCAAATTCTAGAACCACCCTTCAGGAATATTTTATTATATTTTTTAGAGGGAAAATGTATTTGACTTGGGTCAAATCCTTTTATTTGTAAATAATAAATAAAAAAATGATTTATTTATTATTTTAAGGAAGTGATTGAATGATAATTAAATAAATAATTATTTATTTAATTATTTATAAATGATTTAGTCATATTTAACAAGGAATATTATTTAAATAAGATTAAATAATTATTCCTAGAAAATAATAAGATAAATAAGGATTTATCTAATTAATTTCCTTCTTTTGGGTTAAATATAACTTGGAATAATAATTAAATTATTGTTTAATTGATTATTCCATAACGAAGATTAAAAAAATAAAGATTTGTTTAATATTTCCTTTTGGGGTTTCCTATTTGGACCATAAACAACTTAATAAATGTGTTTTATTGAGTTATTTTACATAGCAAAAGCAATTTTACTTAGGGTAAAATTTGTCTTACATGGTGTACTTGGGTCCATCTAATGATAATAGGTTAGATGACCAAAAAATGGTGTAACAAGGTGGATGAGTTTAATTTGATGGAGAAGCATTGGCAATTGATTAGAAGAATAACCGGGGAGATCTTCCTATATTCCAAAAGGCTAGCCAAATTTATGGCAGTCAATTCCCCGGGCCAGTTGTGTGAGTCCGTGAAATTGCATGAGAGAGGAGCAGATCAGAAGGTTGTGGAATCAATTGGTGAGCCGAGAACCATCACCATCGACATCTGAATGCTTATTGTGGCGGAGCAGGAGATGCGATCAAAGCTCATATGTGTGTGCAACAAAGCTGAGGGGCTCCTGGAGAGCCCCTATTCGACAATTCTTGGCCAGTTCTCGAGCCTTGTGGAGCACCTTGCACCATTTGCTTATTGCAATAGGGTCTCGAGTACCTCACATTTGTGGGATCGATCCCACTGCAGTTGACGTCCATGGTGCTTGCTATGGAGCACATGCCCCCCACATAGTTCCACAACTACAATCTAGACCCCGTCATCAACATAAATTCAATATGAAGGCACTAAAATTTTCAATTGTTGTCTATATTTTATGATATTTTACACACCAATCCTCTTGCATGTTATGGAGATAATTGGCAGTGATGAGAATGTGAATCAAGATTGAAACATAAACATACTTCATGTAAACTGAGGAGATAGCAATCAATGGATTGCTTGAGCGTTTCACCGAATTTTGCGGAGGAGCTGCGAAAGGAGGAACAAGCGTGTCGAGGGTTGTGGATTACCTGCAGAGTGGATTGCATGCTAGTGCTGGAAAGGAATATACTTCCCCTTAAATGAAAGTCACACTGTCAACTTTAATTTTAATAATATTTTCAAAAATTGCATAATAGATCTTACTAGGAAGCATATTTATCTCTTTTGGACTAGCATAAAGTTATCTAGATAAAAGGTGAAGGTAAGTTAGTATTTTGCATTTCCAATAAATTTATCATTATTAGTGCTATACATTAAAATTTATAAATGACTTAAATTTAAATAATTGGAGAGGTTTTAAATGTAATTTATTATGTAATTAAAAATATAGTAGATTAAGTTTTGCAAATTTTATTAAATTAATTGTTAATGCTTTATTAGATTTTTTACTCTTTATGTCAATAGGCATGTTTTCAAGATTTTATAATTTTAATTTAATTATTAATAATTATTAAGTTGATATTCAAATTTTACATTCATAGAAAAATCTAGAATATTTTTAGTAGTCATAAATCAAATGTCAAGATTTATCTCATAAGTAGTTATGCTCTTATTCAACCTTTTAATTAAATTAATTAATGGAAAACAAATGTCATATAAACATGACCTATAGTTGTTTTGAGCATGTGGGTTTAGGAAGCTATGATATTGATTATGGTATTGTAACCAAGCTTAAAAATGTCCATAGTAAAAATAATTTTGTTACATGTTCTTTTAAATATACATATATTTAACGTAAATAATAATAATAAAGTTATACTTTAATTATTTTGTATATAATTTCTTATTTTTGTTTTATTATAACAATGTAATTTGTTTTATAAAATAAATGTGTTAATATATACACTTATCAACCATTTAAGAGTTGTGCAAGTTTAATTAATAATTAAAAAAATAAATTGTAAAAAACTAAAAGAAATTGCTATATAAAATTATTAAATATCTAAATAATGAAATGTGCCAAGATCCTCCATCATATAAAATATATTGAAATTTTATTTTGATTTATTTAACTAATATCATATATTCATGAGTAAAATGTCATATTCTTAAATTTGAGCGTTGTAAACTATGTTATGTTCCACATCACGAGGTAGTTTGGATTTTGATAGAGATATAGCTATGACCATTTTGAATTTAATTAAAGGTTTCAAGGTTTATAGTAAAGACCATCTAAAATGTTAAGTTTATAACGTGAGAATCATATTTTAAATTACCAATTATATAAATTAAATGGTCTATTAATTTACATTTATACATCTCACATTGCTACCATTAAAAAAGTTATATAAATTACCTAAATTATAATTTTATTTTAAGTGTAATTATTATTAATTATAAAATAATTAATATATAAATTATTTGTATATATAAAATGTAAGTAGATTCTTAATTTTGATGCACTTCATTGTATATGGATATTCTTAAAGTGTAAATAGGCTTTGTTACAATACTATGGACTAATACTATGGTTTATTAATATCATATGGTTGAAAAACCATAACACATTTAATATAATTTTTTTTCAATTAATTAATTAATTAATAAGAAAAAAAAGATGTAACAATTGGCTTAAATTCTAATTCATGATTAAGTTTGTTTTTAAGACTTTAAGCATTTACTGCTATTATTTTTTAAAACAATATATTATAAACAGTGATTAAATTTGATCAAATGGAATTAGTAATGGAATTGGTTCCATAAGTGAAAGATTGATGGTAAAAATAATTTATTCCAACTGAGAATTAGTTGAACAAGATCAGTTCAAACAGTTACCCAACCTCTGAGGATAAAGGGTTATCCCAGTGAGAAAGAGGGGTTATGTTCGGTAAATGAGGAAGGAAATTTGGGAGAAGAATTCCTAAAATGGTGTTAACCAATGGAATACTTCAATTTTCTGATATTTCTAGAATCGACGACTGGACCAGATTGTCCCAAGGTCTATTCCAGAATTTCTGTTAACTCTCAAGCTCGGACATGGAGCATGGGGGAGAGTGAGGACGTGATTTCCTCACCCGTGGTAGGGAGGTATGGCATTAGTCTGAATATCGAAATACAAATAAGTATTTTGCTTTTCTGTTATTTAAAATTTTGGAAACACATAGAAAAAAATTATTTGTAGGAGTAATGAGGTACAAATCTATGTATGTTTTATTTTCTGGTTATAGAAAATATAAAATAGTTAAAATCAAGTACTATTGGAAGTAGTAATGTGGAGAGATATTACCACAGAATCCTCTAAGGAAGAATCTGTGTTCGTTGCTCTTTGCATCCTATGATAATACATAGATATAAATGGTCGGGTCATAGTTTTTGTTATTCAGATAAGAAAAGAAAGAACACTAGAAATTTATCAGTAAAGAAAGAACTTGTTGTGAGTAAATGTAAGGATGGAATTTCACATAGCTATAAATTTGAAGTGTACTGGTACAACATTAAAAAATAGAATATAGATGTTAGTTTTGCTGAAAGAACTATAAAATTAGTGTATTGTCAACAGCAAATTCCAATAACAAATATACAAGTATTTTGTCTTATTGAAATATATATTATAAGGTATATGCAACAATTTCAAGAAGCTGAAATAAGAAAAAATTATGAAGGAAAAAAAAAAGTGCAGTAGTTGTACTCTAGGCAAGCGAGAACATGAAAAACCCTGGTATAAGATCCTATTCTCATTTCTTACCCTTATATTCATAACATTATATTATTTCGAAAATTCTGTTCCAAAAAGATTCAAATAAAAGAATGATTGGGATAAATGGGAGAAAATATGAAGCATAATTGAAAAAACAAAATAAGGAAATATAAAAGAGGAAATTGTCTGGAATTCATAGCTGAAAGCCTCTAGAATACAGAGCGTTCATTTGGGTATTCAATATACACACGGAATTGAAAAAAAATCAGTCTAGTCGATTTCTAAATAAAATTTTTAGCATGCTTAAGAATTGAACAGAACTATTAGGAAATAAAGAAGTGCTAAAGAAGGGAGTAACATCAAGAATTCCATAGTAAAATCTGTAAGTTTTACACAGGGAATAATCTGAAATGTAAACAACACAAATGTAGTTTTCGATATGCTAAGTAAGTAAATTTCATACACTCAACAATGCTACAAAAGCCATTCAGAAATAAATCCAGTAACTATATTATAAATCCATTTGAAGGAAAACCCAAAATTATTACAGATTTGTTGTAAAGATTGCCACAAGAAAAATTGATGATAATACATCAATGTACCTATTACAAAGGATTCCTAAAACTTAGTGGGAAAAACTAATCTTGAAAACATGAGGGTAAACCTCTTTAACTAATAAACATAATCTCTAAACTAGAAAGAAATTTCATCCAAGTGGAACTCTGAGACAAAATACTTCGATACGCAACAACAATGGTGAGAGGTGTTGAAACCAAAAATAGTACCTGTATCAGAGGTATCACCGTAACAACAAAAGAGTTAGATGGAGCCAAAGAAAATCATGGTAGAATTGAAATAACCAGAAAACAAGCAAGGTAATTATACCTGCAAAAATAACATCACAACTAGGGTTTAGAGAATATCTAAGAATGATAACGCATGGAAAATAAAATATAATGAAAAAAACAATAGTGCATATGTACCTGTATGAATCTATCGTTAAGTGTTGGATACTTCCACCTGCAATAGATTAAGGAAGAAGGGATTAAACCCCAAGAAAAATATTGATTTGATTAATAAATTGTAAAAAAAAAACTTGTACAATAGATAAAAATTATACCTCTGTGGAAAGAGAGATGAGCTGCATCCTTGAGGAGTCATTCTGGTGCGAATAAAGGATTCTGAAACTGAAAATCAGCAGAACGGAGTAAAAGAACTTAAAGAGACTGTTGAGCGAAGCCGAACCTATAGTATCTTGGATTCTGTTCGTGAATGAAACAAGGCGAAGATCATTGAAATCTGTTAAATTTGGGTGGAAAGAATTGTAGACAACTACCATATTTACCCGGCTTAAGGTGCAAGCCTTGCACACCTGCAAGAAACGTGAGGAAGGACCTTAACCGAAAAGGAGCCAGAACACGTTGTTGCAAAGTCACCCAACCCCAGCGGTCTCAAAGAAAATGAGCTGACCAGTTAGGGTTTTGGGGTTAGTTCAAAAACCAACTTTGGAGAGGAATCACATCAGCCGTAGATCTAAAAACAATCCAACAGAGCAATATGACCCATGTGTGATAAGCTCAGAACCAAATGCAGCTTATGGGTACATAAAATATGCCGGAGGATTAGATCAAATTAATACCAAGTACCATAACCATCGGCAAGGTGTCAGCAATCAAGACTTGGTGTAATGCATGAGACCTCAAAAAACTGAAGTCATAAATAAAATGAGCTAGGTTAAGTACTGGCAAGGTTAAGAGATGGCATAAAGACACATATGGTGGTGACATGGCCCAGTCGTAAAAATAAACATATATCTATCAATATATATACATATGTTAAGATTTACATTTCGTCCACGGGATTATAACCATGGAAAGAAAATATTAAATATAACAGGCATGAATTTAAGTTTAGGCAACATATATAGTTGAGGCAAATTGTGGTAATATAAATTAATCTGTTGTAACGTATTTTTTTTTAGTGTTATTTAATGTTATATCAAAATGTTAAATGATGATGGTTACAAGTGGTATCAGAGCAACGTTACCACACTGGGACCTTATGGGTCAACTAACGTTTCAAGTTGTGTGTGTTGATGCACAGAGAAAGAAAGGTAGAATAATAGGAGACAATATGAGGAGGGGCCAAATGCAACAACCACGTCAGAACACCGGGGCGTCATAAACCCTACCAGAAATGAATCTAGAGATGTGGGTGCAGTTGAGTGTGGACCAGCACCAGCAAATGAGTAGACTGTTAGAGGAGCAGCAGTACCAAACCAGCATTCTTCTAACTATGGTACAAAAGTTATAAGAGGAAATGGAGAGGGTGCCAAATGATAATGCGCGGTTGATGCAAGAACAAGAGAGGATCTTAAAAATTCTCTCAGACAGACAAAATCAAGCGATTGAACAAACCAGTACTGATAGAGATTTGATGCAAGAAGGAAATGAGCAGAAAGAAAGAGACCATGCCATTGACAGAATGGAGAGAAGTTAGTCTCAGGGGAGTAGCAGAAGTAAAAACTACAACGAAGTTGAGTCAGATAATGTATCAGATCATAAAGAAGTTAAGAGATATAAAGTGGAGTTACAAGGTGATTTTCGAAAAATAAAGCCTCCTACATTTCATGGAGTAGAGTAGGAAGTGGTTGAGGCATGGCTAATAAACATGAACAAGTATTTTGAAGTGTATGAATACAACAATAATATTAAATCTAGATTGGCTATTTATCAGTTAAGGGAGAAAGCCACATTATGGTGGGAGGAGGTGAAAAATGTCTACAGTATAGAAGACTAGTATGTGAATTGGGATTTGTTTCAGCAACATTTTAATGATAAATACTTAACTAAACGCTTCTACGATGAAAAACCTAAATGTTTCCATGACTTAAAGATGGGACAAATCATGATGGACGAGTACATCACTAAGTTCACTTCTTTACTTCATTATGTTCCTTATCTAAAGGATGAGAAGGTGAATGTACAATGGTTCCTGAGTAGTTTGTCAACTTATATGAAGGAACGAATTGAGGTTGAATCCCCAAACCATGGATGACACAATCCAGAACGAGAGAATGTGTTACCAACAAGCTAAGGCCAAAGGTGAACAAGGTAAAAGCTAGCAGGCAAGGAAAGAGCATAAGGGAAGTTCTGGTTTCAAGAAAAGCAGAACCATTAATTTCAAGGGTGCTTCTAGGAGTTCAATTAGCAAATAGTTTGGCAGGAATCATCAAATAATAAGATGGCCTGCAAAAGATAAATCCACAGAAGCTTCCAGAAAACCAGAACAAGCACAAAGTCAGAAACAACCCCTACAGTGTCGGGGGTGTGGAGAAGCACACTATTATAGAAACTGTCCACAGTGAGGAAGAAGAAAATCAATTACTAATTTACAAAAAGCTTCAACAGTGGGAGATGTAGCGAGAAATATACCTAGAATTAACGCAGCCCTGGAAGATGGACAGTTAGATTATAAATTGGTAATGATAGAATTGGAAGGTTCTTATGATGAGCTACTTGGTATGGACTCATTTGAAAAGAACTGGATGTTAGTAGACTTAAAGAAAATATCATATACTACAGAATGCAAGATGGAACCCACAAAGAAATTCAAGGTATAAAGAAACCTCTACAAATGTGTCCAATTACATAATCTAAAATGGGTAAGTGCATGAGGAAATGATGCCTGTTATATGCCATCCAAGTGGGCTTTACCAATTCCAAAGAAAAGGCTCTGATGATGCAAAATATTCCAATAGTGGAAGAGTTTATGGATGTATTTCTAGAGGAAATACCAGGCCTGCCACCCAGAAGAGACATTGATTTTACCATAGAGTTGATACCTAGATCATCACCTATTTCAAGCACACCATATCGAATGAGTGTACCTAAGCTAACCAAAATAAAGATGCAGTTACAGGAATTATTGGATAAAGGGTACATATGACCAAGTGTATCCCCTTGGGGTGCACCTATGATGTTTGTGAAGGAGAAAGATGGAACTATGCAGATGTGCATGGATTACCACCAGCTTAATAAATTGACGGTTAAAAATAGATATCCTTTACCGTGAATTTATGATCTGTTTGATCAAGTGAAGGGAGCAACAATATTTTCAAAGATAGATCTAATATCGGGATACCATTAGATCCGTATGAAGGATAAGGACATACATAAATCTTCTTTTCGTAGAAGGTACGAACATTACAAGTTTTTAATGATACCTTTTGGATTGACGAATGCACCAACAACATTTATGAGGTTGATGCATGATATATTTCAATCCTTTCTGGATAATTTTGTATTAATATTTATTGACGAAATTTTAGTTTAATCCAAGAATGTAGAATAACATTAGGAGCAGTTACAGAGAGTACTGGAAATGCTAAGGAAGCATCAACTGTATGGTAATTTCAGCAAGTGTGATTTCTTCAAGGAAGAAATATAGTACCTTGGTCACGTAATTTCTGCTGAGGGTATTGTAGTTGACCCAGAGAAAATTAGAACGATTATGGAATGGAAAGTACCCCAAAACATGGAAGATGTCCAATTTTATGGGGCTAGATGGTTATTATCGCTGGTTTTTGAAGGTTTTTCAAAAATTGATTTTCCAATTACTTCTTTACAAAGAAAAAGAAAAATATTTAAATGGACAAAGGAATGTCAGGACAATTTTGAAAGAATGAAGCAGTTGTTGACTACAACTCCAGTATTAATGGTAGCTAATTCTAATAAAGAGTTTGAAGTCTGTAGAGATGTGTGCAAAGAAGGAGTTGGGGTGATTCTGTCACAAGAGGGTAAATTAGCTTCTTAGGAATCTCAAAAATTAAAGGAGCATGAGCATTAGTACTCATCTTATGATTTGGAGCAGACAGCAGTAGTGCATCCACTCGGTGTATGGAGGAACTACTTGCTTGGAAAAATATTTGTACTCAAAACTGATCATAGTAGCTTAACTAGCTCTTTTAAGCAAGCTAACCTTAATTCATGCCAGGCAAGGTGTAATTCCTTCTTGAGTGAATTTGAAATTGACATGCAGCATGTGAAGGGTAAGGAGAATAGAGTAGTTGATGCGTTAAGTATAAAATTGCATAATGTTTATGAGCCATACTATAATCAGGTTGAGTGTAGATTTTTGGAGAAAATAAAAACAGAAGCTGAGAAATATCCTTAATACTAGTTTATGCAGCTGCAAGCATAAGAGTTAGAAAAAAAGGAGAATCTGCTGATTATGAAATTAATCAAGATGGGCTACTAACTTTTAAGGGAAGGATTTTTATCCCAAATCTATTGGAATTGAAGGAGCTGATTCTAAACAAGTATCACCGAAGTAACTACTCTAGACATCCCAGGTGTTATGGCCTAAATCTACCTTAGGTTGAGAAAGGCATAATCTAGGATAACATCAAACCACGCTTAATCTGGTAGCTAGGCCTACCAGAACGAAAGAGCGCTCTCTCCTAGTCAACCAGTGAGGCTTGAGATGACTTGAATGAAGGCTGGTTTTAGGCTAGGTATATCTGCAAAAGATTTTTATTTGATTTTAAGGGTGTTTTTTTGGATCAAAGGGAAAGGTAGATTTTGGGTCTGGGAAATGAGCAGTTTTGCAGGGATCTGAATGGGGCAAGGTAGGTACTTGATTTGACATTTTCAATTTTAAGGAAATGGAGAGTTGAGAAAGGTGAAAAGCTGAAGAGGGCAAGAAACCTTCAAGGATCCTCTCCAAACAGCTGAAAACATAGAAAATTAAACAAACCCTAGGTAGAGCACTACAAACTCTAATGAATTCTACCTTTATCCTTGTTTGTTTAACTTAAGAAGAAATAAGAAGGAAAATGGTATACATAAAACAACAGTAGACTTACATTCACAGAGAGAAACACACTATCAAACCAAAATACCACAAAAATCCCATTCAAGAATACATCATGAGTTTGAAATTTAGAAGTAAGAAAGTCAAAGTGTCAAAAACTAGGCGAAAAACAGAGTTACTGAACCAAAAATGAGCAAAATCCTCCAATGCACCGCGCCTGATTTCTCTATGCGTCGCGCCAGTTTACAGCTGATTTTGGAGGCCTTATCGATGTCCAAATTTGCCCCAAGTGAGCTTGTTGGAAATTTCTGTCTGTCTGCGTTCCAAAACAAGTGGAATATCTAAATTTGGCTTCCATTTTCCGCTCCAAAACTGATTTCTCCCAACACTGCTTCCTGTGTGTCAAAAAAGGGGCAGAAAGGTAATTTTTAGGGTGTTTTTTACCCTTCTGGAAGCCCAAAACCTATCAAAATTTCTTGGCCATAGGTAGGCATGCATATTTTTCCATGAAAATCCAAAAATTTTTAGTTTGCATCAAAAGGATTCCCCCATCAAAAGCGCGCGCCAAGTGGCGCGACGCATAGAGCAGAAAAGTTTGTTTTTAGGCTAAAATTTTCAAAACTGCAAAAATTTTCCCAATTTTTTTAAAATTTGGGCTGAGTGTCCTCCATTATGTGCTACGCTGGGCCAAGGAAGCCTCGGCCAAGATCTGAAGTCTATCATGCCTTTTTCTGCCTCCTCGATAATTACTCTGTGTCTCTTCATCTCGGTCATAAGAGGAATCTCTCTCCATGTTTGCCAAAGTTTGTCTTGTCTTAGATGAGTATGAAGAGATTTTAGGTGTCCTTGGTTTGCTGCCAAGTGTATGAAAATGTGTGAGGAAATACAAAGGGAGAAGGTAAGGGGAATGTTGGGAATATTGCCAATTGGAATTTGAGGAATTGAAAGGTCTTAGGGACAATTTTTAGGCTTTTGGGACAACAATTAGGGTTTAGGATAGTGGGATTTAAGGAATATGTGAATTAGGTAATGAATGGATTAAAGTGAAGAATGAATGGAGGAGTCAAAAAGAGAGGGGGTGATGGAGTGGATTGGTAGCAAAAACATAAGGACAAACTCTGAGCCATTGTTTTTGAGAAAATCTGGAAGGAGATAGGGTTTTAGTTTTTACAGACTAAACCACCATAAATTCTAATAAAAACTCTTCACTTGCAATGGAAAAAGGATTGAATTACTTTCAGACCATAAGATTGAGCGAATTTGGAATTTTGAGAAAGTTTATAGGTGAAATCGAGCTTGCATCTCTATGCGCTGCGCCACCAACCCAACGCGCCGCGCTTGCTCAATGCACTATGCCAGTGTATTCTTTACACTTTGGAGGCCGGCTCTATGTGCCACGCCACTTGTATGCACCGCGCCTCTCAGCCAATGCACTGCGCCAATGAACTTGAACAGTTTTTCTGAAATTTTGCTCCCTTTGTTCAACACGGCCTTCTCTTGCTCAATCTTTCTTATTTGAACCCAAATGAGCTCCTTTCAACTCAGTTTTTGGGCAGTTTACTTAATTTGTGGCTTTAATGAACTGAATGACTTGATTTTTGTTTTCCTTGCAGGGGATGGAGCTGCTGAAGCCTGGAAAGGTGACCGGGGTTTCCATTGAAGTTATTTACATATGAAAAAACTAAAATTACATCAATTTATATAGTAAAAACCTAAAATACTTTGTTTTTCCTCAAAACAGGGTTTTGACGAGAAACACATTTTTGAGCATATGATGATAGGATTTATTGGTATTGGAACTTTATTCAACCTCCTCATGCGCCTACTGACCATTATTGGACATTTTGAAGACCTTATTGATGAAACCCTAGACCTAATGGGAATGACAACCCTAGAAATGACTCTTACAAATTTAAGGAAAAAAACGTGAGTGCATATGATCTTAATGAAAGGAAATGGGCCAGAAGGTAAAGGACATGAGGGAAAATGTATAAAAATCCACTACCGTCAGATGATCCATGCTCCTAATGGAATGTAGCTGACTGAGCGAGACACCTAATATGCAATGCAACAAGAGACTTTTGATCACTGATGGAGGGGTGAAGATACCGACACTAACATTGGCTCCAATGGGGGTGGTATCTCCTTGGAGGTGCCAAGAATTACATATCTCTGGGAAAGTAGGAAGTGCCTTCATCCATTTGGCTATGGAATCAATAACTTCGACAAATGAAAAAAAAACCCTTGACTCAATTTGAAGACTGAAATCTGACTCAAAGACTGACTCAATCTCAAGACTGAAATCAACTGAAAGACCTGACTCAAACAAACCAAACCAAAACTGAAATCATCCTTCAACTTTATAGCCTTCACCTTGGGCCCCAAACTGAAATAATGAAAACAATACACACTTGCTCTAAAACTATGTTTAAACTGACTAAAACAAAAATGATTCAAGACCTACTTAACTGAAATTAGTACTTACAAAGACTTTTAATGGCAACAGTCCATCGAGATTTGAGGGCTTCAAATCATGATGAAAACCAACTTCCTATTGATGAAATATGTACAATAATGTGTAGTGAGCCTTCCAATGTAACCAATCCAGCAGATGGCTACATACCGAAATTCGGCTCTCACTTTTATCAAGCAGGTAGAACGATGTACATGTAGGAAGCTCACAATAACCACTGAAACCAAGGCTTATGATCATGAACCAGGAAACATTTATCTTTTCTGATGCTTGCAAAATAATGCCGAAGGGATCTTGAAAATCCTAAAGCACTAGTTGGTCTTGAGATCCAGCAGCAAAAATAAAACTACTCGCTTCATTCTGATCTGAAATAACAATTAATTGCCAAGTGATAGGAAGGCACGGAGAGGTATAAGCTTCTGCCATCTGAGTGTTAGCTGTGAATTCCTTGACCATGAGAAATTTTGGCATATTGTCTCTCTCAAGCTCATATTCCTCAACTTCATGGTCTAGGTCATTCTTAAAGAGAAAACAATCTTCAAGATTATCAAACATGACAGCCTTATCATCTTCATGAAAGAAAATATTATCTATTTGCTGATCTATAAAGCCAATTACAAGACCGTCATCATTTTCAAAAGAGGAAGAATTTTCACCAACACTTTCTTGACCATGTGGGCACTGCAAATCTGCTTTAGCTTGGGCTGTAACATGACTTTTCAGGAGTTGATCTATCTCATCTTTAGACAAAGGAGATGATACTTTCTTTTTATTTTTCTCAAAAAATGATTGTCTTCATGAAATAACATTTTAAAACATGAAAAACCTGAATGACAGTCCTTAATTACCTGATCTTATGAAATTTGAAAACATTGTTGATCATCTTCATCTGACATGGCAATAAAATTATCATTTATCATTGGGTTATTGAAAGAAGATTTTTCACTTACTTGAACAAATATCTCATCTTGTTTTACATGAACTGATTGAATTACCTCCTCATGAAGGCTTTTTTCTAATGAAATGAGAACATCTGGATCAATAACTTTGTCTTCTTCATTCCAGATGATCTCAACGGCAGAGTTCTCCTTGATGCGATTCAACACAAGGTATTCTTGATCATCACGAGCTGAATCTAGATCTGAAATAGCTGACTTGACTTTATCACATTCTGAAATTGAAACTTGACTTTCCTTCATATTGTCTCCTTCTATGGACAGATCTGAAACAAAACCTTCTCTTTCATCATTTTCCATTGTACTAAGATCTTCATCTTGATGCAAAGTTTCCTGAGCATCTTGATGGGTATCCTCTAATTTCTCTTTATGCTGCTGAAATGGATTTTCGTACAGAGCCTCCATGATCTCATCGTCCATGAAGTCATCATATTCATAAAAATTTTCAAGATTTTCAATAAAACGATGAACATGGCTACCACAGTTTTGAACTAAAGTTAAGGATGGATAAGATTCTTTATACCCTTCAAAGAACATGGTACGAAAATCCTTTAAATAGTAAATACAAGCAAGCAGCAAGCTTTCATACCAAGATCGGGCTTCACCTTCCAGAGTAGCCATGAATATCTTCATCAAGTAGTCTTCAGGAAAATCAACCTTCAACTTGCGAATATATATGTGAAATATAACCAGATGTAAAGCAGCATCCTTCTTATCATCATCTTTAAATGTAGGAAAATTACTTTGCCAATCTACCTTAGGAATTTTATTTGGAAAACCTGGAATATGATCTCGGCTCATGGGAGAATACCTTCGATCTAACGAAACCATTTTGATAACAATGAATTCACCAAGAAATTCCTCAGGCTACTGATTCTTGAAGAGTAGAGTCGCCATAAAAATTCTGAAACTTGGGATTCTTCAACACTGGAGTTGCCAGGTGAATGATTTCAGCCTTGCGGTGTCTGATCGTTGTCCACCATCAACAATCAGATCTGAACTTGATTACATTTTACTGAGGAAATCAGATGTTCAGTTCATAAACTAGACCAAAGATTGACTGAAGCAGCATTCATGTACTTTCACTAATGCAAAGCAAGAGCGTTTCGAAGGCTACCTGGCTAACTTCAGACTCCATCTGTAGTTTATAAAGAAAACAACAAAATTTTCTCCCCAGTATGGTCACCACTATGTTCTGGCCTAAATATACCTTAGGTTGAGAAAGGCAGAATCTAGGTTAACATCAAACCACACTTAATCTGGTAGCTAGCCCTACCATATCGCGAGAGGGCTCTCTCCTAGTCAATCTCAGTGAAAAATGATCATCGAGGCTTGAGATGACTTGAATGAAGGATTATTTTAGGCTAGGTATATATGCAAAAGAGTTTTATTTTATTTTAATGGTGTTTTTTTGGATCAAAGGGAAAGGCAGATTTTGGGTATGGGAAATGAGCAGTTTTGCAGGGATCTAAATGGGGCAAGGTAGGTACTTGATTTGACACATTCAATTTAAAGAAAATGGAGAGTTGAGAAAGGTGAAAAGCTGAATAGGGCAAGAAACCTTCAAGGACCCTCTCCAAACAGCTGAAAACAAAGAAAATTAAACAAACCCTAGGTAGATCACTGCAAATTCTAATGAATTCTACCTTTATCGTTGTTTGTTTAACTTAAGAAGAAATAAGAAGGAAAATGGTATACATGAAACAAAAATAGACTTACATTCACAGAGAGAAACAAACTATCAAACCAAAATACCACAAGATTCCCATGGAGTACTGCAAACCCTGGTTTATTTCCTTGCCAAACTGCAGAGATGAATGTACAATGATGCTCAAATAATTCCCAAAATTCCAACCATGATAATGACTGAAAAACCACAAGATATAGAAAAAAAACCACCTATCCCAGCCTCCAGGGGTCGAGATCACAATTTTAGGAGTTGTTCCAACAAAATCTAAACTGAGAACTAGAAAGTAGGCAGTGTAACAGCTTGCCTCTACGAACTAGGAAACAAATTCATTCAGTTGAAATTCACCTTTTGATGGATGAATCTACCTCTATGAGTGAAAATTTAGCAAAATTAAATCAAGATCCATCAAATTACATCATGAGTTTTACATTTAGAAGTAATAAATTCAAACTGTCAAAAACTAGGCGAAAAACAGAGTTACCGAGCCAAAAATGAGGAAAATCCACCAATGAGTTGCGCCAGTTTGAAGCTGATTTTGGAGGCCTTCCCGGTGTATAAATTTTCCCCAAGTGGGCTTGCTGGAAATTTCTGCCTGTATACTTTCCAACACAAGTGGAATTTTTGAATTTGGCTTCCATTTGCCCCTGTAAAATTGATTTCTCCCAACACTGCTTCCTGTGTGTCAAAAAAGGGGCAGAAAGGTCATTTTTGGGGTGTTTTTTACCCTTCTGGAAGCCAAAAACCTGTCAAAATTTCTTGGAAATAGGTAGGCATGCATATTTTTCCATGAAAAATGCAAAAATGTTGAGTTTGCATCAAAAGGAGTCCCCCATCAAAAGCATGTGCCAAGTGGCACGGCGCATAGAGCAGAAAAGTCTGTTTTTAGGCTAAAATTTTAAAAAATGAAAAAAGTGTCCCAATTTTTTTGAAAATTGGGCTGAGTGTCCTCCATTATGTGCTATGCTGGGCCAAGGAGGCCTCAACCAAGATCTGAAGTCTATCATGCCTTTTTTTTCCTCCTCGATAATTACTGTGTGTCTCTTCATCTCGGTCATAAGATGAATCTGTCTCCATGTTTGCCAAATTTTGTGTTGTCTGAGATGAGTATGAAGAGATTTTAGGTGTCCTTGGTTTGCTACTAAGTGTATGAAAATGTGTGAGGGACTACGAAGGGAGAAAGTAAGGGGAATGTTGGGAATATTGCCAATTGGAATTTGGGGAATTGAAGGGTTTTAGGGACAATTTTTAGGCTTTTGGGATAGAAATTAGGGTTTAGGATAGTGGGATTTAAGGAATATGGGAATTAGGGAATTAATGGATTAAAGTGAAGAATGAATGGAGGAGTTAAAAAGTTAGGGGGTGATGGAGTGGATTTGGTAGCAAAAACACAAGGACAAACTCTAAGCCATTGTTTTTGAGCAAATCTGGAAGGAGGTAGGGTTTGAGTTTTTACACACTAAACCACCATAAATTCTAAGAAAAAATATTCATTTGCAATGGGAAAAGGCTTGAATTACTCTCACACCATAATATTGGGCAAATTTGGAAATTTGAGAAAGTTTATAGGTGAAATCGGGCTTGCAGCTCTATGCACCATGCCACCAACCCAACGCGCCGCACCTACTCAATGCGCCGTGCCACTTTTATGCGCCACGCCTCTTAGCCAATGCGCCGTACGAATGAACTTGAACAGTTTTGCTGCAATTTTTCTCCCTTTTTTCAACACGACATTCTATTGCTCAATCTCTCTTCTTTGAATGCAAATGAGCTCCTTTCAACTCTATTTTTGGGCAGTTTACTTAATTTGTGCCTTTAATGAACTGAATGACTTGATTTTTGTTTGCCTTGCAGGGGATGGAGCTACTGAAGCCTGGCAAGGTGACCAGGGTTTCCATTGAAGTTATTTACATATGAAAAAACTAAAATTACATCAATTTATATAGTAAAAACCTAAAATACTATGTTTTTCCTCAAAACAGGGTTTTGAGGAAAAATACATTTCTGAGCATATGATGATAGGATTTATTGGTATTGGAACTTTATTCAACCTCCTCATGTGCCTTCTGACCATTATTGGACATTTTGAAGGCCTTATTGATGAAACCCTAAACCTAATGGCACTGACAACCCTAGAAATGACTCTTACAAATTTAAGGACAAAAAGTGAGTGCCGATGATCTTAATGAAAGGAAATGGGCCAGCAAGTAAAGGACATGAGGGAAAATGTATGAAAATCCACTACCATCAAATGATCCATGCTCCTAATGGAATGCAGCTGACTGAGCGAGACACCTAATATGCAATGCAACAAGAGAATTTTGATCACTGACAGAGGGATGAAGATACTGACACTAACACTAGGTATCAAAAGATTCTAACAGCAATAAGGAAAAGGTACTTCTGGCCATGTATGAGAAGATATATTGCAGAATATCTAAACAAGTGTTTAGAGTGCTAGCAACTGAAAGTGGAACATCGGCACCCAGCTGGACTGATGTAGCCTATACCAGTACCTAAGTGGAAGTGTGAGGTGATATCGTTAGAATATATCATTGGATTACCCAGATCAAAGAAACATAATGACTCCATAATGGTAGTGGTGGATCGATTAGGTAAATCAGTACACTTTATAACAGTACATTCCACTTATAAAATGTTGCAGATAGCAGACATATTTATGCGTGAGATCTTTAGACTGCATGGTATCCAAAAGACGGTCATACCTAATAGGAATGTGAACTTTACTTCAGCATTCTAGAAGACGTTATTTACAAGATTGGGAACTGAAATTAATTTCAGCACCGCTTACCATCCACAGACGTATTGGCGAATGAAACATGTGAATAATATTCCAGAGGATATGCTACGTATGTATGTCATGCAAGAGCCAACTAGGTGGGAAGAATATCTGCACCTAGTGAAGTTTGCATACAATAATGGTTATCAGGAATCTCTTAAGATCAGTCTTTTCAAAGCTTTATATGGACGACAATGCAGAACTCCTATTAATTAGAGTAGTCCAGAGACCAAGTTAATGCTTGGATCCGATATGCTAGCTGAAGTGGAGACGGAAGTAAGAAAAATATGGCAAAATTCGAAGGCAGCTCAGGACAGGCAAAAAGTGTATGCAGATAAGAAAAAAAATTATTGTGAGTTTGAAGTGGGGGACCATCTGTACATAAGGATTAAGCCAAAGAAAAGAACCTTTAGATGGGCCTCCTATGCCAAGTTGGCTCCCAGGTTCTACGACCCTTTCCAAATATTGGAAAGGGTAGGACCTATGGCTTACCGATTGTCTTTGCCCAGTCATATACGAGTGCACAACGTATTCCATGTATCATTATTGAAAGAACACATTCACAATCCAAAGCACATAATCTGGGACTCGCGGAGTATTCAGGTAGGATATGAATACCTGAATTGATTGAAAATGTTAAATTTATGAATAAACTAATTTCAAGCTCATTGTCTTCAGGTCGAATCGGACGGCGATTTTTTGGTCTAGCCTCAATGTATAATCGATCAGAGAGAAATCATGCTCCGGAAATGAGCCATCACCCAGGTTAAAGTGCAATGGAAGCACTTTGGCATGGATGAAGCTACCTCAGAAGATGAAGGCTTTGTTTGGGAGGCATTCCCTGAGCTATTTACTAGAGCAGAGTGAGATCACCGAGGACGGCGTTCACTTCTAGGGGTTGAAGCTGTAACAACTACCTTAAATGCTAATTGATGATTAAGTTTGTTGTTAAGATTTTAAGATATTTACTATTAATATTTTTGTAAACAATATATTATGAACATAGATTAAATTTGATTAAATGGAATTAGTAATGGAATTGGTTCCATAAGTGGAAGACTGATGGTAAAAATAATTTATTCCAAGTGAAAATTAGTTGAAGAGGATCAATTCGAACAGTTACCCAACCTCTGAGGATAAATGCTTATCCCAGTGACCAAGAGGGGTTCTATTCGGTAACTGAGGAAGGAAATTTGGGAGAAGAATTCCTGAACTAGTGTTAACGAGTGGAATACTCCAATTTTTTGATATTTCTGGAATTGAGGAGGGGACTGGATTGTCTCGAGGTCTATTCCAGAATTTTTGTTAACTCTCAAGCTCAGACTTGGAGCACGGGGGAGAGTGAGGACGTGATTTCCTCACTTGTGGTAGGGAGGTACAACTTCAGTCTAAATATCAAAATACAGATAAGTATTTTACTTTTCTATTATTTAAAATTTTGGAAACACACAGAAAATTATTATCTGTAGGAGTAATGAGGTATAAATCTATGTATGTTTTATTTTCTGGTTATAGAAAATATAAAACAGTTAAAATCAAGTACTATTGGAAGTATTAACGTGGAGAGATGTTACCCGGAACCCTCTAAGGAATACTCTGTGTTGGTTTCTCTCTGCTTCCTATGATAATACACATACAAAAATGGTCTCGTCAGTTTTTTTATTCAGATAAGCAAAGAAAGAACACTAGAACTTTATCAGTAAAGAAAGAACTTGTTGTGAGTAAACATAAGGACGTAATTTCACATAGCTATAAATTTAAAGTGTACTAGTACAACATTAAAGAAAAAAATGTAGATGTTAGTCATGTTGAAAGAACTGTAAAATTATTATATTGTCAACAAAAAATTCCAATAACAAATATACAAGTAACTTTTCTTATAGAACTATATATTATAAGGTATATGGAACAATTTCAAGAAGCTGAAATAAGAAAATGATATGAAGAAAAGACAAAATAAGTGTAGTAGTTGTACTCTAGGCAAGCAAGAAAACAAAAAACCCTGGTAAAAGATCCTATTCTCATTTCTTACCCTTATATTCATAACATTGCGTTATTCGGAAAATTCCATAGCAGAAAGATTCAAATAAAAGACTAATTGGGGTAAATGGAAGAAAATACTGAGCATAATTGAAAAAAATAAAATAAGGAAATATAGAAGAGGAACTTTTCTGGAATTCAGAGCTCAAAGGCTCAGGAATACAGAGCATTCATTTCAGTATTCAATCTACACACGGACTTGAGAAAACATCGGTCTGGTCGATTTCAAAATACAAATTTTAACATGCTTAAGAATTGAACAGAATTATCATGAAAGAATGAAGTGTTAAAGAAGGTAGTAACATCAAGAATTCCATTGTAAAATCCGTAAGTTTTACATAGGGAATAATCCGAAATCTAAACAACACAAATGTAATTTTTGATATGCTAAGTAAGTAAATTTCATACACTCAACAGTGCTAAAGAGAAGTCGTTTTGAAACAAATCCAGTAACTATATTATAAATCCATCTAAAAGAAAACCCAAAATTATTACAGATCCATGGTAAAGATTTCCAGGGGAAAAATTTATGATAATACACCAATGTGCCTATTACAAAGGATTCCTAAAATTTAGTGGAAAAGTCTACGTTTGAAAACATGATGGTAAACCTCTTTAACGAATAAACATAATCTCTGACCAAAAAGAAATTGCATGCAACTGGACCACTGGGACCAAAGACGTCCAGACGCAACGACAAAGGTGAGAGGGGTTGAAACCACAAATAGTACCTGTAACAGAGGGATCACCGTAATAATAGAAGACTTTGATGGAGCCAAAGAAAATCATGGCATAATTGAAATAACCGGAAAACGAACAAGGTAGTTATACCTGCATAGATAACATCATAATCGGGGTTTAGAAAATATCTAAGAATGATAACAAATGGTATATATATATATATATATATATATATATAATGAAAAAAAAACACAGTTCTTACGTACTTGTATGAATCTCGTTAAGTGTTGGATATTTCCACCTGCAAGAGATTAAGGAAGAGGGGATTAAACCCGAAGAAAAAGATCAAATTGATTAATAAACTATATAAAAAAAATATACAATAGATAAATATTATACCTTTGTGGAAAGAGAGATGAGCCGCATCATGGAGGAGTCATTCTGGTCTGAAGAAAGGATTCTGAGACTGACAACCAGCAAAACGGAGTAAAATAACTCAAAGAGACTGTTGAGCGAAGCTGAACCTATAGTCTCTTGGAGTCTGTTCACGGATGCAGCAAGGAAGAGATTAGCAAAAAATGGTAGATTTGGGTGGAAAGAACCGTAGAAAACTACCATCTCTTCTCAGATTAAGGTGCAAGCCTTGCACACTTGTAAGCAACATGAGGAAGGACATTAACCAACAAGGAACCAGAATGCGTTATTGCAAAACCACCCAACACCAGCGGTCTCGACGCAAATGAGATGAGCAGTTAGGGTTTGGGGGTGACTTCAAAAACCAAATTTGGAGAGGAATCATGTTATCCATAAATCTCAGAAAAATCCGATGGAGCAGTATCACCCATGTGTCATAATCTCATAACCAAATGCATCTTATGGGTACGGAAAATATGCCGGATGATTAGACCAAATTAATACTAAGTACGATAACAATAAAAAAGGTGTCACAAATCAAGGCTTGGTGTATTGCATAATACCTCGAAAAACTGAAGTCATAAATACAGTGAGCTAGGTTAAGTATTGCTAAGGTTAAGAGATGGCGTAAAGACATGTATGGTGGTGACATGGCCCAATTGTAAGCATAAACATATATCTATCAATATATATACATATGTTAAGATTTAGATTTCCTCCATAGGATTATAACATGGAAAAAAAATATTAAATATAGCAGGCATGAATTTCAGTTTAGGCAACATATATAGTTGAGACAAATTGTGATAATATAAATTTAACGTGTGGTAACATAATTTTTATTTTATTTTATGTTATTTAATGTTATATAAAAATGTTAAATGATGGCTATTACAAAAGACATAATTACTTTGAAGATACATTCCAATCTTCAATAATATCCTAATATAAGTGAGGTTAATTTCCTACCATCCACATAATAATTATTGATAAGTAAATTATTAGTATTATCATCATTAGTGTTACACATCAATGGAAGGAATAAGAGTAATCATCATTCATGTTTCAAAATTTGTAAGTGAGTTAATTTGAAACATAATTTATTATGTAATAAAAAATATAGTAAAGTAAGTGTTGCAAAATTGTATCAAATTAAATTAATCGATAATGTTCTATTAAATATTTTTATTTATTATAGCGATGAGCATATTTCAAGTTTTTGAAAATTAAATTAAATTATTTAGGATTATTATGTAGATATTAGGATATAACTTTTATGGAATAATCTAGAATATTTTTAGTCATAGATCAAAGGTTATGGTTTATGTCATAAGTAGTTATGTCTTTTGTAGCTTTTTAATTAAACTAGTTAATTGAAAAAAAAAATCCATATGAACATGAGTTACGGTTTCTTGGGCATGTGGTGTTAGTAAAACATGCTATTGGTTCATAGTAATGTAACAAAACCTATTTAGAGTATAAGAATATCCATGAAAAAATGAGAGTGAATATTCATGGTTAAGAATCCTATTACATGTTTTTTTTAATGTATATATGTTTAACTCAAATATTAAATTTTTTATAATCGATGATGACGATGATGATGATGATGATGATAATGATAAATTTATAATTTAATTAATTTTATGATTTCTTATTTTCATTCTATCTTGGCAATGTGATATATATCATGTAATAAGTGTTTTAATTTCCATAAATATTTGCCACCACTTAACTTATATGATTGTACTAGTTTAATTAATAATTAAAAAAAACACAATTCATAAAATCTATAAACAAAAACGTATTACAAATTTTTTTTTAAATATCCAAATTATGAATTAATCCATGATCTAAAGTCTTAGCAATTATTCAATACATAATTGAATTTAATTAGCTAATATCATGTATTCATAAATAATGATCACCTTTAGTGTTGTAAACTATTTTATGTTGCACAACCAAGGGTAATTATTATGGTTATTTTGAAAGACATATAAACATGATTATTCTGAATTTATTGAAAGGTTCCAAAGCTCATAGGGAAAGACTACCTAGAATAGTAAGTTTACAAGATGGGAAAGAGAAGATGGTTCAAAGGGATTACATAACCAAATCCTAATTTCTTTTTAACTAGGTAGGGAATTCATATAAATTAAATGATTGGCTATTTTCAATAGGCATCAACTTATTTCATGATACATCTCACATTGCTAAGCTTAAAAAAATCTTAGAAATTAAATAAATTATAACTTTATTTTAAATAATAATAATAATAATTATTATTATTATTATTATTTTGTATAAAAATAATTGATATGTCAATTAAATATATAAATATATATTTAAAAAACATGTAACAAGATTCTTGACCTTGAAGATTTATTTCCACTCTATTATCTATATTCTTAATATGTAAATAATTTTTTTACAATACCATGGGATAATGCCATGGTTTATAAATATAATATGTTCAAAAAAATCATAGCTCATTTCATGTGATATTTTTTCAATGAATTAATTTAATGAAGAGATGAAAAATACATAGAGATAAATATTAATATTTCAAAATATTTCGAAATATTCAATTAAAATTAAATCGTTATAATCCATAAATTACAAAAAAATTATTAAAAAAAATAAAAATATTATGAAAACTTATCAATTTAACTCTTATATATTGTTCTGTCGTTTATATATATATATATTTGGAAATGAAAATTTAAATATAAAAATATATAGCTACTTACATTATTAATATAAAAATTAAAAAGAACAAACATGGTGAGCATTTTCGAGGAATAGAAAAAGGAAGAAGGGAGTGTGTAGTAAAAAGAGTTACCAAAGTTTCTCTAGCAAAGATATAATAAAGAACTCAAGAATGGATTTCTTGGCTAACGATGTTGATAAAGGAAAAAGTGCCCCTGAAAACTTTGAACGAATATTATTCTCCAAAGTGGTCTTATCATGAGAGAAAAAATTACCATATTTACTTATATTGAAGGTGTTTACTTTCTACTCTTTATTATAGTCAATTTTTTTATTTTCTATCTTTGATTTAAGTAAACAATTCTCATATTATTCAATTTTGGAATATATAAAATTTCATTACCAATGTATTATATATTTACACAGGCAATTTTTTTCATTTTTTATTTAAAAATCTTTTTAAGCATTTGAAAGAAAAATTTAAATTAGAAAATGGTAAACTTTCTTATTCCATTATGATTTTCCAATTTTTTTTGTATTTTCTTACTTTCTTTTTCCCATTTTCTAAGTTTTTCATGTCTTTAAAAGAAAAAATGAAATTAGAAAATTGTAAGCTTTCTTATTCCAATACCATTTTTCATTTTCTTATCAATTTTTTTTTACTTTCCCTTTCCCATTTTCTAAGCTTTTTTATCTTTCGCATTTTCTATGTTTTTTAATTATTTGGAAGCAAAAATGAAATTAGAAAATGGTAATCTTTCTTTTTCCATTATGATTTTTCATTTTCTTTTCTATTTTTTTACTTTACTGAAATTAGAAAATGGTAAATTTTCTTATTCCATTATAATTTTCTATTTTCTTTTGTATTTTCTTAGCTTTTATGTGTAAATATTTCCATTAATATTATCTATTATTGAATATTTCTAACCCTCTCATAGATCACTAAATTCTTCTCATATGCAATTCTTCATTTCAATATGATTTTTTTTTGTATTTTATTAATTTCCGGCAACACAATGAAATAATATTAAATTAAATCTAGATTTCAAACTCAATCGCACTTGAAATTGTTATATAATCTTTATCCCTATGTTACTATCATCACAGTTGGAAGGTGGCATTATATATTTATATATAATTTAAGTTTTGTATTTTGTTTTATACAAATTTTATATAATATATTATTTTAAAATTTAAAATTTGAAAAAAAATTGGTGTGTTTTAAAATTTAAAATTTGATTTGGTAAAATTATTTAACAATAAATTTTTAAATCAGAAAATGGTAAACTTTCTTATTCCATTATGATTTTCCATTTTCTTTTTTGTATTTTCTTACTTTCTCTTTCCTATTTTCTAAGATTTTCAAGTCTTTGAAAGGAAAAATGAAATTATGTAAAATGAAAAATGAAAATGGTAAACTTTCTTATTCCAATACCATTTTATGTGTAAATATTTTATGTGGTCACATTTTATGTTTTTATTTATTGGATTGTTTATTTTGTAAAATTGTAGACAGACGTATTCATGTCCTCATAATCACATATTGTTCTAGCCAATTTCCAACATTTACATGATTATCACATGACTTTTAGCTTTCTGATATTGCATTAGTGGGATTATGGGCAGGTCTCAAATTGTTGTGGTTAAAATTTGCATTACCAGATTGGACCCAATTGACATATTTTGGTGATAATTCATTCAGGATGTTGTATGCATAACCAGAAGACAAAATTGCTACTTTAAACACAACAATGAAAGACAAATCTTCCCAAATCTTAACGAGATGAACTACCTTTAGTATATCTTTGCACCTTTAGGAAAGACTACTAGTTAGTAGCTTTGGAGCTGAATTGAAGAAAAATTAACATTGTTTCTTATTTTTTATTTTCTTCGATTTTGAATTCATTCATCTTTAATAAAATAAAATAATATATTTGCATTAATTATTATAATAAAATAATTAATAATATAGATGTTAGTGGGTGTAGATATTGTCGTGATAAATTTGTTTGTAATATATATATATATATATATATATATATATATATATATATATATATGAAAATACAATGGTTCGATCTTCAAAGATTCTATATATTTGAAAATTTAAAATTCAAAGATTTTCAGCATTTTCGAATGTGTTTATTTTTAATTTTTTTGAAAAATGACATGAACTTGATGAGTGATTTCCCTTGTTAAATCGACAAGCATATTCTGTAGTTTCCTTCACCCAAAGAAAATATAAAAATGTTTTGTAGTGCAAAATTTGGGTTATTTTTGATGAATTTAAGGGTTGGAATCATGATCTCGAGAATATTAATGGATAATATTTCTTATTAATGTATATGATGATAATTGTATTTAACAAAAGAAAAAAATTACTAATATATATGACGATTGGTGGGTGTATATTTTTGTAATCTATATTTATTTATCAAAAAATTTCTTTAAAATTACATCATAATTTATAGAATTAATGCCTTTCTAACTATTTAGTGTAATTGAAAATTATAAGTATGTTCTTCATAAAAATAATATAAATAATAAGTTTCTTTATTTCCATGAAACAATTTTGGTTATAAGCTCTCATGATTCATAATATTCTGACCTAGTTTATTGCATCTTACAATAAATATAGACCTACTAACATTATGGCTATTAATGAAATTTAAAGTGTTATGATTTTCTTACATTTTTGTGTGAAAAATTAAGCTATATGGTTAATTAGCTTTTATATCAACCACATTGATAAATGTTGTTGTAGATGTATTTGATATAATTTTACTGACCTATAGCAACCACTTTAATAAATATTATCGTGTTAATTAATATATATTATAATGCTAGATAAATACTTAACTGATTTTGGTTTTTTTAATTTTTTAGAATGACTTTTTGAAAAAAAATTTGTCATTTGTCCTGCTCTTTTATAATTATATTTTTTAAGATTCATATATAAATATTTAAAATGGGTATAATTTGAAGCTCATATATAAAAGTTTTAAATACATACTTAAACATGATTCCATGTCTATGAGCCTAGCTCATTATATCCTTTTCTCCATACAAAATTCTAAAAGTAATTTATAAAAAAAAATCTAAAAAAATCATAGATAATAGGTTTCTAGTATCAAGGAAACAATTTTGGTTATTTGCTCTCATTATCGATAGTAATTCTGACATGATTTACTTTATTTTCCCACCAACCTTCACATTATAACATTTCATCTCTTCAGATCATGACATATCCGATATTCTTATATTATTTCGTTATTTTTCCAACAAATATAGAGGTACAAAAATGACGGCTATTCATTAGATTTAAGGCGTCTTGTTTTTCTTACATTTTTTGAGTGAAAAATTAAGCCAATAGATTTAGATTTACAGCGTGCGTGAGAATTGTTCTCTGGATAGACTAGATCGGCATTTCTTTCCAAACAAATTGATGTTTAATCACATTATTTGGAAAACTGCTGTTTCTTATACCATATAGATTCGTTGTCGTAATTAGGTGGTAAAGGGAACAATATCGTAAGCAGCTAAGTTTTACCTTAATGTTTGATTAATCCGAAGGTTCACTTGTTGTTATGTTTTCCTTGCTCTCCTTTCCAATAACCATAAGGTTCAAAACGAGGTTTTTATATATTTAAAACACTTTATTAGTCTGTTTCGTGACAGCACGGGACTATAGTAATGGATTTGTGTATGTATAACATTAATTTTTTTTTGTTTTTTTTTGTTGTTTTTTATTAGTATGTGCTAGTAATCGTGGTTTTGGCCTCTTTCCAACGCAGACTATAGGTAATGTTAAAATTAGTATTTAAGTATGAAATTCTCACTTATTTGTGAAGGCGGGGATGGATGTGCAAGCAAAATAAAGTAAAGGTTAACAATTGTGGTGGATGCATGTGGAAGCAGTCATGCATGTGGATGTTGTGTCGCTGCCTCATGGGATGATGCTCGCTTCAACTTCAGTGGGCTTCAACTTCAACTGTATCTATCGCCCCTCATTATGCAACTGTTCTACGACAAGATTTCCGTTCTACAACTCCATTTCGGTTCGACCTGTTAGGGGGACTCTTTAACCAAAGCAAAAAGACAATATGGTCAAAAACTCTTCTGCAACTAGATTTCATTCTCTGCAACTCTATTTCGGCCTGTTAGGGGGACTCTTTAATGAGGGAAAAAAAGGCAACATGGGAAAAAAGGCAACAGGGGCATAATCAAGCCAATGGATATGACTCAAAAAGAGGCAAGCCAATGGATACGACTCAAAAAGCGGGATGGTGCAGAGAACAAATCTTACCTTATGCAGTCGCCCTTGCCCCTTTTGCTTTTGTTTGGTTTGTGAGGAAAGCTTGTTTGAGACTACATCTGGTTCGCTGGGTATTTGCTTTCGGACTGTATCTCACTATTGAGAAAAGTATCTGCACTTACAACTTGATATATGTTACCTGTAATTCTATCTTGATCAAGCACAAACCCATTCCAAAGTGCATTCATAGTAAGTATCCACTTTGCATTGATCAATTTCAAGTGCCATAAAGTACCAGGTGAGCTTGGCAAAATTACATCTACGGGAGAAACCCTGAGCGTAATCTACAGCCTTTTCATATAGTACCGATCATGAGTCACTATGTTCCAGTCAAGTTCCATGTGCCAAGCCAACCCATCCAAAGTCATGGCCAACAAAGTGGAGTAGTAGCTAAGAGCGAACCTGCTTGCCATAGTATGGTATCTATACTCGAGTGGCGAAATAAATCTGGCCAATAGCTCGCTTATGGATTGTCTAGTGTCTAAATATTGAGAGAAATCTATTTGGATTGCCTGAACGAAAAATGTTACGCATACAACAGCAAATGTCAGAGCAACAAGAAAGACAACTGAGTAGGCATATGAGCCACCGGCATCAATTACATTTACACCACAATACTAGAGTCAATTAATTTGTAGTACCTACTGAATAACCAGAGGGATTTAGAGTATTCTTTCACTTTTCTATTAGGTTGATTACCATTGTTCCTATGATTGCCTGATTAGGTAAACACTCGATTCTTAATTGGTCTTGTTAGAATGTGTAATTCTTACTTGTCCAGTTGTGACTCTCTATGTATAGAGTCTGTTCATATTTAATAGGAGTTAGCTAAAACTAGTTTCCTTATTTGGTATGAGGTTGAGATATTACCTCAACCAATTTATTATGAGTCCAAGATAGATTTCCTATCTTGAGACTAATTCATGTATAAATGTGTGTAATCTATTTGATTAATAAAAGAGATATAGTTTGCATATTAAAGTTTGTAATCTTCTGTCATAAACTAATAGAAATAGATGGGGTTGGTTACTATGAACATGATGTCATGCACCATCGCTAAACCTCTCTTCATCTCCAGTTGGAGCTCCACTATTTCCATGTCCATATCCCCAATATTTCTTGGGTTCGCTTAGGAGGTTGATTAGCCCACAAACTAGCTAGGGAGAGTTGCAGTATGAGGTTGTTTACTAGCCTAGCTAGTAAGGTAGATTTCAGCCCGCTAATGAGGTAAATTTCAAGATAAGCATGGCATGGCATCTTGTATGTCTTGCATGGGCTTCATGTGGGTTCCACATGTTGCATGAAGGTCATAACTTAAGATTTTGATTTCTCAAATAACTTTTTTCATTTACAATGTCCAAATGAGCCGATTTTTAATAATATTTTTGGGTTCCAGTAATTTATAACAGTAGCATCGATTGAAATATTTTTCTTGAGATTTTTAACAGAATATTTAATGTTTCCTTGAACGGTTTATACTCATGGCTATATGTCATTTTTGCATCATTTTGGTACATATGGAGGACACATACAAACTGCTCTTAGCTGATACAAGTAAATTATTTCTTCTATCATGTATTCTTATTTTAACCTACTACTATTCTCCACGTTACAGTTTTATGTTACTAACTAACATTAAATATATTTTATTGTACATAGGTAACATTTCTCTTTTTCGACAAGATCAATTTTGTTGGAATATTTTGGTTTATTGACAACCTCCATCTCTCACAATATGTGTTCCAATACAAGGTTGGTTGTCTAGCTATCATTTTATGTATGTTGACCAGAGCTCGAACAATTAATATCGACCAGCCACCTTCGGTAGATCAGGTTGTTCGAGCTCTCATTTCTGATCAGAAAAATAAAAAGGTACGTCCGCACTTCAATGCATTATCGCACATATTAACTATAAATGTTATTATTTATGTGTTTGGGGGTTTCGCACTTCAGATCCTATGCTAAATTCTTAGAATCTTGGGGCTCAATATGATGATCTCCTTGGATTTCCATGGCAATTTATTTGACCTTTAATTTCTGGTGTAATTTTACTATCAGTATGTTTATAAGTATAAATGTTCGGATTTATCTTTGTGTCAGTGTAGGTGATACACTTAAATTCTTTCTACTATTCTTCTCTTTCTAGCTTTATGTTACTAACTAAGAATATATATATTTTCTTGTACACAGGTAACACTTCTCCTTTTTCGGCAAGATTAATTTTTTTCAAATATTTTGGCTTATTGACAAACTCCATCTCTCACAATATGTGTTCCAATACAAGGTCTGTTGTGCTTCTTGAACCAATGTTTTTATTAATTCTGTTATATTCTAGGGATGTCACAGTTTTTGGTTTTGTTACTATTTTGGAAGTCTATTAACGTAGTAACTCCATGTGTTAAAACTTTCATTCACCTTGATTTTTTCTAAGGATTTTATACAATATTTTAATCTATATGAGTATGTGACTCAATTTTTTTTATTTAAATATTAATGGTAATATTTATAAATTTCCCTCTAAACTTTGTTCTATAATTCTTTATATTCATGATATTAAAACTGATCCTTTCATATCATAAAAAGAATTTAAATGAGTTAATTTCTAGCATTAACGAAGTTGAGCAATTGACTCATACATAATCTACTTTTCCTCCTGTGTGCAGTGTTTCAAAGAAGATGCAGGAAAACTACAATAGAAATTTTTTACAACTGACTCAAAACTATACTGAAAGTCAATATAATCTTAGAACAAGGAATTCCGTAATTATTTTGAGTCCATAATTAGGTCCATGATGTAACTTATGTAAGTGCATAAAATAGTTTGAACTCTTTTTATTATACGAGAAAATTCGTTTAAATAAATAATTAAGAATTCACAAAAAATCCAACTCCCAATCGCTGGATCAAGGCAATTCATGGTGGGGATAGTCTCGAGGACGCAGACTTCAATGTTATTTAATAGAATATAGTTAACTTAACACAACAACTATAATTTTATTAACTCAATTTAATTTTCGCCTGCATTTACTGCTCCCGAGGTGACTTCTCGCATATGATCGTGGTTAAGACCATAGGCTTATTACTCCGGTTAAAAACAATACCTATTTTTTATCCGCTTGGTTATTTGTCATTTGCTATTTGTCCCAATTTTCTGAGCAGGAGATTTGTCAAGGGTTTCAAACCCTGGTCTCTGGTAGTTGGTATGAATTTTCTGTCTATGTGAAATGGTCCGCTTCTCTGAGAGTGTGAGACCTTTATTCTAATAGAACGCGTTGGTACATCTACTTAGTGACTGTTGTAAACTCGTGAAGCTTCTATGTCTATGTAGGGTGATCTTGGCTCATTTCTATGGCGAGGTTTTCTATCCTTCTAAGTTACATTCATTAGTAAACTGCTCGTTGTCTTTTATCTTTCAATTTTGGCTTAGTCTTTCTGAATTATATGGGTAACTGGTTGTAATGGCTTTTTTCTTGTCAACAGTCTCTTGGCTTTGCTCCTGGCGACACGGGTTCTTCATACATTGCTAAGCTCTTGTTCTGGGTATACTTTACAGTTTTTATTGTTGGTTCTATTGAGCTCTTCCCTCTTTTGTGAGCAGGTGAAATTCTTCAAGAACCTAACTGTAAGAGTGCTCTATTCTCGCTTATCATTTCTGCCTTTCCTTCTCGTCCAGATCGTGGTAAGTATTCATACGAAATTTCTCCTAAATTCTCTTCAGTGTTATTCATATTATGCTTCTTCACAGAAATTTCAATGTCGTTGTTTTGTTGTGGTTGCAAGTTTGGAACTGGGAGGTTTCAGCTGTCAACGAATCCACAATTTCTTTTGTGTAAAAAATGGGTAGGGTCTTTTCCCTTTCTGGCTATCACCTTTGATTTTTGTTAGGTCCTGAAAACCTTAGGAGGGTTTCACCATTCTGTAATCTGATATAAGAATTTGTAACCCTTTTGCACTATTCGAATGTGCTTCTATCTTCAAGACAGGGTAAAACCTTGGTCATGTATGTAATTGATTCATAACCTTACGGGTTTGTGGTCATATTGTTATTTGGAAAATGATTTCAATGTCATTCTATTATTATCCTTTCCTCGTATGGTGTATCTTTCCTATAAGTCTATTTTGAAGAACGCTCTTTCTATCTGGTTCTTATTTGGAAATGAAAGTTTGAATGACCGTCTCTCCTTGTCAACTCGAATGGCTTTACCTATTTCTTCTATCTATCCACACTGTAGATTTATTTTCACATAGATCTCAGATTGTTAAATTTGAAAATAATAATGGCACACATGGTTACAGGAAATCTACGAAAGGAAATGGAAGATTTCACACAGTTCATTAAATTATTTAACTTCTGATTGTTCTTCTTTTAGTCGATGGCAGCCCTCACAATGTGGGTGTGGTTTGGCTTTCAAGCCTTTCCTCAACTTTCCACATGGTTGAGAAACTATCATTTTAGTTATTGAACAATTTTTTGAAAACAAGTTCTTAGTTTTCAACTAATCCTTTTTTACTACACTTTTAATTTTAAATCACAATTGCTGTGTTGGCCCAAATTTAAACAAAAAACAAAAATAAAATAAAATTCACAAAACTCTTCTTCCACCTGTTGTCTTTCAGTTGGATGCTCCTACATCAGTTCACTACTAGAAAAACTCCAGCTCAAGGCAGAGACTAACTGCCTTGCACCCATCCTTCTTTATCATCGGCCAAATTCCTCCCAAAAAAGGTTTGTATAAGAAGTATATGGCAGCTAGGTTAGTTAAGATATTGGTATTGGTACTTATATATATATATATATATATATATATATATATATATATATATATATTTGTGTGTTGCAGAATATTTGGTCTGTGTGGTCAGTTTTGCGTTTACTCTACAAACATGTGGTTGTTCTTTAAAAATTGTTTATCAGAGTCAACAATTTGATGTTATATTTTTGTTATCAAATCGCCATCCACATTCCTGATCAGGTGCCTTGTAACTGCACTAGTTTTCAGAGTCTGACAGATTTTGAGGATGATAATGATGTACCATGTGTTTGGTTGGTGAAAATACTGACCCCTAACCATATCCACGCCAAAGACCTAGGGTTCAATAGTTGTACTGTAGCACAATCAGCGCCTCCGGTCTGGTTCTCAGGGCATTTGTGCGTTGGATTTTCTCAGATCTTCATATCATGACTGAGGCCACCCAAAAATGCGTTATAATTTTTTGTTTTATAAGTGAAAGGGTAAGTTCCAAATAAAGGCATAACGCATGAGCTGGATATGATGGCAGATTGGAAAAATTCACACTATTTGAATGATTTGAAAGTTCTGTTCAAAGATCATTTCAGAGACTTTTCCAGCGAATGACCTATATTTTATATTGTATCTGTACTTGATATCTTCGAAGTCTGAATAAAGTCAACCTTGCGTTTAGACACTTCACTTTTTTTTCATAAACTGGTTAATAATATTGTAATACTTCAGAAGACAGCAACTTTTCAAAGTTGCACGTAAACCTCATTCAATTCATAATAATTTTTTTCCATGAAAAATGTCACAGTGGGCTTTTATTTCTATCAGATAATTAATGTAGGCAATTATGTTTTCAACTTCTCTATCATTTAATTTATTTATTTTTCAAAATATTATTACATAACACAAAATTTTATCATCAATCTCTCTCCATATAACCTACAGTACATATTATACACCTAGCAGACAACCAACCACTGATACATATTCCTCTAGATTTTAAACCCATGGAAACTATCAGCGATATTGCATCAACAACCGTTCACAAGAGTAAAGTTTGTATCTTTGATAATTATTCCAATCAAAATTAATACAAATAGAAGCAAATCTAAGTTTATGGAATGAGTCTTCTACTCCAGAAGAATTAAGAAATACACTATAATGTTTTCAGTCCAATAAAGGATTATAATATAATAATCACTTTAGTTTACAGTATGAGTATGCTATCATTTTTCCAAAATGCCTCTAGACAATAGAAAAGGGAATTTTTAGTTATAAAACACTTAAATTGTTTGCATGCAATGCAAGTAAACTCTAGAATATTTGTTTTCACATAGCAAGCTATCACAGAAAACATTCTGTAAAATCACAATAATATAATATTTTCAGTGATATCTTATTATCTTTTTTTTTTAAATTTAAAATATAAAATGTATAAATAAATTTAAAATTCTAAATTTTAATAAAAATAATAATACTACAATAATTAATATATAATATTTAGTTAGAATTTTCTCATACAATGTTGTATCTGATTATATTTTTTTTCCCTGTGAAATAAGATTTTAAATGTATAAATAAATTTAAACATGGTAAGGATAGTTAAATATATAAAATTGTGTTAAAAAACGTATATGACTATATTGAATTATATATGATTGTGCTGAAAGATATACATATGATTATGCTGAAATATATATGCGTGGGGTCTTGTCTTACCTGAATCCTAACAAAAAAAAAAAAAAAGAGAATGGTATTATATATGATTATGCTGAAAAATATACATATGATTATGCTAAATTATATATGTGTGGGGTTTTATTTGAATCCTAACAAAAAGGGGAATTGAATATATGATATTGAAAAATGATTGAAGTTACCTTTCTATTAAAAAAAATATTATCCTAATAAATAAATCACACCATATAAACCCAAATTCAAACAAGATCACAAAGGATTGAAAAATCAGGTGGAAGTTTTTATGTTTATGAGTTCTATAAATATGAACATGGATAATTGCAGCTGCAATGATTATCCTTTTTGTATATCAAATCCTTACCCTATAGAATATAATACGTTTATTAATATTGATTGGATATTTTGCAGAATATTCTGTATTTTTATTTATATTGTTCAGATATTTTGCAAAATCTATGAAGTCTAATTCACGAGGGTTTGTAGAATCTAGAAAATCATATAATGTTAACTAGCATGATAAAAGTTCATGTTTTCTAATTTCCAGGACGTAACTATTTGCAATATTCTTGTTATTAGTCTTATTGCTCCCTTTCCTTGCTCCGAAATATATTTCTCATCAAAAATTTAGATGAAAGTAAGGAAATAGGTGATGCTATGCATATGATCCTGAACTAATGCTAACTTTCACGTTAGCGTTACTCTGAAACATTTAATGTTTTATATGTTTTCATATGTGAAAACTTTTGCATGAAATTGTTATGTGTACCTCTGCCAACAAACTGTTAAGTGTAACCACCAGCCTCTGTCACCTCAACACATCTCTGGCTTCTCATCACACTACTTCATCGGGTGCAAATAGGCCCCCACAAGTCTTGACGCTACCCTTAATCTCCCTTTGGTTGCGCACTAGAAGAATATGATCCAGGTGGATATTGGTGGCCACCCGCCTATTCCACTTGGGCCCCCACCATTGTCTCTTTCAGTTTTTTCAGTTTTGGCATAACTTACTATTTTTAGCAGTTTTTCGGGTCTTGAACTTCCGGAGCCGTTTTGAGGCCCTAAATGACGTTTTTTGGGTACTAAATTTGCTGCGATTTTGATCATCAAAATCGTCACAAAATTTGTAGTCCTCGGATAGAGCTTTCTAATGATGTATCATGTGCGTCAAACAGAGATAGTATGCCAAAGTTACGTCCCTGGGAAGTTGAAACACCAATTTACCCAAACGGGGCCCATAGTTTTGGCGTTTCATCTCCTAGGGTTAGGTTTTTGGGATGTTGAGGGCTCTCCATTGTTTCTCAATAATAAATAGGCCCTCGAGCCTCATTGTAACTCAGTTCAGAGGTCTGTAGCCACCACATCTCTTCTCAGAGATTCGCTACCATTGCCTCAAACATGTTTTATTTCCATTCTGTTTGTAAGCAAATTTCAGTTCTTTGATATTAATGAAATGAAGTGTTATTTCCGCCGCATCTCTGTATTTATGGTTATATGTTTATTCTGTTGCGTTCCTGCATAAATCTAGATCAGTGGTATCAGAGCGGTCTGCTTTTTCTTGATCCTTCTTTGCATGTCCCCAACAAGGTCGGGGTATAAGGAGGTAGGGCTTGATTTGGTGGAACCTTTGCAAGATCAGCCTCGCAAACCTCGACGGACGCCCATGGGGGACGAAAAGAAAGATGAGGGAGCAGAAGATCCTAATGTGAATATTGCTCGAAAACCATGTCGAAAAACAAAGGAACGCGATGATGGATAACTTTGTTCCGATCCTTCACAACGGATGCCCACCGCGGCGCATCCTCGCATCCAAAAGAACCACTCCGGAGTCATACTCCTTTTAAGGTACAAGTAAATTTTGACATTCCCATATTTGAGGGTCAAATAGATGCAGATGTCGTAGATAGATGGTTGAATCTGTTAGAAGGATATTTCTCAGTTCATGACTTTTCAGACCGGGAGAAGATTATTTTTGCACTCCTCAAAACTACCCCCCATGTTAAGGACTGGTGGGAAACCTACTGTGAGAACAAGGACCAGACAGAACGCTCTCTGTTCTCGGTCGTACCAACTTGGAATTCTTGCCGAGACACCATCAAGGAATAGTACTATCCCGTGGGGAGCTATGAGGACAAGTACATACAATGGACCACGCTGCGACAACAAAGGGATCAAGATGTGCATGAGCTGACGAATCTGTTCCATACCCTGCGCACAAAGAGGAAATTCAAAGATTCGGGTGAGAAAACTTTTGTGCTAGCATCGCAACTTGTTCCGTACGTACACATCCAGGAGGAAATGAGTTCTCGACATCTTCCTCGCTTGCACGCATACCTAAGATGTCGTCAAGATTGAGCAGAAATTCAAATGTATGAAGTGAGACTTTGGATCCGCGAATCAAAAGCAAGGAAAAGGTGCTTCCAAACTACAGAACAAAGGACAGAGCCAAGGCATGGTGGCTAAAGACAACCCGTCAAAGTCACAAGAAAAGAACAACACCGTAAAGCCAAAGAAGGACACGGAAAGTGGTGAGTTCCATAAGAGCTCCACTACAACACAAGTGGGAGTACCTGCCAAGCAGCTTGCTATGGCCGAGATGAGGGCTTCGAGTCGATGCATGCTCCGACTTCCGAATCGAACTCGAAAAGGGGAATGAAAAAGGAAATCGCATTACTGGCGTGAGCCCAACGCCACTGTTTCCACTACAAAGGTCCAGAAGGAGGAACCGGAAGATCCAGAGGAGGAGGAACGTCTCTTCCACTCCCAGATGTGGGTAAAGGGCTCCCCTATATAGTTCATTGTCGATAATGGGAGAAAAAAGAACCTCATTTCAGTAGATTCCGTGAAGCGGTTGGACTTTTCGACCACAGCTCACCCACATCCATACACCATCGGGTGGCTTCACCAAGGACGAGATCTCCACGTCAGCCAGCAGTGTCGCCTTTCCTATAGCATCAAGCCCTTCACGGATGAGGTATTATGTGACGTTGCTCCTATTAATGTTTCTGATGTATTATTAGGACAACCATACTTGTGGAAGTGTCATGTTGTGTATGAGTCTCGACCTCGTGCTGTTATTGTTACTTTGGGAAGTAAGTTGTACAGGATACCAAAGGTACCACCTCCTGCGGCTATCTCTTTGGTTACTACAAAACAATGTAGTAAACTCATTTCCCAAACCAGTAAATTCATTTTCCTGATGATCTGCCCCCAGGGCAAGAAGAAGACTGTGGCCACGACCTCCGGACAGGGCTCCTCTACATGACAACAACAAATGGATAAGGTTGTGGAGGAGTACAGGGACATCTTCACCTCACCCACAGGGGTTCCTCTGCACTGTTAGGTCAAGCACCCGATTGATCTGACCCCAGGTGCGCCGCTACCCAATGGACCGATCTATCGGCGCTCTGTTCTGGAGAATGATGAAATCAAGAGGCGGATTCAGGAGCTGTTGCAGAAAGGTCACATCAGACCAAGCTCATCACCCCGTGGGAGCCCGATCGTGTTGGTACAGAAGAAGGATCGGACGTGGAGACTCTGTATTTACTATCGGGTGCTGAACAAGATCACTGTCCGGAATAGGTACCCGATCCCACGGATTGATGACCTTCTGGACCAAATCAAAGGTGAAAAATATTTCAGCAAGATTGAATTAAAATCGGGGTATCACCAGGTACCGATTGAACCCTTTGATGTGTGGAAGACTGCCTTCAAAGCCAAGGAAGGCCTTTTTGAATGCCTGGTCATGCCTTTCGGGTTGACGAATTCTCCCGCAACCTTCATGAGGATGATGGACGACATCTCGCGGCCATTCACCAACTCATTTGCAGTGGTATACTTGGATGACATTCTGATCTTTAGCCAGACTTGGGAAGAGCACCTTCACCACATCCGACAAGTCCTCCAAACACCGCAGCAACACAAGTTATGTGCCAATTTGGAGAAGTGCATATTTGGCATGACCCAGGTTCAATATCTGGGATACATTATTGATGGAAGGGGGGTGCATGTGGATCCAGCCAAGATCCAAGTCATTCGGGATTGGCCAACCCCGACTACTATAAATAAAGAGAGGCTTCTCGCAACTTTCCGGGTCTTCACACTACACCGTAGATTCGTGTCAGACTTCACATCACTCTGCCTCGAGTCAAGTCACCAAAGGCGAGCAAGAGAAAATTATTTTTTGGTCGGGGACCCGCCCGTAAGGCGTTCAAAGAATTGGAAAATCGCCTCTGTTCTGCCCCAGTTCTCACATTACCAGACTTGCAATAGCCATTTGAGATCGAGACAGATGCCTCCGACTATGCTATTGGGGCATTTCTTACTCAACAGGGACATCCAGTGGCATATCAAAGTGAGACATTGTCTGAGACAATTCGCAAGTATCCCACCTATGATAAAGAAATGTACTCCATTGTGCAAGCCTGTCGACAATGGAAGCATTACATTTTGGGGAAGGAAACAATCATCCACATAGACCACCGGCCCCTGCAGTTCATACAGACACAAGGGAAGTTGCAGAATGACCACCATCAGAAGTGGTCCACATATCTGCAAAAATTTCATTTGAACATCAAGTATAAGAAGGGTAGCACCAATAATGTTGCAGATCGCCTATGTTGCAGACTGCCCGACCACCGATCGTGGCGCTCACCAATGTGCTCAGATGCTCAACTCAGGCACGAGACTTTCGATCGTCGCTTTCTATGAGAGTGACCGAATTCGGCCAAACTTAAGGCACTGGCATCAGTACCTGCTCCCAAATTTTCACCTAAGATGTACTTATGTCACCTCGGGACACCTTTTGTGTTCTTCGATGAAAAGCAAGAGATATGGGAAGTACACTACGCCGTAGTCGGCCGGGAATGGGAATGAGAAAACGGTAGCAATACTAAAGAAGTATTTCTATTGGCCGAACCTTCAAAAGGATGTCGAGAAGCACATCAGATCCTGCACTGCTTGTGCCATTGCCAAACCCACCATCAAGAAGCAAGGCCTATATACTCCACTACCTACCCCTAGTCGACCGTGGGAATCCATCTCCATGGATTACATGTCGGGCCTGCCCTCTACTAAGAATGGCAATGACTATGTTTTCGTGGTCGTTGACAGATTCTCGAAGATGGCCATTATGGCGGCCTGTAAGAAGAATATCACAGCAGAAGCCACTGCTAAACTCTTCTTTGAACGAGTGTGGGTGCACTTTGGGATCCCACAGTCTATCATATCAGATCAGGATAGCAGGTTCCTCAGCACATTTTGGTCCAGCCTTTGGTTGATGTTGGATACCAAGCTCACCAAGTCCACAGCTTTCCATCCCCAAACAGATGGCCAGACAGAGGTCGTCAACAGAATGATTATACACATTCTGCGCATGTACAATTCAAATCATCCACGCACATGGGACGAGAGCCTCCCGTATGTACAACATAGTTATAATCGGGCTCTCCACAGTTCAATCGGCCATAGCCCCTTTCAGGTGGGCTTGGGATTCCAGCCACTATGTCCCATTGACGTAGCCATGCCATTTGCAACTGCTCAGGCCAATTCACCTCATGTCAGTCTGAAGTTGACAAAGAAAGTAGCTTCATCAAGCGCATTCAACACATCCGCCATTAGGTTCATGATATATTGGAAAGAGCCAATGCAAAGTACAAGCAACGCCATGATCAACACTGGGTGCCACACAACTTCCAGGTGGGCGACAAAGTATGGCTACATTTGCAGAAGGAGCGCCTCACTGGACCTCACCGCAAGCTTCGCCCGCTCCGATACGGGCCGTACACCATCACCAAGGCTGTAGGTAACAATGCCTTCGAGCTTAGTATTCCACCATTCCTTGGTCTGCACCCAGTCTTCAATGTGGATCGCCTTCATCCTTACTTTCCACCTCTACTGGACACCTCAGACATTGCAGAACAACTCACACCAACAGAGTTAAACCCAGACTGCATGGAACAGGCCACCACAGATTGTATCATGGACATGCAAATCAAGAACACTCATCAACAGCAGATCCAACTGTATCGGGTTGTCAAAGCTGGCCAACTCCTGCACCAAGGAAAGTGGTTCACCAGGGACCAAGTTCAGCAGAAATTTCCTCATCTCATGGAGGAACTTAACGCAATGGGGACCATTGCCTCCTAAGGGGGGAGGAATGATCCAGGTGGATATTGGTGGCCACCCGCCTATTCCACTTGGGCCCCCACCATTGTCTCTTTCAGTTTTTCAGTTTTGGCATAACTTACTATTTTTAGCAGTTTTTCGGGTCTTGAACTTCCGGAGCCGTTTTGAGGCCCTAAACGACGTTTTTTGGGTACTAAATTTGCTGCAATTTTGATCATCAAAATTGTCACAAAAGTTGTAGTCCTCTGATAGAGCTTTCTAATGATGTATCATGTGCGTCAAACGGAGATAGTATGCCAAAGTTACGTCCCTGGGAAGTTGAAACACCAATTTACCCAAACGGGGCCCATAGTTTTGGCGCTTCATCTCCTAGGGTTAGGTTTTTAGATGTTGAGGGTTCTCCATTGTTTATAAATAATAAATAGGCCCTCGAGCCTCATTGTAACTTCCGGCTTCGTAGGCTCAGAGGCCGCCACATCTTTCGCATACCAGTGCCCTAGCTAGTTTTATTTCCATTCTGTCTGTAAGCAAATTTCAGTTCTTTGATATTAATGAAATGAAGTGTTATTTCCGCTGCATCTCTGTATTTATGGTTATGTGTTTATTCTGTTGCGTTCTCGCATAAATCTGGATCAGAATGAGCTCAAGAAGAAAGAGTCTCCTTTGGTGTTGGTCCTGGATCGACAATTGGTTTTGTTGGAAAAAGAAACAAAGGATCATACCTTGGTGGAACTTAAGCTGTTCTTAGGTGCTGAAGCACCTCTTCAGGTTAGTTGTTGTTCTTTGTTGGTATGTAATTTCCCATCGCTCGGATCAGGTTGCAGACGGCATAACAAATGAACAGGCGCAGGAGTTAAACCGCCGGCAAGTTGGCAGAGATCAACGGTTTATGGGGGGGTCAAACAGAGCGTCGGTTAACAGGGAGGCACCCCCCCGTAGTTGACCCGAAAATCTCACGTTGACCCAAGATGGACGGATGATATTTAGTGCAGGGGTCACCGCAAATTGTCTTGTACGAACAAAGGGCAGCCCCCGTAACCACCAGCTTGTGGTGGCTCCGCCAGCGCACCACCACCGCAAATTCTGCCATCGAGCCAATCCGACATAAATGAATTTTAAATGGTGCTAGCAGAATTTTAATGCCATTAAAGTTTTTTTTTTAAGCGGTGATAATTTGGCAATTTAGTCAACAAATGACATTAATTGTTTTTAGATATTTTGTTTATAAATAGAACAGAGATGTAATTTTATTTTTACACACGCACATAATGTTTTTTTTATGCACAGCAGTGCTTTGATTAAAAATGACAGTGAGAGATATAAAAAAAAAAGACACAGAGCAGATTGTATTTTCTATGCACAGAGTGCAATTGTTTTTTTTTAAAAGACAGAGAGTGCAGAATTAAAAATACACAGCTGTGTATTGTTGTTGAAAAGACAAAGACAGTGAATGAAAAATTCACAGTAGAGTTTTTTTTAGAGACAGAGCAGAGTTTTTTTTGGATTTGGAACTGTGCTTAGAAGCAGTCCAGCAATTGTAAATCCCTCTGCCATAGAGGAAGAATTTGTATCAGTTTTTTTTATGAAATAGAAATTTGATTTTCTGAGTTGAAAATCTGTCATTGTGAATTCAATTTTTAGAATTTTCTCTGTGTTAAGGAAGGTAGTTTTATTCTCCTTCTATTATTTTGGAATTTTCAAATTTCCAACATGGTTCTAGAAAAGGTAGCCTGTGTTATTCCTAAAACGCTGTTTGGAAGGAAAGGAGTTCGTTATTCTGCGTTGTACTTCTCCACAGAAAGTGAAGGTTCGCAAGAGTGATAACGGTGGTAATTCTCTATAGCTTTGTGTTAATGTTGGCAAGATGTATTAATTCTAATGAATCATAGTTAAGAGTGCAGAATGGCTGGAGCCAGCACATGTATGAGTTTGAGAAATATCCATCTCCCACAATTCAATGGAAAAAATTATGACTACTGGTCAATAACTATGAGAGCTTTATTTGTCTCCCAAGAGTTATGGGAATTAGTTGAGGATGGCTTTGAAGAGCCAGCAAATGAAGTAGAGTTTCTTCTTTTAACTCAGGCAGAAAGGGAGTCACCGAAGAACAATAAGAAGAAAGATGCCAAGGCTCTTTTCTTCTTGTATCAAGCAGCGCATGAGAGTGTGTTTCCAAGGATAGCAGCAGCCAAGAAATCCAGTGAAGCATGGGAAACTCTCAAGACAGCTTATCGCAGCATGGAGAAGGTTAAGACAACAAAATTTGGGCCACGTAGAGACTTTGAGACTCTCTCTATGAAAGAGTCAGACACTATTGACTCATTCTTCACTCATGTGATTGGAATGGTCACACAAATCAGATCTCATGGAGAGACTCTTGAGGACAAGAGGATTGTTGAAAAACTCTTGAGAAGTTTACCCTCAAGATTTGATGTGATTGTCACCACCATAGAGGAGAGTAAAGATCTCACAAAGTTTTCAGTGGATGAGCTACATGCATCACTGATGACCCATGAACATAGATTGAGTAGGAGTGAAAACTCATCTCTTGAACATGCTTTTAAGACCCATATGTCTTTCGGAAAAGGAAGAGGGCAAGGAAGAGGAAGAGGAAAAGGCAGAAGGCAAAACAGAGGTGGAAGGAATAGTCCAGCAAATGCTCAAGGAAGGGGCAGCAATCCAAATCAGCATCAAGGCCAAGGCAGCAGCCAGCAAAGTGGACAGCGTAATCATCAAGGACAAAGGTATGATAAATCCAATGTCCAATGTTACAATTGTAAAAAATATGGTCATTATGCTAATGAATGTAGAAAGAAGAAACAAGATATGAGAAGTGGAACTAGTGCAAATTTCACAAGAGAAAATAGCAGCCAAAACAACTTGTTTTTAGCTTGTAATATGGCTGAAGAAAAGAATGAAGATTTATGGTTTCTAGACTCCGGTTGTAGTAACCATATGACAGGAAACTTAGCAATGTTTTCTATGTTAGATGAAAGTGTGCATTCACAAGTCACACTAGGAACTAATAACAAAGTTTCTGTTATGGGAAAAGGAGATGTGAATGTTTTAACAAGATTAGGTGCAAATAAAACCATAGCAGATGTTTATTATGTTCCAGGAATGAAATGTAATCTCTTAAGTATTGGACAGCTTGTCCATAAGGGGTATAATGTTTTATTTGATAATTATGTTTGTACCATCATGGATAAACCACCCAGCAATCAATGTATTGTTGAAGTAAAGATGACAAGGAACAGGATGTTCCCTCTCAGAATGAAAGCAGACTTGAAGAATGGTGAAGAGAAAGCAGCAGTTGCACAAGAGACTTACCAAAGCGAACCAAAGGATGATAATTGGTTATGGCACTTGAGATTTGGACATCTCAACTTTGGAGGTCTTAATCTGTTGAACAGAAAAGGAATGGTAAGTGGTTTACCATTGATAGAGAAACCAGACAGCCTTTGTGAAGGTTGTATTCTTGGGAAACAACACAGAGAAAGTTTTCCTTCTGGGAAAAGCATAAGGGAAAAATTACCCTTAGAGATTTTCCACTCAGATGTATGTGGACCGATGCAAACTCCATCACTTGCTAGCAGCCACTATGTGCTAACATTTATAGATGATTTTAAAAGAAAAACTTGGGTTTACTTTTTGAAAAACAAAAGTGAAGTGTTTGAAAAATTTTGCAATTTCAAAGCACTTGTTGAGAATCAGAGTGGGCTGCATATCAAAGTCTTACGGACTGATAGAGGAGGTGAGTTTATCTCTAAATTTTTTCTACGTTTTTGTAGAGAAAATGGTATTCAAAAGCAGTTTACAACTATATATACTCCGCAGCAAAATGGAGTAGCCGAAAGGAAGAACCGAACCATAATGGACATGGCGAGGAGTATGTTAAAGGCAAAGCATTTGCCTAATGATTATTGGGCTGAAGCTGTACATTGTGCAGCGTACATCTTGAATAGATGTCCTACAAAAGTAGTTATGAACAAAGTGCCAGAAGAGGCATGGAGTGGCACAAAGCAAAGTGTCACACACATGAAGGTTTTTGGATGTGTATCTTATGCACACATTCCGGATCAGCTAAGGAGGAAGTTGGACAGCAAGGGGGAGAAATGTATTTTCATTGGATACAGTGAGGAATCCAAGGCATACAGGTTATATAACCCATCCAGCAAGAATTTTATTGTGAGCAGGGACGTTCAGTTCATTGAAGAGGAAGCTTGGGATGGAAGCATAGAGAAAACAGTCAATGTTAAACACTGTTTATCTCATGATGAAAATGAAGATGAGTTGGCTGAAATACATCCCCAAACAGCAACACCAACAAGAGAGCAGCAAAGCACACCCTTGAGGAGAAATGAAAGTGCTTCTCCAAGCACACCACAAGGAGGAAATTCAAGTGCTTCTTCAAGTACTTGTACACCTACTGAAAGAGGTAAGCAATTCAAAAGTTTGAGAGAAATTTATGAACAAGATATAGCTAATGAAGGTATCAATTCTTTGTTTGCTTTATATTTTCATGTTGATGATCCTGTTCATTTCGAAGAAGCCATCAAGGATGAGAAATGAATAGAAGCTATGGATGAGGAAATAAATGCCATAGAGAGGAACAAGACTTGGGATTTGGTTGAACTCCCAAAAGGTAAATCTGTCATTGGTGTTAAATGGGTCTATAAGACCAAGAGTAATGTTGAAGGCAAGATAGAGAGACACAAGGCAAGGCTTGTTGTCAAAGGCTACAAGCAGAAGCATGGGATAGATTATGAGGAAACTTTCGCACCGGTTGCAAGAATGGAAACCGTGAGAGCAGTGTTGTCCATAGCAGCACAAAACAAATGGAAAGTTTACCAAATGGACGTGAAGTCAGCATTCCTGAATGGAGTGTTAATGGAAGAGGTTTACATTGATCAACCTCTAGGCTATGAAAAGAAATGCCAAGAGCACAAAGTATGCAAACTAAAGAAAGCTCTTTATGGGCTGAAGCAAGCGCCAAGAGCATGGTACAGTAGGATAGATTCATATCTACTGGAAAATAGTTTTGAGAAGTGTGAGGGAGAACCCACCCTCTACATCAAAGAAAAAGACGGTAAAATCTTGATTGTAGTCTTATATGTTGATGATGTTATTTTTACAGGTAATGATGATTGCCTTATTGAACATTTTAAAATAGTCATGAAGGAAGAATTTGAAATGACTGATATGGGTTTTTTGAGATACTTATTGGGAATAGAAGTAGAACAAGATAAAAATGGAATTTTTATCTCACAAGCAAAGTATGTTAATGAGGTGCTTGAAAGATTTAACATGTAGGAATGCAAAGCAGCAATCACTCCCACAGTGATGGGATTAAAACTTAGCAGAGAGGACAGCAGCAAGGATTTTGATCCTAGTTTATACAAGAGCATAGTTGGCAGCCTTATGTATTTGACTGCAACTAGGCCGGACATAATGCATGCTGTTAGTTTGATTTCCAGGTTCATGGAAAAGCTAAAGGATGCACATTGGCAAGCAGCAAAAAGAATTTTGAGGTATGTTAAAGGTACTAAAAGGTTTGGTATTTTTTATACTACTTCAGAATGTTCAGATTTAGTTGGATACACAGACAGTGATTGGGATGGAAGTGTTGATGATCGGAAGAGCACTTCCGGTTATGTTTTTCACATGGGTTCAGGATCCATTTCATGGGCTTCTAAGAAATAGCCCATTGTAGCATTGTCTACAGCAGAAGCAGAATATGTGGCAGCTACAGCAGCAGCGTGTCAAGCAGTTTGGATGCGGAAAATGTTGAGAAGTCTATGTCAAGAATAGGTAAAAGGGACAGTGATATTTTGTGACAATAGCTCAGCTATTGCATTGTCTAAAAATTCTGTTTTTCATAAGAGGACTAAACACATTGACACAAAGTTTCACTTCATACGTGAATTGGTTACCAATGGAGAAATCGTTTTGCAGCATTGTAGAACGGAGGATCAATTTGCAGATATTCTCACAAAGTCACTTGTGCAGAAAAGCTTTGAACATTTCAGAAAATGCATGGGTATGCAAGAAAACCCAGCAGTGGAAATTAATGGGGAGTGTTGGAATGTAATTTCCCATCGCTCAGATCAGGTTGCAGACGGCAGAACAAATGAACAGGGGCAGGAGTTAAACCGCCGGCAAGTTGGCAGAGATCAATGGTTTACGGGGGGGTCAAATAGCACGTCGGTTAACAGGGAGGCACCCCCCCGCAGTTGACCCAACAATCTCACGTTGACCCAAGATGGACGGCTGATATTTAGTGCGGGGGTCACCCCAAATTGTCTTGTACGAACAAAGGGCAGCCCCCGTAACCACCAGCTTGTGGTGGCTTTGCCAGCGCGCCACCAAAACGCCACCACCGCGAATTCTGCCAGCAAGCCAATCCGACATAAATGAATTTTAAATGGTGCCAGCAGAATTTTAATGCCATTAACGTTTTTTTTTAAGCGGTGATAATTTGGAAATTTAGTCAACAAATGACATTAATTGTTTTTAGATATTTTGTTTATAAATAGAACAGAGATGTAATTTTATTTTTACACATGCACAGAATGTTTTTTTTATGCACAACAGTGCTTTGATTAAAAATGACAGTGAGAGATATAAAAAAAATACACAGAGAAGATTGTATTTTTTTATGCACAGAGTGCAATTGTTTTTTTTTTAAATACAGAGAGTGCAGAATTAAAAATACACAGCTGTGTATTGTTGTTGAAAAGACAGAGACAGTGAATGAAAAATTCACAGTATAGTTTTTTTTAGAGACAGAGCAGAGTTTTTTTCGGTTTTGGAACTGTGCTTAGAAGCAGTCCAGCAATTGTAAATCCCTCTGCCATAGAGGAAGAATTTGTATCAGTTTTTTTTATGAAATAGAAATTTGATTTTCTGAGTTGAAAATCTGTCACTGTGAATTCAATTTTTAGAATTTTCTTTGTGTTAAGGAAGGTAGTTTTATTCTCCTTCTATTATTTTGGAATTTTCAAATTTCCAACATTCTTCAGGTTAGTTTTTGTTCATGGGTGTTGAAGCACCTCTTCAGGTTAGTTATTACGGGTCTCTAAAGATCTACTTCTTCAGGTTAGTTTTTACTCACATCCAAAGATCTAGCTATTCAGTTATCTTAGTATTTTCTTTCCACAATCCTCGAAATGCACTAACCAAACACTAACACTATGCATCCATCAACTAATTTTTTTTATAGGTTATAGCTAAATCTAGTATGAATAAGTCTGTAAAAATCACAGGCATAACAGGACACCAGGTTTTCATCATATGAAATTTCAAAGTGTTCACAGGTTCTTTTTTCTAACCGAGTAACCTTACTGAGACAATAAATGATATTTTAAAGTTTAAGATGGCACTCACCATTTAAGAAATTCATTTCTCTATACCTTACTCTATTATGGAGGTCGAGCAGGAGGTCTAGGCTTGGATGTCTGACTTCTGCATGGATGACCACGAGGTTGAATTCCACCATTGCTAGGGTTAACCCTATGTTTGTCATTATTAGAGAATCTAATCCCAACCACCTGCTAGGTGTCAAAACCATCATTCCAAGTGTCTCAGTTCAATTTGAATTAGTCTAGTTTAGCCGAATTACACTCTAGTTATTTATTATTGAATTTTCCAATGTAATCATATTTAACTAATTCGTAATACTCAGAAGAGAAATCATATGCTCCACTTCTTTTCAATTTTCAATCCTTGTCATGGCATCAGAGCTAGTTTTCATAGGGCTCTGGAGAGAGCAGCAACAGAGCCAAGTTGGAGCAGCAGAGAGGAGAGGTGAGCCTGCATAAGACTCTTTGACAGAGCAGTAAAAGTTTGAGGAAAGTTTGAAAAATACGCCTCCTGTGAAGAAGCAGAAGAAGAATGAAAAAGCCAGGCGAAGCCAATGAAAGTGCATGCAAAATGAAATGAAAAAAGACCAGCTCAAAAGTCCATTTTATTTTAAAAAAAATAGTTTCATCTTAACGCACTTCGGCATGGAAAATAGAGCATTACTAATGCTGGAGTATCAAAGCAAATAGCCGCATTAGTTTCAAATACTTAGAGTGATTCTTCAAGCACGCGGGTCCGAGCTTAAGCCTCTGCGTTAAGGTGTATTTTTGCATTAATGTTATTTGATGAAACACCTACGTAAAATGTTTTCAAGGTATTATTATGATCTTTTAAAAATCATGTGATCTACGAAAGTGAAGGTATTATTATGATCCCTTAGTGGCATTCAACAGATTTTTAAAAGGAAAGTTAAAATCATGAAGGACGTATTTAAAGGATTTTATTAATTTAAAAAAAAAAGGAAAGGGCCTTCCTATTGAAAAGTGGAGACAATTTTTTTAATGAGGAGTTAAGTTATTTATTGGATTCTTAAATTATTGGGTTTTAAATAATCTATGTAATATTTTCAATAGGCTCCACATGATTTACAAAAATAATGTTTAACATAAGTTTTAAAAAAAAAACTTAAATTGATTATGGGTGGTGTTTCCGTATTCCTTATTACAAAATATTTCATAAGAAAATACTTTGAAATAAGCTTAGGGATGCTATGGTAAGGTATGTGTGGACAAAGACATATAAAGGAAATGCACGTGGTTCCTCCACATAAAGACAACGCGGAAAAAAACATTGAAAATGGAGTTAGAACTAAGCGAAAAGGTCAGCAGACCATATAACAGGTGAGTAACAATGGCGTTGCAACGTGGAAGCATTTTGGGGGTACGAAGGGCAGTACAGAGATGAGGGAGTCCCGACCCCCAGAATTACATGACGTCATAGCTTAGTGGGGCCAATTTTCATTCATTATATGGGTAAACGACGCGGTACGAAGGGGCTTCCCAAGCCCCTGCTAGAAATCTATGGTGGACCCCTTGGGACGAACAGGTGGTGCACTCTAAGGCAAAGGTAAGGTATGCCAGGGAACCTGGTACACGACCAGTAATAGTTTTAACCTGGCTAGTGGAACACACCTACTCGGTTCTGAAGAGCCAATAGTGCAATGCCATGTGCCTCAGTGTTGACATCCTTATGATGTCAGCCCTCCAAGTTGTCAACCAAGCCTCATTTTTCATAAAATATGGCCTATTTCACCCCCACCCGAGACTCATTTGGGTAATTCATTTGTTGTTACATTTCACCCAATAGTTAAAGTTGCATTATAGAGGTAGGTCGCTTTCAGCAACCCCCGCCCCCCCCCCGCGTCACTTTCCTTCTTCGATTTTCCTCACAGGTCATAGGTATTTAGCCATCGCTGTTCCTTACAGTTTTCCTTCCTTTATCTCATTCAAAATGGTCATCGGGAGAGTCAAGTCTAAAAAATATGAACCAGAAACTCCCCAAGATCATGAATTTAGGGCCATACCTGGACCTGACCCTCTTACTTATACGCAGGCCCATATTCGCGACACCCAGTACCATTAATGTGTTTCCCACATCTGGCCTAACCTACTAGAAATTCATGTGAAAGACTAAGACTGGTTCAGAGTTGTTCGATCTGGCGTGTACCCCCAAATTGCTCTGACTACTTTCCTAGTTACAGAATTCATTTTCTGGCTCATGGAAGCCTATGATGATTGCAGGGAGGTGTTCCTCTTGGCTAAGGGAAACAAGGTTTTCCGAATTTCCCCATAACTCATTAAGAACACCCTTCGTTTCCCGCAAATCCCAGAATATGTTGCATTCATTGAGTTATCCCTGTCGCATCAGTTCCCTAAGCTACCCTGGAAGCAACAGAGTGAGTTCCTCTCTTCCATCTCAAATGCTCGTATTACTTCTATTCCATATTTAGACATGGTGCCCTTAACCTCATTTTTCGATCACCTCCAGCCAGTTCTCGCTCCCATCTCTAGGTTGTTAGGTCTTAGGGAAGTCGAAAGGGTGTCCAAAGAGTGCATAGCTCTCCTTTGGCTCATGCCTCAGCCAGGTTTTGTTCTGGATATTCCCACCTTTCTAGCTTCGGCCATCCAGACCCAATTTCAAGAAATGTCCTCTTCGGGGGATTTTTTTTTATGCTCGCTGGTTTTATACCTGTTTCTGTTTGAGCATTCCAACAAGTTTGAAGCTTTAGGACTTGAAAAGCTCTCCAGAACAAATGGCCAACCCAGAACCATCTTTGAATGGAACATTTTAGTTCGGCAACAACCAAAGGGGAGGGGTTACACAAGGTTTTTTAATGAATTCATGACCATTGCCTACACCATACTTCATGACAGTCCCCTGCCTAGGATATTTCCCAAGCAGAAACACTGGTTTCATTTTGGTGATGAAGAAAGCAGAGGGGATTGGTTTTTTTTTTATGATTACATCAAGATCAAGGTCTGCAGTGTTGATGTACCCCCTTACCGCTTGCCATTTTTTCCTGCCATGTAGGTTTTCACCCTCGAGTACATTTGTCAGACCATGAAGGCAGACCAGTTCCATTTTTTCCCTGCTAAAAAGGGTTATATCCTCAAGCTTCCCACTACAATTGGCCCTTTTACTATAAACTCAAGACATGCCCTCTCCATTGTGGAAGCACTCCTCCAGGGGATGGATTTAGTGCTAGGAAAAGTCTGGCCCTATGACTGAAAGGGAATTTTATCAAGTAGGAAAAGGAAGATTAGGTCCACTGCATATGTTCATGAGACTAGGCCCTTCATTGATTGGAGATCTAACCTTGACGCATGGCCCTTGGCTTTGCAGATGGAGGTTGAGTCTTTGGCAGCGGAAGGAAGGTGTGACACTGCTTCGGTGGGCATAGGTAGAAAAGGAGAGCCTGGTGAAGAAAATTTCTGAGAAGAATCAGAAGGATTGTATACATCAGAGGGATCTCATCCCTCCAAAAAGAAAAAAAGTGATGATGTGGAGATCCTCTGGTATGAAATACCCCTGGAGGAGTTGGTTAGGTACTGGGAGCCAGATAGGAGAAAGATGGGTTTCAAAGTAAATTACAACGGTGCGTCATCTTCAGAACCTTCTGGGATATCGCAGGCCACTTTGGTAAGTAGGGCCGAAGTGAGAGAAGAAATTAGAAGTAGAAATAAGACCGTGAGAGAGAAGCTTCGAGCAGAACTGGCGAGTGTCGTAGACAAGTATCATAGCAGGCTCACTACAGAGCTGGATTTGGATAAATAATAGCTAGTATTCGCTATCACAGAGGCAGTGCTAGAACCTACTGCTAATGAAGTCAGCTACAAGGTTGTGGAGGTATCTGTGAATTTTTCACAAGTTCCCTTAACCTATAAATTGAGTTTACATCAATGTATCGGAGACATGTTAAGGGACGAGATCATGAAGCTTGCACTTTCTTTGAGAAAGCTCGAAGATAAATACAAGGAGGTGGTAGATAATCTGAAGAAGCAGAGGCCAAGGTAGCTATGGACAAAAGGTATATTACCTACTTAAACGGTTTACGCTCTGAAGAGTTAGCTATGTAGGGAATTGAAGACCGTTTTAGAGGAGTGATGGAAATCAAAAGAACAATCGAGAAGGAAACAACACACATGAATGCATTGAGTGGTTTGGAGCATGTTGCTAAGGGAGTGGGAAATTTTTGAGAGGAATGCGATGAGTTGGTGAAAGCAGGCCTCCCATCATGCTAGGATTCTGCTACTGCCGCATTCTCAAGTTTAAAAAATTATGAGGAGCTGGCAGCGGTCATCAATTAAACAAACCTCCCTTACAAGAAGACCACTCACCTCAAACCTGAGACTATAATTGCTGCCCTAGGAAAGGAAATTTCCCTCCTCTTCCAGGTCAGACAACGCTTGTTGGTATAAGTAGATTATTCATAATTGACGTATATGAAAACCTCAGTGGAGATATTCACTAAAATTCCCTTGCCAGGAGCAGCCATTTGGAAAAAATGTAGTAATTTTGAAAATGTGCCAGCCTTCACACTGTCCATCGAGTATTTGCCACCTCAGAAGCACAAAACTGGTTCTTCTGCATCATCAGTGCTTCCAGCTCAGTCAGTTGCTGCTACACCTCACTCTAACAAAAAGTGATGATCATGTTCAGGCCCTAGTGGCACTGTTACTTTTATTTTCTTACTTTTGTAATATTGGGTGAAATTGTAATTTCACCCTATGCACTTTGTATTTTTCTGTTCAAGTTGTTTTACTTTTGGTTGGCGCTCATGCTAAGCCCACTAATAATATGATGAGAGGAATTCTTCCTCATCATCGGTTTTTTATTTTGATAAAGACAGGTAACAGAAAAGATATTTTTCGGAACACATGTTGATCCAAAAAATATCTTCTGCTACAAGGAGACCAAGAAAAATATAAAAGAAGGACCCGAAGTCTAAATGAGGGTTCTAGATTTGGAGAAGAGAGATTTCTATTGGTAAATTTCCTTTTTGTAAATTTTTGAGGATTTCCTTTGTTTTATGTTGAAAAATCCCTATGGGGAAGAATGTAATGAAACGATTTTTCTGTGAGAAAGATTCCTGGTGAGATCAATCACTAGTCTGTACTCCTTGTTTTAATCTAATACAAACTTTTTCTCACCTCGTCACTCTTTCTATGTCATACGTTTCTGGAATGCGAGCACTTAAATAATGAGGATGAATTTTTTTGTCTCAGATACTCATTTTCTTAGTTCATCATGCTTTAAATATTGCTCAGAACTATGATATTATGTTCACGTTGTTTCACTTCATGTATTCATCTTTCTCCCTATATTGACAGCTGATGGATTCTTACATAATATTAAGCCTATTTGTGGTTAATATCCTCCCTATTTGCCGTCATTGTTACAATTCTCTTTACTCTTTTATATCTGTGTGCTATGATTCACAATCTGGCCCTTCTCATAACTCGTATATTTAGATTTATCTTCAATTATATTTCCATAGGACCCTCATTATTTTCTATTGGATATTGCTGCTTGTATATCTCTACTCTTGAGGTCTTGATCCCAGTTTACAAAGCTATAGAAATCGTTTAGGAACAAGAAGATATGTGTCATTGAGCATGGAAAAATTCTCTGATATTCTTGGTTTTAAGATGACCTAGGCATTGGTCCTTCACAACTCAGGGTTGTCTCTAGGAGCTACAACATATTTTTGGCGCCGTTTTCGAGGAACGATTTTGAATATTATCCCTGGGTACAACAAAAATAATAACCACCCTTAAAAACCAGGTGAGCACGAAGGGTTGAGAGTTGTATATCCCTCACCTTGGCGACTCCATAGTCTATAAAATTCCTAAATCTATTTGCAATCCTGGCTTATCAGAAACCTCACTTAAGGTAAGATACTTCTCAGCTCAGAACACCCTCTGTATCTGATCCAAAAAAAATTCTATTTAAAAGGATTTGGAAGGAAAATCAGCGTGCTCAGACTGACATACCCAAAACTTTCCTTCAAGATACTCCATCTTTTTCTCAACAAGCTCAGCCTCAAATCTCGAGATCTATCTCTAGAGTGCTTCAATACCCGCTAGATAACCCCATTCTTGAATAGCTAAAGCTAGAAGGCAAGGCAGAGTCTGTAGACACATCTAGAGTTGTCCTACACCCTACCCCAGAAGCTGAAGATGTAAATAAAGTAACTACTACCCAATCCCTACTGGCCCTAACCAGTTTATAGACCACTATTCAACATATTCCAAGTACCACCCAAAAAAACCCCCGTCTAGGTCCACCACCCCTCAGGGTGGTCACTGGCTTCTTGTTGAATAAATACACCCCTTTGGCATTGCAACAGATTTTGAACGATATGCCATAAGATTACATTAAGCACTTGCCTCGGTTTACTGGGGAGGACATCTGTATCGCACAGAAACATTTGGAAGATTTTTGTGCCTTCGCAAAAAATTTAAATGTAGAAAAGTTGGATGTGGTTCTGAGGTTTTTCGTCCAATATTTGAATGGATAAGCCAGGAAGTCATTCAAAACCCTTGGGGATAATACCGTCACTAACTGGGAAGATATGGAAAATGTCTTCACCCAGAAGTGGGGAGAAAAAAGGGACCATGGTTATTGTATTATAAAATAAAATACTTCCAAGAAAAGACACAATGAAGATGTGGCAGATTTTATAAAGAGATTTAATAAGTAGTACGCCAACCTACCAGCCGATATAAAGCCACCTCAAGAAGCCACTAAAGTATTATTCGTGGAAGCTTTTGAGTCTAAATTCGGGTTCACTTTGAGGGAGAGAAAATCTACTTCGCTCGACCAAGCTCAGACCAATGCTTTAGAAGTAGAAGGTAACTTTGCCTCAGTAGGAAAATCGAAAGGTAGATTAGATCATGACTCAAGGTGAAAGGATAAGGGAGAAGCTTATTCTTCAATTCAAGAAAAGGAAGTATCAGATTACAAAATTTAGGAGATGAATAAAATTATCAAGAGTATTTCCATAAAATTTGTGAAATTGGAACTAGAAGCCAAGAATGCCTCTTCTCGGCCAGCTCAGCCTTTTTTTAACAAAGGGTACAATCAACAGAATAGGAAACGTCCTCTACAAATCCTCCAGAGGGATAGAAAAGAAAAACAAGACCACATTCAGCCTCCCTTATACTTGGAGGGACAAATGGAAGGTCCCACTGAAGGTGTTCTGAATGGGCAAGCGGATCATTTTTTTGCTTATTTAGAAGGATAAAAGGTAGGTACTTCTCTACAAGAAGAAGAAGAAGAGGGGGCAAAGGTGAACCCAACTGAAGAGCCTGACATAAATGATTATTGCAGGCAGTTCGTTTATTTTATGCAAGCCCAATTTCATAAGAAGTATGACCTGCAGTCATCCAGGAAGTGGACTCATACTCAGGATCAAGAGCAAGAATCACCTTCTAAGGAAATTGTCTCTCCAAAGACTGATAACAAAGGCAAGAAACCCATTGAAGAACTTCCGACACTGAAATATGTTATTGCATCATCATCCAAGGCTATACCCGATCCTCTCTCTCATGAAAAAGGTATGCCCAATGTCGAAAAGCCCCCTATCTTTATTAAGGAACTAAAAGGTACCTCTGCAGAAAAAGCTAGTACTATGTTCATTCTCCAAAAAGAGTTAGAGAAGGTCAAGATCCCGGTCCCTCTAGTTGAACTTCTTAAATAACCCTCTTATAAGGCTCAAGTCTCCCAATTCATGCTCCCTCATGGAGTAACTTCACCCCCAGGCTCCATCAACCTCCAAGAAGAAATACCCATGGTAGTTTTTGGCCCCTATGTAGAAGAATTAGACTCGACCACTCCACCTTTTTATGTTTCTAGGCATCCATGATCTGTTGCTACATAACTACAAGTTTGACTCGAGAGCCTCACACAATATGTTACCACTTTTAGTCATGGAACAGTTAGGTCTCCATATCACCCGTCCCTATAAAGATCTCTATTCATTTGACTCTAAGAGGGTAAAGTGTCTAGGGATGATTAAAGAACTAGTGGTGAACCTGGCTTAGATCCCAGCCAAGAGTGTCGTCATGGATATAGTTGTTGCCGATATCCCAGCACATTTCGGAATGCTCCTATATAGATCTTGGGGTACTAAGATCGAAGGGCCTATTAAAGTAGATTTAACTTATGCAACCATTCCAGTGTTCAGAGGATAAGAAATAATATTGTATAGGGAGTCAAGATTTTTAAAAATGGTAACCAAAGCTGATGGCTCTGTAAATTCACCAGTCTATAGCAAGGAAGGGGAGTTCTCATGTCTAATGCTTGAAGAAGACCCATAGCTTTTGCGAGAACCATCATTTAATCTATCAAAACCGCAACGTTCCTTGGACGAAGATGAGACGGGAATGTGGGTTTAACATTTTGATGGAGCTAACTCCTGAGAAGGAAATGGAGCAGGGGTTCTCTTAATTTATCCTAAAGAAAAATTAGTACCCTTGTCTTTCAAATTGGAGTATGAGGTCACTAATAATGTGGTGGAGTATGAAGTGTTACTCCTGTGTCTACAAACCGACAAGGATATGAACATTCAGAGCCTTAAAGTTTTTGGGGATTCAGAGCTGGTCGTGAGACAGATAAGGAACCAGTGTCAAACTAAACATCCCCACCTAAAGGCATATAGGAATGATGTATGGGATTTGATGGAGAATTTTTTCTTAGCATTCAACATACAATTTATGCCAAGGGATCAGAACAGGATGGCCGATTCACTGGCTGTGGTAGCAAGCAATTTCCACCCACCTCAGAACCCACTTCTAATGTATGAAGTAGAGGTGCGTTATCATCCTTCCATCCCAGATAATGTCAAACATTGGTAGGTGTTCGAAGATGAGGAGAAGATGAAACATTTCATGGAGACGATAGGGGAATTCACTAACTTGGGTATTGATACTGGGGAGGAGGAAGAAACTGAATGAAAACCACAAAATAAGTGGTAGGAGACGGTGGTTGTTCATAAGGTGTTACGGTTAAAATGAAATGTGATCCCTAAAGGGATGGTGCCCTTGGAGAGGTTGTTTGATAAGAATGATGTCCCCATCAACACAGGTGGAAGATATTAATGTTCGGACGGAAGAAGACCCTAAGATAATGAAGCTATCTAAGGGAGTGCTAGAAGAACAACGAGAGAGGTATGTTCATCTGTTTCACTCCTATAAGGATGTTTTTTCTTGGTCTTACCAAGATCTAAAAACTTTTGATATAAGCATCATTCAACATAACATCCCACTGAGGGCTGAAGCCAAACCTTATAAGCAGAAACTAAGGCAAATTAATCCTCTGCTACTCCCCACTATAGAAAAGGAAATGAAGAAGCTGCTAGAGGCTAAGATTATTGTACCTCTAAGGTATTTCTAATGGGTAGAAAATATAGTGCCAGTTCGAAAGAAGAATGGAGAAATCAGGTTATGTGTGGACTTTCAAAACTTGAACAGGGCCTCCCTTAAAGATAACTATCCTCTCCCTAAAATGGATTACATACTACAAAAGGTAGTGGGGTCTTCCCAAATGTCCATGATGGATGGCTTCTCAAGGTATAATCAGGTGGAATTTGTACCAGAAGATCAGAAGAAAATAACATTTACCACGCCATGGGGTACCTTCATGTACACCTGTATGCCTTTTGGTCTGATAAATGTTGGGGCTACCTCCCAGAGAGCTATGTACATCGCTTTCGTGGGAGAGCAGGACAACTTCTTAGTGGTATACTTAGATGATATCACAGTTTTCTCAAAAGATGATGATGAACATGTGGAACATTTACAATGAAATTTTGAAAAACTCCGCAGGTATGGTCTATCCTTAAATCCCCATAAATCTATTTTTTCCTTAGAAGAAGGAAAATTATTGGGCCATATCGTTACCAAAGAAGGAGTAAAAATTGACCCAAAAGAAGTGGAAGTGATAAATGGTATACCCTTACCTCGTAATTTTTTAAGAAGGTTCATCCCGAATTACGCAGAGATAGTTCAACATATCACCGATATGCTCAGAAAGAATAATGAGGTGAAGTGGTTGAATGAATCAAGAGAAGCTTTCAACAGGATTAAAGGTGCTTTTGTAGAAGCTCCAGTATTAGCAGGACCAGATTATAATAAACCATTCATGATCTTCTCATTTTCTTCACCACATACTATCACCGTAGTGCTTTTGTAGAAAAATGAGGAAGGATATGAATAGCGCATTGCCTTTTTTAGCCAGGTAGTCCGAGATGCTGAGCTGAAGTACAATATCCTAGAAAAGTAGGCATACACTTTGGTGAAGTCCTTGAAAGATTTCCGAATGTATGTCCTACAGTCAGCTATCACTGCTTTCATACCCACAGCTGCAATTAAATATATCCTAATCCAGGGGATAGTGAGGGAAAAATGGGAAAATGGATTGCTAATATCCAAGAATATGAATTTGACATTCGTCCCACAAGGCTCATAAAGGGACAGGGTCTGGCCAAGATTTTTTCTGATTCCAATTGTCAGGCCCTAGGAATAAACCTATCTATGGGAGTTGGGGAGTTATCTGGACACATAATGGAACGACCCCATATAGAAAATTTCGAACAAAAGACTCACATGAAATATCTTATCGGTCTGTGGTATAAAGACATCGTGGAATACCTTTTGACTCTTAGGTTCCCACCGAACTTCGATAGGGCTAAATATCAAACATTGAGGCTGAAGTCACAGAAGTATATCATTGCAAATGACCAAGTATACTGGAAAGATCCTTCAGGAATCTTACTCCTGTGCCTAACCGAAATGAAAGTTGAAGAAGTAATGGCTGACTTTCATGAAGGCATTTTTGGAGGTCATTACAGTTGTAGGTCAAAAGCTCATAAAATATTGAAGGCAGGTTTTTATTGGCCCAAGGTGTTCGGGGATGTACATTCTCGAGTCAGGGCCTATGAAAAATGTTAGAGGTTCGCGGAAAAGCAGAAGTTTGCTCCCCTCCCTATGACCCCTGTACACATAGAAGAGCCTTTTTAGTAATGGGGCATAGATTTCATAGGGGAAATACATCCTCAGTCTAGCGATCAACATAAGTGGATACTAACCGCCACAGACTACTTCAGAAAGTGGGTATAGGCCACACCAGCAAGGAATGCAACCGACCTAGTGGTGATCAAGTTCTTGGAGGAGAATATCATATCCAGGTTTGGCTGCCTGATATAGATTGTGACAGATAAGACTCAAGTTTTTAAGTCTGTGAAATTCACTAATTTGTGTCAGTAATACCATATCACCTTGGTTCATTCCACTGCCTATTACCCTTAGGGAAATGGATTGGCCAAGTCTTCAAATAAAACACTGGTAAGGGAATTAAAGAAGACTATAAATGAAAGCCAGAGGAACTAGGATTCTGAGTTAAAATTCACGCTGTGGGCAAACAAAATTATGAATAAGCGATCGAAAGGTAAATCCCCATATGAATTATTTTATGGTAGAGCGGCTGTTTTTCCAATATAGTTGGCCTTGCCTATGGACAGGTACCTACAGGATAGCCAGGAAGAACCAAATTATATAACCAGGAGAATCAATCAATTGGTCGAGTTAGATGAGACTCGGAGTCAAGTGAATGAATGTTTAGCAGAGTATCAGGAGAAAATGAGAAGACTGTTTGACCAACATGCCAAAGATAAAGAATTTATCATAGGGGATTTAGTACTAAGGTGGGATATGAGGAGAGCCGAAAAAGGTGAACATGGGAAGTAAGATCCTTTGTTGTTTAGACCATTCAAAATCGCCGAAGTCAAAGGTAATAACACCTTCATATTAGATAATTTGGAAGGTGATGTGATCAAGATGCCTATAAATGGGCAGTTTCTAAAACCCTATTTCCAAGCTTGATCCATGTCTCGGGGACCTTTGTATTATAGTGTATTAACATATAGTCATCATTTTCATTTTTATAAGTTGATGTTGGTTCCATCATGATCATGCTTTTTAAATTTTGAGAGGACCTCAATTTTTACCGAATAAAATTGCAAGTTGTCTGCAAAGTTCTCGACACATCTTAGGAGGAACACGTCGTCCCCAAGTGGAGCCAATGTTGTTTCGGTACACCTTGTTAGACTTCTATACCAATAGGTGTCATTTTTCATTATTGTCTTGATTGAACTATGGAATATGTTCAAACCTTTTTCTTGGACAAAGGTGTTCCATATTCTTGAAAAACCAAAAAATCAAAAAATTTAAAAAATGTAAAGAGGGTATACCCTAAAAGAAAAATCAAAGGGTAAAAAGAATAAAAATGGCCAAAAAGTAAAAGAAATGAACCCCATCAAAAAGAAATGCCAAGGAAAGTGTGCAAGTCTAAATGCCACTACTTTTTACTCTGATGTAATAAACAAATTGTGTGCAACTTGTGTTTTATGCCACAATTCATGAATAGTCAAACTGTTTAAGCTTGGCTAGTTCATTTTTCAATTTCATGTTGTAGAATAGAGAATAAATATCTGACCAAACAGTTTAATCTTGGCAGATAAGTAGATAGGTTGAGTGAATAAAAGGTGCTCAACAGTTTAATCTGAGCCCTTGGATGTAATAAGGGTAGAAATAGATAGATTGGCCTTGTAAAAAAGAAAAGATTGATAAGGGTTTGCAAGTCTAAATGCACCCTAATAAAGAAGAGAAAATGGTGGTAGTAGATAGGGTAGGTAGATGGTGTTGCAAAGTGTTATCTGATGAATGATGCTGCTCCATGTTTTTGATCCTTTACTTTCATCACAAGTACTAAAGCAGGAAATATACTGGAAAATCAGAGCAAGCAATGTCAAACTCATTAACTTCCCTCATCACTTTCCCTCAAAAGTTTTACTAATTTCCCCCAAAGTACTAAGGTATTTGGAGATCAAAGGGGCTCAAGGCATTTCCTTGACTTCTGGAGGGACCGGACCCTCGGCCTAATGATCAAAAAGACCTAAGTACTTGAGATAATTCATCATCATAATCATTCATCCTTAACCTGCTCCTAAGTAAAACCCCCTTTTACTTAGGAACATCATGCAAAATTCCATAAAAATCCCTCATCATAACTTGCTATTCTAAGTTTAAGTGTTGAAGATAAAAAATTGCAATTTACTTCAAAAGTTTTCACTTTCTTAGATGTGCAAAATGTTTTGAGTTTCCCTTGTCCCTTTGTCATATTGATATTTAACTTTATTGTACTAAATCCCTAATAAAATACCTTATCCTAAGTATATAACTCCCTTTTGATAAATAACCCAAAAAACCCCTCTATTATAAAGTTTAACCAAAGTGTTTATATCCCCGCACATTTAAATAAAAACCCACTATACGCCCTTTGGTTAAAATTATCATTATATTATAATCCCGCCCTTATGGTAATTAAATAATATTTGTTTGTTACCATATAAATAAAAAATATATATACAAAAACTTTAAACATGCCATATGTATGTTTAAATACAAAAATATGAATAAAACTTCCGAAAAGTTTCGTGCCACCGTGGTTTGTCCACCTGGAAATCCACTTAACCAAACCCTGCCGCAACCCCTTTCTTTACGTATACGGGATTAATTAGTCATCAGAACTAATTAATAACCTTTTCCGCCTATTAAATATCTCCCGGGGTGATTAGATTAAACCTTAAATCATTTTAAAGCCCGATGGGCCCACACCTGAAACTTCTGCTTGTTCCCCCATCGCTTCAACCGTCGGATCACCCCTCCGTAGATCAACGGCCAGTGTTCACCCCGCTTCCCATCCCTTGTCAGCATTTTAACCAGCGGGGGATGGGTGGTTTTTGAATAGTCCACCGTCCACGTGGCGATCATTCTGTGGAATCGCTGCCCTCCCGATTTAAACCACCCTCGACCAAAAGCGGTGCGGGGTTACCACTTACCGCTTACCGCCCGACCTTGCATACGTCAGCCCGTACGTCGATGACGTCACTCCTCGGAAAAATAAAAAACCCTTTTAACTTGTAAATAAAGCCATTTTTCCGTGTTTTTCTGTTATTTTCGTTATTTGAAAACGACAGTGCTCCCTGCTGCAATTTTCGAATTTCCACTGTAATTGACTGATTCACTCCAAGACTCCGCTGCGCCCATGTTCAAGTACAGTCCCGCCATCACCTGTTACCTGTTAAAGAACCAGACTCCTTCTAAAAACAGGTATTTATCCTTTTCCGCCCCGACTGCAAGTAAAACTCAGTTCTCTTTATTTTTCGCTGAAATAGTGATTAAAAATCATCACTGAGTCTTCCCCAGAAGTTTTAAAACTGTGTAATTGTTCCCTGGACCAACAAATTGTGCCAATTTCCTTCATTTTAGAAATCCCGCCCGGCCTGTGAAGAAAACCAGAAACCTCCGTCTTGAAATCCACAAGAACCAAAATGGAGGCCCCGACAGCTTTGAATATAACTCCACTGAATGCCCCTCACCGAGAGTTGGAATATTTACCTTTGGTAGATAAAGATTTCCAGATTAAAGACTTGCATTTTGATGAAATTCCCCTTCTGAGTTATTATCGCTACAGAGACGAGTACTCAAAGGGGCAAGATGTCATTGGATTGTGGGAATCCAATCTCCCAAGGTATCTCATCCCTTCAGTCCTTATTTTCCCAGAAATCATTCATTATTGCCATTATAACTATGATCCAACTCAAAAAGAAGTAATGTCCCCTGACCAAAGTGTTCTTTTCCCATTACTCCCCAAGCTATCAATACAATGCTCCATTTTGAACCTGGTCAAAACCTCACTCCCTTGTCCATTGGGGAATTGCTTGAAAAATCTACTCGATTGTCCCCTGAAGAGGTGATCAGAAGATCACATCCTTGGATAAACAGTCTTAATACTAGTCATAATATTTTTTTACTCCAATATTGTTATCAAATCTATTCAAACAGAGGTTAGAAAACATAACAGCTAAAGAGTATCAGTGGTTAAAGTGTATCAGGTAAAAGTCAGTGAAAGTTAAAATGAAGTTACAGAGCAGTCAAAGGTAAACAGTAAAAGTAAATACAGAAGGCAACAAAATGGTAAAAAGAGATGAGACTAATTTCACCAATATTGAGGTTTGTCTAAAGTGAAAGTAAAACATTCAAAAGAGTAAGAAAGTAAAAAGATGAAAAAACATAACAAAAAGGAACATTTTTGCAGAAATTGCATATTTTAGTCATATTTTTACAGAAACTATTGTGATCAATCAAAGATGAATTTTACAAAACTGAAGGAGGTTTATGTTCGTAAGAGGGCCATCTACAAAAACCTCTCTCACATTTCTAACAGCCATTATGGTTTTGGAAATATTAAACCATATTGGAAAGCACTTTTTGGAGAAAATTCCTGTTAAGTGATCATTTTGCAGAGAATATTGTGGCCAATTAGAAATACATTTTACAAAACTGAAGGGGGTTTTTGTTCCTAAGAGACCCATCTACAAAAACCTATCTCAGTGTTTCCACAATGAGTTTAGGCTGAGAGATAAATTCACGTCTTTAGAGGCTATTTTTCAGACTCTGTAAAACTCTGTTTTACACATATGTTTGCAAAGCCTATTGCGCACAACTGGAGAGAAATTTTAGGAAAGTGAAAGAGTTTTATCTCACCGACATATTTATCTACAATAACCTCTTTCACATTTTACATATCTATTACGGATTGAGAAATAACAAGGTATCATTGGACCCAAAGTTTGCAGAATTGTTGGAGCAGAATTCACAAAAAAAGGAAGCAGTTAGTGACTTGGATGCCTCATCATCAACTAAGAGTTGGATCAAATTCGAATTCTCCTCTTTGTCATCACCTATCCATACAAAATAGTGCCAAATAGATGCATTATTTTGAGTGTCCTTTAATTAAGTTCTATTTATGTAAAATAGTTGGAGAGATTTGTGAACCAATTTTGATATTTGTTTCAAGATATTTTAGTTTAGAATTTGTATAAATACTCCACTCTTGGAAGCATTTGGGGTGGATTCTATTACTCTGCTGTAACATTGAGATTTTCGGAATAAAAGCATTTTGGAGAAATTTTTTCGTGGCTTACTGGATGACGATTTAAAGCACTGGACTTGTTGCAGGATTCATGTGTTGGACTACAGTTCAATAAGTTTTTCTACCCTTTGTCTGAAATTTTATATTAGTCTATTATACCATCATATCCATTTCTGAATAATTTACATAGAGGATTGAAACAGAATTTGCTTAATTGTACTCTGTTTTCAAATGTTATTATTCTTAATGTTTTCTTCTAAATTAGTTATAAGCATGAATTCTTAAATGCTCTTGCTTCGCTAATTTAAACATTGTTGATTACTATAATAAAGAATTCTTCATTGCTCTTTGTTTGTAGTCATCTCATTTCTTTCTTTTGAACATGGTGAAAGATTCTTAGCTGCCTTTCATCCCTTCAAAATCATCCCATCCACTTTAAATTTTAAGGATTGTTCTCTGCCTAGCTATCTTGCCCTGTAAAGCCATCTTGTGCGTAGAATAGAAATCCAGTAAAGCCATCCTTTGACTCCATAGCCCAATGGACTGAAAACTTTCAACCTTGCCCTTAGTTTGGATTCCACCAATTTCCAAACAAACCCTTGAATCTATAACTAGCCTAAAACCTTTCCAAGAACAAAGATAAATCATAAAGAGAGAGCCCTCTCTGGATGCAGATTGGCTAGATTCTGCATCTAAAAGGTTGGTTTGTGGTTACCTCGGGTATACTTTCCTCTTACACAACTTCTAGGAAAACCTGAGTGATAACATAGTGGCGACCATACTGGGGATCTGAATCATTTTTATTTGTTAATATTCTTCATTTATAAGCTATAGACAGAGTCTGAAGATCAGCCAGGAAGCCTTTGAAATTGCTTTTGCATTGCAATTGCAAAAGTAAATAAATGCTGCTTCAGTCTATCTCTGGTTTAGCTTATAAACTGAACTTTGGATTCAAAACATTCAATTAGACTCTCTAGTTCAATAAATCTTTGAGAAAATTTTAATTAAAAATCTTAAATTTCTTAAAGAAATCATAGAAGTTGTTTTGAAAATTCATTAAAAAATAAAATAATCATAAAATACTCAAAGTTTCGTTTCCTTAAGAATTAAATTTTTCTTCAAAATTTGTTTTACAGGTTTAGATCTGATCTATGATGGTGGACAGGGATCAGACACACAAAGGTTAAAATCATCCACCTGGCGACTCCAAATCAATTTCAGAATCAAGACTCCACTGGAGGAATGAACCTCAAAGGACAATATGGAAAGATCAGGCTTTCAACTTGGATCTTAATTCAAGACATTATGTTCTTTCTCATTAAGAAAATTTTTCAATGTATATTGTATTTTATAGAAGATCTTAGATTAGTTTTTAGTTATTTTCCTTTGAAGTTTGTAAGTAATAATTCTCCTAATCTCTTTGAGCATCTTTCTTATGAATCTAATGATGATCATTTTCCAATTAAGAAGCCTCAAATAATCAAGACTGATCTTGCAATCCCTGTACATATCCCTGTGCCATATAAAGTTCCAGATAGATATAAGCCCCTTATTTTACCTCTTATACTCCATGATTTTCCTAAAAAATACTACAAGTATCTTCCTAGATTTGATGGAGAGAATGGTATCACTGCCCAAAAACATATTCAAGGTTTTGAGAATTATTTGGATTTATTTGAGATTGATGAAGATGATGTTAAAATCAGACTTTTTGCTCTTTCTTTGCAAAATAGAATAAAGAGTTGGTTCAAAAATCTGCTTAATGCTAGCATCTCAAATTTCCAACAGTTTATCAAACTTTTCCTTGATAGATGGATAATAAAAGTTAATCATTTTGTGATCATGGAAGAATATAATCAATTAAAAAGACATTCAAATGAAACGATACAACAATTTTCTGACAGATTTAATCAAGTTTATTATTCAATGCCATAAAATATTAGACCTCCTCATGATTCGGCTCTCTTGCATTATCCAAGTGCCTTTGATTCAGAAATAGAATTTCGGTTAAGAGAAAGAGATCCAAAAACACTTGTACATATGCAAAATATTGCAGTTGATGTGGAAGTTAATCTCCAAATCAAACAGGAAAAGTTGAAAGTAGAAGAAGAGGAAAGGAAAAACATTGCAGAGGTAAAACTCAACCTTTTGGTAAGAAAACTAGGTGAAATAACACAGGATATCACTATGAAAGAAGAATTTTTTATTCAAAATCACCATGAAGAAATAGAAGAGGTTGATAGCCATGAACAAATTCCTCTTAATTCAAATTATCATAAATCAGAAAATGAATTTACAAATCAATATGAGGAAGAGGAATCTATTGTTCTAATGTGTATGTTTGATGACATTCCTTATTTTGATGATTTGCCTAAGTATGATCATTATGATGATAGTTATGTTCTCCAAAGTCAAGCTAACTTTACAGACATATCAGAAGCTAGTTTGGAGGATGAAGAAATGCAGTTTCAGCAGATTGAAGACAGTGATCAGCCAATACAGATCAGCCATGAGAGTGAGGAAGGAAGAGCAGAAAATGTGGAAATAAGTGAAGATTCTTTACCTCTTTGTTTTGCTTCATTTCAGTTTATTAGAGAAAACTATCATGCCATCAATAATCATCAATCTTTAGGAATTGTGATTGACAACAAAGAAGATAATGAAACTATTGATCAAGATTTTTCAGTTTCACAATTGCAGTTATCAGTTCCCATTGAAATAAATGATCAAATGACACAAGAAAGTTCCATACCACTATTTTTTGAACCATTTCATCTTTTAAAGGAAATGTGGTATAACATATTTAAATAAAAGAATGGGAAACTTGTTGAAGTTTATGAAGTCCCATGGAATTTTATATGTCATAGGTTCCAGCAATTTTCCCAAGATTTTCAGGATCCAATAGCAGATATGTTGAATATTGAAGGCATTCAAAGCATTTCTCTATTAACTAACTATGATTTTCAGAATCAAGATGATAAAGGATTCAACACTCAAACATTACAATCAGTAGGAATATCATCACAAATCTTATCTGAAAGTTTACAAGGAGATAAAGATGAAAATAACATTTCATATTCATGGTATGGAGGCCATCCAGAACAGATGTACAGTTGTTCAGATCAGTTAAACATCAGTGTATATATTTTGGAAGATCCTTTTGTACAGTTTCTAGAGTCAACAAAGGAAATCAAGTGTTTCTTTATCCTCTCATTTGTTGACAAGTTTCTAATAGGTTGTAGAAGTTCAATTTTCATAATCAATAAGAAAATGCAACAAAATCTATCAAAGTACATAATGCTTGAATGGTTGCATTGGCTATTTCATTTTACCTAACTAGCAGTTGAACAGTAGATTGAGTAGGCAGATGAGTGCTAATAAGCTCAGAATTTTGAGCATTTTTTTAGTTTTTCAATTTTCAGCTAGTTTTTGATTAAGTTGGTTTGAAAATTTTTGTGTGTTGTTTTAGTTTTAGATTAGATTTCAGGTTGCAGAAAAAAGACTATATTCAATTCAAGATTTTCAGCCACAGCTAATGCATCAGTTTTGACTGGATGGTGACTTCTTGGAGTTGAAGCCCGAAGCGAAGGCCCTAAGCTTCAAAAGTTCCACTATCATATATACAATAAAGCTACCAGAAGAAGGAGATTACATAGTTCAGTTTGAAGACATGTTTAGGCATCTGATCTGCTATTCTTGACTTTCCACAAGGAAAAGCCATCCCCAAGTGGAGCCATTGTTAGACTCCTATACCAATAGGTGTCATTTTTCATGATTGTCTTGATTGAACTATGGAATATGTTCAAACCTTTTTCTTGGACAAAGGTGTTCCATATTCTTGAAAAACCAAAAAATCAAAAAATTTAAAAAATGTAAAGAGGGTATACCCTAAAAGAAAAATCAAAGGGTAAAAGGAATAAAATGGCCAAAACAGTAAAAGAAATGAACCCCATCAAAAATAAAGGCCAAGGAAAGTGTGCAAGTCTAAATGCCACTACTTTTTACTCTGATGTAATAAACAAATTGTGTGCAACTTGTGTTTTATGCCACAATTCATGAATAGTCAAACCTATGAAGTCAGTTAGTTCATTTTTCAATTTCAGTTGTAGAATAGAGAATAAATATCTCACTAAATGTTTAATTCGTGTTGGAAGTAGATAGGTAGTAACAAAGGTGCTCATCAGCTTTATCTGAGCTCCTTGATGTGGCTATGGTAGAAATAGATAGGATTGGCCTTGTAAAAAGAAAGATCGATAAGGGTTTGCAAGTCTAAATGCACCCTAATAAAGAAGAGAAAATGGTGGTAAGAGATAGGCAGTAGATGGTGTTTATTGGGTGTTATCCAGAATGATGTCTAGCCCATGTTTTGATCCTTTACTTTCACTACACTAAAGTTGCGGAAATATAATCGGAAATCACAAAGAAGCAATGCCAAACTCATTAACTTCCCTCATCACTTTCCCTCAAAAGTTTTACTAATTTCCCCCAAAAGTACTAAGGTATTTGGAGATCAAAAGGGCTCAAGGCATTTCCTTGACTTCTGGAGGGACCGGACCCTCGGCCTACTGATCAAAAAGACCTAAGTACTTGAGATAATTCATCATTATAATCATCCATCTTTATCCCTGTCCTAAGTAAAATCCCATTTTACTTAGGAACATCATGCAAAATTCCATAAAAATCCCTCAAGATAACTTGTTATTCTAAGTTTAAGTGTTGGAGATCTGATATTGCAATTTACTTCAAAAGTTTTCACTTTCTTGGATGTGCAAAAATGTTTTGAGTTTCCCTATCCCTTTGTCATATTAATGTTTAATTTTATTTACTAAATCCCTAGTCAAATACCCTATCCTAAGTATATAAATCCATTTTTATAAATAACCCAAAAAACCCCCTATTATAAAGTTTAACCAAAGTATTTTATATCCCCGAGCATTTATAATAAAAACCCATTATATGCCCTTTGGTTAAAATTATCAATATATTATAATCCCGCCCTTATGGTAATTAAATAATATTTGTTTGTTACAATATAAATAAAATATATAAATATGACACAAAACTTTAAAAACATGCCATATGTATGTTTAAATACAAAATATGAATAAAACTTCTAAAAGTCTTCAGGCCACCGTGGTTTGTCCACTTGGATCAAGCATTCCACTTAACCAAACCCCGCCGCAACCCCTTTCTTTACACATAAGGGATTAATTAGTCATCAAGACTAATTAATAACCTTTTTTCCGCTTATTAGATAACCCCCGGAATGATTAAATAACGTTAAAACGTGTTTAAAAGCCCGACGGGCCCACGCTTTAATCCTTCGCGATCTCCCCATCATTTCAACCATTTGATCACTCCTCCGCATCAACCCTTGACGTGAACCCCCGTCACCCAACCTCGTGAGAGAAATTCTGTTGTCGGGAAATGTGGTATTTCAACAGCTTCACCTTCCACGGCGATCACTGCCAGGAATCGCTTTCTGCCCTCCCGACTAATACCACCTTCGTCCATAAGCGGTGCGGGGACTTACCACTTACCGCCCGGCCCCTCCACACGTCAGCCCGTACATTGATGACGTCACTCCTCGAAAAACTAAAAAACCCTTTTAACTTGTAAATAAAGCCAATTTTCATGTTTTTTCCGTTATTTTCGTTATTGAAAACGACGACGCTTTCTGCTACGATTTTTGAATTTCCACTGAAATCTACTGTGCTACCTGATTTCGCTCCAAGATTCCGCTGCACCTGTGTCCGAGTACCCTCCCGCCATCGCCTGATACCTGTTAAAAGCTAGTTTTCTTCCAAGAACAGGTATTTATCCTATAGCGCTTCGAAACTCATTAGAAAGTCTGTTTTCCCTGTTTTCCACTGAATTGGTAATTAAATCCTATCACTGAGATTATTCTCTGAGATTTAAAACTATTAATTCTACCCCCAAACCTGCAATTGTGTCAATTTCCCTCATTTTAAATTGAAATTGCGCCCGGCTGTGAAGAAAACCCAGAAACCTCCGTTTTGAATCCACAAAATGGAGGCCCCGGCCGCTTTGAATATAACTCCACTGAATGCCCCTCACCGAGAGTTGGAATATTTACCTTTGGTAGATAAAGATTTCCAAATTAAAGACTTGCATTTTGATGAAAGTCCCCTTCTGAGTTATTGTCGCTGCAGAGACGAATACCCAAAGGGGCAAGATCTCATTGGGTTGTGGGAATCCAATCTCCCAAGGTATCTCATCCCTTCAGTCATTTTTTTCCCAGAAATCATCCACTATTGCCATTCAAACTATGATCCCACTCAAAGGGCTGTAATTGCTCCTGATCAGAGTGTTCTGTTTCCCATTACTCCCCAGGCTATCAATGCAATGGTACATTTTGAACCTGATCAAGAGCTAACTCCTTTGTCTATGGAAGAATTGTTTGAAAAATCTACTGGTAATCAGAAGATCACATCCTTTGATAAAAAGTATTAATACTAGTCATAAGATTTGTTTACTCCAATATTGTTATCAAATATATTCAAACAGAGGTTAGAAATCATAACAGCTAAAGAGTATCAGTGGATAAAGTGTATCAGGTAAAGGTCAGAGTGAAAGGTCAAAACAAAGTTACAGAGCAGTCAAAGGTAAACAGTAAAAGTAAATACAGAAGGCAGTAAAATGGTAAAAAGAGATGAGAATACTTTCACCAATATTGAGGTTTGTCTAAAGTGAAAGTAAAACAGTCAAAAGAGTAAGAAAGTAAAAAGATGAAAAAACATAACAAGAAGGAACATTTTTGCAGAAATTGCATATTTTAGTCATAGTTTTGCAGAAACTATTTTGATCAATCAAAGATGAATTTTACAAAAATGAAGGAGTTTTATGTTCTTAAGAGGGCCATCTACAAAAATATCTATCACTTTTCTAACAGCTATTATGGTTTTGGAAATATTAAACAAAGTTGGAAAGCACTTTTTGCAGAAAATTACAGTCAAGTCATCATTTTGCAGAGAATATTGTGGCCAATTAGAAATACATTTTACCAACCTGAAGGAGGTTTTTTCTCCTAAGAGACCCATTTACAAAAACCTATCTCAGTTTTTCCACAGTGATTTCCGGCTGAGAGATACATGCACATATTTAGAGGCTATTTTTCAGACTCTGTAAAACTCTGTTTTACACATATTTTTACAGAGCCTATTGCGCATAGCTGGAGAGAAATTTTAGGAACGTGAAAGAGGTTTATCTCACCAACATATTTATCTACAATAACCTCTTTCACTTTTTACATATCTATTACGGATTGAGAAATAACAAGGTATCATTGGACCCCAAGTTTGCAGAATTGTTGGAGCAGAATTCACAAAAAAAAAAGGAAGCAGTTAGTGACTTGGATGCCTCATCATCAGCTAAGAGTTGGATCAAATTCGAATTATCCTCTTTGTCATCAAATATCCATACAAAATAGTGCCAAATAGATGCATTAGTTTGAGTGTCCTTTAATTAAGTTCTATTTATGTAAAATAGTTGGAGAGATTTGTGAACCAATTTTGATATTTTTTTCAAGATATTTTAGTTTAGAATTTGTATAAATACTCCACTCTTGAAAGCATTTGAGGGTGGATTCTATTACTCTGCTGTAACATTGAGATTTTCGGAATAAAAGCATTTTGGAGAAATTTTTCGTGGCTTACTGGATGACGATTTAAAGCACTGGACTTGTTGCAGGATTCATGTGTTGGACTACAGTTCAATAAGTTTTTCTACCCTTTGTCTGAAATTTTATATTAGTCTATTATACCATCATATCCATTTCTGAATAATTTACATAAAGGATTGAAACAGAATTTGCTTAATTGTACTCTGTTTTCAAATGTTATTATTCTTAATGTTTTCTTCTAAATTAGTTATAAGCATGAATTCTTAAATGCTCTTGCTTTGCTAATTTAAACATTGTTGATTACTATAATAAAGAATTCTTCATTGCTCTTTGTTTGTAGTCATCTCATTTCTTTCTTTGAACATGGTGAAAGATTCTTAGCTGCCTTTCATCCCTTCAAGATCATCCCATCCACTTTAAATTTTAAGGATTGTTCTCTGTCTAGCTATCTTGCCCTGTAATACCATCTTGTGCTTAGAATAGAAATCCAGTAAAGCCATCCTTTGACTCCATAGCCCAATGGACTAAAAGCTCTCAACCTTGCCCTTAGTTTGTGGATTCCACCATTTTCCCAAAACAAACTTTGAATCTATAACTAGCCTAAAACCTTCCAAGAACAAAGATAAATCATAAAGAGAGAGCCCTCTCTGGATGCAGATTGGCTAGATTCTGCATCTAAAAGGCTGGTTTGTGGTTACCTCGGGTATACTTTCCTCTTACACAACTTCTAGGAAAACTTGAGTGATAACACACCTCATTATAGAATATTTGATAGCAAAATACTTTGAAATAGGCTTAGGGATGTTATGGTAAGGTATGTGTGGACAAATAAATATAAAGGAAATGCACGTGGTTCCTCCACACAAAGACAAGGCGGAATAAAACATTGAAAAGGGAGTTAGAACTAAGAGGAAAGGTCAGCAGACCATATAACAGGTTAGTAACAATGGCGCTACTACGTGGAAGCATTCCGGGGGTACCAAGGGAAGCATGGAGATAAGGGAGTCCCGACCCCCGAAATTACATGATGTCATAGCTCACTGGGGCCACTTTTCATTCATTCCGCGGGTAAACAACACGGTACGAAGGGGCTTCCCAAGCCCCAGCCGAAAATCTATGGTGCACCCCTCGGGACGAACAAGTGGTGTACTCTAAGGTGAAGGTAAGGAATGTCATGGAACCTGGTACACGACCAGTACCAGTTTTAACCTGGCTCGTGTCACACACCTACCGGGTTCTAAATAGCGAATATTCCAATGCCATGTGCCTCAGTGTCAATGTCCTTATGATTTCAACCCTCCAAGTTGTCAACCAAGGCTCGTTTTTCGTAAAATATGGCATGTTTAACCCCCACCTAAGACTCATTTGGGTAAATCATTTGTTGTTACATTTCGCCCAATGGTTAAATTTGGATTACAGAAGCAGGTTGCTTTCAGCCCCCCACCCCCCGCCCCACGTCGCTTTCCTTCTTGGGTTTTCGGTACAGGTCACAGGTATTTAGCCATCCCTGTTCCTTATAGTTTTCCTTCCTTTCTCTCTTTCAAAATGGTCGTCGGGAGAGTCAAGTCTAAAAAATATGAACCAAAAAATCCTCAAGCTCGTGAAGTTAGGGCCATCCCTGGACTTGACCCTCTTAATGATACGCAGGCCCGTATTCACGACCCCCAGTACCCTTTCTGTGTTTCCCAAGTTCGACCTAACCTACTAGAATGTCATGTGGAAGGCCAAGACTAGTTCAGAGTTGTTTGGTCTAGCTTGTACTACCAAATTGTTTCGACTACTTTCCTAGTTACATAATTCATTTGTTGGCTCAAGGACGCCTATGACAAGCGTAGGGAGGTGTTCCTCTCAGCTCAGGGAAACAAGTTTTTCTGAATTTCCCCTAAACTCATCAAGAACACTCTTTGTTTCCCGCAAAACCCAGAATATGTCATGTTCATTGAGTTATCCCTATCGCGTCATTTCTCTAAGCTACCCTGGAAGCAACAAAGTGAGTTCCTCTCTTCGATCCCAAACTCTCATATTACTTCTATTCCGTCTTCAGACATGGTGCCCTTAACCTCATTTATCGATCACCTCTAGCTGGTTCTCGCTCTCATCTTTGGGTTGTTAGGTCTTAGGGAAGTCGAAAGGGTGTCCAAAGAGTGCATAACTCTCCTTTGGCTCATGTCTCTGCTAGGTGTTGTTCTGGATATTCCCACATTTCTAGCTTCGACCATCCAAACCCAATTTCGAGAAACATCCTCTTCAGGGGCTTTTCGTTTCTGCTCGCTGATTTTTTACCTGTTTATGTTCAAGAATTCCAACAAGTTTGAAGATTTGGGCCTTGAAAATATCTCTAGAACAAACGGCCAGCCCAAAACCATCTTTGAGTGGAACATTTAAGTTTGGTAGCAACCAAAGGGGATGGGTTACACAATGTTTTTGAACGAATTCATGACCATTGCCTACACCATACTTCATGACAGTCCCCCGCCCAGGATTTTTCCCGAGCAGAAAGACTGGCTACAGTTTGGTGATGAAGAAAGCACAGGGGATTGGTTTTTTTTTACGATTACACTGAGACCGGGGTCTACAGTGCTGATGTACCCCCTTACCACTTACCGTTGTTTCCTGCCATGTAGGTTTTCACCCTCGAGTACATTCGTCAGACCATGAAGGTAGACCTGTTCAATTTTGTCCCCGCTAAAAAGGGTTATATCCTCAAGCTTCCCACTAACATCGACCCTTTAACTGTAAAATTAAGACACGCCCTCTCCATTGTGGAAATGATGCTCCAGGGGATGGATTTAGTGCTGGTGAAAGTCTGGCCGTACGACCCGAAGGGAATTATATCAATTAGGAAAAGGAAGATTAGGTCCATTTCATATGTGCATGAGACTAGGCCATTCATTGAATGGAGAGCTAACCTTGACACATGGCCTTTGGCTTCGCAGATGGAGGCTAAGTATTCGACAGCGGAAGGAAGAGGTGACGCTGCATCAGTGGGCACAAGAAGAAAAGGACAACCTCATGAAGCAAATTTCTCAGAGGAACCAGAAGGATTGTATATAGGGGAGGGATCTCATCCCTCCAAAAAGAAAAAAAGTGATGACGTGGAGATCCTCTGGGATGAACTACCCCTGGAGGAGTTGGTTAGGTACGGGGAGCCAGATAGGAGAAAGGTGGGTTTCAAAGTTAATTATGATGGTGTGTCATTTTTAGAACCCTCTGGAATATCATAGGACACTTCGGTAAGCAGGGCCGAAGTGAGAGAAGAAATTAGAAGCAGAAACAAGACCATGAGAGAGAAGCTTTGAGAAGAACTGGTGAGTTTCATTGACAAGTATCATACCCAGCTCACTACAGAGCTAGATTTGGATAAAGAACAACTAGTATTCACTATCACAGAGGCAGTGTTGAACCCTACTGCTAAAGAAGTAAGCTACAAGGCTTTGGAGGTAGCTATGAATTTGTCACAACTTCCCTTAACCGATAAAATCAGTTTACATAAATGTATCTAAGACATGTTAAGGGACGAGGTCGTGAAGCTCACACTTTCTTTGAGAAATCTCGAATATAAATACAAGGAGGTGGTAGATAATATGAAGAAGCATAGGCCAAGGTAGCTATGGCCAAAAGGTATGTTACCTACCTAAATGGTTTACGCTCGGAATAGTTAGCGACGCAGGGAATTGAAGACCGTTTCAAAGGAGCGATGGAAATCAGAAGAATACTCGAGAAGGAAATAGCACGCGTGAATGCATTGAGTGGTTTGGAGTGTGTTTCTAAGGGAGTGGGAAAGTTTAAAGAGGAAATGTATAAGTTGGTGAAAGCAGGCCTCCCATCATGCTGGGATTCTGCTACTACCACATTCTCAAGTTTAACTAATTATGAGGAGGAGCTGGCAGCGGTCATGAATCAAACAAACCTCCCTTATGAGAAGACCACTCACCTCAAAGATAAGACTATAATTGCCACCCTAGGAAAGGAAATTTCCCTCCTCTGCCAGGTCAGACAACGCTTAACGGTACAAGTAGATTATTCAGAATTGATAGATATGCAAGCCTCAGTGGAGATCTTCGCTACAATGCCCTTTCCAGGAGCGGCCATTTCGAAAAAATGCACTAATTTCGCAAATGTGTCAGCCGTCACACCGTCCATCCAGTCTTTGCCACCTCAAGAGCACAAACTGGTTCTTCTACGTCACCAGTGCTTCCAACTCAGTCAGCCGCTGCTACACCTCACTCTAGCAAATAGTGATGATCATGTTCAGGCCCTAGTGGCCCTCTTACTTTTATTTTCTTACTTTTGTAATATCAGGTGAAATTGTAATTTCGACCTATTAAATTTGTATTTTTCTATTCAAGTTGTTTTACTTCGGTTGGTGCTCATGCTAAGCCCACTACTGAGATGATGAGAGGAGTTCTTCCTCATCATTGGTTTATGATTTTGATAAAAATAGGTAATAGAAAATATATTTCTGGGAACACATGTTGATCCAAAAAATATCTTCTGCGGCAGGGAGACCAAGAAAAATAAAACAGAAGGACCCAATTTCTAAATTAGGGTTCTAGATATGGAGAAGAGAGATTTCTATTTGTAAGTTCCCTTTTTGTAAAGTTTTTAGGATTTCCTTTGATTTATGTTGAAAAAATCCATATGGGGAAGAATGTAATGAAATGATTTTGATGTGAGAAGGATTCCTGGTGACATTAGTCACCAGTCTGTACTCCTTGTTTTAATCTAATACAAACATTTTCTCACCTCGTCACTCTTTCTATGTCATACGTTTCTGGAATGCGAGCACTTAATTAATGAAGATGAATGTGTCTGTCTCAGATACTCATGTTCTTAGTTCATTGTGCTTTAAATATTGCTCAGAGCTATGATATTATGTTCACATTGTTTCTTTTCATGTATTCATCTTTCTCCCTATATTGACTGTTGATGGATTCTTACATAATATTAAGCCTATTTGTGGTTAATATCCTCCCTATTTTCTATCATTCTTACAACGCTCTTTACTATTTTATATCTATGTGCTGTGATTCACAATCTCTCCCTTCTCATAACTCGTATATTTAGATTCATCTTCAATTATATTTTCATAGAACCCTCATTACATGCTATTGGATATTGCTGCTTGTATATCTCTGCTCTCGAGGTCTTGCTCCCAATTTATGAAGCTATAGAAATCATTTAGGAACAAGAAGATATGTATCATTGAGCATGGAAACCTTCCCTGATCTTCTTGGTTTTAAGATGACCTAGGCACTGGTCCTTCACAACTCAGGGTTGTCTATAGGAGCTATAATAGTGGGCATTGCAATATTTTAAACAAAGTAGTTTGCAAGAAGATTTTTTGTGGAAGTCAAGTAGGGATTTTACTTTTTGAGTTATAGTGAGCCAATAATAAACAAATGGGAAAAGCCAAGAGGCTAAAGCGATAGTAGAATATGTTTGATATTTTTTTAGATCTGGAAGTGAAGAGACAAAAATACGCCTATGCATTAAAATGCATAAAAGAATTTGTGGATGTCAGTAATATTCCTCTAATTTCAGATTCCAAGACATCCAAGGAGGCATGAGATACCCTTGAGAAGTGTTTTGGTGCAAGGGGGAGTATTGAAAATGAAGATAAAGGTGGATTTGTAGTAGCAGGTCTACAATGAGATGAAAATTTTGTTTAATCCCACTGTGTTCAACCACAGGTGGATGATGTCTACGAAGAAAGTACATAAGAAGCAGAGAGAGAGCACGAAGATGCTTTTGAACCCCACTGTACACAACCATAAGTGGAAAAAGATATGATGAATCCAATAATAGAGCTTGCTGATGAGGATTTGGTGATTCCAGCAACAGAGATTGCTGACAAAGATTTGATGATTCCAACAACACAGCTTGTTCATGACGTTTTGATGAATCCAGCAATAGAGCTTGTTGATGATGATTTCTTGATTCCAAAAACAGAGTTTTTTGATGGAGATTTGGTGAATCCAACAACTAAGCTTGCTGATGAAAGTGAAACTGATATGGTAAATACAGTGACTAATATTTTTGATGTAAATTTTTATAGAGAATTTTTGGCTAATGATGATTGGTTGCAGATGATGCAAAAAAAACATGATATCGACATGATGTTATTTGGTGAGATAATCCCACTTCAGTCAGTGGAAGACAACCTATTTTGAGTAGCACAGGTTAGTGATGAAAAGACAGAGAAAAAGACAAAGATAGAGATAAAGGTAGAGAAAAAGACAGAGACAAATACAAAGACAAAAATAGAGATAAAGATAGAGACAGAAAGAGAGACATAAACAAAATTTTGCAAAGGGAAAGAAGAAACAGAGATAGAGGAATAGGAAGAGAATAAAACACAACAGGAGAATGCTCTTATTGTAGAGCAGAAAGACCAGAACCAAAAACAATGTTGTACTCAAAATAGTTTTAATTCTAACATTGATTTCCAGTGTATAGGTACACAGAATCATTACGAAGAAGAATTAAATTTTCTTCAAACATGGCTTGCAACACCATGTCTAGATGAGGTCTACATATGATTTGTATATATGAATGTTGAAGACAGCATGCATGATGAACATATCAATGATATTTTCAGGTATTGGAGTTATTAAGAGATAAAATATTATTCTGATCTTATGTTGCAGCAGATTGATGATGAAAAACATAGTACAAAAGAGAATATGTAGTAGAAACAAAAATTTCTTGAAGAAGTCCAAGACATGCTTAGAAAACCTGGAATAGTAAAATACTTGCACTAGCAAATCAAGAAACTGAGGTTTGAAGGATACAAGAAAGAGAAAAATATGAAACAATTCAGAGGATACAAAATATGGAAAAAGAGAAGAAGAAAATCAAATCTAGTTGAAGTCATGTGTTTTAAATTGTACGCCTGGATGAGACATAGACCAACAACTATCTTAGTTAAATTTTTATGTGGTTGTAATTAAAGGGGAGAGTTAGAGAATCTAATCCCAACCACCTGCTAGGTGTCGAAACTGTCATTCCAAGTGTCCCAGTTTGGTTTGAGTTAGTATAGTTTGGTCGAGTTACACTCCAGTTATTTATTATTGATGTTTCTAATGTAATCATATTTAACTAAATCATAATACTCAGAAGAACAATTCTCTGCTCCACTTCTTTTCAGTTTTCAATTCTTTTCAGTCATTGATGTCTTACTCGCTAGAATTTTGGAGTTTCACCCACTAACTAGAGTCTGTTATCCCACTATAAAATTTCAGTTGATCTGGAGTCATCTATCGCAATGCAAAATACTCTTTTCCTTCTCGCTATTTGGGTTAGCATTGGAGCTCACTCTACTGCCATAAAATAATCAAAATGAAATAATATATAGAAATGGACAATAAATAGTGCCTATTTCTATTTTTGTGTAGTAAAAAGCTTAATTTACAGTGGCTCCAACATCACCTCTGAATATTCTAAAGTACTATTTTCTTACCAAAAATGAAAGGAGGGCCATACTATATAAACATTTTTGGGCCATTTATTGGTAGATTGTCTGGTTCTATGTTTTGCATTTCATTTATCATTACTACGTTGAACCGGCGTTGGCACTCCTCTTCTCAACGTTTCCTCAAAACACTAGTCAATTTCTCACTGTGCCCTCAAATTGACATTTCAAGGGCGAAGGAGGGAGCCTTTCTCAATTTCTCACTGCACTGTCAACTTGAACACTGGAGGGAAAAGGAGGCTACCTCTAGGATTCTTCATATGTAAATTTTCAGGTAGTTGGTAAGATGGTGTGAAGCTGCATAACTTCGTGTGCAAGATGTATAAGTTTGTAATGATGGCTGTACCAGGGTTCGCTTGGGATCCAACCATTTGGAGTGCCAACACCTAAACGTGATCACTGTAGAAATGAAATTGCATGAAAAATGACAATGTTCTAGAATTTTTCAATTTTATATTATTATTTTTAAGAAAATTACATTTTACTTTAACATATAAATTATTAATTTTTTAATTTAATTGTCTTCCTAGATGATCGGTAATTTGAAACAATTGAGGATTTGAAACTGTTGGAGAAATCAAAGAAGATTTTGAATAACTTGATTATACCAAGTGTCCCTATTTATCCAAGCTAGAATAGACGCATTTCACAACCTCCTACTCGGATGCAATAATTTGTTGTACTTCCAAGGTACTTCATAAGCATTTTTTTCTTTCGATCAAGTGGTTTGAATGAGTGTTCCACCAACTTTCTGGTAATCATTCATAACTAGACATTTGTGCTCAGACAAATATAACATAGAAGATAAAGTAGAACCAATTGAGATTATTTTTTTCATTCTTTTTTTATTCCAAGTTGACACCCCATTTGTATTGAGATAAGCTTTGTCACGATAAATTAAATAGAATCTACATGCCATATATATCTATGCTAGAATAAAAAATAGAGATGAACAATGTTTATACAAGAAAGGGAATGATTCTTGAGTCAAGATGTGTCCAAGGTACAATTTGGTCAATATTACTCCTAATAATACTAATAATACTCCAGACAGAAATATGCAAAGTCAATTTGAAATTAGTCTTTATGTGTGCATATTTTAATGAAAGAGATATTACAAAGGAGGATAGGTGATGAATGCATCCACTGAATATAAAATAGGTAAGGAAAAAAAAGAAATTTTAAACTGATCATATCTTGATAATATTCTGGGATGGGTTCGCGGGAATGTCTTCATCTTTCTATGCACCGCATCTTTTCTGGACTAAGCTTGCAAGCCCTGGCATATGCTTGTTAGTAAGATTATGGACAATGGTCTTTCCACATCCACATACCTCCAACTAGGCATGGGGGTTCAATAACTAGTAACGTAAAACTGGTACATGGATCTACAACTGATGGTTACTTAGAGCCACTTGGTCACGGTGGATCTAAAACTGTTACATACTTGACACCCCAAGGCTAGTGAAGACTGTATAGGCTTAAGACATTCATCCTTATTGATAGATAATCCTTATTGATTACCTTATCTATCTTTCAATTGCCTGTGTCATCTATCGTTGAATGGCACTGAAAAGAATGAGTGATTACCTGGATAATCATATACAACCTTATGGTGTTGGGTACATAAATATGCGAAGTCAATTTGAAATTATTGTATTTGAGCCTTGTGAGGTTCGGTACATAAAAATGAATTTTCAATTTGAAATTAGTATTTTTGCGTGCAAATTTTAATGAGAGAAGGGGAAGTATTAATGTGGAACAAAATTCACACAAACGGGAATATGCCACTGGTTTATTCAGGACTGCAGTAATGGACTAAAGCATCACAAAGGGAACCAAGACACGGGGGACAAACACCATAATCAAGACACTGACATTAGATGTTAGTAGGAGACTGGGAGAAAACCTCCACCATGTGACCCCAAGGGCTGCCTCTATTAGCAAATGGTTTGGTAGAGAGAGATTGCAAAGGAAATAGAATACCAAGAATTTAAATTTCTTTCAAGAGATATTTCTGGATTATCATGATTATTTTAATTTTAAAAAAACTAATGAATTTGAAAATACTATCCTGTAATGGTTAGAAACAAGATATTAACAAAAAAAAATTAAGCACAAAATAAATATATCAAATATGTTATCAAAAAATATAAACACAAATAAATATGCCAAATATATCAGCAAAATAATATAAACACAGAAATAAATATGCCAAAGGTCAGGAAAGAAAAATTGAAAGAAAATATAAACACAAATAAATATGCCAGATATATTAACAAAAACTATAAATGCCAAGAAAGAATAATAAAAAACATAAATATGCAATGAAAGAAATTTACATATTATACTAATTCCTAATCCCTATAACATTATCCTTGTTTCTTGCATTGGAGAATGAAATATTGTTAAAATATAACAAGAAGGATTAGACACTGAGCATGAGATTATTGTGGTAGGTACTCCTCTATGTTATTTCTACATGACCTACTCTACATTATTTTTACATGACCTACTACTATATAGGATCATATTTTCTAATTGCTTTCTTTTTTTCTTATACACACTTGTAGACTCAAGTACCTCATCATATCTCCACACTAGCACACCATGTTGGAAATTTTGAATAAAAAATACATAGAAAGATGTGTTTCTCTCACAACATAGAGAATGCAGAAGACACATGGAAATAAAAAAAAAAAAATCATACATAGACAGAGAGAAAAATCTCACAGGAGAGGAAATTTATTCAACTCCTCTCTGAAAACATATGAAATTACATATGTATCTATTACAAAAATGGCCGTATCCTATTAACTTAATGAATTTCAATGCTGGATGGATGAGTAACAACCAATCATCCCTCTATTTTCAAATCCCATTTCTTCATTAAATGGCGCACAGAGCCGCGTTGTTGTTTTCACATGAAACAATTTAGAAATCATAAAACCCCGGACCTAAAATATTATCAGTTCCGACTTTGAAATCACGTTGCATTCAACTCTCGATTGCATGGCTCAAAACTTAACTCGTTGCCATAACGGAAATCCTTAAGACTTTGTGATTGCGATGTGCAGTGGCACGATCACATCAATCCAAAACATTTGAATTTGTGGCAACTTAGCTTGAAACTAAAACATATGTGATTGTGCACGTCGCATCGCATCAAAAGAAAAATACCTTGTGGGCATTTAATGGTAAACAAAAACTTCAACAATTGCAATACACGGCGGCGATATTGCATCGCAACTCAAACAACATAAATTATGGAACTTATCGGAAAACATAAAATGTTGCGGGCACGAAGTTGTGGGAAAAGGGTAAATTGATGCGGTAGGTAAAAAATAAATGCATAGGTAAGGCTAGGTACTCTATTGTTCAGATTTGGAGTGGATTTTGTGAAAACACCTTCAAGTTTGAAATCCGAGCTTCCTCCTTATCTGGACAGAAAATTTTAAAAAGCATAGGCTACTACCACATTTATTTGGTGGTGCTTGGGAGTAATTCCAACACACCACTGTATCTGATACATGTCTGTTGTCTCTAAGAAAGTTCTACATTTAGCTTTAATTGAGGGATTTTATTATGGTTTTGTTTTATTATGGTTTCGTAAGTGTAATTTTATTCTTTTATTCAAACATTTTTCATTTTATTTTTTTGTTCTAACATTTTTTAATTTTGTTACAAAGTGACTAAATTTTGTAACGATGTAACTCAGCTGATTCTTGATGCTCACAGAATAACATGTGATCAAGTACCTTTCAAAATAGAACAGAAGGGACGGAGGAATACTTGTATGACAATGAACCAGAAATTTGAAATGTGTCTTTATAAAAATCTTCATGTCAAGGCATGAACCAGACCCATAAATTTAAAATATGTCCTTATAAAAATCGTCATGTCCAGCTCTTAACTTGCTCGACAGTAATCATCATGTCCACCTCTTGGCTTCTCCGGCTACTGCATCCAACTATGATTTTAAAACATCATTCCTCTATTTCTTGTGTTGAGTAACTCAATTAAATATATAATCTCTTTAGATAATACATATTATGACAAACACCTTATTTTCATTTTCTCCTAGACAATTCTTTTCCATTTATACCCTTTCACCTCCCTGCTTTAGCTGGTAGAGTACTTGCACCCCCTGTTTCATCTATTAGAGGATGATAAATTTAATAATAATGGACAAATATTATAATTTTTTCTATGTGAGTAAATACCCATTGAATTGATCCCACGTAAATAATGTTTAAGAGTGCAAAACCTTTGGGGTCATGTTTTTATTATGCCTAATAAATAATGTTACCTAGCAAGAAAAATAAGTTTATTCAGAAGGGAGAACAACAACTCCTAAATAAAAAAACATAATTCATTTTATCATGCATGTATCCTGACCTAACTTCTCATGACAAAGGCATTAGACATAAACATTATAGAGAACGATGGGGACTGCACAGTGAGTCACGGGAATCCATGTCAAAGATAGATGTATTTATTTAAAAGTAAAATGAAAGATAAATTGAATACTTGGAAGCTGGAAGAAAATTTTAAGGGTGGCAAGAAAATACTTGAAAAAGAATTCCATGCCTATATACCTATTGGAAATGGTGAAACATCACATGCAAGTTAAACTATGTTTTACTGCTTACACAGGTAGAAACTTAATTCAGTGATTAGCAGCAGATAGAATCTGAACCCCAATACTTGACCAGTGGTGCACTAAGTTGAGGTATAAAATCTTTCAAATGACCTCTACCCTGCTGGGCTGAGGGAAATAAGAGTATATTGTGTTTTTCAGTTTTTTTTTTTTGTTGTCATGGTGAGAGAGGCATAAATGGAGCGCGTGATCTTTGCAGAGCCAACATGAGGGACTTGATCTCATGCTGATGCCTCGACTGGGTAATCCGCCTGCTTTGATTCATTTTTTATTTTTTGATTGTCGTGTTCAGAGCAGCGTCGAGCTTCTAGGCCTCGCTGTTTTTAGTTGAAGGATTCGAGCTCGAGACTCATAGTCCCATTTTTTTTCTCTAGTTTCTTGATTGGAGAAAATGGTTTCAAACCAGAAGTCCTGTGTTTGAGCAGTCTCCTCATTCATCACTGGCTGATTTGTTTAGACACAGTAACCATGGAGAACGACCACCAAAATCTTTATCTGTTCTACGAAGACCAAAATTATGAGGACGAGAACGCTGTTCATCTCGTTATGAAGCTCTATGAGGGCAGTAAACTCTTTGATATGATTTCCACACGGGGCCATTATACAGAGCGAGATGCTACTGTCATTAGTTGTTAGCATTCTACTGAACTCGCAGAATCTGAATACAAAGTTTTTTTCACTTCAGGTGATTGAAGGTGTAATCAAATATCGATGGAATGCTTTGCCAGTTGAACAATGGGATGGGATAAAGAATTACATATCAGATCTCATTGTTTAGATTTCAAGTAACGAATTGCTTGTTGGAGAGGCGTTATTCCACTTGAATTCTCCTCGACGTGCAGAGGGAGGAACGTTGTTGGAGTACATGCATCGGCCCACATTCACGTCTGTACTCGGTAGGGTACAACAGCTTGAAAGTCCATATGCTAGTGAGGTTATTGCTGGTTCAGCTACACCATTTTCACAAAAAATGGTTCCTTTCAGACACATTGCATTTTGTACACTTGCTTCGATTGCATGATGACAGATCAGAAATTCCGAGGGCAAGGTTAGAGTGGAGGCCAAAGTTGAAGAACAACATTCACGACCTTTCTTGAACTTATATTATGTAGTGTACATACATGTGTACTTATTGATGTGTCTTCGATCATCATTCTTATTAATACTTATTTTTGATGTGGTGTTGTTTGCTCTATGTATGGTCCTACTGCAAATGAATGAAGGATGGCTCTATGACTTGATGTGTTATTGCAGTTTTTTTTCTTCAGATCTAGCAATCCTTTTTGTTAGATTTTAGAATCAATTTTTGCATCTCGTGGCACCTGAGATAAGAGTTGTTGGTGACTGCTTAGAAGAGGGGTTGAGAAAATCGTGAACCGTGCATGATTTATTTGTGCTCGAGACTATTGTGTTTGCAGATGAAGAGGATGTGGAATTGCCACAATCAATGTTTGTTTCTGATGAAGTTGGATCATACACCAGATCTAGCGATGGGAGCTCATAAGGAGTTGATGTTGCTTCTATGTTGAGTTGGAGGAGAGAAAGTGTTTCATACAATCTGGGACAAGGTCTCGATTGCTGCTATGTTGAAGTGCTAAGCATAATGCTGCATGAAGCATCGTAGTAATTTGCATTATTATTTGTCATTATCTAATATTTCTTTAAGAGTGGTCATGTAAGTAATGTAAATATGGTTGAAATAATTAACTTATTTATTGTGACATTTAGTTTGCGAAACTATTGTCACGAGTGTGAGTCTTTGTTGGAATTGCCCATTCCAACAATAGTCAAATTTATTTACAGGAATGACTTACTACCATATATGATGAAGACATGACAATGAAAATGGCATCAAAAGAAAGTGTATGAAGGTACATCATAGATTAGACGATGATCGAGTTTGTGTGTGCCCAATGTGATGGAAACATATTTACATGTTCAATTGGGAGGAGACTAGCTCGAAAATGGGTCTTCGTTGTTGCAGCCTGTTAACAAGCATGAGGAGGCATGCTTGGAAGTAGTTACCTTACCTTGATACTGTGAACATGGGAAGTGGCATTACGCTGTGATTCTAGGGGAATTGGATACTGAAACGAGAATTTTTTTGTGTATAAAATTGTTGAATTTTATGCATGTTGATAGTGAATTTGTGGAGGACGCAGGATTGGACCATGGAGTCCTGGAGTATTGTTGAGCCTTCGTGGCCATGTGGAGCCTTCATGGTTGTGGTGAGCCCTCGTGGCTGTGTTGAGCCTTCGTGGTTGTGGTGAGCCTTCGTGGCTGTGGTGAGCCTTCATGGTCATGTTGAGCCTTCATGGCTGTGATAAGCCTTCGTTGCTGTGTTGAGCCTTTGTGGCCATGTTGAGCCTTCGTGGCTGTGGTGAGCCTTCATGGCTTTGATAAGCCTTCATGGCTGTGGTGAGGCTTTGTGGCTATGGTGAGCCTTCATGGCTGTGATAAGCCTTCGTGGCTGAGTTGAGCCTTGGTGGCTACATTGTATCTCCTCAAGGTTGGGCGCTGAAGCATTGGAGGTGAATTACTGATTGTCGAAATGTGAACTAGCAAGTAGGTGAAAGGGTGTTGCTCATGCATGTTCATGAAGCAACGTGGAGATATCAGTTTTCAGTTATCTGGTTGGGATCAGATCGAAGACAATGTACAGTGTATGATGTTGGATCTGCTCACAACAACAGTGTCGACAGTGTTCTGGTGAACTGAAATTCAGGGCAGTCTATCCGCCGCAGTGAATGGCGTGGCCATGTGTTGACCATTTCTTCATGGATATTGTATTACTATCATGGTTATCTCTTGTGCTTATATTTTCATTTGGTATTGTTTTTTGTTTGGTATGGGTAAATGTGTACAAGTCTTGAAATTTTGTATACATATTGAGATTAGCGACCTCAATATGAAGTCATTTTTTTAGAATTCGTGAATCTAAGTAATGACATGTATAGCATGGAGATTCAAGAATAGTACATCCAAAGTTCAAAAGTACAAAATCTATGACAGAAATATTCAAGCGAGAAAGCTCTAGCATATGAATGGTATGGCGAGTGCAAAGGATGATGGAAAATCAAGTTTGTGAGAGTTTGTTTTTTGTTAGTTTCTTGGAATAGACTCATGACCATGAGTATGAGTCACAATTTGCAATTAGAAGAAAATCTACATGTCATTTATTGTTTGTACGTGTTGTAAGATCCAGAGAGGTATGCATACCCCTTTGTTATATGTTCCCTCTGTCAGAGAGTTTTAACACCCTGGAAGAGTGTGTCATGCAGGATGGATACACTTGGGTTGACTGTATTAAATTTAGACTCCATAAGGTGAAATTTTATATCAAGGGGGAGTTAATCGAGAGGTTGGATGAACCATGTACGTGAAGGACTTCCTAGTAGACTGGCGGTTGTAGTGGTTGGAACCCATGCATTTAGGTATATGGTTGTTCCTTTATATGGACATCGACAACAACATGAACAAGATACAAAATGTAATTACCAAATAGAACCAGTGTAATTACCAAACAGGACCAGCTGTAGATTTTGCAGATAGATATTGAGACAAGTAGTCATTAAGGGGGAGTGTTGGAATATGTAATTGCTACTTTTCTTCAGCTGTGGTTCTCTCTATGAATAGAGTCTGTTCCTATTCTATAGGTTAGTTCCTAGTTTGGTGTGAGGTTGAGATATTCTCTCAACCAAATTATTGTGCGTCTAAAATAGCTTCTCTATCTTGAGACTGTACCTCATGTATATATGTAACTCTATTTGTTTAATTAATATAATATAGCTTGTATGTTCAATTCTCATTTCCAAAACTTTAAATATCTTATCTACCCTGCGCTTCTAGGGAATACAAAAACTTCTAATTGTTCATTATACTGTTCTTTATAAAAAAATTGTTCACAATTCTTTACCATTCCTTACACAAAGAGAACTCGGAGTTCTGTTAAGCAAAATAGTGACACTGTTATATTTGGATAGAAGTGAGACTGTTATATTTGAATAGAAACACTTCTCGGAAATCAAAAAACTTCTCATTGTACTTTATAATATTCTTTAAAAACAAAAATTTTCACCATTTTTTATCATTCCTTACCCAAAGAGATTGACACGGTTGTATTTGACAGAAATAATATCAATAAAAGACTGTTTTCCTTAAAATAAAGTCACTCATTTTTAATTTTAATACTATTTTCAAAAATTGCATAATAAATCTTACTAGGAAGCATCATTATACCTCTTTTGGACCATCATAAATTTATCTAGATAAAAGGTGAAGACAAGTTAGTATTTTTCATTTCCAATAAAGTTATCATCGTTTGTGTTATACATTAAAATTTGTAAACGACTTAAATTTAAATAATTGGAGATTTTTTTAACAAAATTTATTATGTAATTAAAAATATAGTAGAATAAGTTTTGCAAGTTTTATTAAATTAATTGTGAATGTTTTATTAGATATTTTATTTATTATGTTAATATGCATGTTTTCAAGTTTTTAGAATTTTAATTTAATTATTAATAATTAGTAAGTTGATATTCAAGTTTTATTTTAATGGAAAAATCTAGAATATTTGTAGTACTAGTTATAAATGAAATGTTAAGATTTATCTCATAAGTAATTATTCTCTTATGAATTTTTTTTAAATTGTTTAATGAAAAAAAAATGTCATATAAACATGAGTTATGATTTTTTTGAACATGTGGTGTTAAGAAGCCATGATATTGGTTATGTCATTATAAGAAAGTGTAAACATCTCCATGGTAAAATGAAAATAAATTTCTATAATCAATAATTTTCTTACATGGTATTTTGCTTAAATAATAATAATAATAAAGTTACAATTTAATTATTTTTTATGATTTCTTATTTTTTATTTTATTTTTATGATGTACTTTATGTAAAAAAATAAGTATATCAATATATAAACTTACCCAGCATTTATATATTAGTTTAATTGATAATTTAAAAAAATCAATTCATAAAATATTAATTAATTCATAAAAAACTAAAAAATAAATGATTGCTTCCTACTTTTAAATATCTAAATTATGAAACCAAGATCATGTACCTTATCGATTATATTGAAATTTTATTTTCATTTATTTAACTAATATCATGTATCACTGAGTAACCTCTCCTATTCTTAAATTTGAGTGCTATAATCTATGTTATGAGCATTGTAATCTATGTTATGTTCCACATCATGAGGTAGTTGGGATTTCGATACTGCATCTTATCGCTTATATTGAAATTGTATTTTTATTTATTTAACTAATATGAGTAACGCCTCCTATTCTTAAATTTGAGGGTTGTAATTTATGTTATGAGCGTTGTAAGCTATGTTATGTTATGTTCCACATCATGAGGTAGTTGGGATTTTTTACAGAGACATAGTTATTACCATTCTGAATTTAATTAAAGGTAGAATTTGAGCGTTGTAATTTATGTTATGAGCGCTGTAATCTATGTTATGTTCCACATGATGAGGTAGTTGGGGTTTTGATAGAGATATAGTTATGATCATTCTGAATTTAATTAAAGGTTTTAAGGTTTAAAACAAATACTACTAAGCATGTTATGTTTCTTAAGTTTATAAGATGAGAAAGATATTATTAATTTTTATCTAACTTATAGAATTATATAAATCAAATGGTTAATCAATTTATATCTAAATATATTATAGAATTAGAATTAAAAAAATTATATAATTAATTAAATTATAACTTTATTTTAAATAGTAATTACTATGAATTATAAAAAAATAATTTACGAATTTTATATATATAGATTAGATTTTCTAAAATATTCAATTGAGATTAAATTCTTACCATCTATATAATAATTATTGATAGTTAAATTATTTGTGTTATTATCATTAGTGTTACACATCAATTGAAGGAATAAAATTTATCATCGTTCATGTTACACATTAAAGTAATTTTTGCAAGAAATTATTAAATATTAACTGATAATGTTCTATTACATATTTTTATTCATTATAGTGATAAGCATATTTCAAGTTTTTAAAAATTGAATTAAATTATTAATGATTATTGATGATGATGATGATGATGATGATGATGATGATGATGATGATGATGATGGTTACTGTCCACTGAGACCAATATTTGGTCTATCAGACCTAAAAAATGAGTTATTTAATTTCATTTAAGATTTTGTTCTTATTCTCAAGAAACTTGGAGAGAAGCCTCCCCAACTCACTATAATTTTGACATCTTAAAAGGCCAGGAAGGTCAATATTGTAACAAAGATTATGAAATTGAGCTCTAGTGTGGTTGTATGCAGGGCACTCTAAGAGGAAGTTATTTTCATCCTCGATGTTCATATTCTCATAGAGATGGCAGATCATTTCCATCCATGGTGTTTTAGGAACTGTGCAATGACCTATTTCACTATGGAGCTCATGAGAGTTCGTTATAATCTTGGCTATATTAATTTTCTTCTTTGAGCTAGTTAAAACAGAGAGATACTTTTGATCTTCGAAGGTGGTGTTGATGACTTCCTTATAATACCTTAAATTTCTTTTAGCTACTAGATCTTTCTCACACCACATTTTTTCTTTGAACTTAGAAGTAAAATTCTTTTTAATGTTATTGATGTTTTGTAATGCAACATTCTCGTCGATATCCCAATGGTTTAACGAGGCCCTGGTGTCTTTATACCAACGTCGTTTAAGGCTTAGGTGGTTTTTGGCTAGAATTTGAAGCTAGCTTAGGAATTCTATGGTCTTCTATGCTATTGAGCTTGTGCTTCTACAATAGAAGCCTAGTCATAGCTAGGCTCTCGATAGGGGAAAGATCCACTTCTATGAGGAGAATAGGATAGGGTGTATTGCTTTTAATTTTAAGGTTATATGTTATAAAATACTTCTGGCTCAATATTTCTCCAGGATTCTCTAGAGATAGTGTAACCCCAAACCTCACATCCATATAAGATAACAGGAGTGACTAAAGTTCCAAAGAGGAACTTCTTTCTATCCCACATTACGAGGTTTGTTGTTTTACAATTATTTTCAAGACCAAAATAAGCTTTACACCCTCCATTAATCCTTTTATGAATGCTATAGTTATAGTTGAGCTTGTGATGAATATCAATTCATAGGTACTTTTAAGAAGATACTTCCTGCAAGTTACTATTGTTATACATAAAATTAGCGTAAGTGTCTTTCTTGGATTTGATAATCATAACTTTTGTTGTGTTAACAGAAATATCCATGGTAGAGAAAGAATCCTTAAGAAGTCTAAGTTTCTTATCAAGATCATATGGGCACCTTTTGAGAAGAACAATATCGTCAGCATAGAGAAGAAGGATGATGACTATCCCAGCTAATATTGTGCCAGCACATCCTGCTTCCTCTAAACAACCTTCTAGCTCGTCGATGTAAATGCCAAATAGGGTAAGGGAGAGGGGACAACCTTGTTTAACTCCGATATTACACTTAATATCTTTCGACCACCCCTCATTGCTCTTTAACTTGGCAATTACATTGTCGTATAACCTTATAGCAGTCGCTCTTAGCTCGAAAGGAACATTTAGCTCTTCAAATCTATTTCATAGGTTATTTCTAGGAACCTTATCGAAAGCCTTTCTAAAGTCCACAAAGCAACAAAAGATATTGGATTTACCATTGTGACATTCTTCCACAATTATCCTAAGCGTAACGAGGTGGTCCGTTGTTGAGTGCTGCCTTCTAAAACCTGCATGGCCATTAGCCTGCTTACCTTCACATTCAAGCCAAATGCTCATCTTCTTTTCTAAAATAATACCATATAGGTTTGCTAAGAGAGGGTTGATCATAATTGTTCGATAATTAGATGGGTTATTTGTATCCCCACTTTTAAAAATACGGATAATGAGGCTCTGAGTCCAAGGTTTAGGGAACCACCGCTTGGTTGAAAATCTTGTGGATGTGGGGGATTATGACAGGACCTCCAATTTTTAAGATTTCCACCTGGTAACCTTCAATGTCTTTATCTTTCCCATTTTCCAGGTGTTTAACCCCAAAATCAATGTATTCTAATGAGAAAACTTCTTTTTTTGTGAGCATGGTTTCAAAATCCTTGGCATTTGGAGATTCATAAAGCTTTTTAAGATAGGAATTCGAGTCGTGTAAAGAAATTTTATTATTATCTTTATTTTTCCTAGTTAGAATCTGCCTATAGAATTTCTTAGGAGCTAGCTTATAGAGGTGTAAGAGATTCTCTTGTCTTTTACGAATATATTGACTTTTTTTCCTTTTAGTTAGGGGTTTGTAGATTTTTATCTTCTTAATTTTGAGAGATTCATCAACATCGTCCTTAATTTATCTCCTCGTACTTTTACAATCTTTGTCATACCATGGGTTGGTTTTGCTATTTCTTTTATTACTTGAGACTTCAATTGAGAATTTGTTAATAGAATATGAGAGGGTTGTAGTAAAATTATGATAGAGGTCATCTATTTTGTCTATACTAGATAAAGGAAGAAAATTAGTTTTTATGGAATAATGTAGAATATTCTAGTCATAGATCAAAGGTTAAGATTTAGGTCATGAGTAATTATGCCCTTTGTAATTTTTTAAATAATCTGGTTAAGTGGAAGAAAAAATGTCATATGAACATGAGTTATGGATTCTTGGGCATGTGGTGTTTGTAAGTCATAGTATTGGTTCAAGTTAATGTAACCAAACCTATTTAAAATATAAAAATATCCAATAAAAGTGAGAGTGAATCTTTATGATTAAGAATCTTGTTACATATTATTTTAAATGCATATATATTTAACGCAAACATAATTTTTTTTATAATAAATAATAATAATAATAATTTACTTTATGATTTCTTATTTTTATTTTATCTTGGCAATGTGATATATCATTTAATAATATTGTTAATATCGATGCACATTTACCAACCACTTAACTTATATAATTGTGCTAGTTTAATTAATAATTTAAAAATGAATTCATAAAAACTTCAAAAAAAAATGTATTACAACAAATTTCTAAATATCTAAATTATAAAATGATCCAAGATCTTAAGTCTTATTAATTATTTAAGATTTAATTGTATTGAATTAACTAATCTCATATATTCATAAACAATGATCACCTTTAGTTTTGTAAACTATTTTATGTTCCACAACCTGGGGTAGTTTTTATGGTTATTTTGAAAGACAAATAAACATGATTATTTTCAATTTAATGAAGGGTTCCACAGCTGATATGGAAAGACCGCTTAGGATGGTCCAAAGGGATTGGAAAAACCAAATTCTAAATTCTTTGCAACTAGTTAGTGCAACCATATAACTTAAATGGTTGGTGAGCGTTAGTAGGCATCAATTTATTTATTTTTCCTAGTGGTTCACGTTCCTATGTGCGCGCAGACATGTACTAGCTACATACACGGTCTTAATATATCGCAATAAATCCTCCCAAAGGGATCTACTATCAGCTTAACACTGAGGCCTAACCCCGTGGGCGTCTAGGAGATTTGATCCTGTGACCTCTCAATCTGGGAGTACTTGCAAGTGGGTACTCAACCAATTGAGCTAACCCTTGGGGCTTTAGTAGGCATCAACTTACATCATGATACATATGACATTTTTAAAACTAGCACAACCACATTATATTTACTAATGTGGTTGATATACGCCGATAGGCCTATATCCACTACCTATCACATTAATTTATATATCAATAAATAAATATTATATATAATAATTTTATTAATAATATTATAATATATTGATTGATATATTAATAATATTATAATATTTATTAATATATTAATAATATCAACTATATACATACTATGTATTAACTTGAAATATATATATATATATATATATATAATAATATTTATTAATATAATAATAATATTAATAATAAATAATATTTTAATATTTATTAATATATTATTATCATAGATGGTTATATTATTAATAAACCAAAGGAACTAATAATATATTAATAATATATATTATATTATTTAATTTACTATATAATTCAACTCGTTCCCGTATTATTTTAACTATATAAAACTCCCAATTATTACATATCCCGCCCCTTTGGTTGAAAAATAACCTTAATATTTTGTTAATTGTGATTAATTAGTTAAAACCGCGACTAATTAAGAACCTTGATTCCGCATTAAAAAAGGATTAATTAACCCTCATGGTTAATTAATAACTTACCCCACCAATCGAATTGCCCTCGATATGATTAAATGATGTTTAATTGTATTGGGCCCACCCTTGCTATTTCCCTATCATCTCACCTCCCTGACAGCCATCCGATCAACCCCTTCACATCCAATGGTTATCGTCCATATCACATCGCCCACACGTCCGAACAATAATGCACGATCGCTAAGTGGTTTTACAAACAATGTCTCGCCACGCGTCGCGAAGGGTATGGAATCATTGGCTTTCACTTGAAAACAACTTTTCCCGAAAAGTGGTGCGATGTATACTGCTTACCACCCTTCGCATTAAAAAAATAGCCTTTCCTGCATACATCATCTGCCTGAAAAATAAAACCCCGCCAACTTTGACTTTGCGAATAAAACAAATAAATGCGCATCATTTTCATTATCCCATGCAGCAACTAGTGTTCCCATGCAAAAAAATGCAAAGCCATATGTTGAAGATTGTCAACCGCCACCTTGCTGAGAAAATTGCAGACAAAGAATCCAGAACCATATTATTAATATTATAATATTTATTAATATATTAATAATATTAACTATATACATAATATATATTAACTTGATATATATATATATATATATAATATATTAATAATATTTATTAATATAATAATAATATTAATAATAAATAATATTTTAATATTTATTAATATATTAATATCATAGATGGTTATATTACTAATAAACTTTAAGAATTAGTATATTAAACTCAAGAGAGTAATAAAGCATATGAAACAATATTTAAAAACAAAAAACCTAAGAGATTAATAAACCCTAACAATTAATATTTTAAAGTGAAGATATTAATAAACCTAAGGGATAATTAATAATACAAACCCAATGTCATCATAAACCAAAGGTTTAAATATTATAAACCAAAGGAATTGGTGAACCCAAGGGATAAATATTATAAACATAAGGGATCAATATTAAAAACACAAGAGATTAATAATCCGTAAGAAATTATATTTTAAACTAAAAAACAAATAAATTATGATCCATGAGAATCAGTATTTTAAACATAAGATATTAATAAACCAATGGGATTATTAACATTATAAACCAAAATAAATAATAGACCCAAGGGTTTAATATTATAAATCAAAGGAATCAGCCAACCCACGAGATAAATATTATAAACCTAACGGATGAATATTATAAACAATAGAGATTAATAAACCCTAAGAATTAATATTTTAAACTAAAAAATCCAAAAAATTAACAAACCCTGAGAATTAGTATTTTAAACTCAAGAGAGTAATAAACCGAATGTGTGATTAACATTATAAACCAAAAGAACTAATAAACCCAAGGGTTTAATATTATAAACCAAAGGAATCAGTGAACCCAAGGAATAAATATTAAAAACCTAAGGGATCAATAAGGCTAAGGGCAATATTAAAAACAATAGAGATTAATAAAACCCAAGAGTTTAATACTATAAACCAAAGGAATTGGTGAACCCAAGGGAAAACCATTACCCAACAAATTATAAACCAAAGGAATTGGTGAACCCAATGGAATTGATTTAAACATTGAGACAATTGTTGTCACAATGCGACATTCGACAAACTATGACCAGGGTTGGCCATGGGTGATTTTCATATTGAGACAATATTTGTCAGAATGTGACATTTGATCATGGATGACATTGATCGATTATTCATATTATAAACCAAAAGAACAAATAAACCCAAGGGTTTAATATTATAAACCAAAGGAATTGGTCAACCCAAGGGACAACATTACCCAACAAATTATAAACCAAAAGGAATTGGTGAAACCAAGGGAATTGATGTAAACATTGAGACAATTGTTGTCACAATGCAACGTTGGACAAACTATGACCATGGTTGGAAATGGGTGATTTTCATATTGAGACAATGTTTTTCAGAATGTGTCATTTAATCAAAGATGACATTGAACAATTATTCATATTATAAATGAAAAAAACTAATAAACCCAAGGGTTTAATAATATAAACTAAATGAATTGGTGAACCCAAGGGAAAATCATTACCCAACAAATTATAAACCAAAGGAATTGGTGAACCCAAGGGAATTGATTTAAACATTGAGACAATTGTTGTCACAATGCGACGTTGGACCAAATATGACCATGGTTGGCCATGGGTGATTTTCATATTGAGACAATGTTTGTCAAAATGTGACATTTGATCATGGATGACATTGATCGATTATTCATATTATAAACAAAAAAAACTAATAAACCCAAGGGTTTAATATTATAAACCAAAGGAATTGGTGAACCCAAGGGACAACCATTACCCAACAAATTATAAACCAAAAGGAATTGGTGAACCCAAGGGAATTGATTTAAACATTGAGACAATTGTTGTCATAATGCGACGTTGGACCAACTATGACCATGGTTGGCCATGGGTGATTTTCATATTGAGACAATATTTGTCAGAATGTGACATTTGATCATGGATGACATTGATCGATTATTCATATTATAAACAAAAAGAACTAATAAACCCAAGGGTTTAATATTATAAACCAAAGGAATTGGTGAACCCAAGGGAATTGATTTAAACATTGAGACAATTGTTGTCACAATGCGACGTTGGACCAACTATGACCATGGTTGGCCATGGGTGATTTTCATATTCAGACAATTTGATGATGGATGACATTGATCGATTATTCATATTATAAACCAAAAGAACTAATAAACCCAAGGGTTTAATATTATAAACCAAAGGAATTGGTGAACCCAAGGGAATTGATTTAAACATTGAGACAATTGTTGTCACAATGCGATGTTGGACCAACTATGACCATGGATGGCCATGGGTGATTTTCATGTTGAGACAATATTTGTCAGAATGTGACATTTGAACATGGATGACATTGATCGATTATTCATATTATAAATCAAAAGAACTAATAAACCCAAGGGTTTAATATTATAAACCAAAGGAATTGTTGAACCCAAGGGAATTGATTTAAACATTGAGACAATTGTTGTAACAATGCGATGTTGGACCAACTATGACCTGGTTGGGCATGGGTGATTTTCATATTGAGACAACATTTTTCAGAATGTGACATTTTATCATGGATTATATTGACCGATTATACATATTATAAACCAAAAGAACTAATAAACCCAAGGGTTTAATATTATAAACCAAAGGAATTGTTGAACCCAAGGGACAACCATTACCCAACAAACTATAAACCAAAAGGAATTGGTGAACCCAAGGGAATTGATTTAAAAATTGAGACAATTGTTGTCAGAATGTGACGTTGGACCAACTATGACCATGGTTGGCCATGGGTGATTTTTATATTGAGGCAATATTTGTCAGAATGTGACATTTGATCATGGATGACATTGATCAATTATTCATATTATAAAGCTAAAGAACTAATAAAACCAAGGGTTTAATCTTATAAACCAAAGGAATTAGTGAACCCAAGGGAATTGATTTAAACACTGAGACAATTGTTGTCACAATGCAACGTTGGACCAACTATGACCATGGTTGGCCATGGGTGATTTTCATATCGAGACAACATTTTTCAGAATGTGACATTTGATCATGGATGAAATTGATCGATTATTCATATTATAAACCGATAGAACTAATCAACCTAAGGGTTTAATATTATAAACCAAAGGAATTGGTGAACCCAAGGGAATTGATTTAAACATTAAGACAATTGCTGTCACAATTTGATGTTGGACCAACTATGACCATGGTTGGCCATGGGTGATTTTCATGTTGAGACAATATTTGTCAGAATATGACGTTTGATCATGGATGGCATTGATCGATTATTCATATTATAAATCAAAAGAACTAATAAACCCAAGGGTTTAATATTATAAACCAAAGTAATTGGTGAACCCAACTAAATTGATTTAAACATTGAGACAATTTTTGTCACAATGCGACGTTGGACCAAATATGACCATGGTTGCTCATGGGTGATTTTCATATTGAGACAAGATTTGTCATAATGTGACATTTTATCATGGATGACATTGATCGATTATTCATATTATAAACCAAAAGAACCAATAAACCCAAGGGTTTAATATTATAAACCAAAGGAATTGGTGAACCCAAGGGAATTGATTTAAACATTGAGACAAAGGTTGTCACAATCCGACGTTGGACCAACTATGACCATGGCTGGCCAGGGGTCATTTTCATACTAAGACAATATTTGTGAGAATGTGACATTTGATCATGGATGAAATTAATCGATTATTCATATTATAGACCAAAAGAACTAATAAACCAAATGGTTTAATATTATAAACCAAAGGAATTGGTGAATCCAAGGGAAAATTATTAAAAACATAAGTTATCAATAAGGCCAAGGGATCAATATTAAAAATAGAATAGCGTAACAAATCCTAAGAATAAATATTTTAAATTCAAAATCCTAAGAAAATATAAAACGATAAGAACCAATATTTTAAAAGCAACTAATTAATAAACAGAAGGGATTATCAATATTATAAACCAAAAGAGATAGTAAACCCAAGGTTTTAATATTAAACCAAAGGAATTGGGGAACCCAAGGGAAAAATTTTAAAAACATAAGAGATCAAGAAAGCCAAGGGATACCTTTAAAAAACAAAAAAATTTAGTAAAGCCACATGATTATTAATATTATAAACAGAGGGGAATAAACATGGTTTACCATGCTTGATTTAAACATTGAGACAATTGTTGTCACAATGTGACGTTGGACCAACTATGACCATGGTTGGCCATGGGTGATTTTCATATTGAGACAATATTTGTGAGAATCTAACGTTTGATCAGGGATGACATTGATCGATTATTCATATTATAAACCAAAATAACTATCAAACCCAAGGGTTTAACATTATAAAATAAAGGAATTGGTGAACCTGTTATGCTCCTATACCAATAAGTGTCATATATCATGATTGACTTGATGGGATATGTAATATGTTCATACCTTCCCTTGTTGCAAAGGTTTTCCATATTGTCAAAAAAAATTCAAATTTTTTTAAAAAATGTAAAGAGGGTATACCCTAAAAGAAAATTCAAAGGGTGAAAAAAATAAAAATGGCCAAAAAAGTAAAAGAAAAATGAACCCCGCGAAAATTAAGGCCAAGGAAAGTGTGCAAGTCTAAATGCCACTACTTTTTTCTCTTATGTAAATAAAAAAATTGTGTGCAACTTGTATTTTATGCCACAATATATAAACAGTCAAACATTTTAAGTTTGGCTTGTTCATACTTGAATTTTATGTTTTAGAGATAGAGAATAAAATCTGACCAAACCGTTTAATCTTGCTAGATAAGTAGATAGGTAGAGAAAATAAAAGGAGCTCAACAGTTTAATCTGAGTGCTTGGATGTAATAAGGTTAGACTTAGATAGATTTCTACATGTAGAAGAAAAGAAAGTGTGATAAGGGTTTGCCAGTCTAAGTACACCCTAATAAAGAAGAAAAAATGGCAGGTGAAAGTAGGTAGGTTAGGTAGATGTTGTTGCAGAATTACATGTGATGGATAATGACTCTAAATGTGGTAATATTTCCTTTCATCACAAGGGAAAGGAAAATTTTACACTAGAACAATTTCAAGCAAAACAAAGTCAAATAATTAACTTCCCTTCTCATTTTTCCCCAAAATTTTACTAATTTCCCCTAAGTACTAAGGCATTTGAAAATTAGAGGGGCTCAAGGCATTTCCTTGAATTTTGAAGGGACCGGACCCTTGGCCCAATAATTGAAAACGCTAAGTACTTAAAACCATTCATAAGTCATTCATTCACTTCTAAAAAATCTTTTCCTAAGTAAAATCCTATTTTACTTAGGGAAATTGCACAATATCTCATAAAAACCCTTTCATTGAAGCATAAGTTAAATACATACTTCTAATGTTCTTATACTTAGTGCCTTTTCATTCATTTTCATATTAACTTTTAACTTTAATATTTAATTCACTATATAATTCAACCCATTCCCATATTATTTTAACTATATAAAACTCCCAATTATTACATATCCCGCCCCTTTAGTTGAAAAATAACCTTAATATTGTGTTAATTGTGATTAATTAGTTAAAACCACGACTAATTAAGAACCCTAATTCCCCGCTGCATTAAAAAAGGATTAATTAACCCTCATGGTTAATTAATAACTTACGCCACCAATCGAATTGCCCCTGATATGATTAAATCCTATTTAATTATATTGGGCCCACCCTTGCTATTTACCTATCATCTCACCTCCCCAACAGTCGTCCGATCAACCCCTTCACATCTAATGGCTATCGTCCATATCACATCGCCCCCACGTCTGAACAATAACACGCGATCGCTAAGTGGTTTTCCAAACAGTGTCTCGCCACACGTCGCGAAGGGTATGGAATCGCTGGCTTTCACTTGAAAACATCCCATTCCCAAAAGCGGTGCGATGTATACCACTTACCACCCCTCGCATTCAAAAAAATAGCCTTTCCTGCATACGTCATCTGCCCGAAAAATAAAACCCCGCCAACTTTTGACTCTACAAATAAAACAAATAAACACGCATGATTTTCATTATCCCGTGCAGCGATTAGTGTTCCCATGCAAAAAACTGCAAAGCCATCTATCGAAGATTGTCAACCGCCAACTTGCTGAGAAAATTCCAGACGAACAATCCAAAACCCATCAGCAGTTGCCTACACCTGTTTTCATCACTATTCACTTCCCGGAAACAGGTATTTACCCAGTTCCCGTCGAACCCTGCAAGTCTTGGTTTTTGATTTAATTCCATAGGAAAAGACTAAAACACAATACAATTTGGTCTTTATTTCACTCCTAAGTTCCCAGACCTATAATTGTGCCCATTTTTCCATCAAAAACCAAAATTCTTTTCTGAACCCACAAGAACCAGAAATGGAAACCCATGTGGCTTTGAATGTTGTGCCTCTGAATGCCCCTCATAAATATTTAGACTATCTGCCTCTAATAGATAGGGATTTCTAGATAAAGGACCTAATTCTTAGTGAAAATCCTCTCAGAACCTTTTGCCAATGCAAAGATAATTTCCTGAACGGTTCTGATAGTTTGGGACTATGGGAATCCAATCTTCCAATGTATTTTTTACCTTTAGTCCATGTTTTTCCTGAAATAATTTATCACTGCCATGCCAATTACGATCCCAATCAATGAGAAGTCATGTCCCCGAGTCAAACTGTTCTTTTCCCGATAACTGCTCAATCCATAAATGAAATGTTATAGTTCCATCCCGGTCAAACCCTGACTCTCATTTCCATGGGAGATTTACTTGAAAAATCCAAAAATTTATCCTAAGAAGAGCTGAATCGCCTCTGTCAGACTTTCATGCTACCAGAACATCAACCCAAAGGCCCACCTCCTTATGGATATACCTTTTTTAGAGATATGGGAAGACTCATATTGAATATGATATCTTCTGTAATGGGTTTCAACACTAGTGAATACGTTGATAAGTTAGCCCTAGTGTTGTTGTCAATTTTTGCTCCTGGACAGCCCCCTACTGTCAAATATGATTTTGCTTCCTTTATTGATGATAAAATTCATGACCAATTCATGAGATTTGAAAATAATTTTTTTTTCAAATATTCCACTTTTATATACCATCTCATGCTCTATTATCAATCAGAGAGTTTCCCCTTCCATGTCATGAAACTGGATGCCGAAGGAAATCCAAGGTCTGTAATTTTTTGGTCTGCAATCTTTCGTAATTCATGTGAGTCTCCTTATTCTTACAATGAGTTCATTGATCTATTTGTACACCCTGAAACTACCTTATTAACAGGAGTTTCCCCTCCTAGGGTCAATAATGATATGAAGAAAATTCTCCAACTCTCAAAGCAATACATAATAGGTGATTGGTACCTATACATGAAACATACAGAAATTAGAATATATGGCTGTGAGCTATGTCCTTTGAAGCTACCAAAATATGTTCCAATGAGCCTTTTTTCCTTAGAATATTTTAGACAAATGATAAATTCAGATATAGTCCATTTTTGCAATGCAAAGAAAAAAGCTCAGCTCAGAATTAAGAGTCAATCAGGTCCTTTTGTCTCTAATTCTAGGGATGTAGGAAAAGAAGCTGAGAGAATTCTAGAAGACTATCTCAAATTGAAAAAAAGTTTCTGGTGGGTACCTTATGACCCAAACAGCTTTATATGTGATAGGAGAATGAAAAAAAATTGTCACCATACCTTCACCATAGAATTCCAGAGATTGAACAATTTTCAAATATGGGTGAATGGATGGAAGGAACCTTAGTAGAACAAGATAGTGAACAGGTCAGTGTTGAAAATTTTGTGAAGGATCTTGAGAAAATACTTGACCTGGATTATTTTGGGTAGGTACAAAGACTAGGAATTGGTCCTTCCTCTGCTAGAACCTCTCAGCAAAATTTGCAGGAAATCAATGCACTAGCCATAGTAGCATCCAAAGGGAAGGAAAAGGAGACTGATACACAAGTCACAGAGAAATTCACAATGTCAGAGCAGCCTGAAACTTCCAAGGAACGGACCCAAATATAGACTTCTCCTACTGAGATCAATGTGGCAGAAATTTCAATTTTGCAAACTCTTCTCAATGAAGAAAAAGGTAAAAAGAGAGATGCAGAAACAACTACCCCTATCAGTGGATCTTCAGAACAACCTGGTATCAAAAGACAAAGATTAAATCCACTCTCAAAAGTAGAATTTGTTCATGAAACCACTAATAGTCAAAGGAGAGAAGAGTTAGATACTCAAAAAACATTCACAATCAGTGGGACATCCACTGAATCACAGAAAAAAGAGCTACAAAGATATCAAAGTGCAGAAGTATCTTCCTTCAAACCACCAGTGAAGGATGGCTAGGATATTAAGAAGAAATTTATAAATATAAAGGCTAGAAATGATCCATTAAGACTTAAAGTCTATAATCAATATTTAAATATGGCTCCCAAAAATCAACAGAGATTGATGTCGGCCTATGACATCTAGTAGCGTAAAATGGTGTTGAGTCATTTCAAGCCCAAAGTACAACAGCCTCAAACAATTGAAGACTATGTGAGAACCAATTTTGAAGTCTTGGCAAAGGATATTCATCCTTTGGATCAGATTGAGCTACACAAACAAAATGGAGAGATGATTTACTCAACTTTGACTGATAAGTCAATGATGGAAAAAAGATTACAGAATTCTTTGGATAATACTACTTCTCAATTGCATCTTGAAAAAGCCTCTTCCCAGGCTAAGGACAACATAATAAAGCCTTTGGAAGAAATCATTATTGGATTGGGTCATAATCCCAAAGATGTTAAGGCTACAGAAGCCTTGATTAAAAAGAAAGATGATGATATTGTAGCCTTAAGGAAACAACTGAAGTTGCCATCTTCAAGGCATCCACAGACTACTGAGGTAATAAAGAAAAAATACGAAGAAGAATTAATGGATTTGTTTTTGAAACTTAACGAGCAACTAAATGAGACTAAAAAAGAACTTGAAAAGGCATTAAAGGACAAGCAGCAAAACATTCCAGCATCTACAATATAAGTAATTACGGGTACAACAACAATAATTTAGTCAGCAGGACTATCACAGAGCAACACTTCCAATTTAAGCACTGAAGAATTAATAAAGTCAATGGAGGAATTGAAACTCCAAGTGACAGAGATCTAGAAAAAAAAGGTTCAATTTACCACCTTAGAACAAAAATATGATCTCTCAAAGATGAGTGTTGCAGAAAAAACAAGAGAGATCAACAGATTATAAAAATTGGTCAAAGCATTGGAAAAGGATCTCACATTGGAGAAACCTTTAAAAGAAATCAAAGAAATTCTTTGGGCCAACATCACTCAGTCAATAAATGATGTTTGGCCATCAATCCAAATAATGTATGAGAAAAATGATTTACTTAAACTAGCTCTGGAAGAAGTTCAAAAGCCAAGAGAAGAATTAGGAAATATTCCTGAAGAAGCCAATGAGCTTATACAATTTTTAAATACCAAGAATAGATATCAACCTCAAGAGCTAGGCATCCAAGATAGAACAAGAACAATTGTGGAGGTAAAAAGGGCTTTTACTAAAAGAACTCTGATGCATAACCTAGAAAGAAGATGCTATGATAAGAAAGAAGAAATCAATGCTTTTACAAAGAGATTGGATATTTTGCAGAGTAAAGGATTGCCAAGTCCTTTAATTTCAGATGATAAACTAATGAGCCTTGAAAGATATGTTGATAAATTGAGTAAGTATGCTGACAACCAGGCTAGTTCATCGACCAGTTCATCAGTAGAAAAAGCATTGCCTACAGGAAAAATTCTTCATGACAATCTAGAAAATTTGTTTTATCTCGAACATGAGTTAAAAAACTTATTCCCAATTCAGCCTAATTTCTTCAGATATATAGAGACTAATGAAACTCTGAGGAAGCTTCAAATAACCAGAATACCAGAAGAAAAATGGTGGGAAGAGATGTTAGACATTTTGTAAAAATTATCCTTGCATGAATTTTGATTATTTACTACAGTAAGTCATGATAAAAAGGATAAATAGAGATCAAATAGGTCAAAGTGTATCAATACAGGTAAAGAGTATCAGTAAAACAGAGCAGCCATCACAAAATTACTATAGAGAACAACAACACGCCTAATCATAGGGCCTGCCTCCAGCACATTCATAAAAAATGGAACAACACAACATCAGTTATCTTTTCTCTTATCTACGAGACCATATGTCTCTATTTTCTTGTAACATATTCATGATTAATCCTAAATTATATCTCATTTTGTTAGGAGATATTTTTTATAATTTTTTGTATAAATACTCCCTCAATTAGAGTATTGGAGGGGTGGATTCTTAGACTTTGCTGTAACATTGATTATTTTGGAATAAAGTGATATTGGACAAATTTCGCATGGCTAGATGGATAAGGAATTGATGCAAAGGACTTTTCACAGGATTCTTGAGTCAAACAAAGGATCAATAAGTCATCTATCTCTTATGTTTTAGAGTTTTATACTTGTTTATTATACCATTTGTGTTTCATATCTGAATGATAAACGAAAATTAATAATTCAAAAAGTGCTTAATTGCAATATCTTTTCAATCGTTGTTATTCTTAATTTTTTCTTCTGAACTAGTATAAACAGTAAATTCTTAATTGCTCATGTTTTCTAGTTTATTCATTTTGATTATTTGATAAAGAATTCTTAATTTCTCTTTATTAATAATCATTCAAGTTCCCTCTTTCGAATATCTTGAAGGATTCTTAATTTCCCTTCACCCATTTCGAGTCCATTCCATCTATTTTAGACCTTTAATTGTTCCCTATTTGATTACCTTGCCCTGTGAAACCATCCCTTGTTAAGAAACGTAATTCAGTTAAGCCATATTTCTTTGACTCCATTAGCCCAATGACCTGAAATACTTAGTCTTACCCCTCTGCTATTGAATTCCATCACCCAATCACAATCAAAATTCTTGGACTTTATAACTACCCTAATATCAAAATGAAATATTAATAATGTTAGTAATTCAATATTTGTATTTAAATTAATGTCAATGTATATATTAATTTTATTCTAATATTATTAACAAATATAAATATCTTGTCATTGAACCAACCCAAAACACGTTTAGCAAACCAAATTGATAAATATTTTTAGTTTCATGTAATAGGGATATGGAATTCAATCTTGAATTTAATGATTGGCTAATATAACTGGTTGTATATGTCTGAATGGTTTACTATAAACAAAAGAAAAATAACGACTAAAAAAAGGAGGTAAATTGAACAACACGAAAAATGATGTATGAAATTTCTCATATATTACTATATTGCATCTCATGAATGTATTCATCTAATTGATACATCAAAATAATTCTTACACTAAATGAAAAAAGAGACGACAATAAAAACAATTATAAAACATTCTATAAATATGTCAGAATACTATTAGCTACATGTGACAGTGATATGGAATTCCATATTTATTTTTAACAGCTGGCTCATATAACTGGTTTTTTACCTGTGAATGGTTCATTATAAGAAAAATAACAAAAAACAACATTATAAAAACAAGAAAATTAAGCAACAACAAAAACGATGTAAACAACATTCCAAAATACTACTATGAATTTGATAAATGTAGACATCTCATTTAAATATCAAAAGAATTATTATTATATTAATAGTTTCATATCATAGCGATATGGACTTTAATCTCTCCTCTTCTTTCTTCCTAATTGTAACATACGCACTATTATTCATCTTGGCATAACGCTGATAAGAGAAAGGCAGTGCAATGCATAAACCATCTATTGATTTCACTCTTGATATGGTTGTGAAGGTCAGGCCTTGTTGTTCTCTATTCTCGATATCAATTGATGCTCACTCTAAATTCAAACCTTGTGACTTGTGAATTGTAGGAGCCCATGCCATCTTTAAAGGATTTTTTTTTCAATTTCCTCTTATCACTAGTGTGATAGGTACAATGGTTGGATTTCTTGCATCAAACAGAATACCAACATACTTATCAAAAATAATAGTTGTGAACGTTGGAAGCTCAGGTGGCTTAGAGTTAGGCATATAAAATATTTCCTTCACATACCCAAGTGCACCATTCACTAAAACAACTTCAACCCACAAATTACATGTCAACATAACACGCTGTCCATGGCACAACAAAACTTCACAGTCTAGTTGATCATCATCGGCACCACTGATTTCTTAACGCCTTGAATTCACAACAATACATCGTGCAATTGGAAAATTTAATGATTTCAACATATGTCTGTTATGGAAGGAGACCAAATTATTTGTTGGAAACATGTGAACTGCTACATTAAATAAATCCCTTTCTCTAGGATGCAACCTGATATCAGCTCGTGACATAAGAAGATCCCAATCATCAAGAACAGGTTCTGCATTTCTTATGTTATTGAAGACTCGACAAAAATAAGATTGTTTCTCATTACTCCCTTGTTGGCGAAATATTTTTTCAAGAGTGAAAACAATGTCAAATTTTTTCCATAATACTTTCCCTGTTGTATTACCTACATACAAAGGCTTATCTCTCATAGGAGGTAGATGGCGAAAGTCACCCACAAGGATCATGGATCTACCACCAAAAGGACAATTATTTTTATCTAGAAATGCTTCTCGTAATCGAGCATCTATTCGCATGAACAACCTTGACCCTAAAAATCTCATTTCATCAATCAATATATATCAAATGTGCCTCATTTCCTCTTCGAATAGTGCCAATGATTGACCCTGTAGTGATTTCATATTTCTAATCGGGATTTTCAAAGCAGAGTGTGTTATTTTTGCATGTATATTGAAAGCAGCTATTCCTGTTGGGCCAAGAACAAGAAAAGGACTTTTTCCATTACTTGACAAATTAGAAAGAGTTTCAGAAATATAATGGATAATAAAAGACTTGCCTGTAACACCCCCAATTTGTGTGTTGAATTTTTAAATTTAGACATTTGAACTTTAATCCTAAGGGGGTGGACCCCAAGGGATGAGTATGGTGTGAATGTATTTGCATATTTTATTTGAGGAAATAAATAAAATGATTGTGCATTTTGACCAAAAAGAGAATTAGAGATCACTTGCCAAATCCATGAGGATGGATAAGGCAACAAATCCCCAAAAATCTTTCAAAAATCCTTGAAAGAAAATAATTTAGATTTGAGGAGGAATCTAAATTTCCCCAATGAAGAGGAGTAGTTGGGAAGAGGTGAGAAAAAGCTGGAAAGTTGAGGAAAAGCTTAAAGCAGCTTTAAAGAGTCCCAAAATGGGAAGCCTAGGCTAAACAGGAAAGAAAGCATCCTGCTATTCTGGACGCAGAATTAGAAACATGCTTTGGGGAAATATGAGCTTAAATAAGCTGCTCCTAGGCAGATCAGGGGTTGATCTGTTCTAGGAGGTGATCTCTGCTCGAGGGTGAGTCCTGGGAGACAAAGAGGACTCTAAGGTTGGGAGGTTGGTCATTTGCAATTGTGGTATGTTCTGAAATTCTTGTTATTTTGTTTCATGATAGTATGAATTGGCTACATATAGACTCCAATTTACTTGTATGATTGATTTTTAGTACTACATTTACCAGAGTCTATCCTAAGGCTTTCACCTTCCAGATTTTGGTTAGTTGTAGACCTTAATCTATAGAGTAGAAACCCCAGAAATTCTAAACCAAGTTCAGTTTAAATCTGAAGTTACTTAGCCTCTACAGATAATCAAATATTGCTTTGTTCCCTGTAGATACAAGGGTGATATTATCTGCTCATGTGTATGTTAGAAAAATATTATAGCCGAACTGAAGTTACATGGTACAAAATTAAAAGGAAGAAAGTAAGAACATTAAAATATGCCATTTGGAATTGTGCTAGAGAAAGAGTACTTTATAGGATTTTTATAATATTTATAAATGTAAAGATTTAATTTATAAATCTACTTTTAGTCCTTGAATCAAGTAACATAGCCAAAGAATTAATTTATAATTAAGGACCCCTATTTAAGCACCATCGAATATCTATATATGCATAAAAAAAAATATATATATATACATATATATATATATATATAATAGCGTAATAGTTTTTATAGTATCTTGAATGCATATATTTTTTCCTACATCTACCTTTAACCTTGGAAATAAAGATCATAGCAATATAATTAAAGTTAAGTGAGGCGCACCACCAACTTAGTGATACGATACATGTATAGGCTCTGATATAAAAAAAAAAGAGACACATTATAAATAATAATGAAAGCGCCGAGAGCTAAACAATGGCTCGTTCGATCTTAGTTTCAATACATGTATAAGCAAGTGAAATAAAATACTGATATCAGTACCGAGAGCTAATAAACAAATCACAATTCTTATTTAATATCAAAGTCAAAGAAAGGGCGAGACGAAAAAGATTACTATGCGGCCATTTAGGGTTCTGCGAATTTATGATTAGACACTATGTGTTATGAAAATACACAAATTAGGTAAACCAACAGAGAAATTGAGCGCGGCCTGAGCGAGTCCGTTCCCGTACGAGACAAGAAGAAACCACAGTATGGCATAATGCATCAATAGTAAGGACCAAATATCTATATGATTACGCGCTGGGTATTAAATCCATGCAAATTGTCTTAATAATTTTTATATGACGGAAGTAGTGTATAAAAACTCCAAAACCAGCTTATAAAATCTACGTGCGGAGGAAAGGCTATCATCATTACAAACAATAGGAATAAGGCGTTAAACTTTCGTGAAGAAATAAGAATGACCGCAATAATAGCTCGGTAACCTTCCTGCAGAGATCATTAGTTAGTATCCTCTGCCTATTGAAATAATCCGAACTGGACAAGTTACGACGCCTTGAATCTAGCTGGCGAGTACAATTTAATATAAATATACAATCGTAACCAGAGATTAGGGTAAATAGTTAACTGTTGATTTCGAAGGATAGCAGAATGGTAAAACCTCATCTCAACAAAGTTGAAGCATAAATCGATACAACAGGAACAAGAAATTCTGAAGGTTACCTAGGGAAGGTAGGGTTCCTTCCCACCCTCGCGGCGTGTAGACTGAAATCACATCAAAACGAGCCACCCATGCGATGCGCAAGGAAATCTGAATTCCAGTGATGTAGATACTGTTAAAATCTGGGTGTGCAGAGAGAACCTAAGCGTTCGCCCTTCTACATCGAAAAAACATAGGTTAAGGAAGTCCTCAATACATAGCCAACATGAAATACTGCGGATAAATCTCTGCCCTGTAAAGCGTGCGGAATACAACAAGGATAAATCGGTAACACCGAACTCTTACAGGTAATAAAACCAGAAGCAGGTTGTAAACACAACAAAAAAAATATATCAATAGTATGTATAACTCAGTTAGAACGCAGCCATGATCTACGCAGGGTAGAAAACGCGTTCGATCCCGGCCCTCTGTCACCAGACTGGTATGTCGAGAATATTTCCTCTCTGCGCAAAACACAACAGCAGATGATGAGAAGGCATTATTGGTTAAAAACAATACAAAACAAAAGGAACTAGTTGAAAACGCAGGCCGACCTGGTTACACCCTCCACAACAGGCGATGGAAGCGGGGAAGGGCATGACTCTGTAGTTCCTATTTGAATAGAAAGAATCAAATAAATAGATCAGCGTAAGAGCCTCGAATAAAAATAATTCTTGAAAACCCTAGTGCACCCTGCCCCAGAACTTCAGAAAATCACGATAATGATTTAGAAAATGCTGCCACGGTGAGAGGAGGGTACCATACTATACTAAGATGCGCAGAGGAGGAAGATGGACGCCGGTAGAGGTACTTTTCTCTCAGTAGCTACACCCCGTCTCTGCCTGCAAAAACATTGAAACAGAAAAACCAAAGTCACACGTTAGGTCAGACCGAACAAAATACAGTGTGACGCATACGTTATCAACCCTAACTAGTACGCATGTTGCTGCCTCTGCGTAGGAAAATCACATCAAGTATGCACTGGTTCAGAGTCTTCATAATGACAAACCGCCATAGGGTGAAAGAGTTCGGGTATTTTATGATTTCCTGTCACGCCGATCCGCGGCTTGGACAGTATGGCGTGAGATACAAAGTTTATGAATTAAAAAATGGTAATGACGGCCATACCGTGGCGAATCTGTCCAGGATATGAAAGTAAACCACGCCAACGCAGGTACGACAGGATTAGACTGGTTCACAGTCTCAATAATTATGAAAGTAGCGCTGACCTGTCGCTACATAAATAGCTCGCCTACCCTACCTCTCCAAAATGGCGGACTTACGTGGACTTTATAGAGGTTAGGTAAATATATATATGGTTAATTTATTGGTATGATAGGTATCACGCATATAGCACGATATACCCAAGTGTTACCAAAGCTATCGGCCGGGGAAATTACAATAAACTTTTCAAAAGGTTTATACATATATATATGTCGTTATTGTATATGATTATATCTATTTGGACATCCAACGAAATTATCAAAAAGGGGGGGGGAATTTTTATATATATATGTGATATATATATATATCGAAGTGCGCCTTCCCATGGTTTTATTAAGGTGGATATAAATATATATATATGTGATATTATATATATATAGGTTGTGCATAGGGGTATGCAAATGTTAATTAATTCTATCCAATGATATACATATAGGGAATGTATATGGTCTACGAATATGTTTTATAGTTATATATATAGGTAATATATATATTGATCCATAAGTAGCATAGGTATGATCGAAGGAGGTGATTATACTTATGGACATTAAGAGCTGCATAGTATTTTGTGTATAGGTATAAACTGTACACATGGAAAATAAGGGATAGAAAAAAAAAATATTAAAATTTAAATAGAGGAAGATATAACAATAGATGAAAATAAATACTCCATTTCTTAATATGGTATTTAGCCAACCTGTCCATAACAAAGAAAAAAAAAAAAAAATGTCCTTAAACTAGAGGTGTTACAAATGGTATCGGAGCTCAAGTGAAAAAATTGGGTTGTTATTACTGTGCTCACAAAATTCTGAATGTTATTGAACAGTGTAGAGATTGGTAATTTATATTTTTTTGTGGTTGACTGATTAAATTTATGAGTGTGTACAGTGTGGTGCTAAAATGGCTGAAGAGGGAGGAATTTATGTAGATTTGCATGATGAGTTTGCGACTCCAGATCCCAATGCCCCGGTAATGGCCATGTTGCACGGGATGCAACGAGAATTGGCTGAACTAAGAAGCCAGAATGACATGCTGTCATCAGCCAGTAAGGAGCAGGAAAAGCTCATCAGAGAGCTAACTTCCCGGAACAGCCAGGAAGGCGAAGGTTCCGGAAAGAGAAAGATGGATGAGTCTGATGATGATGATGCTGCTAGACAACAACATAAACAGAAAAGAGAATTGCAGGGAGAATTTAGAAAGATCAAACCTCCTTCCTATGATGGGGAGAAGGAGGAGGATGCTGAAGCTTGGTTGCTGAACATGATCAAGTATTTCCAAGTTTATGAATATGAGAGCAATCTGAAGGCTAGATTAGTTGTGTATCAGCTACAAGGAAAAGCTACACTCTGGTGGGAAGAGACAAAAATGGTGCATGCCATTGATGAAAAGACAGTTACTTGGGAAGATTTTCAGACTAAGTTCAAAATTCGTTATTTGAATGAACGTTATTATGACGATAAAGCAAAATAATTCCATGAACTTAGGCTAGGACAGCTCACTATTGATAAGTTTGTCACTAAGTTTACTAATTTACTGAGGTATGTCCCTTACATTAGAGAAGAAAAGGAAAAAGTGCAAAGGTTTTTAAATTGTTTGCCTACTGTGTACAAGAAGAAAATTGAATTTGACAATCCAAAGACAATGGATGAGGCTGTTAGAAAAGCAATATTATGCTATCAGCAGTTTAAAGGTAAAGCTGAACAAGGGAAGAGCTGGCTGAACAAGGGTGAGTTCAAAGGTAAAAGACCAAAACCAGCATATTTAAGAAATTTTGGTAGAGATCATCAGCGGAAAAAATTGAATAAACCAAAAGAAAGTCAAACTGCTCAGTCCCAAGTGGCTTCAAAACCAGTAGAAGGGAACAATAAAAAGGAAGGGATAGTCAGAATGAAGGAACCTCTGAAATTTTGGGGCTGTGGAGAGCCCCATATGATGAGGGACTGCCCCCATCGAAATATACACATGATCAGCAGAGAGCGAGAGGCAACAACAGTAAATGACATAGCCAGAAATATACCAACTATCAGTGCAGCCTTGGAAAATCGGCAAGCAGAACATCAAGCAACCATGGTGGAAATGGAGGGTAAGATTTATGACCTACCTATTACTATTTTGATTGATCCAGGTGCTTCTTTGAGTTACATTAGTCCTGGAATTGTAGAAAAATGTAAAATTAAACCTGAAAAATTTCAGCAGTCATGGTTGGTACAGCTGGCCACTGGAACTAAGAGAAAAGTCACACATAAATTGCCCAAAACAGCAATACAATTAAATGGCTTTGCAACAGAAGTAAATTTGAACATATTTCCATTAGGATCCTATGATCTGCTGATAGGAATGGATTGGCTGGAAAAGAAGAAAGCTCTGATGAACTGCTGGGATAAAACCCTGCATTGTGTGGATGAGGAAGGGAAACCTTTTGCACTAAAAGGGAAACCAAAATCCATTTCGATAAGACAAATATCAGCATTACAATTAAAAAGAACAGCTAGGAAAGGATACCAAGTCTATGCAGTGCATGTAGAAGAAATAGAACAGAAAACTGAGGAAGAGTTACTGGATGCTATACCAGTCATTAGAGAATTTAAGGAAGTCTTTCCCAAGGAAATCCCTCATCTTCCCCACAAAAGAGATATTGATTTTTCAATCGATCTGGTACCAGGAGCAACACTTGCTTCTCGAGCACCGTATCGAATGAGCCCTCCTGAACTAATGGAACTGAAAATGCAATTACAGGAATTGTTAGATAAAGGGTATATCAGACCAAGTGTGTCTCCTTGGGGAGCCCCAGTTTTATTTGTGAAAAAGAAAGATGGAACTTTTAGGATGTGCATTGACTATCGTCAACTGAAAAAGTTGACCATTAAGAATAGATATCCACTTCCTAGAATTGATGATCTTTTTGATCAAGTGAGAGGAGCTTCAGTCTTCTCCAAGATAGACCTAAGGAGTGGGTATCATCAGCTCAGAATTAAAGAAGAAGACATCATCAAAACAACATTTCGAACCAGGTATGGGCATTACGAATTTGTAGTCGTACCTTTTGGTTTGACGAATGCCCCTGCCACATTTATGTGTCTGATGAATAGTGTGTTGAATAAGTATTTGGACAAATTTGTTCTTGTGTTCATAGATGATATCCTAGTCTATTCTAAAAATGAAGATGAACATAAGGAACATCTGAGAATAGTGTTACATACTTTAAAAGAAAACCAGTTATATGCCAAGTTCAGCAAATGTGAATTTTATAAAGATAAAATTCAATATCTGGGTCATATAATTTCTGAAAAAGGGTTGGCAGTTGACCCTGAATAGATAAAAGCCATTAAAGAATGGCCAGTTCCCACTGATGTCTCAGCAGTAAGATCCTTTATGGGAATTGCAGGCTATTATCGCAGATTTGTGGAGAGATTTTTTGCTATAGCAAATCCCATAACCTCATTACAAAGGAAGGGTGTTAAGTTCGTGTGGACTGAGAAATGTCAAAACAGTTTCGAACAATTGAAACAAAAACTTATTTCAGCCCCTATATTAAAAATTGTTGATCCTGATAAAGAGTTTGTTGTATGTACCGACGCTTGCAGAGAAGGGCTAGGAGGAGTCCTATTGCAGGAAAATTCCGTCATTGCCTATGAATCTAGAAAACTGAAAATACATGAACAGAATTACAGTGCATATGATTTGGAATTTGCAGCTATTATCCATGCTTTAAAAATGTGGAGACACTATCTGCTGGGGAAGAAGTTCACATTGATGACTGATCATATCAGCCTCAAATATTTTTTCTCCCAAACTGACCTGAATGCAAGACAAGCAAGATGGTTGTCCTTTCTAAGTGAATTTGATATGGACATAGAGCATATCAAGGGGAAGGAGAATAAAGTTGCGGATGCATTAAGTAGAAATGCTTGTCAAAATTTAAACAGCATGGGGAGTAGTGCCCATATGGAGGTAGAGGAATTGGTGGGAAAAGTAGCAACTCAAGATCCCAACTATGAAGCACTCTTGGTGAAACTACAGACAAGGGATAAAACTGATTTCACTAAAAACCAAAGAGGGCTGCTCTATTACAAAAACAGGTTGTATATTCCAAATGTAGAGTCATTAAAAAGGGAAATTTTGGATGAATATCACAAACAGCCTTATGCAGGACATCCAGGATACCAGAAGATGTTAACAGCCTTGAAAAAGAAGTTGTTCTGGCCAGGAATGAAGAGAGATGTGGCAGAGTATCTAAGTAAGTGTATGGAATTTCAACTGGTCAAGGTTGAGCATCAACATCCAGCAGGTCTTCTAAACCCTTTTCCAATTGCAGAATGGAAATGGGACACAGTTTCCATGGATTTTATAAGAGGATTTCCAAAAAACAAATATCAGCATGATTCAGTAATGGTAGTAGTAGACACTCTAACAAAAGCTGCCCACTTCATACCAGTAAAATCTACCTTTGGAACAGCTCAAGTAGCAAATGTTTTCCTAAAGGAGATAGTAAGGCTTCATGGGGTTCCCAAGGTGATTGTCTCAGATCGGGATGCTAAGTTTACAGCAGCGTTCTGGAAAGGATTGTTTTCAGGAATGGGCACTAAGCTGAATTTTAGTACTACCTATCACCCTCAAACTGATGGGAAAACAGAAAGGACAAACCAAATTTTAGAGGATATGTTGAGAATGTATGTGATGGATAGGCCATCAAAATGGGAAGAGTATCTGCATTTAGCTGAGTTTGCCTATAATAATAGTTACCAATCCTCTATTAAGATGAGTCCGTTTGAGGCACTCTATGGGAGAAAGTACCGTACTCCCTTGAGCTGGAGTCAACCAGAGGATAAACTGGTGTTGGGACCAGATGCACTACAGGAGATGGAGAGAATTGTCAAACAGATACAAAGAAATATCAAGACAGCACAAGATCGCCAGAAAAGCTATGCTGATAAGAAAAGAGTGCACCGAGAATTCAAAGTGGGCGATCATGTGTATTTACGCATCAAACCCAAAAAGAGCACACTTTATGCTGGAAGTTGTGCAAAATTTGCACCTAGATATTGTGGGCCTTTTGAAATTTTAGAAAGGGTGGGACCAGTGGCTTACAAGTTGGCCTTACCACCCCATGTTAGAGTGCATGATGTGTTTCATATTTCATTATTAAAAAGATATGTACATGATGCTTCTCACATAGTTGATTGGAATGTTGTATAGGTGGAACCAGAAGGGGAGTTTCTGCCAGAACCGCTTCAAATATTGGAGCGGGAAGAAATTGAATTGAGAAACAGAACAGTGGCCAGAGTAAAAGTGCAGTGGAAGCACTTTACTGCTGAAGAAGCTACCTGGGAAAGGGAAGCTAAAATGATGGAGAAATATCCATTTTTGTTTAAGTGAACTCTAGTAGTTGAATAACAACACCGAGGACGGTGTTTATTTTCAGAGGGGGAATATGTAATACCCCCAATTTGTGTGTTGAATTTTTAAAAGTTAGACATTTGAATTTTAATCCTAAGGGGGTGGACCCCAAGGGATGAATATAGTGTGAATGTATTTGCATATTTTATTTGAGGAAATAAATAAAATGATTGTGCATTTTGACCAAAAAGAGAATTAGAGATCACTTGCCAAATCCATGAGGATGGATAAGGCAACAAATCCCCAAAAATCTTTCAAAAATCCTTGAAAGAAATTAATTTAGATTTGAAGAGGAATCTAAATTTCCCCAATGAAGAGGAGTAGTTGGGAAGAGGTGAGAAAAAGCTGGAAAAGCTGAGGAAAAGCTTAAAGCAGCTTTAAAGAATCCCAAAATGGGAAGCCTAGGCTAAACAGGAAAGAAAGCATCCTACTATTCTCGACGCAGAATTAGAAACATGCTTTGGGGAAATATGAGCTTAAATAAGCTTCTCCTAGGCAGATCAGGGGTTGATCTGTTCTAGGAGGTGATCTCTGCTCGGGGGTGAGTCCTGGGAGACAAAGAGGACTCTAAGGTTGGGAGGTTGGTCATTTGCAGATTGTGGTATGTTCTGAAATTATTCTTCATTTTGATGTCTTATGGTATGAATTAGCTACATATAAAACTTAAAAATTGTAGGAGTGATGTTAGTACTACATTTAACAGAATCCATCCTAAGGCATTCACCTTCCAGATTATGTTTAGTTGTAGACCAGAAATCCATAGAGTAGAATCTCCAGAAACTCTAAACCAAGGTCGGTTTAAATCTGAAGTTACTTAGCCTCTACAAATGATTAAATTTTGTTGCGTTCCCTGTAGACACAAAAGTGATATTATATGCTTATTTGTAAGCTAGAGAAAAATTATAGCAGAACTAAAGTTACATGTTACCAATCAAAATATATATATATATATATAAGAACGTAATAGCTCTCCTAGCATACTGCATGCACATATTATTTTAAATTCTACTCTTAACCCTTGAAATAACGATCATAGCAATTTCAAGGTGTATTTACCTCAAACCCTTGAAATACATAGTATGGCTATAGATTAAATCCATGCTTTATGAACATCTTCAAATGAACTATCGATTTCATGTGTAGGCAATTAACAAAATTATATATAAGTAACAAGCTCAAATACCAATCGGCCTTTTTAACATAGACTATATATGAGCTATATATATATATGAACTCGGTATGTCAAAAGGGGAGATACAACCATGAAATAGATATATGAACTCATATAAGTCAAAAAGTAATTCTAACCACGAATCATATATATGAGTTATATATGAGCAAGAGGAAATGCCGAAACGAATCACATAGGTATATAGGAAAACAAATAAAAGAGGAAATTAAATATGGGTGAAGCTCACATGTAAGGCACAAATCGAAACTTCGAGTGGTGAGACATAATATATATACAACTAAATCAAAAAGGAAAACCAAAACGTGAAGAGACTTTGGCGCTTAGGTAACGGAAATAATACGATTTAATGACTGTGAGAACTATTTATGCGAGGGCGTAATACGTTTAACTCTGCCTGTATAACAATAAAATGATTTTTATGTGGGGAACTCTGTAATGCTGACTAGATCAAAACATAATGGATTCGTTATTCATTACAGTAAGGGTAGAAAAATTATTTTAACGCCGAAGGGTCGGCTAACGCCTAAACAAAAAAAGAAAACGATAACCATTCCTTATTTCCAGGACCGAGATCCGTTCGTCTCATCTCGGAAGAGGTGACCTGGGCGACCTCGAGCCCCACACCTGCGTGGACAATAGGGTCAGAAAAAAAATGGTTGCCTAAAATACGGTGCAATACGAAATACATTACATGTCTGTTAGTGCCGAAATCGATATTAAGAAACGAGCAACACGGGATAACCGATGTAGAAAAAAATCTACAATAAGGATGGGAACAAAAACGATATGCCATCCGAAATATTGCCAAAATTGAATAGACTTTCTTTGGTCATTAATCGGAGCGAAAATAGAAAATTCCATAAATATAATACCTGTGGTGCATTTCCTGAATTCATAAAGAAAGTCGCACGGTTAAATAAACGATTTGTCGCTACAGCATTAGAAGCGCAGTCACGCTATAAGAGTTTCGTCCATTAAACACACAGGGACATTACCACTATAAATATGGTGAGTGTAATAGTAACGCTTTGAACATGGGTGTGCGCACTGAGCCGTAACCTGCATGTCAACAGTGAGGCGAGTTCATAATATACACATTAACCCTCAACTAGTATTATAAACATACTCTCTGGTAAATGAGAAATTGATAATACATAGCGACCAGAATTTAAAGAAGTTGGTTACCATCATAATCATGAGGGAAGCTTGGGAAGGAGCAGGGTAGTTGCACCAGAAGAAGACCGGGCACGCATTGAACCAGAGGTCCTCCTGCATCAATGAGAACGCGCAGGCACTGGACTATTAAAATCTGGTGTCACTATTCCACAGAGAGAAGTTATAGCTGAACCCAGGAAATGAAATAATAATGAATAGGGGAGGGTGTAAAATATGAAACGAAACCCTAACCCTAATTTACCGTATCACACACAAAAGTGCGTTGCAGGTGGGCGTACCGAGCTGAGACTCAACCCTAATCCCCGTCGATCTCTAGTAGCACGAAATCCCTAGAAGGGTTGTAGAGATCAGGATGAGTAGGCAAGACCAGTACCATCTCATAACCATGGATTTTCTCCACTCTAAATGCGTGCATCGAGCTGATGGAAAGTCTGCTGAATTAACCCCTACTGAAGGACGTTCTGCAAAGCGGTGCATTCTGCAAAGTTGTGCGTTCTGCCTCTGTGTGGGACGCGTGTATTCTTCTGTCCAGGAGAATTGATCCGAAGCGATATGTGAAGTACAGAAGACAGAGGAAAACGCAGACCGCCGCCGCCTCTGATGCACCACCTGAACACTGCAACATATAATCGATCTCAGAGAAAACCTTACGTGGCAAACAGATGTGCAATCTTACCTCTGGCGGTTACACGAAAATATTTCGGCAAGATCGCGGGTATGTTGCGTATCATTGTGTATGGTACTGCACTATACAGAGCGGAGGTTAACTATCAGTGGTAACTTGCCGACGTTAAACGCCTCCTCACGCCACTGTAACACACGAGTATCGTGTAAGTTCTACATAATAATTGCATACGCCAGAGCAATGACTCATTATCTATTCGACCTTCACATGTATGGGGCGTAAAACCACAATACCACAAACCCTAACATACGAGTTATAAAACATTAAAATCATGTTATGTTATGTAACTTTTAGAAGTGGAAAAAAAAAAAAAAATGATTTAAATCCTACATTGAGCGATGGGTTAAAAGTCGTATGGAATGTAATGATTTTAATGGTGGGGAGATTGATCTCCTATAGATATATATATACGTATAAGGCGGACATACAAACCTTTATGAATTGGAATAAAGTTGCACTTTAGATTCCTATGGGTAGGATATTGAATATCTATATATATATATATATATATATATATATATATACACATATATATATATATATTATATTAATAAAGTGGCACTTTATGTGGATTTATTAAAATGCACTTTCATTGAATTTAATAAGTGGATGGGTGTGAACTTTGGTACTGAAATTCACCCATAGGTATAGTTGTTTTTAAACTAGAAAACAGAAAATTTGCTAGCGGAACTGGAATATGTGGTCTTGAGAAAAAAAAATAAAAAATTGGAGGTGTGACAATTACACAATAATGCTTGACATATTTATTTAAAATTCTCTATGTTTTCATACATTTTAACCTTATTTTGTCATTTTAGAAGACAAGAAATTATTGTACTTGTAATTCTATTGTTTTCTACTTTCTACTTCGGTTCCTGTCTTTAGTTATTTGGATTTCGGTATTAAAATTTCTCATCTTATTTGAGCGAAGATGTTATAAAACTTCTGTTTTGGATTTTTAGGGTTTGAGTATAAGATTATTGTGAAATTTATATCATTCTTATGATAATCATTTCTCAGCTCAATTTAAGTTCATATTACCCCACTGTATTATGATTTCTCTTAAATTGGATAATCTTCCACACATATTCTAATCCTGACTCAGAGAATTATCATTTCTTCACTTTCGTTTTTTATCAATTTCTATTGAAAATTGTAATTATGTAATTGGTTAATAACTGCTTTGAAAGTGTGCATAAATGGTACTCCTCAATTTTCCATATACCTCTATCTCGAAGTTATGAAGAATTAGTTACAAAATGTGTTGTGGCTCATTTGCAATATCCTTTATCTTAATTTTTCAAAAATACAAAAAATGGAGAAACATAAAAAATAAATGTTAAAGTAGAGTTTCTCATACGTTAACTAAAATTTGTAATGTTTTGTATAAATTTGAAGTTCAATATTTGAAATGATTTGAGAAGGTGGGTCCTAATGCCTCAGTTAATGATCAAGAAAGTATGCGAGTGGGATCCAAAGATATTCATGTTAGAAGAGAAATTCAGGAATCCGCGGGCACATTCGACACATGGGTTAACAAGGAGGGTGCCTCCGTAGTTGACCTAGTTGACTAATGGGCCGATCAACATCTACGGTCAGGATTCACTATGGGGGCAGAGCCCCAATGAGTGCTCTATACCCCATAGCCCCCCCGCAGTGACCTAAGCTATTGGTTGGTGATATATTTCAGCCACGTAATGGTACTGTTTAATGGTATTTAGCGCGTCTACTCAGAATTTAATTTATAAAACTGTACCACCTATTTAAACCAATTCTTCTTTCCGTAAGGGTAATGTTATTCCTCTTTTCTTGTCAACCTAATTGCGCTGGTGTCTTCCATTTTTGTTATCCACTCTATCGTTGTTCTCCACACTCAGAAATATCATGGCTAAAATTTCATCCCTTTGAGGTTCATCCAACTATATTCCACTCGTGGACATTAAGAGGGATATTCGAGACATTGTTTTCTCTTTAGAACACCTCCAATTTTATCAACAAGTCTGTCTGAATGACAAAGCATGTCCAATTTTCTCTGCCATGGCCAAATCAGGTGTATTGTCTGCATGTATCCCTAGAATACATATTTTTTGCTCAGTTTGTGCACTGGCTGGTGTCTGTTGTGTATCCTGGCAAGTCTTTTGTAATGAATTGTGTAGGAGAGAATTTTGTGCACATATAAACCCAGTTAGTTCATCAATATTTATGTTATCTAGAGTCAAAATATTATGTTCAATTCACTAATGAGTCATTGGCAGTGCATTATTATAGTCTTGCAGGTCAAGAATTCACCCAGTTTTGCTTCTTCCCGAGGCCATATATGCAGCTGTTTGCACCTGACAGTAAAGAAATCTCCATAGAATTTTTTGATGTAGCAGTTAGGCCGGTGTTGAGGTGTATTCTAAATATATTGGGAAAGGAGGATGAAAACATAGTTGACAAATCAGTTCTGGGACTTTTTTAATTGATGATGAAGCTAGGAGTAGTGTTGGATATCCCTTCATATTGGAAAGAAGTTTTCAATACTCAACTCATGAGTTTATCACTCACTGTGTCATTCGGGTTCCCTTATTTTATAATTTACCTCTTTTTATATCAAAATGTGGAAGAATTCTTGCATTTTGGGTTAAACATCATGGATGTAAATAAAAAGAGGCAATAAGTAGTGTTTTGGACTGGTGTGGTAAGAGAGGGAAAAAAATGAGGAGGGTCTATTTGATTTTGAAAATCATTTCATGTCTACTACATATAATATTATGAATGGGATTTCTCCCCCATTTTTCTTGCCAAAGGCTGAAGAATTTCTGCAGTTGAGGAAAAATTGTAAATTCGGAGATTGATGTGTTTGTGAAGAATACTCATAGATTAGACTATATGGGCTGGGGTAGAACCATATAGGATTCCTAAAATTGTGTTGACATTACAAAATCATATTGATTCTCATTCGTGCACTATCATTTTTCCATTTGGTAGTGATGATCCAGTGGCATAGATATCTCAATTGAAAAAGGAAATGAAAATGGCAGAGAAAGATCTCAAAAAGGCACAAAGTGATATGGAGACAGTAACAAAAATAATGCAAGCCAAGGATGGGGAAATTAATAAATACAAGACAGATTGTTAAATAGATGGTGCTCATATCAAGAGCTTAAAGGAGAAATTGAAGGGAAATATGACTTTGATATAGGCTAAGGAAATTATCTGGAATTAAATCATTGCAGAGATAAAAGCAACTTGGGGATCTCTTACTATCGTATTAGAAGAGAAAACTAGTGTCAGAGATTTTGAAGAGCACTTTATGGTAGACAAGCATAAGACTATTAACATAGCCATATGGGCAAAGAAATTTATTGATTTCATTGATTCTAAGATGGATCAAGAGTTAGAGGAAAATGATATTAAAGATAGGATTCTATATGCTGCGGAGATTAACAAATTGATTGTTAAAAATACTTGTAGGAAGACCATCAAGAAGAAGTTGATAGAGATTAAGGAAGCAGTGAACAAGTTTGACAATCTATGTGACAAAAGAGCTAGGGAAGGATTTCCATCATGCTGGGAACTTGAAGGTTGTATTTTATCATGGGATTCTTATGAACCACTATTGGTATTGAAAAAAAGAAAGGTTGATAACACTCATAAGAAGACTCATATCCTGAAAGGAGCAATAGTTATTAACTTTCTTCAGAGACATTTTCAACTATTATGGTTTGTGAAAACCTTTTTTACAGAGTGACCAACATTCAACAGGATCACTCTCCTAAGTCAAAGCTGATTAACTCTACTAATTCAAAAGCTGATTAACTCTCCTAAGTCAAATTCATAGCTTGGATGACTGTTTTACCTAATGATCCGTCAAATTCAAATAAATACATGTTATCCAATCAGAAGAATGCAACAGCAACAGGTCCAGTTCATATTCAACAAATAGATTACGGTTTAAGTTTTATTTTATCTCTATTATGAGAGTTCAATTGTAATAAGGAATTTGGATGATATGTAATAGGTAATATAAGAAGTTTCAAGTAGTTTCAGCAGTTACAAACTTCTTTACATTGTATTTAAAGAGAAACAGAAGAAAGGAAAAGGTTCTGTGTTTTGGACCTTTGGACCACTACAAATTTTGTATCTTGCATCCATTGTTATTGATATGTTCCAGTTTCCATTCTGTATTTTCCCTTCTATGAATAAAATTTATTAATGTAATTGTAGGTCTCTTATTACATATGTGACTAAGAGTTAAATATCCTTAATGGACGCTCCTTCATTTTAACTATTCCACTTTCATAAAATTATTCTGAAGTTTAAAGTGATAGATTTTTTTTATCATCATATCTTTTTGGGCTTCCTTCTTTCATGTTCTTCTTATCACTCTAATTAATTTCAACAGATAATGGCATTGTGAAGCATTTATTGCGTCTGATTATTCAGGGTTTTAATAATTAGTTTCTGAAGGTGATTAAGCAAAGACCATTTGATATAATATTTTTGTGACATATATATATATATATATATATATATATATAAATGTCTTGCACACTGATTACCTACCACAACCAAGGGATTGTTTCTTAATATACAACATTTTTGGCGCCATTTCTGAGGATGAAGAAGAAAAGTTCATTCCCTAGGTTTTTTTTATATTTCCTTTGGTTGTTCAGAGAGGAGGAAATATTAGGTTTTTTTTTTATTCCATAATTATGGTGTATAAAAGACCTCATATGAGGTCAGATAAATCGCAACAGAAAGCTCTTATTTTGTCAAATCCTGAAAATTTAGTTTCTAAGAAGGCTAAAAAACCAATGACTCCTTCCACACCTAATCCTACACTACCTGCACCTGGAATTAGTTCTCATAACCCTTCATCTAAGGATATTTCTAGGAAACTTACTTTCTTCGAACAAGAATCCTTTTCCCCACCAGTTCATTTTCAACAACCAAGGTTAGAAGAACAATATTCTGAGTTTGTTTCATTTACCTTCACACAAGCTCAACCAAATACATCTGTTGGTTCTTCTTCCATTTTTCATCAACCACTTCCCATATCAGATGTTTTACCACATTCATCCACATTCACAACTGGTTCACAAACCCCACCTACTGAAGGAGTGATTAACCAAGGCATAAACATGGAAGCCCCTGCTTTCTTAATGAATAGGTATGCAACGTTAAATCTTCCACAACCTATGAATTCCACGCCCCAAGAATACCTCAAGTTACTTCATCGTTTTACCAGTGAAGATGAAATGACTGCAGAACAACACTTGCCATTGTTTTGCACTTTTTCTGAGAATCTAAATGTAGAACATCTTGATGTAGTGATGATACTTTTTGTACAGTCTCTGAATGGAGAGCCAAGAATGTGATTCAATGGTTTACCAAATGCCTCAATTAACAATTAGGAGGAATTAAAAACAAAATTTACCCGAATATGGGGTGAAAAAAGAGATCATGGTTATTCATTGACGAAGTTTAATGCAATCAAGAAAAGGTCTAATGAAAACATGACTTATTTTATTAAAAGATTCAACAAAATGTATAATAGTTTACTCATAGAAATGAAACCCCCTCCTATTGGAGCAAGGGTAGTTTTTTCTCGAGCTTTTGAGTCATATTTTAGTTTCACTTTAAGAGAGAGGAGATCTCCTACACTTGAGAAAATCCAAGCTGATGCTTTGGAAATTGAAGAAAACATGAATGCTGCTGGGAAAACACAAGAAAAGAAGTCAATTCAAGAGAAAGGCAATTCCAAAGAAAAATCACAAAGGGATCAGAGGATTGATGACATGACAAAGGTTATCAAGAATTTGTGAAATAAGTTAGTGACTATGGAGTTAGAGAATAAAAACTCCAAAAGTCCTACACAACAAAACAGATGGGTTTTCAATCACCAATTTAGAAATTTTACCCTACAAATCTTGCAGAGGGAGAGAAAAGTTCAAGATCAAGTTCAATCACCACTGTACATAGAAGAAACACCCTCACAGTCTACTGAAGATGATCAAAGGGAAGTTGAATATCATATATCTACCATGTACATTAAAGAAGATGAAGAAGAGGAAGAATGTGAATAAGAATACATAGAAGCTGAGGTGTCCTTTGACCAACAAGAGATGGATGATTATTGTAGAAAATTTACAGAATTTATGCAAGTAGAGTTGCATAAGAAATATGATTTAAGATCAAGAAAGAGATGAAGGACACGGGATGATGAAAAACAACAAAAAGGGTAATTTCCTTCTCCAATGGTGACTCCAAAATAAAAGAACTCAGTAAAACAATGAAATAAGGGGAAACAACCTACGAATCCAGTAAGTGGAACTGAAAAACAACAGGACAAGACTTCCCAAAAAAAGACTATTGATACTAATAATTTGGAAAAGGTTGTTACTGTACCTGAGAAAATTTATAATTCTAGCAGAAATCAGGAAGAACCTAAGAATATTTTCAAACAAAATCAAGCTTTTAGTTTGTCCAAAGAGCTAGAAAAGGTGAAAATCCAAGTACCCCTTCTTGAGCTATCTAAGACACCATGTTACAAGAAGGCGATTGCATAATTCATTAATCTTTCTGATTCTCATGATATTGGTGATACTCTGAATTTGCAAGAGGAAGAACTAGTGGTAACTTTTGGTACACATGTGAAGGACGTAGATTCTTTTTCTCCCTCATTTTATATATCACTGCTCCTTCATGATTTCATTCTTCATAATTGTATGCTAGGCTCAAGTGCTTCACATAATCTCATGCCATTACCTGTAATGAAAGAATTGAATTTACAAATTACTAAACCCTATAGAGACCTATATTCATTTGATTCAAAAAGGGTGAAGCTTGTTGGGATTATCAATGACATGGTTGTTTCCCTGGCCCAAATTCCAACCAAAAGTATCATGATGGATGTAGTGGTCGCATATATTCCAACTAGGTTTGGTATGCTTTTCTCCAGATCTTGGGGAGCGAAGCTTGGAGGAGTTTTAAAAATAGACTTCACATATGCTATAACTCCTGTGTTTAATGGGGAAGAAACAAGGTTATGTAGAGAAAAAAGATTTGTTAAAACTACCACAAAGAAAGATGTAGGAAATTCCCCTATTTATGGTGAAGAAAATGAAAATATCTCCTGTTTTATGCTGCATCAAGATTCAGAGTTTACTGAAGACACAGAGAAGTAGCTCTCTCCAGCAATTGTACATAATGAACTGGGTTCAAAGAAAATTTGGAAGTGTTATTTTGATGGTGCCTATTCAAAAGATGGCACATGAGCTAAATTTTTACTAATATCCCTAGAAGGTAGTCTTTTACCTTTTTATTTTAAGCTTGAATTTGAATCAAGAAATAATGTAGATGAGTATGAGGCATTAATTTCAAGTCTTCAAACTACTAAACAAATGTGAATCCAGTGCATTTCCATTTTTGGTGATTCTGAGTTGATTATAATATATATTAAAATCCTTTATCAAACCAAACATCCAAGGTTAAGGTCATATAGGAATGAAGTATGGGACTTGATTGAGAATTATTTTCAAGATTTGAATCTTCAATTCATTCCAAGAGAAGAAAAAAAAATGGAAGATTCATTTTCACTTGCAACTAGTAATTTCAAGCCACCTATAAATCCGAAACTGAGGTATGAGATTGAACTGAGGCACAAAGCCTTGACTCCTAACAATGTTAAGCACTGGCAAGTTTTTGAAGATGACGAGCAGACAGGTCATTTTCTGACAATAATTGACAATTTTGAAGATCTCGAAATAGATCAAGATTTAAGGGTGAAAATGTGAAGTTGGGTTACACATTTTGCCCTTATTTGAGAAAAAACCTTTCATTTTTTTTTTGGTTCTTCAACTTTAGGAAAGCTAAAACAATTTTTTTTGTTTAGAATTTCATTTTGCGATAAAAATAAAAGTTGTGATAAATTTTGTTATCTTTCTATTACTTATTTTTTGGAATTTTTGTATACACATTTGATATGTCAAGTTACTGTTTCTTTGAGTGTTTGTTTTTAACAATCAAAGGATTCATAAGAAGTCATGTTAATACGCAATGTTTTATTCTTTGAAAAATTGTGTTTTTGAGAAAAAAAATGTGTTACAACAATCTAGATAGAGTCTACTTTGCTTTCATAATGTTTACAAAGTCAACAGATTCATATTATAATTACTAGATTTTTTTGAACTAGTCCAATATGAAAAAAATGCATATTTTGAATATGTTTCGCGACGCAAGAAATTTCTTAACATATAAGTTATAAACTAAAAATCTAAAAACTACCCATTAGAGATGACGGACCAATGTAATGCACCATTTTTTTTTCAATTTGTTTTACAATGTCTTTGGAAGATACAGAATTGTGATTTCACTAAATCATAATGACCTTTAGAAATTGATTGCACCCATTTTATTACAAAATTAATTAAAATTAGTAAATATTTATGAAATTCCATAAAAGTTATATTTCCTCAAAAGTAGATTCAATTATGAAAATGCTTGTCTTGGTTCTGACATTTAATTCAAAATTTTTCATGGAGTTTAATTAGTCCAAAGTTGCAGATGCATATTTAGAGCTTGGCTCTACGTAATTGTTGACGCGTTAGTTCAGCCATACTCTTAAAAAAAATTTGGTCGATTTTTTTTTTTTTCACCGACGGCCCGTCAAGTCTAACGACATAAAATTTTGGTCAATTTTTTTATAAAATTTTGGCCGAACTATTACCTAACTTTCCGTTGGCCAAAAAATACCATGGAGCCCCTCCAAAAATTAATTTCACGGCAATATAAATTTCTGCAAAATCATTCATTATTTTCGCATATTTTCACACATTTGGTCTGATTTTACAAAGGTCCTAGTCTGATTTTGTAAAGAATTGTTTTCGGTTTAAGGAATTTTTTTGGAGGTACATTCAAAGAACATTTTTGCAAAAGAATGTTTTGTGTTCAAGGAATTTTCTTGGAGGAAAATTCCAAGGACATTTCTTCGAGGTATGTGATACATTTTTTGGATGTTTTTTGGGCTTCATTTTTTTTTAAAGTATGGATTTGGACTTAATTTTCATGGAGATATGTGATATATTTTTCAGATGTTTTTTGCGCATCATTTTTTTTGAAAGTATGGATTTGAGCTTAATTTTCATTGTTTTTGAAGGTATGGATTTGAGCTTAATTTCGAAAGGACTCTTTTTAGGTTTAATATTTAAGAAGTTGGAATTAATTTTCGATGGACATTTTTTGGACGCATTTTTTGAAGTCACATTTTTTTAGATTACGTGTTTTGGGTTGAAGTAAATATTTTTTAATTATTTTTTAAAATGAGTTTTTGTCTAACTTTTTAAATGAAATTTTTTTGTAGGACTTCGAAGGAAATATTTTGAGCTTCATTTCATTTGTGTAAGAAATTTTTTTCTCGAATTTTTTGAATTAAGTGTTTTGGATTGAGATATGTAGTTTTTGCAAAAAATTTAAAATTATCTTTTTTAAAATTAAATATTTTGTGATGTTTTTTTTAATTGAGTTTTGTTCTAGATTTTCGAAGGAAATTTTTTGAACTTCATACTATATTATCATGGTAAATCGAAGGAATTGGACGAGAAAATATGATTGAAAAAGAAACCCCGAGGAACGTAGAGAAGAGACGAGACAATCTCACAAAAGAAAGATAGAAGCACTCTCAAATATTTAAGGGGAAAATCAACCTCAACTAGAAGTTGAAGCAGGTATGTAAATGTAAATATTACGAGTTTGATATATTTAAAATTTTCTTAGTGTAACATGTGAAGCTTAATTTTTATTTGATCAACTAATTTGAAAAATATTTTGGAATGTAAACAGATAGAGATATTCCTCAAAACATTGATGATGAGATACAAAATTTTGAAAGAGATATTGAACCAATGATTGAAAATTCAACTGAAGAAATTAAATCGCAAGGTATGTAGATATATATAATAAATATATGTATAATTTCAATAACACGTGCATGTGTTCAACATATATATATATGTTGAACACATGCACGTATTATTGAAATTATACATATATTTATTAATTTAGTTATTTATTGAATATGTAAGCTTATTGTGTACTATTCATTCGAATATGTACATATGAAATCAATCTCGATGATGAGATGATAGAAAATTTTGATACTCACACATATGGAGATAAAAGAGTTGACCATTATATACGATATCATGTTAACTACATTTTTGATACCTACTTCATAAAGGAAAATATGACAGTCCGAGCCCAAATGTTGAAATGTCTCCTATCGTTAAGGAAATTAAAATAAGCTACGATTTTATAGGGTATTCAAAAATCAACCAAACATAAAAAAATGAAGGAAAATGTGATACAAAATATAAATAGTGCTATAAATTAAATTATAAGATCTAGACAGAAAAATGTTTCACCTGTACGTAGAGAAATACCTATGGCAGTTGTTTCATCAAGTGCTAAAGAGAATCACTTGGTAAAATCTATGGCACGAGCATTAGGAACCTCACGAAAAACTTTGCACAAACATCAGAAACTTTGGTTGGAAATAGATGTAAATTATGAACTCACTTGTTGGAGAACTATTTGTAGGCAACCATACAAAGATAGACTTAGAGAACATGTTAGAAAAATAATATATGAATACTGGAAGAAAAATTCACGTGTTTTGCCAAATGCAAGGGATGTGATGCGAAGATGAATAGCACGAAATCAGTACAAAGAACATGAAAATTTTTTCTTGGAAACTACTCAGATAGAATTGTTCGACAAGTTCAAAGAAGGGAATCATTAAATTCATGTGTCAATCAGTGCTTTTGTTCAACAAAAACCATGGTATGTAAAACCTATCACCGTACGCAGAACTTGTTGTCATTATTATGTGGAATTTGAGTTATATTATGAAACATTCCTTAATTTTGGTAGAAAAATTTGAAGGATTCACCTCCTCCTTCTACTGTCCATGATTTCATATCTCAAATTATATGTGAAAGATAAAGCGATGATCTATTTTACGAAAAGAAATGTGTTGGTGGTAAAAAATGCGATAATTGTGGAAATTCGGCTAAATTTCAAAACAAATATCATATTGATATAAATGATCAATCATTGTCCAACATGAAAGTGAAGTGAAAGAGTTATGAATATATCCATACATCGATTCAAGGTGCGAATAGTGCTAAAAGAATTTAATTAGGGAAAGAAGAATTTTTTGTGATAGGCTTTTTGAGAAATTTTGAGGAAGAAATTTATAAATACACAAAGCATTCCCATAGAGCTCGATGGAAAGACTTGAAATTAAAAAAATCCCATGAAAGGTTTCCACTAGGGACCATTTTGTTAATAATTGATTTTGCAAAAAACTACACATTTGTTCCACAAAAATAAATTCAGAGTGAATACTATCATTCTGACCAAGTCTCCATTCTCGTCCATATTCTACATAGACATGCTGAACAAAACGATGATAATATAGAAAGAACCAGTGAAAATCGACATGTTATTAAAGAATATCACTTTTATATCAGTGATGATCGTACACATGATACATATTTTGTGCAGCACTGTTTTCGAAAGATTTATGACTCCTTGAAAACTCACGGAATAAAATTAAATGGACATTGGATATGGTCAGATGGATGCACAGGTCAATTCAAATCTGCATGATTATTCTTTTGGTTGTGTTGTGTTCATAAGAAAACATGCATTAAACATTGTAGGAATTTCTTCGAGACTGGTCATGGAAAAGGAGAACATGACGGTGCAGGAGCATGCATAAAATGAGAACTTTGAAGATATCAAATAAATACCTCTACAAACTGACTTGTGGATGCTAAAGAAGTTGTCCAATGGTGCATCACTACTCTAAGCCTTGAGACTAACCGATAAAGGGAAGTGCGAAGGTACATTCAATTTATTTTTTATTGGATATCTAATTTTAAACAATATACATTTATCAAAATTTGATTATCTCTGATTGATTATCTTTGATTGTATTTTGATATCATATTTACATTCTTCTTTGAATTTTCCATATAAAGGTTTCTTTGGCATATTGGGATCGAATAAGTAGATAGATCAATTGGAAAGGACGTTGAAAAAATAAAAGGGACTCGAAAATTGCATTCAATTAAAACAAATTTGTCAAGAAATGTGTTTGCATTGGATAAAAGAAAATATTCTTTTTTTGTCATGTTTGCATAGACAACACAAAATCCAATGACGTTTGCGAAAAAAAAATGTATGCAGAATATTGGAAACATACAGAGATAAATACAAAGGGAAAAATGTTTGTTGCAATGTTTGAAGAAATTTAATCAGAGGAGACTACAATATCATCTGATGGTGATCGAGTTTCTGATCTTGTTAGAGAAGGTAACATTTTAATTGCTTTCAAATGATAAATATCTAGAAATAAATTTAAATACATTTAAGTTTTTTAAGGTTTTTTTTATTGTGCAGGAGATGTTTTTGTTGTAATGGCACCTACTGACAACGATTAAAATGTGAAGTATAATTTGATGCATTTCATTGAATGAAAAATTAAATTATTAGAAAACAATAATCATCACGGGTTTCCATATGAAAGAGGATCTATTATACTGAAAGGTTATTTTTTCAGAAAAACTAATCAAAGTGGGGATTTTTTTTACTTTGAAGACTATGAACCTAATGTCATAAGTTGTCAATATAGTCACTTTGTGTGTGCAGCATGCATAAGGTTGATAGAGGTTCAATCAAATAAAAAAACAAAAATTAAGAAATGGAAAATGTCAAAATGCGATCATGAACGGATCATTGAAGATGGCATTCCATTTGAATTTTTTTGATTGAACTGCCCAATGATTTATTTTCTTTGGATTATTTTTTATAACTTCCAGAACTCAACTAAAAATTGAGCTTTGTCGACTCTCAGCAAGTAGAGTGAAAGACATGATATCTATCTGCAATTTTTCATGAATTGGTTCACACCTTTCTAAGGTGCATTGCTGCATGTTTCTTTCCCACGGTATATCAGAAATGTCGGCCGAATATGTCGTGGTGGATGGACAAAATTCTTCTTGAATGAAGCGTTCCACCCTTCATCTATTTTGACCAACATTTGGAGCATTTTCAGCCTCTTCATCAATATATAAAATTTTATATATTAGAAAAAACACATGTAAACAATTTTTTACAAATGGAATGAAAAAAATATTCAAATTGATCGCCACAATATAATCCTAGATGACCTAACAATAATAATGTAAGGGCACAATAATAAAAATATGGGGGTTACAGGGGTACAACAATAAAAATAAGGGGGGCTACACTAGCATAATAAGGGACTACACTATTAATATAGGGACCTAAAATGCCCCTCTCCTTCAAACAATTGTTTTCCTCAACGCTTGATTATTTCTTGATGCTTCTGTATAAAATTCTCATCCTCCCATGTGGAATCTTCCACAGGAAAGTTCTTCCACTTGCTGAGATACTTTGAAATTGATCATACTTGTCGATTTATTGTATCTTTGACTACTTCAGAAATTCTTTGGATGTGATGTTGATCTTCTTGTTGTTTCATTAGATTCTGCACCAAAGTTAGGGTTATCCTTTGAGAGTTGGAGAAGTTGTTGTTGATGCTCGATGTGATCTTCCACTAATTTATCATCCATATTAGCTATTATTTTATCCTTCAAACCATCCGAGTTAGCCTTCATTTCTTCTTTTAAACCATCTCTTTCATCTTCGGTTCCTCTTCATAAGATCAAAATTTTCCACACTTGGTACTGTAATTTTGATATCTCATATTGCAATTCTTCCTCTTCATGCGTCATATTATAGATGTTTGAGGGCTTAATGGGTATGGAATTATTTTTTTAAGGCATTATAGAATCCAATACTGATAAAAATTCTAAAATATGCCCTTGGAATCACTTCAAACTGATTTCTCAAAAAAACGTTATGCAATTTTAAAAACCAGATACACACCTTTTTCTTGATTTTGAGGAGCTCAATATTGACACTGAATTACATTTATCATTTAGGATATTCAATATCTAAAATTTGGCATTGAGGTATCCCTCTGAATTCTCTTTATAATTCCACAAGTCTGACGTAATTTGGATTCTTTAAGACAAAGTTGTGCCCAATGTCCTACGATGACTTAATTATGAATTGGTTTAGTAGAGCTAACGTGTATGGCATGCCACGTGTCACTGTTTCCACCTTCAGCTCTGAAATTGACAGATAGGAAACTAAATTCCGTTTGCTTGAGTCCACTTTTTACATAATTTCAATTCGATGCTCAGAGAGAGAGTTATGAAGGTTTTCCCATGATCACCTCTTTGAGATGAAATTCGGGAGCCTGAAAAAGTCCTAACTTCCATAGATCATATCTCCAAAACTATTGCAAACCAAGCTCTGAAATTTTGCGATGATGTTCCTCAAGATTTCAGTTTTGTGCTCTAAAAATTTCAGCTTTTGAACCTTCGTAGAAAAAATGTTATAGAAAAAATGCCATGATGACCTATTTGGAGCAACGAAACCCTAGAATCCAAAACTATGATACCAAATGTTGTGAAACCAACTCCAAATATAGAAGAAAAGAGATATCAATGCCTTATAAATAAGCCACTTCAAGGGAGCAACCTCCAATACATTACATGAATGAAAAATTCTTGGATGATACAATTGACCAAAACCTCCTTCTATATATAGGAGTCCATGGGGTGACAATATAATCCTAGTGGGGCCATAATGTAATCTTAGCTGACCTTACAATAATAATGTAAGGGCACATAAATAGCAATATATGGGTTATAGGGGTATGACATCAACAATAAGGGGGCCTCCACTAACATAATAAGGGACTACACTATTAACATAGGGACTTAACAGGGGATTTGAAGCACCACAAACCTCTCGAGGTGAGAGATAAGCTTCATAAACAAATATTAATTTATAATAAATTGAAAAATGCATTCATACATATAAATACACATACATATTAATTGATTAAATTGCATGAACCATACCATGACTAGGTGAACCATGGGCATGCACCATGGATGGAGTAGAGACCCTTCTCCTCTTATCTCCTAAAAAACAAAAAAAGAAACTTATTAACAACTAATTTAACTCACAAAGTTTATATAAATTCAATTCCATATGTACACACATGTATGGAGATTTAAGATAATATTTAAATACCATGAACATCCCTCGATCCCCGATCCCCCCCCTCTCATAGAGATATGGGATTATGTTGATATTATTTGTTCATCCTCCATGATATATATATCTATGGTGGACATTTGCAATTATTTTTTTAAATGACTAGAATTTAAAATAAATTCAAAATAAACTTCAAAAAATTAATGTAATTTACTGTACACAAATTATGTAAAAAAAAAAATTCAAAGCACTAATTCATGTGTGAAACTCAATTTAAGCAAAAGAAAATTATAAAAATAATAAGTTCACCAAATTGCACTTTACATGGTGGGAGCACACTTGGTATAAAATTGAAAAAAACACATTGTCTTTAAAAAAGAAATGGAACTCCATTCTCCATTTAAACAAAAAAAATTTGAAGTCCACACATTTTAATTTTATAAAAATGTGAATTTCACCACTTGTTGCAAAGGTGAAGTTCACCAAGTTGCGCTTTACATGGTGTGGTGGGAACACACTTGGTATATAAATGAAAAAATCACATGGTGATTAAAAAATATGCATTTATAAGTACAAAATACACACATATCCAAGATATATTACAATGTCCATCAATAAATTTTGAAGGAGAGAGTATCAACACTAGTTCATCTTTGAGAGATGAATCTTGAATTTTTGAAGAAGGGTGTCTCAAAACTAATTCATCTTTGAGAGATGAATCTTGAATTTTTGAAGAAGAGCGTCTCAAAACTAATTCTTCTTTGAGAGATGAATCTTGCATTGGCATTACCTCGTATAATTATAATTCATCTATTAGTTCATCTTTGATAGATGAATCCTGAATTGGAATTTCCCCATGCACTAGATCAACAAACATCTTATTCACATTTGAACAATGTCTTATACTAAAAAATTGAAATTTGCTAACAATGTTGTTTGCTATTCCATGTAGTTCTTTTAGCCTCTCATTCTTAACTTGGTACATGCCATTCATCTAGTTGCAGACAAGTTTAGAATTGGTGAAAACTACAATTCCATTTGATTCATAGTCCATAGTTGTTCTCAAGCCTTCTATCAATCCAATATAATATGCCTCGTTGTTTGTTGTTCTTCCCGGTATATTCATTTTCCTTTGGACGACTTTTCTGGTCGCAATATTGGAAATCACATATGTAATCACTTCTTTCCCTAGATTGGGATAGCAAGAAACTTCTATGCATAATTTCCATTTTGCAACCATATTTAATGGTTTTCTTATCCTTGAAGAAAAAAAAAATCAATAAAAATATATATTAAATTGACATTTATTGCAAATGCATGGGAGAATTGACACAAGATCATGAGATAAATCAACTTCTATTTAGATCTATTCCAGAGATTGATTGTAGGGGCATTTACTAGATATGTAACATTTCATAAAAGATGAGATCCAGAGGCTACCTGGCCGTTTACAGACTCTGCCTATAGAACTTGTAGAAGTTAACACCACCTGTCCCAATTATACCCTATGAAGGGTGTAGAGGACACGTGGAATCACTCACACTACTTTACGTAGACACAAGGGTGTATAAGAATGCATTTGTTTTACATTGAATATATTTCATTTTAAATTAATAATTCATTTGAAACAATTACCTATATAAGGTTAAAACTTATATGTTTTGTATCAAATCACTTTTGGTTTGAATGGGAAAATTTTATGGCTAATGAATTTTTCTCGAATTGTGATACGCCCCATTAAAATGGGAGATATATCAAAATGATTCCTATGGTGTAGTAAAATATAGAAGCATAAATTCAATGAGCATAGTTTTGAGATATAAAAGTGCAAAATGGAAGAGTTGTTTGTGAACAAATATAAATGCCACTATGTATATATATCTCCTTATATAAGTTGTTATTTTCCCTATTGAGAGCCTAGCTATGACTAGGCTTCTGTTGTACAAGCACAAGCTCAATAGCATAGGAGACCATAGACTTCCTAAGCTAGCTTCAAATTCCAGCCAAAACCACCTAAGGCTTAAACGAGGTTCGTATAAATACACCAGGGCCTGGTTAAACCATTGCGAGATCGACGATAATGTTGTATTGCAAAACATCAATAACATTAAAAAAATTGTTACTTCTAAGTTCAAAGAAAAAATGTGGTGTAAGAAAGATCTAGCAGCTAAAAGAAAATTAAGGTATTATAAGGAGGTCATCAACCCCACCTTAGAAGATCAAAAGTATCTCTCTGTTTTAACTAGTCGAAAGAAGAAAATTAATATAGCCAAGATTTGAACGAACTCTCATGAGCTCCATAGTGAAACAGGTCGTTGGACAGCTCCTAAAACACCATGGATGGAAAGAATCTGTCATCTTTGTGAGAATATGAACATCAAGGACGAAAACCACTTCATCTTAGAGTGCCCCAAGTACAACCACATTAGAGCTCAATTTAATAATATTTGTTGCAATATAGACCTTCATAGCCTTTTAAGATGTCAAAATTATAGTGAGCTTGGGAGGCTTGTCTCCAAGATTTTTGAGCATAGGAATAAAATCTTAAATTGAATTAAATAACTCTTTTCGTTAGGTCCGATAGACCAAAGATTGGTCTCAGTGGACGTTAACCACCACCATCATCATCATATCTGCAACAATAAAAGGGATTTTTCTAGAATGATGTCCACTACGTTGGAAAGAAGGGAAAGTATCACAATTATATGTTAATGTGCATGTGTTTTACATTGAATATTTTTCATTTCATTAAATATATATTCCAAACATTAACCATATATTAAGGTTAAAACGTATGTTTGTATCAAATTAATTTTGGTTTAAATTGGAAACTTTTATGGTTGATTTGTTTTTTTTGAAATGTGATACAACCCATTAAAATGCGAGACATATTGAAATAATTCCTATGGTGTACTAAAATAGATGCATAAATTCAATGAGCATAGTTTTGAGATATAAAAGTCCAAAATGGAAGATTTGTTTGTGAAGAAATATCAATGCCACTATGGATATATATATGTGTCATTAAAAAGGATTTTTCTATAATGACATCCACTAAGTTTGAAAGAAGGGAAAGTATCACAATTATATGTTAATGTGCATGTGCTTTACATTGAATATTTTTCATTTCACTAAAAATCTATTTGAAATATTAACTATATATGGTTAAAAGATATGTTTTGTATCAAATTACTTTTGGTTTCAATGGGAAAATTTTGTGGCTAATTTGTTTTTCTTGAAATGTGATACACCCCATTAAAATGGGAAATATATAGAAATGAATCCTACAGTTTAATAAAATAGTTTCAAGTAGTTTAAAAATATAGATGCATAAATTCAATGAGAATAGTTTTGAGATATAAAAGTCCAAAAATACAATAGTTGTCTGCTAACAAATATCCGTGGATCATTATGAATATATTTCCTTCATTAAAAGAGAATTTTCTAAAAGGCTGTCAACTAAGTTTGGAAGAAGGGAAAGTATCATAAATATATATGTTAATGCATGTGTTTTACATTGAAAATTTTTCAATTTAAATTAAGAATCTATCTGAAACAATAACCTATATAAGGTTAAAACCTACATTTTGTATCAAATTGAATTGCTGGTTTCAATGGGAAACTTTTATGGCTAATGTGTTTTTCCTCAAAATGTGATACACCCCATTAAAATGGGAGACATATCAAAATGATTCCTATGGTGAAATAAAATAGTTTCAAGTAGTTTAAACATATAGGTGCATAAATTCAATGAGCATAGTTTTGAGGTATATATGTCCAAAATGGAATAGTTGTTGGTGAAAAAATATCAGTGGATCACTATGGATATATTTGCTTCATTAAAAGGGATATTTCTACAAGGATGGACTAAGTTTGAAAGAAGGGAAAACATCACAATTATATGTTAATGTGCATGTCTTTTACATTGAATATTTTTCATTTTGTTAAGAATATATTTTCAAAACAATTAACTATATACTTGGTTAAAACCTATGTTTTGTATCAAATTACATTTTGTTTCTAAATACTATGTTTTTTACATTCAATATTTTTCATTTTATTAAAAATCTACTTGAAACAATTAAACTATATAAGGTTAAAACCTATGTTTTGTATCAAATCACTTTTGGTTTCAATGGGAAACTTTTATGGCTAATTTGTGTTTTTCTTAAATTGTGATACACCCCACTAAAATGGGAGATATATGGGAATGATTCATATGGTGTAATAAAATAGTTTGAAGTAATTTAAAAACATAGATGCATAAATTCAATGAGCATATTTTTGAGATATAAAAGTCCAAAATGGAATAGTTTTCTGTGAACAAATATCAGTGGATCACTATGGATATATATCCTTCATTGAAAGGGATTTTTTGTAGAAGGATAGACAAAGTTGGAAAGAAGGGAAAATATCACAATTGTATGTTAATGTATGTTTTTTACATTGAATATAAAAGGTTTTTTTCTCTCTCTCATTGTTTGAGACCATGGATATGAAAATAGAAAACTTCTATTTAGATCTATTCCAGAGATTGACTGTAGGGGAATTTATTGGATATGTCACCTTTCATAAAAGATGAGATCTAGAGGCTACCTGGCCCTTTACAGACTCTGCATATAGAACTTATAGAAGTTAACACTACCTATCCCAATTATACCCTATGAAGGGTGTAGAGGACCCATTGAATCACTGAAACTACTTTACGTAGACATAAGGCTGTATAAGAATGCATGCATTTTACATTGAATATTTTTCATTTTAAATTAAGAATCTATTTGAAACAATTAGCTATATAAGGTTGAAACCTATGTTTTGTATCAAATCACTTTTATAATGGAATACATCCTATTTTATGGCAAATGTGTTTTTCTCGAAATGTGATACATCCTATTAAAATGGGATATATATTAAAATGATTCCTATGGTGTAATAAAATAGTCTCAAGTAGTTTAAAAATATAGATGCATAAACTCAATGAGAATAGTTTCGAGATAGAAAAGTCAAATATGGAATAGTTGTTTGTGAACAAATATCAGTGGATCAATATGGATATATCTCCTTAATTAAAAGGGATTTTTCTAAAAGTATGTCCACTAAGTTTGGAAGAAGGGAAAGTATCACAATTATATGCTAATGCATGTGTTTTACATTGAATATTTTTCATTTTAGATAAGGAATCTATTTGAAACAATTACCTATATAAGGTTAACACCTATGTTTTGTATCAAATTGAACTTTTGGTTTCAATGGGAAACTTTTATGGCTAATGTGTTTTTTCTCGAAATGTGATACACCCCATTAAAATGGGAGACATATTGAAATGATTCCCATGGTGAAATAAAATAGTTTCAAGTAGTTTAAAGATATAGATGAATAAATTCAAAGATCATAGTTTTGAGATATATAAGTCAAAAATGGAATAGTTGTTTGTGAACAAATGACAGTGGATCACTATGGATATATTAGCTTCATTAAAACGGATTTTTCTAGAAGGATGGACTAAGTTGGAAAGAAGTGAAAATATGACAATTATATGTTAATGCATGTGTTTTCCATTGAATATAAAAGGTTTTTTCTCTCTCTCATTGTTTGAGACCATGGATATGAAAATTAAAAACTTCTATTTAGATCTATTCTAGAGATTGACTATAGGGGCATTTGTCACATTTCATAAAAGATGATATCCAGAGGCTACCTACCCTTTAAAGACTCTTCCTACAAAACTTCTACAAGTTAACAATATCTATCCCATTTATACGCTATGACGGGTCTAGAACACTCGTGGAATCACTCAAACTACTTTACATAGACATAAGGGTGTATAAGAGTGCATGTGTTTTACATTGAATATTTTTCATTTTAAATTAAGAATCTATTTGAGACAATTACCTATATAAGGTTAAAACCTATGTTTTGTATCAAATCAATTTTTTTTTGAATGGGAAACATTTATGGCTAATGTGTTTTTCTCGAAATGTGATACACCCCATTAAAATGGGAGATATATTGAAATGATTCCTATGGTGTAATAAAATAGTTTCAAGTAGTTTAAAACTATAGATGCATAAATTCAATGAGCATAGTTTTGGGATATAGAAGTCCAAAATGGAATAGTTGTTTGTGAAGTAATATCAGTGGATCACTATGTATATATCTGGTTCATTAAAAAGGTTTTTTATAAAAAGATGTCCACTAAGTTTGGAAGAAGGGAAAGTATCACAATTATATGTTAATGCATGTGTTTTACATCGAATGTTTTTCATTTTAAATTAAAAATCTATTTCAAATAATTACCTATATAAGGTTAAAACCTATATTTTGTATCAAATTGAACTTTTGGTTTCAATGGGAAGCTTTTATGGCTAATGTGTTTTTACTCGAAATGTGATACACCCGATTAAAATGGGAGACATATCAAAATGATTCCTATGGTGAAATAAAATAGTTTCAAGTAGTTTAAAGATATAGATGCATAAATTCAAAGAGCGTAGTTTTGAGATATATAAGTCCAAAATGGAATAGTTGTTGGTGAAAAAATATCGATGGATCACTATGGATATATTTCCTTCATTAAAAGGGATTTTTCTATAAGGATGGACTAAGTTGGAAAGAAGGGAAAATATCAAATTATATGTTAATGCATGTGATTTACATTGAATATAAAAGGTTTTTTCTCTCTCATTGTTTGAGTCCTAATATTATAAAAGGTTTCCACTAAATCCATCCCTGTTACTTTTCATGTGAACCACATTCCCAAACCCACCCATCTATGTACCTAAGAGCCAAGCCAAGTGTAAAAAGGGATTATTTCATATTCTACTTTAACAAATATGTGATAAATTTCATTAGAATTTATATGGTAGAAATAAGTATAAAGAGTAATCCTTAGTATCGATCTATTTTGAATTTAAGGAATAAAGGGCATTTTTTTTTTTAAGTTTATCTTAGGAGGTAGAACTAAACTATCGATAACCCACAAAATAAACCATGGCCCATGAGCATCATATCCAAACAGAAGTTACTCCCATGTTTGAAACAACACCTCACATCATTATAATGGTTGGAAACAACTAAGAAAACCATACTAAGTTTGATTAGAAGTACTCATTGTTATGCAGGTTTATGGATTGATAGAGTCTAACGGGGTAGGGTCCTCGATAGTAACCTATGAAGTAAGCAGACATTATGGAATAGCAGGCTTTCTTACAGCTCATGTGGAAGCTAAAGTGGTGGAAAAAACTACTGGAAAAGCTATGCCCCCCAACCACAAAGGGGAGCTCTCGTTGCGAGGACCTACAATCATGAAAAGTATTCCCAATTCATCTTCAAAAAAATTTCGTTGGAGACTACTTTCAAAGAATTTAACAAATTTGTAGACCTAGTTGATTGGATTCTGTTTTTCAATTTTAAGACAGTTATTTCAAAGAATTTAACAAATTTGCAGACCTGGTTGATTGGATTATTTTTTTTATTGGAGTCTATTTTTCAATTTTAAGACAATGATTTCAAAGCATTTAAAAAATTTGCAGCCTAGTTGATTGAAGTCTATTTTTCAATTTTAAGAGAGTGATTTGGATAGTGCCCTAATCCCTGCATCCATTAATTATGAGAAAAATCTTAAGCTGTTATATCACAATTATAAACAAAATACTAAATAAATAACAAGTGAAACTGCCTATCACGAGAATGACAAGAGGGATGCCTATTAAAGATTTTTTACCCCAAACTCAAAATCTATAATTTTTGTAGCCACAATGTTCTCAAGCAGGAATAATATTTCCCGAATTAGAGAAATTGAAACATGTAGGCATTCTGAGATAGAAAATAGAGACTTTAACATAGTTGAATATTTTATTAATTCAGACCTACCACACTTCACCTGCAAATACATCACTGTGTGTCTCACTATATAACTATGGGATGACTAGATTCGATGGACATAAGAGATACTGAATCACTTACAACTTACTTACATTGCAAAACAATAACTTCCGAAACACCACCTTCTAAGTGAGGTAAATCAAGATAATTTACTAAAAAGACAGCTCAATAAACCTATCACATCATTTTAACATTCTGATAGCTCCCAGTTCAATGATTTAATTTAATATGATGGCATAATAGTCTCTTCCATGGCTTGAAGGTTTCAGCTGCTCCATGCATGTTATCTTGGTAATGAGGAAGCAACTAACTTAACTTTGGACTCAGAAGGTCAGTACTGAGTTGATTTAATTTAACTACTTTTAGTATGAGATATGAACATTCCATTCTTAGCAGAAGCAATAAGCCGAAAAGGAACATACCTGAAAAGTTGTAGCAAAAATTAGTAGACGAACCCGAGCTATCCCTGAAGATTCTGAAGACGTCGTGGAAGACAACCAAATTCCCGTGAACAAAAAAATCAAATTAAAAAAAAAACAGCAAAAAATAATTATAGAAAATAAAAAATTAACAAAATTTACCTCAGCGTCAAGGCGCAAATAAAAAAAACACCAAATCAAAAGAAATCAACGAAGAAGACCTCGTCACACGAGACACCAAATCAATAGAAATCAACGAACAAGACTTCGTCACACGAGAAAGATCTGAATGAGAATCATGCGAGACACCAAATCAACAGAAATCAACAAACAAGACCTTATTACATGAGAAATATGTGAATAAGAAACCTACAACTTTTTGCGGACGATATATTTATAAAATAATAGTTCGGCCGAACTATTTTAGAAGTCCGGCCAAACTAATAGTTCAGCTGAACTTTGTTTTCTATTTATCCAATATCCGGCCAAAAATCTATTTTCCATTTCCATCAGTAAGCCGTCAATGTAAATGGCAGAACAAGTTTAGTCAAACTAATTTTGAAAGTTCAAAATTTGACAAATGTTCGGCCTAACAATTGAGGGAAAATTTTTTATACCCCCGATTCTCACGAAAGTGTTACCCATCTTCGCAATTTTAACTACTTTCCTCATCTGTTGAATCTACCTTTCAATTCTACCAATTCGGGTTGTTGCATGCTACTATGGCACCTTGATATCTTGTAACTCAGTTTTAATCTCTCAGAGGATTGAAATCACTTCAGGTCTTCCCTCTATTGGTTGTAATATTTGTAGTGCTTTTTCCAAAACACATTTTAGAGTCTAGTATGTATGGATACTTTGATGAAATAGAGAAATATGACCTCTAGTATTTCCCGGATCATTTACAAATTCCATGCTTTCCTCTTGTCCCTCTATGTCCTCTCCATAACTGTTTTTTTCTCTCTCCCATCCCTGAATTGCATTTCTAATTTGTGGTGGGTTAGCAACGGAGTATGCTTTGAAGAGATTCTCCATTATCTCTTTCTCTGTCTTCCTACCTCTCTTAACTGGCTCAGCCATATTTTTGGTGAGTTGTTGCATTCCTTTTTCTCTTGGATTAGGTTGATGCCTTGCAGATTGTCTTTTAACAATTTTTCTAGAACCTGTATAGATTATCATAAGGCCATTGTACCCAAGCTGGAAACATTCACGGGGAGGAGTGATCTTCAGCAATACCTATGAAACCTCCAGGGAAGGTGTGCTCTACAGGAAACTCTTCGGGAAATCCTTTGTTGCTCCTGCCAAAACATATGAATTGTTTCCCTCCCTGAGCTCATTTCTTTAAAAATTTTCATTTTTGTTTCCAATGTTGGCCTGAAATTCCTAGTTGGCATACCATTTCTGTTATAATGGACCTATATGTTGTGTACTAATATCCCTGCATTCTCTTAATTTTCGCCAGGTACTCCCACGATGTGGTATCATGTTGATGCATATTCATTGCCCTCCACTTGCCTCGTCACATTTGGTGTTCGGCACCCCGACTGGGGGTCTTGACTTCTATATTTATCCTACTCTATAATGATCTAAAGGGGATGTAATTCAATATCCCAGATCTTGTCTCTTTGATTCGCATCCAACTGTCGTTCCTCATTTCGACATCCCCAATTTGCTAAAAAAAACTATAGTCTCATTCCTTGTTCTGCGAACATCCAATGGTATGAGATATTGGATTTGTTGTATTAGTGCTCCTATATCTTGTATAAGGATTTTTTTTCTCCAACTTTTGATTATTTTTTTCCCATCGTATCCCTTGTTGAAATTTACTTATCACCGCTATGAACATTGTCAAATCTTCTTCTATAATGAGTCGATGATAATTTTCTCGTTTCTGTATTATGAGCCCTAGTTGCACTACTGTTAGCTCAGCCTCATTGTTAGTTACATAGCCTATATCCATTGCATATACCCTCCAAGTTATTCCTTGAGAATTTCTGAATATTCCTCCTACTCCTGTTTGGCCTGGGTTACCTTTTGATGCCCCATCAAAATTAATATTGATAAATCCACATTGTGGTGGTACCCATTTATCTAATGAGTTTTGTCGAGGGGGTTTAAATTTCCAAATAGTATTTGCTAGCATTTTAGGTTTTAAATTTAATTTCGCTAGTATCTGGCCTTCTATACATGTATTCTTCCAACCTTCATCAACCCATTTCTCTACAAATATAGTTTCCCTGATCTTTTCAATCATTCCCTGCCATATTTAATTTTTATCTTGAACTTCTGCATGGAAGATGCGATGATTCATTTCTTTCCTGATACCCCATAGTATAAATCCCGTTGACAATCTCCATGCTTTATTGAGGACTTCACAATTTTATCCCCCTTTGTTCCATTTGATAATCATATCATTAACGCTTGTATTATCTCTGTCTTTTTACTGAAAGATCCTTTCATTAATTTTCCAGATATTCTCTGCCATTTCACAGGTATTTAGAAGATGTTCTATTGTTTCTTCTTATCTGTTAGACATATGAAAAAGTGAAGGGCCATACATTCCTCTCCACTATAACTGATCCCAGGCCAGTATCATTCAATTACTTTGGAGCCAAAAGAAGTGTTCCACTTTTGGCCAATATTTAAGTGACCGATTTTTTCTCCATATAGGGACTACTATATTATATCTATTATGAGCTTTGATGTAATATCCCTCCTGTATGGTAAACATAAGTTTTCTCTAATAGCCCCATCTGAGTATATATTTCCCTATTGCAACAACTGTTTCTCTGGTTTTTAGTTCCTTTTCCAGATTTTTCTACTATAGTGTCTCTCGGGCTTCTGTTCAATGTCTTTGACCTTTCCATTTTCTCCATTGGTTTTCCTCTTTCTAGCACCAATATTTTTTTATAGTTTGCCTATTTGGTGTTTTTGTGAAGAGGAAAATTTCCCCTAAATCAAGATGGCTAAATAGTTTTTCTCTTTGTTGCCATGAATCCTCCCAAAATAGAGCCATCCTTCCTTCCCTTACTTCCCAGAAACTATCTTGCAAATTAAATATTTATTGATAGTTGCTAAGTTCCAGATGTTAGACCCTTTGGGGTTAGTATCTGCTTTTACTTTCCATGGTAATGTCCTCAGCATGTGATATTTTCGCTCCCAAATCAATTTCGAGAGATCCTGTCCTCCTTTTATCCATATCCACCATAATTTGGCTCCCATAACTTAATTTAACATGTAGGGGTCTCGAAGGCCCAGTCCTCCTGCTGTTTTCAACTTTGTGAGTTTTTCCCATGAGAGAAGCACCCATTTTAGAGCGTCTTGGGCCCCTTGTGAGAGAAATTTATTAAAAATATTCACCATATTATTACATATTGTCTTTGGAGTCACCATCCTAGATAATTGATACACTAGTATAGATTTAAGAACTAATTTTAACAATATTACTCGACTAGGAGAATTCAAGGCTCGGAATGCCCAATTTTGTAATATTTTCTGCAGCCGATTAAGAAGGTCCTTCCATCGTGAAACCCTTAGGGAGGTTGTATTTAATGGAAAACTTATGTATTTCATGGGGAAGATTCCAGCATTGAAGCCTAGAATTTGAGCTAGGAATCTCTTTGTGGCTTCATTGATATTGAAAAAATAGACATTTGAGTTATCATTGTTAACTAGAGTACCTGTTTCTTCCATGAATATTTTCAGAATGTTTAAGATGAATTTTGCCTCTCTGACTAAATCCTGAAAAAACAAAAGGCTGTCATCAAAAAATATTGATGCGTAAATATTAGATATGGTCCCCATCAGTTCATTCCTTTTAATTGACCTCCTGATAACTGAGCCTTAATTATTCTACCAAATCCCTCAGCTACTAAGATAAACAAAAACGGCGATAGGGGATCCCCTTGAGGGAGGCCTTTGGATATGTTAAAAGGCTGGGAAGGGACACCATTCAGAAGAATTGAGAAATTAGGGGATGAAATGAACAAATTCAACCATTGTATCCATCTATTGTGAAAACCAAAACATTTGAGAACTACTATCACGTAAGGAAAACTTACGCAATCATATGCTTTAGAGAGGTCCAGTTTAACTAACATACCTTTCACTTTGAGTGTCCTTAAAGAGTCATTTCCTTCTTGAGCAGTGACAATTCCATCCAAAATTTGTCTCCCCTTCACGAAACCTGTCTGTTCCAGAGATATCAGACTTGGTAGGAGTGTTTTAATTCTATTAACCATGATCGTCGACAATATCTTGTAGATTACATTACATAAAGCTATTGGTCTGAAGCCTACTGAAGTATCTGTAATGTCCTATTTTGGGATGAGAGTTATGAATGTAGCATTAAGAGTTGGACATACGTTTTTGAACATCTTTGATTCCTCTACCAATTCCCAAATATATTGACCCATGAAGTTCCAGGTCGCTTTAAAAAATTCTGCTGTAAATCCATCCGGGCCTGGAGCCTTATTTTTAGGCATGTTCTTAACCACTTCTTCCACCTCTTCTACAGTGATTTATCACGTTAAAGCAATGTTCTGATATCTACTGACAATATAAGGAATGTTGCTAGTTATTCTATCAATTTTTTCCTGTCTATTCTGGTGAGGTTCTATGAGAATATCTTTGAAATTATCTACTAGTATTTTTTCCATATCTTTATGTTGAAGTACTCGATTCCCATTTTGGTCTTTCAATGAGAATATTCTATTATGCTGTCTCCCTCAAATCAATTTTTTATGGAAAAATTTTGTATTCCTCTCCCCTTCCTTCAACCATTGTACCCGCGATTTTTGCTTCCATAACACTTCTTCTTGCTTTCTTCATTCTTCCAGTTGAATCGGAATATTTCCTTATTCTAGGGCAAGAGCCTTTGTTCTTCCATTTAAAATCATATTATGTTGAACATTCTTCATACTTTCTTTCAGTCTTTCCTGGTCCTGATGGATATTAACAAATTCTATTCTATTCCATTTATTAATTTTTTATTTAAGTTTTTTCAACTGAAGTTGAAATGACTGCATTATGTTCCTTCCTATAGCATGGTTATTTTCTCACCATTTTTTTTCTTTGTCTAAAAATGTGGGATCCCTTAACCAGAATAGTTCAAATCTGAAAGGCCCGTTCTTCGAATTTTCTTTGATGTCTATTTCTATGCTTATAAGCCAATGGTCTGAACCTAACGTTGGAAGGATTGCTACTTCATAATAAACATCTAAGCTTACTAAATCTTTCGAGGCTATAAATCTGTCCAATATGGACGCTATCTAATGTGTTTCCCCACTTCTATTATTCCAAGTGAAATTTTCATTCACTGTAGGTATATCTACAAGTTTAAGATGAGTGAGTAAGTCCTGAAATTGTTCTATATCAGCGTCTTCTCTCCTTATTCCACCTTTTTTTCAGTAATATTTAATATCATGTTAAACTCTCCTCCTAATAACCAAAATTTCTCCTGCTACATGTTGCTAAGATTCCAGATACTCTGTAAAAATGCCTCTCTTTCTCCTGGAACTGGAGGCCCGTAAACAACTGATATGAGTACCTTTTCCTTTGTTCCTACTCATCTAAAACATCTTGTTAATATGCGACGAAGGCCTATCCAACCTTCCACTCTTACCTCAGCAGCATTCCATAGAATGGCTATACCCCCTACCGTACCTCTTGAATTAATAGTCATGACCTCAAAGTGTCGTTTAAAAGAGTGAAGTATAGTGTGAAGTTTCTAGGTCAAAACTTTAGTTTCTTCCAACATCATTACTTGAGGTTTTTCTCTCTTGAGTCTTTCTTTTAGATATCATTGTTTTCCTTTACTATTGAGGCCTGTAATGTTCCAGGAGATTACTTTCATTGAGTAACTTTTGGTATCGGTTGGAATATCGTTGTTAGCGGTATTGTCTTTCTTGTATTAACTAACATTTCACCGACCAGTTGTATTGAATCATGCAATGTCCTTCTTCCTTTTTTCTTACTTCCTTTTTATTGTTGATTGGATCCTTTTAATGTAATGGTTTAAGGGGTACCTACTTCTTTTTTCACTTGGGCTATCAGATAATGTTCAAACATTTCTTTGTAGAGTTTTTTCTGGTCTTCTGGAATGAATCTATCATCCAGATTCCTCCATTCATGCAGTAATCGCTTCAGGACCCTTTATTTAGCACATAAATCTTCCTTGTTTAGTTCAATGTCCATTGGCATCTGTTCTATTATAGTATTATCTTCTACTTCAATGGGTTCTTGTGGTGCTTTTCTCTTTACTACAAGAATTTTTTGGATTGTCATTTCTTAATCCTGCCTAGGGATTTCTTCCTCTGCATGAAGAGTTTCTCTTTCTTCCTGTAATACTTCATAGTGATTTGGTGATAGCTTCTGTTTAGGCATGCTCTGTTGATTGTTTTATCCATGGGATCTGACATACATGCTTTGAATATGGCACGAGGGTGACTAGCTGAGGAGAGATTGGCTGAGCTATGTTTATGGCCGAGTGGTACGTGGGACTCCCGAACCTCGTCAATTATTTCTTATGTCTAACATAAGCTAAGTTCTCTTTATTTTTTAGTTACTAATGTGCGGATTTAATGGTTGTTATCTAACTACTATTTCCATGGTTTTATGTTGGTTGTAATAATGTTTAACTGATTGATTTGGGTCATGGCTATTTTAATTATTTACTTGTAAATGCTAATATAATTGATGTAAGACCTAATTAATGTCAGATATGTTAAAATAAGAGGGCGGTTATCCTTCTTGTAATGTCTCTTTATGTTTTTCATTCATGCATGCTCTATCTTGTATCCTAGACCTATAGATTTCATTCATGCCAAGTGTTTAACAAAATTGCAGTCCCGGTTGGGGATGGTCAGGCCTATTCCTATACTTACTTTTGGTATATTAGTCTTGTAATTATATATTTAGTTGACTCTAGAAGTTACAAGAAGTTCTAGGAAATGACCAGAATTATGAGGTTGAAAAATGCCTTAAAACCTGCGACCGTATGCACACGTCTAGGAAATTTAGTCCCTAGATGTAGGAATACACATTTATGGGTGCATTTGAAGCCTCCTATACCCATGCATTCAGAAATGTGAGATATTTTTGGGTTTTTTATTCATAAAATTTCAATGGGACATAGGGAAAAGTTAGGTGGATGATTGGGATAGCCTCTTAGGGTCTTGTAGTAGGTGGTAGATTTCATTCATGCCTATCATTTATCCTAGACCTATATATTTCATTCATGCCAAGTGTTTAAAAAAATTGCAGTCCAGGTTGGGGATGGTCAGGCCTAGTCCTAGACTTAGTTTTGGTATATTAGTCTTGTCATTATGTATTTAGTTGACTCTAGAAGTTACAACAAGTTCTAGGAAATGGCCAAATTTATGGGGTTGAAAAGTGCCTTAAAACCTGTGGCCGTAGGCACACATCTAGGAAATTTAGTCTTTAGATGTAGGAATACACATTTATGGGTGCATCCAAGGCCTCCCATACCCATGCATTCATAAATGTGGAATATTTTCGAGCTTTTTATTGATAAAAGTTCAATGGGACATAGGGAGAAGTCAGGTCAATGACTGGGATAGCCTCTCGAGGTCCTCTAGCAGGTGGTATAAGTTTTTGTTATGCTTTACCACTTAAATTCCACTTACTTAAAGTCATCAAGGAGGATGAGTATATCTTAACTACCCATGATCTTATGTTTACCCTGGTTGGTCGGTTACTTGTGAAGGTGTGAGCAGAGGTGGAGGTTATAGGTGGTGTCAGATCATGGTTGACCTCTCCTTCGTTGGTGTGTTGATCGTGCTTTCATATTTCATATGTGTTACTCATACTTATATTTTATGTACTTATTGCATATGTATGGCATTGGTCATAGTTGCAATGTTTTCGCCATATGAAAGTTGATGGTGATTGTATGTGGTTCCCATGTGTGGGTGTCGATCGTATATGCATTTTTTATGCATTTGAGTTTTGATATTTTGTTATGCATGCATTCTCATGGTTAAGGTTGTTTTCCATGAGGTCATTGTATGCATTTTATGTCATCATGATGTTTTTGATAAGATATGATGTTGATATGTTGTCTAAGATAGAACCGGACATGCAGATCATCAAACTGAAGTAGTAGCACTAAAATTCATAGTAATAGTAGATCGTCATCTAGGTTGTATGTTTGGCATGTAGGTATGTGGTTAATGGGTGTTATAAGAATTAGGGTTACTTATATACATGTTTTTCATTTTATTTTATTTATAGTTACATGTATGATAAATGTTAGTGTATAAGTGTGGTCATATGTACGTTCGTCGGATAGCCATCCAGGTTAATAACATTTTGTTGTTTTATGTTACTTAAACTTGATGATTATGTCACATGCTTTTTATGAGCATGTTATATGTTGACTTTTTTTTGTTATATGTTAGCTAACTTGATTATTAGGGTTATGGAATTAAGATATTGATGTTTTATGTATCGTGCTCATTTGGATTGGCCTATGTAGATGGTTATGGTTATAACATTCAGGTATAAGTTAATATGTTGTGATATTATGACATAATAACCTAGATGGAATGTGTAGATATGTGATTTCTATCAAAGAAAGGAAATTGTTTATGGTCCTATGCTCTGAACGTGTTAACTAGTTTCTATTATGGATATCATGACCTTATTTATGTTTGAGGTTATGTGTTCTAAAGTTATAACATGCTAATAACAAATTTAACGTTTGAATGAGAACTATTACCTCAAAACGAGAACTAGAACAAAAAAAAGCATAAAAAAAACATGAAGAAATAACCTAAAATGTAAAGTGTTATTCTAGAATAACCTTTCTTTTTCCTAGGTCAAATTTTCAACATTTTTTAAAAATGGAAGTAAAATCCAAATTTTTGTGTGCCAAAAACACTGTAAAAATTAAAAGTATTAATGTTGGAATAACGTCTCCAATTTTTGGTGTTCAAAAAACACCCCAAAAACAAAATGTGTTGATGTTAGAATAACGTCGCCAATTGCTTTGTAAAAAAGACACGTTGAAAAAAAATAACGTCAACATATTTTAATAATGACTAAAGATACAATATCATAACTATTAAAAATCTTAAAATTCCAACGAGACACATGACATTAAAGATAAAATATCAAAAGTCCTAAAATTCCAATGATTTTCAGGCATGGTATTAAAGATAAAATATGATGTCTGTGAAAAGCCTTAACATTCTAAGGATGACATTAATGATAAAATATCATCTCTATGAAAATTCTAAAAATTCCAACATTTTCCAACCATAGTGTTAATATTATTTGAAAAAATTCGTGCCATTTAATTTATTTTAATGTATTTTTATTTTACGTGTATCATATTAATAACGATTTATTAAATGTAATGTTTTATATATATATAATGTATTGAAATCACTGGATAGGAAACTTTTCAGTAATGATGAATGAACAAATTTACAAAAAAAATGAATTTATATGTCAATTTGGAGTTTTTGATACTTCGTACATTATTTTTTTTTTTTTGGAAACTTGTGTTAATATTTTATTTTTTAATCTTTAAATTGTTTCTTCAAACCAATATTTCATTATTGAGAAATATATATATTCTATTTTTATTTTCATACAATACTAATAAGAATAATGATAATATTAATAATATTAAAAAATGGAAACTAATAAGCATATTAAAGACTATGCAAGAAAAAGGGGTGTTTCCAGAATCGTATGGATGGTGAAAGAAGTACACAATCGATAAAAAATGATTCTCCTAGACGTTATGCTTCTACATTTTTATTTTTTTTTACATATATATGTAATCAAATATATTGAGAACATGAACACATTGAAACAATACAAAGTAAAATAAACAAAAAAATAAAACAAAAAAGGGCCAATAAAAAATGTAGAAAACAAAATAAAATTAACGTATAAAGAATCAAAATAAAAGAAAAAAAAAACATAAAAAAACGAGTTTACAGAAAAGAAAACATTAAAAAAACATAATTTAAGAAAAGAATTTAAACAATTCACCAAAAAAACATAAAACTATCTAAATAATAATGATGAGATAAACTAGAAAGAAAGAAAAAAAACATTAAAATAAAATTAAAAAGAAAAAAACACATAAAATACAATATAGACAATTTAAAAAAAAAAACTTCAAAATAAATAATAATAATAATAATAACAACATATAAAAAAATTAAACTTCTAAAAAAATATTGAAGAAACTTTTTTTTGAAGAAATTAAAAAAACAAATCAATATTTGAAAAAAAAGCATTAAAAAAATTAAAGAATGGAATACCTTATTCATAATTCCCATAAATGTTGTTGGAGAGTTAGTAATACCAAAAGGTAGAACCACAAACTCATAATTGTTGTAGCAGGTTTAGAATTTTTTCTTGGGTATGTATTCATCCCTTACCCTTATTTGATGATATCCTAATCGTAAATTTATTTTAGGAAACACAGTAGCACCTTTGACTTGGTCGAATAGATCATATATCCTGGGAAAAGGGCACTTATTCTTCATAGTCATCTTATTAGTTGTATGTAGTCTATACACAAGCTCATCGTGCCATCCTTCTTTTAGAAAAATAAGACAGGAGCTCCTGAGGGGGACACACATGGGTGAATATAACCTTTATAAAGTAATTCATGTAGCTTCTTTTTGAGTTCAGTTATTTCTAGAATGCACATTCATTAAGGATTTTTTGATACAAGTTGAAGAATCGTCATTGGTTCGTATGGTGATTTGCTGATCCAAATAATTCACAAAACAAGTTATTAAGAACATTTGAATACTTCTGTAAACTAGGACATGACTGAGGTCGATGCCAAAAGTTGCAACATATTTCACTATAATATGTTGCATTCATACCTGGTGGGCTAGAAAATGACTAGAACTAAGTATGACCCTAATAATAGAAGGAAAAATATACATATGCAACTCCTACAGTCGGTGGTGGTGGAGGACTCATAGGTGTAATGCATGCTCCGAGGCCCCGCAATCATAGGAATTTCATGACATGGTGTCCTTCGACCTAGCAATGGGTACACCATACCTGAGGTCTTGTCGGTCGAACTGGTTGAAAAATTCATCAGTATTTTAATTAAAGTATAAATTTGAGTTTGGAGCCCCGTAATGGCAGGATATCGTGATGACCCCCTTTCCTTATACTACTATGGACATCCTGACATAGCTTCAATTTGCATAGCCAACTCGAGAGCATCTTCTATTGTATTCATATTTTTTTGCGAGAGAAAAATCCTGGTCACAGGAAACAAAACATTGTTAAATGTCCCTTTGATGGTGAGGATCAATAGGATATGATAATTTACTCATGGAATCCTTCAATAATTGCATACACTGCCAAGCTAATCACCCCTACCTTTGGAAGATGTCCAGTAAAACTGATAGTCCTAATTCATTCAACTGCAACAATTTAAACTCATGAAATTTAGATTGTCGTGCACTAGCGTATCTTCATGTGATATTTTAGCTATACAGTTATCTAACTTAGGCATCCAAAACCCTTCTCCTACTTTATGCATCAGAGTAACCACATTTAAACCCTATGTCCTAGATCCACTTTTACTTACATTGGAATTCTCATCGTACTGCAGGAAGAATTCTCCCACAGCTGCGATTCTAAAATTTTTGACTTTCAATTTCTTCGCTTCTTCTAAACTGCTAACAACATCACCTATGCACTATAAATATCTTCTTCTAGCACTAACTTCCTACAAATTCTTCTCAACCACTCTTCAACTATCTCACTTTCATGACTCAAAAATCTCTTGCTTGCCATAAATTTTCGATTCGGTATATCATCTATCTCCCAAATTAATGGAACATTCCTCCTCCCTATTCCATTCCCCCAAACCAACAGAGGTACAATATTAGACCTTACCTAAATACATGGTATTAGTATTTTAATCAGCGTGAATACACAAGAAACCATCCCTCGCATCCAAGATTTCATTTCTTCATATGGGAGAGAATAATTGATGTTTTTAAATACAAAGCTACAAGTAACCAGAATTAAATGACTCTTTTCAGCTTTGTAAGCCAAATCTCTAGATTCTCGAGAAAATGACACCAAAATATCTCGTTATTGATCACAAACTGTGTTTTGCATATAGTATTTCTTTTTTGACCTAGTCTAAATTATTTTCCCTAAGTTATGACTATTGTGTGATAAAGTGTACCTCATTCCCTACCATTTTGTGAGATTGTGACAGTATATAACATGGGCAATATTAACCAAAACTTCGTTGTAAACCTCAAGGTCTTTGATAACATAACCCATTTTTGGAAATAAAATTGGGATTCGTACTTAGACCCGTGTTCACATCAAGCAACAAAGAGCCTTCCGTATTCTAGCACTTCATCGACATTTTCACCTCTAGAACTAGAGGAGAGTTCTCACCTGAGGCACCCAAACCATAAATCAGGTGGGAGTTTAGATATGAAAATCTGTCTTCTATTCATTCATATTCTTATTTTATTAACAAACTTAGAAAAATTTATTCATATATTAGATGTATCTATAAAAATCTCTCTAAAGGGCTACAAAATTTTCATATTATTTCCTAATTCCCATCTTCTATTACCGATCAAAATGAGTCTATTACATCCGCCATGAAAACATATCTCGCGGAATTCATAGACTTATGTATAGTTTACAAATAGAAAATAACATACCTAGAGATTACATTCAATTCGAGAATACATACCTTTTGTAAAATTCAATCAGATTTTCTTCTGCCATCACTCGAACATTACAACTCAACACATCCACAACATTCCCAAAATCAAGAAACTTTAGAAAAATTCTTCCGGACTTGTTGTCTCCTTTTCCTTTATCCTTATGCGCTCGCTTGATCAAATACCACGCTCGCTTGATCTTGGTTTCAATGCCTCGGGTCAATACCTTTCTTCTTCCCCGACGACATCAAACTTGGATCCTCGATGCTTCTCGTACGTTGCCTTGTTTTTTGCTTCGACGCAGCTCCGAAATGAAAATGTTTCCATTTTAAACTTCGTTATGCACTCTTTCAATAGCTTCATATAAAACATCCTTCACGACTATTTTTATTTCTAGAAATGCAGACCCAGTGGCACCACATATAAACACTTTTATATCAAAATTTCTTCAGAGCATGGTTATTTACTCACCCAATATTTTTCCCCCACTAATCTCCACACAACATTTTCAAAAAGTTAGTAATATTCTCATTCATATTAAATGGACAGTGATGAATTTTAGTTATACACTTATACCCGATAGCATACATCGGGGTAAAACTATTAGCATATGGAATAATGTATACGTATATGTACACACATTACAAGATACCAAGGTAAGAGAAAACTAAAGTTAGTGATCAAAGACATAGACCGCAATTTTAGCGCTGGAAAGACCATTAAGGCCAAAATAAAAAGCTCTTGGGTATTCAAGATAGAAAATTAGGATCATGGGCGAACAATTATTGAAAATCAACGGCCGCGCGACTATTTGTTCGTATCTCAGGATGGTCTTGGAAAGTCTAATATCTTCGAAGGTGAACTTGTTTCGGGCAGAACACTCCAAATATTTATTTCAATGATAAAAATCACACCGAATTGAAAGAAGGAGCGTGCCCCTCACAAAAGAGTACCGCACCGGGAGACCGGCACCGCACAAAGAGAAATACCCGAGTTTACCTATCTGCGACTATGTATTACATCATTAAGTACATCACTAGAATTAGGAAGTTGCAAACAACCCCAAATTGTAGGAACTAATCCTAAACTAAGGAGATACGTTACAACTTAAAAAACTATTTCTCCATTAATATAAAACAATATTAATTATTTTCAACTCCCCTTAATGGAGAAAGTGATTATCCTAACCCTAGCATCCTTCTGTAACTAGCAAAACTTTACACGCCAAGAGAGGCTTAGTAAATATATCAGCCATATTATCACAAGTTTTACAATATTCAACAAATATCTTTGACCGTAGTTTTCTCGAACAAAATGGAACCGACCGTCAATGTGTCATATTTTATGGAAAGAATGATTGTATGCAAGCTGATGGTACTGTTGTCGTGGCCATGATATTTGTTTTTTTTTTTTTCCTTATCGTTGAGAAGTCTTCTCAACCGCATAGCTTCACATGTTATTGCACACAATGCTGGTACTCAACTTCACATGAAGATAAGGTTACAACAGTTTTCTTTTTTGTTGCTCCATGCCATGACCCCCGTATCCACGTCGAAAGCGTAACTCGTGATAGACCTTCAATCATCCAAGTTACCTCGCCAATCAGAATTGCGGGAAAAACCTACCAGAGCAACACTTATATGTCAGTGCACAAAATACCATAATACTAGGCACTACTGGGATACCCTCAAACACACTTTTTGTTGCGACCAAATGACTTTCTAGTGGTTTCCATATGACTCGGCTCAACATACTACCGCAGTATGCCAACCGGGTTCAGTTGTAGTGAGATATATCAAGATGCCAACTAGTCGTCTATACATAGTATCCACCTCTTTAGTGCCATCGTCATCGCTTTCAACTTTAAGTTCTGGCCGCAATGGTGTTGTCATGATCCGCACCGTCCATTTTGAACCTCTCCAGCAGGCGTTTCCGCACATTTCTTTTGTAAGAAAATTCTATCCGTAATCTTTTCCATACCCAATCCCAAGCAAAGAATGTAGATTTCCGAGATCTTTCATCTCAAACACTTGTGATTATCCTATCGTTTGATTTCTTTGATCGCATTGTTACATCCCCTATTATGATCATATCATCTACATACAAAGAAATCAAAATACTCTTCTCTCGTTTATTGAACTCGGGTATACGTATTTGGATCATTCAAGCTCATATGAAAGCCATGTATACAAAAAAATGAGTCAATTTTCTCATAACACGCACTGGTGCTTGTTTTAAACCACAAAGTGCCTTTTTCAATTTACAAACAAGATGTTCCTACCCCTTTTTCACAAAACCTTCATGTCGAACTAAATAAATTTCTTCTTTCAAGTCACCATTCCGAAAATGCGTACTTAACATCTAGCCGGTGTAGTCGCTATTTATGTTTTAACACAGGAAAATCAGTATTCTAATGGTGTTTAATTTGGCTACAGAGCAAAAGGTGTCATCGAAATCTATTCCCTCTCGGGCCGTGAGCAACCCTTTGCTACCATCTAGCTTTAAGTTTTTCTATACCCTATCCGCATTTATTTTAGGTTTGTACGTACCATTTGCATCCTATGGGGGTTTTACCTTCGGTAAAATTCAACCAAATCCTGCAAGTATGAAGTTTCATTATTGGATTCTATTTCTCATGCATCGTAGCCCTCCATTCAACAAATTCACTTGCTACCTCATAATTTGAAGCTTCTACAATGTTTAAAATATTTGACATTAATGCATAGTCTTTCAATTTAGATGGCACCGAGTCTTCCTACCTGACCCTGTAGGGGACTTCACTCTAACTGCCTATTTCAGCCTTCTCCTCGGGGCTTGCATCATTAAGCTACATTACTTGCTTCTTGTTTCTCGCTCCCGCACTTCATCATCCTCACCGTTTTCTTCCATTAGCAATGGAATGTGCCAATCACTCGTTAGAGTCATCCTTTCCTTCTTCTCCGAAAACCCGTTCAAGTGAAAATGACATCTCCGTCTCAAAAACCTTATGAGTCACAGCAGATTAACAACTTATATGCCTTGAAATCAATGGCATATCCAACAAAGATACATTTCGTGCTTTAGGATCTAACTTCTTCCTTTCTCGCCTTAGGTATACGAGCATAAGCTTTTGACCCAAATATCCTTATGACTCACTACCGGTTTGAAATCCAAAAAATTCCTCAAAAGTGGTTTTGAAGCTCAGATATTTAGTAGGACTCCTATTTCTTAAGTAGACAACAATGTTAATAGCTTCCGCCCAAAAATCATTTGATATACCCTTACCTTCAAGCATGCTCCTCGCGCACTCCACAAGAGTTTCGTTATTTCATTCGCCACTCCATTATACCGAGGAGTGTGGGGCACTATGAATTGTTGAATAATCCCATGCCGCTTGCGTAAATTCATGAATTCTCCTTAACCCGTATTCTCCACCTTGATCTCGCCGAAGAATTTTTATCCTTTTTCCCCGTCCGGTTTTCTACCACATAGACGAAAGTCTTTAAAATACCGAAAGGTCCGACTCTTTTTACTTAGAAAAAAGCATATCCATGAGAACCTAGTGCAATCATCTCAGAATAAGAGAAAATAATATGCACCTCCTAGTGACCTAGTCTCTGCAGAGGTCCGCATATATCCGTATGCACCGCGCTCTATGATATCTATTTCTTTTCCATTAACATGCAAAGGGAACTCTTTCATGCATTTTCCTACGGCATCCATCAAAATCCAACTTAACATTATGGAAAACAGTGAGTCCATCAACCATACCTTTTCTCTCAAGTAAGATGAGACGCAGATTAAGATACACCGACATGCGCGTAGATCTTCAAATTGCCGATCCAAACTTGCAACCATTGCTTGCTTTGTCATACTTTTCATGTCTAACTGCAGTGCTTCCCACGCGCACCTCTTCAGCAAATCGTTTCCATCCGGCTATCCTTTATGACACAAGCATCTTAAAGAATTGAACTTGCATGTCCCGATCGTAATCATTGAGACAGATCAAATTTTTCTAATTCCGGGCACATACAATACATTTTTATGCCTAATGTTACCGTTTGTGAATTTTACCGGAATGTCACCATATCCTTTGGATCTCATATCCACCATCATCCCTTAAATAAATTTTTGACCCACATGAAGTTTCTTCAAGACATTCAAAACCAATTCTTCTTAGCCGTCATATGAGGATGCACCGTAGTCAACATACCATATGTCGTCCTCATCTCCCTTTAGGCCGAAAGAGCACAATCCACCGTGAATAGTCGGTTTGTATTCTAATCCTCATCTCTCAACGAAGTAGCCTTTGTGCTTTATTTGTTTGTTTTCACTTCGTCCGGCTGCCTCTTATAACAATGTTTAACTTCGCGACCAGGTTTTCGACAAGAAAAACATTTCTTGCCGAAAACCACAGCGTACATACCTTTAAATGGTCTCTTCCGACCAGTTACCCAGACCGCCGTCGTTGTGGTTGTTGTTGCCGCCGGGTCGCTTCCCTCTATACTGCCTCCTCTCTTTTTCGCCATGAGAGCAAGGTCATTGCTCGTGATTTCAAATTTTTGCATCGCTCTTCTTCCCCCGTAGCATAATCCCTATCGCCCTCTTCAAACGTAGGGCTCTCCCTTACTCACTCCGTTGATGAACATCCGATATTCATCTATCATTTCGTTCAATGTGATCGTGACCGCATCCGAATCGGAAACTTTCTCTCCGATATCTCCCAATCGTCCTTCTGTGCTCCTTAACTCGCAATGAATCCAGCATGAATCATTCTCCTCCATCTTCATCGCAAAGCGCCGTTCTTGAGTGACAAGACACCGTTTGTATTCTCGTCCGGTATAGGTTTTTAATCGTTGTCCAAATGTCGTACATTATTATTTACGCTCTCTAATATGCGTGATAATATTGTCTCGATGAAAATCTTCAATATGACTTTTGCTTTTGTCTCCCTTTGTCCCGCCTCCTGTTCTTTAGCATCGATCCCGGTCTCAACTCACTTCCGTAACAATCTATCAGTTTGATTTTTGCTTAAGTAAAGTCCGTATCTTGAATTTCCGTGCTGGGCAAATTCGATCCATCGATGCTCGTACCGTGGATATACGATTCTATACCGTTATTCATATTGATCGATAAAATTCCTAAAACCTCTCGATGAACAATTCTACCCAACCGAATAATTGGTGACACATGCTCAAAAAATAAAAAATCCTCACCACATACCGTATTTTGACCACCGTTTTCCAAAAAATTAATAATATGCGCGACCATCGGCAAGTCCGATCCGCTCACCGTTATAACCGTAGAACTTCAATGCGCCACCACCGGCAAGTCCGACCGCCGCCATTGAGTGAAATCTAACTTCAATGCGCCAACATACAGTGTAAAGTCCAATACGCCGCCACCGAGCAAATCAGAACTTAATGCACTACCCACCGGCAAGTCCGATCCGCCACCACCGGCGAATTCGTAACTTCAATGTGCCACCACCGGCAAGTCCGATCCGCCACCACTAGGCGAATTCGCAACTTCAATGTGCCACCACCGGGCAGTACGATCTCGCAAAAAAATTGCGTACCTTCCCAAAGAAAGAGGTCGGGCGCTTCTCCGATGTGAAAAAATCCGCGCTCAAATCAAATGCGCCGCGACCCACGTTCCCCAGCGCGACTTTTGCGTGTACTTTCCACACCGATTAGCGTATTTTTTTAACAACATGCGTGCTTATATCACTCAAACCCATGCCAATGGTGCGACTATTCGCGAAAAAAACCACGCCAACCTTTCTCCCTAAGAGATTATCAACAGTCCGAGACCCGTGTTTCGTGTTACCGCAAATTCTCCCGAATTCACAAAAAAAACTTTTTGTAAGATCTTCCGCCACTACGATTCTCGTAATCAATGATGCATCCTAAAAAAAAAAACTTTCAGTTGTCCCTACTCGAGCTCGATACCAAGATAAAAATCACACCGAATTGAAAAAGAAGGAGCTGCGCTCACAGTGAGTACCGCACCCGGAGATCGCACTCAAAACAAGAGAGAACACTCGAGTTTACTCTACATTCATGAATGAGGCATTACATCATTACATCACTAGGAATTAGGAAGTTGCAAACAACCCTAAATTGTAGGAACTAATCCCAACTAAGGAGATACGTTATAACTTGTGTAACCATTTCTGTATTAATATAAAATAATATTTTAATTATTTTCTAACTTTTGAATGGATGATAAAATTTGAGCATTGAGCCCCAATAATCCTTCGAGGAAGGAATCGTAGCCTCTATGTCATTTATGAGGTAAACCACAACATCGATGAGCCAAGGAGGAGGAGGGCGGTTAGAAATTTATAAACATGAATTTAGGAGACCTAAGAAATAAGAATAAGAAATGAATTTTTATGCTACCAAAATTTCTCCCTAGGAATGAAGCATTTCATTTATGAGATGATTTAGTCATTTGGGGAGAGTATTTTCAATTCTTTGAGTGATAGAGGAATCTGAAAGGAGATTGAGGAAATGAACTTCCTTGTTGAGGATTTTTTAGCACCATTACTCAAAAAATTCTCTACCGCTGTCCTCTATTGATATATTTTATCTATTTTCTACATATTAAAAAATGAATAAAGTGTACCCTTTTCCATTAATTTTCTTATGTGTTTACTTCATTAAGTATTTTTCATGTTTTATTTCTTAGTTTTTAGTTTATGTTTATGTATGCATTATTTTCATTTTTACAGTGTTTTAATTACCCATGTTTATCGACTAGCAACACCAATTTATTGTGTTTTCCTTGTAGGAAACAACCAACTCCAAGGAATGTCTATTTGGTACTCCATAGCAACAAACACACTACCATACAGACATTGGGAGAGAAAGAATTGACTTAAACCCAAAAATTAGCAGGACACTGCTAAGTGTTAAGAGGGTGTGAAACGAGAAAAAAATACTAATTTGTGCTTCTAGAAGATAGAAGTTGGAGCTTGCGGGGAACTATTGAGAAATTATGTCCATGGTTGGGGGGAACAGGACAGACTTTAATACATTTCCAAGAAAAATTTAGATAAGTGCATGACCATGTGGATAATTTTGTGTTAATTAATTTTTTTTATTGCCATTCAGGGTTATGAAAGAATGAGGTATGATGTTCTTATGGTTTTAAATGATTGTATTTATTAGTATGAAAATGAATGGAAAACCCCACTAATTTTATGTGAGTGAAATATACATAGATGTATGTGTATTTGTATTGCTTATGTTGGAAGAAAATTGGTGGTTATAGGAACATAGTAAGTCTTTCCTCTGTTGTGGTGGAACGGGGGAGGAACCCTACCTAGGGACTAACCCTAGTATCCACTATATATGAGGACATGAATAAAGTAACAAAAATGTTTTGATTATGGTATAAGAAGTACCAAGGTGGTAAGAGGAATAACACTCTGTACACAATCTGCATTTAAAAATTAACACTCCACTTGAATTAAAAATTCTATTCATGACAATTGTACAAAGATATATAGGTTTTTTATTTTGGAATTAAAATCCAAAGAAATACCATCAACAAAAGCCACATTAAATGAACAGAATTTGGAAAAAAATTCTACATAATTTTTTTATGAGAATAGAACCTTCAGAAAAAGACAGGGTTTGACCTATATATGTATCACCAAGTTGTTACACAGTAATTTGTCACCGTCCCTACCATTCCCCGTCCCGCACAATGGAGGACCCATTTTGTGACCTCTGAACATTGTCATGCCTTGAAAACATCATCAATGCATTCCTCTAAACATGAGCTTCAATTGCCCTAAAGAAATCTCCTTGCAAAAAAACATGAAAACATATCCTTTTGCATTGGCGCGGGCAGACAGTTCATCACTCACGTCAATGGGGAAAATCCTACAAAGAGGCCGCGCCAACTGGCGCTCTGTCTTAGAGAAGTAGTCGCGCCAGCCAATTTAAGGAGTGTTTTTTAAATACAGATGGCAGAATTTTTGTTTCAACAAACTCATAAACCATTGCCTATCTTGAGTTGGGAGGTTTGGCTGCGGGAGTTCTATGGAAGGGAAGTGGTTTGCCACCTCCCATGGAACCTTCCTTGTTGATAGGGCCAATCCCACAATAATAGGGATCCCAACTCCCTCCTTCCCCATCTATAAAAGCCTGCTTAATCCATGGCAAGCTAGTCTTGAAGTGCCTAAGCTTTGAATCTCCAAATTCCCAAGAGCCTTTGTGCTGTAAGAGCCCTCTTCCTTCCCTTAAGGCCGACTCAAGTAAGGAGACTATCATCGAGAGACTCTGGAGAGGTTTTCCCTTTCCCTGGTGAGATTTACGAGACGTGAATGACTGGAGAGCCATCCGAAGGAGACCACGACGTCAGAACATTGGTTGTAATCTCTTTCGATTGTTATTTAATGAATGATTACGATTATGGTTCCACTCTATTTTCGATTATGTTAATATGAGTAGTATCCTTTCTGACTGATATTTAGTTGCGTATGCTGGATTTTATGCTTGTATCTGTTTGTTTCTTTCATGTGCAGATGTCCATCCGCGGAGATCGTAAAGGATCGTGATCTTCCGAGGCTGAGGAACGGGGACACTCTCTTCTTCAGATCATAGCATTGGATTCCAGGTAGGCCTCCATCTTTGGTATTTTCATTCGTAACTAGGAACTTGCATCGTAACATTTCGTGATTGTTGCTAGACCCCTACTGGGCTAGTAGGGATCGCCTCTATCCGCAGAGGGGATTTACCTCCTCAAAAATTTGGTGACTCCACTGGGGATCGTCTAGATTTCATTGTCTCGTTTGGATTGTCTTGTTTCGATTATTTTATGATTTTCCTTGCTTGGTTAGCCTTCTGGATTGGGTTCTTTTGCTGTTTTTGCTTCTTGGTTTGCTTAGTATACATTGATCTGCTTCTGGAGTAGTTATTTTTTGTTTTGGCTCAGAAACTCGACTAGCACGCTTTTTAGACTGACAGTCGCGCCAATCGGCGCATGTTGCTTTTGTTTAGCCCACGCCAATTGCTTTCTGGCGTCAGTTGCAGCCTTACAGTCGTGCCACTCCTGTAGGGTTTTTGAGTTTTCTCAGTTTTGAGCTCTCTAGGTCTGGTCAGTGCTTTTCTTCTTGATTTTCCGACTACCTGAGTGTGTTGGAGTCCTGTTTGACTGGGATTTGCCTTCGTCCTTTGCTTGTTTGCTTTTATCTATCGATTTCACGTTTTGAGCCCTAGGGCATCTAGTGGCTTTGTGTATCGAGCCCTCCTTGGGAGTTTTGGTGTTTCGTTTGTCCAGTCGACTTTCTGATTGCTCCTCCGCATCCTCTTAGTAGTTGTTCATTGTTTTGTTGTGATTTTTGGGTGATTGCTCATTCCTTCATTCAAATTTCGTTTGGTCTTGCTTTGGGCCTAGATCACACGGTCCATTGGAGCCTTTGAGTCTTTTTCTTGGTTTTGAGAGACTTTGGTCGATTTGGGATTTGATTGCTTGTGTCATTGAGTGAAATTTGTTTGTTTTTCTCTCTCAATATCGTTTCTCAAGTTGTTCCATTTGTTTTCGGTTTGTTTAGTGCATTTAGCTATCAAACGTTGAAAATTACAAAAAAAAATCTCTTGTGCTCTTGGTTGAATTAGTACAAATTGAAATTTTTCAATTTTACTAGTAATTAGTGATTTGAATGAAAAGTTTTCAATTTCATTAGTTGCATTAGAGATCTCATTGTTTGTCTTCCGAATCATTTTGTTTGTGTAAAGACTCTCAACTATTCTGTAGCTAGTTTTCATCGAACAAAATGGTCTATTGTGGCATGTAGCTTTGCATTTAGGAGTTTTTGAAACAATACATACGATAGGGCCTGAAAATTGAAACCTAATTGAAGATCAACTTTAAAATCCACTCAATTAACCTAAGACAACGTTGAAATCTAACGAAACATATTTAGAGGTCTAGGCTAGAGATGTGTTCCGGCGTCTTTAAACCTAGCGACTGTCGTTCGCCTTTTGGATTTAGACAGCGCTAGTATGGAATTGTGCTCCCCATACCATCGCGTATATAAAGGGAGACCCCTCTAGGTTTTCAATCCTTTATCCACAGGAAGCCGAGTCTGCCGCCCTATACCCGTGATACACCGAACACAACATTCGGGGAGATTGCCTGCACGTATGGAAAGTCCTTGGTTGATTTCTTCTTCATTATTAAAACCAAGGTGTATATTGCAGTTCACAGTTATTTGGTACACCCTTTGTGCCTAGTATTTCCTGAGTAGTCATTTGGTCTTTTCTGACTCCCTAAATTTGAAAAGACCATCAAGCGCTTGTCCTTTCACGCTTGTGTCAAATATGAAAGAGATAGAGTCATCTTTCTATCGTTTCTCGACTCTTAAACGATTATATGCCCTGTTAGATATTTCTTGTTGACCGTTTGATCATGCGTCTTGATTGCTTTTCAGCCCGTGTGTGTGTTTGCTTATTTTTCTCTGGTCTTTTGTCACAGTGGTGGAACCTTCGGTTTCATCTATTGGTAGTCCTTACACGGACGATTCTTCAGAGGCTTCCCAATCCTCTGCTGAACCACAACAGCCTATTGTTTTCGAGTTTCCTGACGGGGGACCGGTTCTCGCTGAGCAACCCTTTGGAGGACCAGTTGAGTTCAATTGGCCCTTTTCGAACCCTGTGTCTGAATTGAGATTAGGAGCTGGTTTCCTTTCTCTTACATCGGGTTCGCCCTTTGTTGCTACTGTATTTCCTCCTAGTCCTCGCCATCTCTTGCGTGATTTAACGGAAGGATCAACCATGAGTGATTCTGGTGAGGAAATCCCAATGTCTGGTGAAGACTATCAGCTCTTCCCATGAATATTGTTTCAGGGAGACAACTCCGAGCTAGCTGCCATGTCAACAGCTAGTCCTTCTTTACCATAGGGATATAGATCTCTGGGTCAGATCATTTCCGCTGTAGCTTCTATGGGAATATCATCTCCTGCTTCAAGGCCAACTGCTACTACCCTCGGGGTGTCTCCTCAGATGCCCGTCACTTCTGTTCCCGTCCGGCCCACTGTCTGTGTGGCCGCCTCTTCTCTTGTTGTCTCAGCATCTGCTACTAGGGCTGGGCCAACTCCTGAAGATGTTTATCTAGCCACTGCTATACCGGAGAACATCTCTCTGGAGGGGTATCGGTTGTCTTTGCAACAACCGAACGCCAAGGTTGGACCGTCCTCCCAAGATCCCTACTGATCTTACTTTTCGCACTATGCACAGGATAGTACTCCCATGTATGCTTTTCTAGGTCAGTATGACGAGCACGGGGACATTTTGCGTCTACCCGCTCCTGAGGCTTTCCTCCATGCTCAAGGTTTACCTCATCACCAGGCTTATAACCCACAAGGGCAACCTTTCCAAGGCCAACCTTTGGGCCAACCTGGTTATCCTTATGACCCACAAGGGCAGCCCATCCAGGGCTATCCTGCAGGCCAGCAAGGGCCATCGTATAGTCCACAAGGACAGTATTACAGCCCTTCCGGCCAACCTGTCCAGCCTCAGCTGGGGTACCAACCGGTACTGGTCCATGGTCCTGGGGGGGAAATCTAGCCTCCTCCACCCATGCAACCATAGTATCCTGTCGTTTCTAACGTTGCATTTCAGCCAGGACCATCCTGTGGTTCTGCTTCAGGTCAAACCAGTTTCTAGCAAGCACCTGGTCCTGTTCCACCACCAGGCCAACTAGTTCATCCGGTACAACCCGGTGTCCCGCCTCCAGGCCAACCGGCCCATCCGGTACAACCTGGGGCTCACTAACAGCCAAGTCAGCCTACGCAACCGACGCCTCCTGTCTATCCGGGTCAACCTGTTCACTGAGGTTAGCCCTCTCAGTTAGGTCAACCTGTTCATTCAGGGCAGCCTGCTCATTCCATTAACCCTGCACAGCAGTCGGTTCATTCAATGCCGCAGCCAAATCAACAACTACGCCCTACGTATCAGGCTCCGCAGGGTTCCACTTTTCAGCAACCTACTTATCCTCAGGGTGGTTATTATCCTCATGGTCAGTCTCAACCAAACTATAACCACCCCAGAGGCTCTCAGTATTATCCTCCTCCACCCGGTTTTACCTACACTCAGCAGCCAAATCCAAACGTTGCTTATACGGGGCCGACACATAATCAGGGTCCGTACCCTGGTTATCAAGCCCCACACTATGGTTACCAGCATCCAAATTAGTCTGGTTATACGACCTACGCCCCCTACGGTCAGAATCCTGCAGGACAGAACTCGTGGGGGCAAGGATATTCACAACCATCGTGGAGTATGGGTACCAGACCTCATCCTGGGCTTGCCATGACGGTTAACCCACCATTTTCGTTCCTGGCTACCTTGGAGCTACCGGATGTTTCAAAGTTGACCAATGATCTGATTTTACATAATCCGTATTGGCCTCCGGTTCCTACCAAGATACCAGGTGATTGCCCCAAGCTTGAGGGAAAAGCTGGAGAGGACCCCCAGGCGCATGTGATGACGTATCATCTTTGGTGTTCGTCTAACTCTTGGGTCGACGATTCAATCCGTTTGCGCCTCTTCCAACGTACTTTAACTGGAGCTTCTGCTAAGTGGTACATAGAGTTACCCCATGGCATTTTCCAATATTTCAATTCTTTAGCCATGGCTTTCCTCACACATTTTCAATTACCGGTTTGGTATGAAGCCGAGACGCACCTCCTGACTTCCCTGAAGCAGGACAAAGCCACTCACATCTCAGATCACATTCATGAGTGGCGGCGCCGTCGTAGACTGATCAAGTTTCACATACCTGATCAGATACTGACTCACTGGTTCACCACCTCCTTTGTGAATAAAATCGCTCAGGATATTGCGATGGGAGCGTGCGTGACAGAGGAACAAGCCATCGTGCGTGCCCAATACCTGGATCTTGTCTATTCTCAGTCCGGCACGCTTTATGACATCTTGAATGATGCTCCACGGCCCGGAACCTCTAAGGCTCCGCCTACCCCTGCGGTGGATGGTGTCATTGGTTCTGTCTCTCAGAATTCGAAGAAATCTTCGAATGGGAAGCAGAAGTCTAATTCTTCCAACAATGCTCCTGCTAATCCCGCCCCCTCCGATTCTGGTAAAACCGCGGAAGTGAATGCCGTTCAGGCCAATCCTACGGAGAAAAATTCCAAGGGGAAAAAGAAGGGCAAAGGCAAATCTAAATCTGATGCCCCAAAGCCAGAATCTAAATCTCGCACTGAGGATGGCTCTCAGCGTAAACCGAAGTACCCTTGCCTCATTTGTGAAGGGGACCATTATACTAAGGATTGTCCACGACGATCCGAGGTTAGTCAACTTCTTAAGGGCCCTAAAGGGACTCCGGCTGTTTTAAAAGAGCCATTTCCATCTCAGCAGACCCAGATGGTCGAACAACCGTCACCATCTGCACCGTTTGGGTCTCAGGTTTTCATGGTGAAGAGTGTTGCACCTATCTCTGTCGCTACGCGGTCGAAGGATTACAACGAATCGCGGCAGGCACCCGGGAAGGCAGTTGCGGATGGGCCGCCTCCCCCACCTGTCTCCGGTCCGTTGGAAATCGAGAAGCCTACTCCTGAACCCATTGTGAAGCCACCTCCTAAAGGTGTCCTTCGAAGATCTTCTTATAATCCAAATGCTCGTGCCGCTCAACATTACAGCATTGTTGAGGATTTGGCACAGGCACCGTCTGCCATGTCTGCGCTAGAAGTTCTTCAAAGTTGTCCTTCGCAACGGAAGGCTTTATTGTCTGCGATCGGGGGCATTGATCCCGCCGACTCGAGTCTTCTCACCTTCGATTTGGAGAATTTCACTCCCCGGCTTCCACATCAAATCGCTCTGATTATTCAAGTCGGGATTAACGGTCTGAACATTCATAGGGCCGTTGTGGATGAAGATGCATCTACCTGCGTTATGTCCTCCGCTTGCTGGAAGGCCATCGGATCTCCAGCCCTTTCGTCATCCCCCAATGCCCTTGAGGCATTTGATGGTCGGGAATCTAAACCCCTGGGCGTTCTCGAGAGTCTAGCGATCACATTACAGGGAAAAACTGTCAACGTAGAAGTGGAAGTGGTTGACGCTAAACTCAACTACAATATACTTCTTGGCCACAGTTGGACCCATGCCATACTTTGTGTGCCGTCCACTGTCTTTCGATTCATTAAGTTCCCTCACGAGGGCAAGAGTGTCACGGTGGATCAGTCGTAATTTTTCACCTCTTCCTCTGAGAAAAACGTGCCATACGTGGATCAAATTCCGAATCCCCCGGATAGTATAGCACCTGGTCTCTTAAAAGACCCAGTCCTCATGGGTATTTTCCCCGCACCACCCCCTAAGCCTCCTCCTGGGAGCTCGTTAGAGCACAGTTCCTTCTCTTGTGTCAAGCTCTTCGAATAATGAAACAAGATGCTATGAGGATAGTTCTTTTAAGTGTGTCAACCTCATTAAAACAATGAAACATGAGCATATCCAATTTGAGTTTTGATAGATTTAGTTCAAATCTCTTTTGTTTTCAACCTTCACTCCATTTCTATAGACTGAAGCTTGGGGGGCATGCACCTCAAATTGAGACACCATGTTGGGAGGCATCCCCGTCTAGTGTTTACATAGGTGTGTGTTTCTCATTTGTGTGCATGTATGGTGTGTTGTGCTTTATAAACATCTTTCTGCTGATTGGGTCTTCCTGGTTGTGCAGATGTCTATTCATCCATTTGTTGGTTTCGCGGATGGTACCTCCTGCAGTACCAGGAATCTGTCTTCAGCAGCCTGGGTAATCTATGATCCTGCTGGTGAATTGGTCAACCTGCAAGGAGTGTGTCTAGGACGTACCACGAACAACATCGCGGAATATAGTGCTGTGTTAGAATTATTAACCGAGACAGTAAATCTTGGTATCCGTGAATTGCTCGTGTATCTAGATTTGCAACTTGTAGTGTTACAACTGAACGGACACTATTCGGTAAGGAACCCGTTCATCTTGCGTCTGTATCTGTGCATTCGATTACTGGAAAGAAATTTTGACTACATTACATATCATCATATACCGAGGCATTTGAATACATTAACAGATGCAGTAGCAAATTTGGTATTAGACAGACATTTGCACAATTTTTAAATCATCATCACATGAAAAGAAAGATCCATCCAGAAATAGATATGCATATATATATAGATATAAAAATGTTTACATAGAAGTGTGTCACATAAAGTCAAAATGTACATAATCATCTTAAGTACATCCGGAGATGATATGTCTCTCAAAAATAGGTGTGGTATAATCCCTAAGAGCTAATCCGCATGGTGCTCATGATAGCATGTGACTGCATGCACTAAGCGTCTCAGGATTCGGTGGATCCAACTTGGAATTCCCACCGTATGATGCTGGTATGCCATCGGTACGTCCGCCAGCCGAGCATAGTCCGGGATCCCTCGAGCAATGCCCTCGAGATTCTGGATCAACTCCTCTCCTCCTGTGCCCTCTCCCTGAGGATCAGGGGCGAGTTGAGTCCTCTGTGAAATTGGAGACATCCCAGCTGGTCTCTCAAGTCCCACATCTGCATACATATAAAAAATGTGTTAGGACAAATGTGTATTAACAAAAAATATAAAACATAAAAAATAAAAAATATGAGGTCTTACCCAACTCCTCGTCCCAGTCATCTCCTTCTGGCAATGGGAGATCTGGGTCTCCGGTGAAGTCAGTTCCTGCATATGGCCAGTCTTCCACTACAATCAGCTGGCACCGTAACCACCTAAAGAACTCCGGCCTCCAGGACATCTGTTGGCCGCCTCCAACTCTGGGCATTAATGCTTCCCAGCAAGCCATTTTTGGCTCTCGTGGTATCGAATCTGCTACTGAGGCCCCTTGGCCCTGGAAGATTGGTAAACGTTCCAGAATGAACAATACCAGGATGGAACCATAGCCAAACTGTTTCAGTTTAGCTTGTTTGCATTTTGTGAGCTGCCTTTTCATATTTATTGTTACTGTTGTTGCCCAGTCGAACAGTAAGGGACTCATGCATTCTGAGGCCAGCAGGAGTTGGGCCTTTGTGGCCTCGTGCGGTGCCTGCGACCCTACAGCCCGCGTGATGGTGTGTAGGACAACTCTCAATGCCAGATCGGGGATAGTGTGGATATCCACCTTCTTGCTCCCTGATCCCATTTGTGCTCCTCAGCACACTCGTGCAATCACTTCTTCCATCTTCTAGCTAGATGGTCTGCTTCCAGGCAAGACAGGGATTGGACCTCTGTGAGACAATCCAGTGATATAATATACATCAGAAACCTCTAGCTCCAATACCTGATCTCATAACCTGAACACTTGTTCATGTTCATCCCAAATACTGATCAAATACTGGAGGAGCTTGGGCTGAGCTCGTAGACAGGGTGTAAGGAAGAACTTCTTCAGCCCACAGTTTCTGAGGGCATTCATGCAAGCCTCACTTTGGATGGCCTGTTCATCCTCTTCTCCATGCTATCATTCTTTCCATTCAATCACCATTTTGCTTGATTACTTGCATCCATATGGTCATAAACCCTTAGTTAGATCTCTGGTAGGCTTCAAATTCCATGCAATTTGGTTTAAATATCGATTTTTAAGGCAGAATTTTAGGTTCGGCCGCTGGTACGAGCCCTTTGTATAAAAGAGCCCATTGGCGCGGTTCCGTGCCTGATACCCGCGCCAATAAGCGCGGCCCTAAAATTTCAAAAGTGGCCACAGAGAACTAATTTACAGGGGAAAAATATTTAAAAATGGATGAAAATGTAGAGCAGGGAAGCGCCTCTTACCTGTAGCAAATGAGAATCTGAATGGTCAACCAGATCTGTCGCAATCGCCATCAAAATTTCCCACTCCAAATGGACCACTGTTGCTTTTTACCAAGGTGAATAGTAAATGTAATTTTATTTTTACCATTTTGGCATATTTATAAATTTTTGACATAAAATGAGTTTTAAAAAGTTATTTTTATCAAATATTTTAATATGTTATGTCGAAAATGGGTTTTACGCTTGCTTGGTATGTGCAGCAGCAGGTTTTTGCGACTTTAACGATGGAAATGAGTTGTATTTTATACTTTTTCGGACTCGGTAAATACACGAAAAAGTCACTTTGGAGTCATCTTTCAGCTCTTTTCTGACTCTCTAAACATGAAAAGATTGCCGAGGCCCTTGTCATTTCGATCTCGTTAAATTGGACACGAATCGACATCTACCCAGTATAAGTTTAACCCTTTTTCGGGCTGGGCTGGATCGATTACGAAAAAGGAATACCCTAGCCTATCGCGACTAGGAGGTTTTCCCGGATATTGTTTTCTACCTTTTCGGATCTGGGGAACTATTTACGAAAAGGGACATGTGGAGTTTTCTTTTCCGCTGTCTTTTCAAACTCTCTAAACATGAAAAGATGCCGAGTTCTTCCTTTGTCAGACTCGTTAAACCCTGATGACATTGGATTTCGTCGAAATGACGTTCTCCGAGTTTCTCCTTCCTAGGACTCGTTAAATGCACTAGAATGGATTCGCCCGAAGGGCGGACTTATATCACAAGCATATGCTATCCCCTTCAAGCTTGTTATAAAAAATAATTGGGGTACTCGCCAGAAATGGTGGGGGAAAAATGGAACCATCGTCGTTGTCGTCGGCAGTATGTCGCTCTTGAACATGGCACTTGTCTGCATTCGTGTCGGGTTGGGGACATCTCATCTCATTTCTTCACTTTGCCTCCGTGGGTTTGGGTAATCCCTTTTGACCTCTCATCTTCTCATTGCCTCGTCACCATGACCTCTGATCCGTTGATGTCAAATACTGCCAAGTCCACTGTCGTGCCATTTATATGTTCAAGAGAAGTTGGCCTCTGCAAATATCAACCTTCCTCTGATTCTCATACGATCTTGATTCACAACAAAAAAATCATGTTCCTCTGTCTCGTGTCGATGATGTGGGAAACATTATGGCCCACCTTCGATCAAGGTCACTTCCTGTCGACTTCAGCTCATTATCCAGGAAGTTGATCTAGAGACTCCTTTATGGTACCTTGGAGCCTGCATGCCTCAATGGCAGGTTCGTCGCATTCGACATGAGGTTTTCATCAATGGCCTCCGATCGAGTGATTCTGCGGGTGTTCGATGCTAACTCATTGATTCACATGCCATAGATTGTACCTGTAGTACCTTGAGGACCATTATCATTACTGGTGGTTCCTCTCGCGTCTGTTAACAACTTTCATCATTGGCAGGTAATCAGACGATGTTCCTGCATGTTCGACTTCAGCTCACATATTCGCATGCTCGAACTTGTACTTTGTTTGGGTCGAGATGGAGCGCAAGACCCTGGATTGTGTCTGTTGTAATCCAGGCTGTGATTGTGGATTATTATCATTATGTATATGACTCATTGATTGGATGGCTGCGACCATACCTGAGTCTATTTATTTGATCCTCACTGGATGGCTGCGCCCATACCCTGGATCCGGATTATAGTGTACTCTGTTTCGAATGGTTGTGCCCATACCACATATACATCATGTACTTGAGATATCGGTTGTATTTTTTGCGCAGGTTTTCCGACGGCAGGCCTTCAGTTGAACATGTTCTCGTAAAGCATTTCACCCCTCTCTCTCTCGGGCCTCATACTTTAGGGGGCATCTGTTACACAGTAATTTGTCACCATCCCTACCATTCCCCGTCCCGCACAATGGAGGACCCATTTTGTGACCTATGAACATTTTCATGCCTTGAAAACATCATCAATGCATTCCTCTAAGCATGAGCTTCATTTTCCCTAAAGACATCTCCTTGCAAAAATCATGAAAAACATCTCTTTTTGCATTGGCGCGGGCAGACAGTTCAGCACTCGCACCAATGGGGAAAATCCTGCAAAGAGGCCGCGCCAACTGGCGCTCTGTCCCAGAGCAGTAGTCGCGCCAACCAATTTAAGGAGTGTTTTTTAAATAAAGATGGCGGAAGTTGTGTTTCAACAAACTCAGAAACCATTGCCTATCTTGAGTTGGGAGGTTTGGCTGCGGGAGTTCTATGGAAGGGAAGTGGTTTGCCACCTCCCATGGAACCTTCCATGTTGATAGGGCCAATCCCACAATAATAGGGATCCCAACTCCCTCCTTCCCCATCTATAAAAGCATGCTTAATTCCACGGCAAGCTAGTCTTGAAGTGCCTAAGCTTGAATCTCCAAATTCCCAAGAGCCTTTGTGCTGTAAGAGCCCTCTTCCTTCCCTTAAGGCCGACTCAAGTAAGTAGACTATCGTCGAGAGACTCTGGAGAGGTTCTCCCTTTCCCTGGCGAGCTTTGCAAGACATGAACGACTGGAGACCCATCCGAGGGAGACCACGACGTCAGAAAATTGGTTGTAATCTCTTTCGATTGTTATTTAATGAATGCTTACGATTATGGTTCCACTCTGTTTTCAATTATGTTAATATGAGTAGTATCCTTTCTGACTGATATTTAGTTGCGTATGCTGGATTTTATGCTTGTATATGTTTTTTTCTTGCATGTGCAGGTGTCCATCCGCAGAGATCGTGGAGGATCGTGATCTGCCGAGGCTGAGGAACGGGAACGCTTTCTTCTTCAGATTGTAGCATTGGATTCCAGGTAAGCCTCCATCTTTGGTGTTTTCATTCGTAACTAGGAACTTGCGTCATCACATTTCATGATTGTTGCTAGACCCCTGCTGGGCTAGTAGGGATTGCCTCTGTCCGCAGAGGGGATTTACCTCCTCAACACAAGTAAAGAAAATAAAATATTTGTAGTAAATTATAGATATAGTATCCAAATTTTCATATATTTTTACATATAGAAAATAAAAGTAAATGGATAGACTGTGAGGGTCAAATTCATGGGAGCTTCACTCAATTAACGTCTGACATAACATGTGCAGTCATGCCATACTAAAGAATTCCCTTAATTTGACTACATATTGGAGAAATCCTCTAAAAATCACATTTTTTAACCCCATACCAATACTAACCCAATACACCTTATCAATTTAAAAAACCCACACTTTCACTAGATATTGTAGGTATCCATTTTTTCATTAGCATTTCTTTTACCCCTTTATATATTTTCATTAACTTGGAGCTCTATTTTTTTTAAACATGATAATATAAAACCCTTTATCCCTTATTATATTCTCCATCTATTGTATCATTTTTTCGTAAATATATATCCCCAAATATGAATGCACTTTTTATGGCATTTCTCCCCTAGTGAAGCCCTAGTGGTAAAATTTATACTTGGTGAGAAAAAATTATCTCAAACAACAAGCAAACATTTTTAATGATAATATTTCTACCAAGACAATCCAAATGATAATATAAAATTCTTCAAAGACAGGGTAGAACCCTACTGTTTAACAACTTAAACTTGAGGTTGCATAGCTTGGCTCTCAACCTCTTCAAATGTAAATGAGGCCAAAGTAGTAAAGGGAGTAAGGGTAGGTAGTTAACCTAAAAAGGTTAGAGTAATGCTCATCATTGATTAAACCAAGAAAAAAGCACAACCATTGAACTCATCACATGTATAATTTTTTATTCGAACATGAACCTCTCCTCCCATGTGTTACATTGTTCGAATGATATGAGGCTTCCATGGAGGCGGAAGGTAGCCACGAAGGCTTCAAAAAGTGAAGACCCTTGCAATAAAAGTTCTCCAAGGAAAATAAATATGAATGTAACACCAAGGAAGTAAATATATTTATTTTGCAATATGTATGGACTTATATTATATAAGGTTAGCCACATTTTTAATATTAATTTTCAAACATTGATATAATATTGTAAGCTTGTGGTATTGTATAAATGAATACAAAAATAATTGCGACCTTAAGCTATGGGGAAATATTGGGTAGGACGACACCTTAGCTTTCCATACCCCTCAATTTGTAAGTGAAAACATTGTGCAACAAAGGAAATATATAACTAAAGTTTCATACCATGTTCATCAAAGCTAGGTGACAAGACTAATTTAATGTGGAGAGCATAAAATAACTCTTTGTTGTTGAAGAGGTAAAGAAAATTTTGGAATTTTTTTTTTTTTACCTTTGTGAAGAAATGCTCAAGGGATATTTAGTGAATGTAGAAAATAATGCATACATTATATTGTTAAAAGAAAAATTATTGGTAATTTATAGTTAATTTATAGGTGGTTCTAATAGGGATGTTAGTGAATATGTCCTTGTAAATATTGCACTAGTAGATGTACATGAAGGGATAAATATTTTTACAATATTTTTTTTAGTAAAAAATATATAATAATATGCGTCGGTTCTGACTTAAAATATTAATTTCATTTCATTGTGCATAGACGCTCTCTAGAGCACAATATGGAAGATATTTCTAATGTCATGACTTTTCATGTCCCGTAAGCATTTAAAGATTAATGCAATGTAATGTAAAATTTAATTCCTTCAAAATAAAATAATGTTTAATTCAATGGTATTCATATGCGGCATATTTAAAAGGAGGAATAAAATTAGACTAGATCTATCCTAACTCGCGATCTACCAAGCCTCTATACATTTGATCCCTAGAGATTCTTGACCCATATATATATACGTGAGGTTTTATCAAACATTTTATGGTAAAAGTATGATACATAGGGAAAATTGTAATAATTCAATCATTCCAATAAATATTTGTAAACAATTTTTTAAAATAAATAAATAATATATTAGATTTTTAAAAATAATTTTAGTTTATTCATTCTTTTATACTTAAACTAACCTAGATCAATTTTAACTTTGGATCTCGGTTTGTTTAATTCCATCTTTGAATATGTTATATTCCACATGAATATGAAGGAGCAACACCATGGGTTCAAAGCTCAAAACCCAAGGTAATAGTTCTTGAAAATTAATAAATTAATAATATATTTTTAATTTAATTTAACCAACCTAAAATGTTTATATGAGACTACATAACATTACATTGCTTGGAGAGGTGCTTTCAAATCTAATAGGGAAAATATGTTGGAATGCTTTGTGAACATTTGGTGAAAATTTTGACTAAGATAAATTCATAAAATTTAAATTTAAAAAAATAATAAAAAAATAATCAAATGTTGTCATATGATGCAAGATATAGTTTTTCTTGGATACTCGGCTTTGACAATGCATGGTTTTTTCCATGTTATTTTTCTCTAAAGTAGTATATTTTAAGGTATTAAATTCCAATTATTAGGTTGAACCGTGATCTCGATCCTAGTATGGTAGACATATAACATAAATAAAATTAAATAAAAAGATCAATCTAATCTAGACATTTTAACTTTGTGAAAATAAAATAAAACCAGTAAAAATAAAGTTGCACATAGTTTATTCATATGGGTACACTTGATGGTTTAATTTACCCACTTTAAATAAAATATATTTTACGTTAATACAAAGGGTCAATACCACTTGTTCTCAATACCATGGGTAGAGAGTATTGGCCCATTGTATTCATGTGGAATAAAGCCTATTTAAAGGGGCGAAGTAAACTAGCATTGATCCATCTTAACTAGGTATCTACCAAGCTTAGAGAGGATCAAATTTCTTGAGATGCAAATCTCTTTTTAAACTTAAGATATTTTATCCCTCTCTACAAGGTACATCTAGTCCATTATGATCCCTCTCTGCACCCTGTACATCTAGTACATTTTCCTTTATGATGTGATTGGAATATTAATTTTGTTTTTTGATTAGCTTGATAGTATAATAGGGTTAATAGATGATCTATCTTGAGAGCTTAATGTTTGAAGTTTAATGTTTGATATTTCTCTGTTTGAGTAGTGGGAGATCATCATTTTCCCTGTTTTGTTCCATATTCTCTATTTTTGTTGATAATATGCACAATATGTTGTTAGTAAACATTTTCATTGAAGCTTAATGTTTAATATTTCTGTGTTTGAGTAGTGGGAGATCATCATTTTCCCTATTTTTGTTGATGTCCATATTCTCTATTTTTATTAATGATATGCAAAGTATGTTGTTAGTAAGTTACAAAATACTGATATGGTATTTAGTAAATTACAAGGTACTGATATGATATATTTTTAGTAATTTTTAATCCAGAATAAAGTTGAAACTAAGTGCAAATGGAAAAAGTTAATTATAATATTGGAAAATATCTTATTCTTCTATACCATAGGCAGGGTCATGGTGCTACTCCTGCTCGTAAAGCTTTTACAGGTTAATACCATTTATATCATTCAATTAAAGCGATCTAAATTTATACGAGTAAATTTGGTTATGCCATGTTTAGGCCGCCTGCTCGTGATGGACTTCCTTCAACATCAAGTTTAACTTGGTCTGGGTAGCAACTGTCTTGACATGGTTAAGTTCTTGGAATTTAATTTGAATTTAATTTGGGTATTAGAACTGAAATATAATTTCAATTTCATTTGAGTATTAGAATCAGCAAACTCTGATTGATTTTTCGAGGGATTTTTATGGCACCAATAAATTACGCTTACTTTAGATTTCTGCCTATCATTACTTCACCAATATATTTCTAATATTTTAATTGCGATGTTCACTTGAATGAAAATATGTATATATGATTTAACATTAATTTGGAGGATATGTGAATAAAATTTGATAATCGTATAAGATTTTGTCAATCAGCTATATCACTCACACGGTGCAAATAACCAAGATACTATTTCAACCAGTACAAAAACCAGGCCCCTCGGCCGTGTACAATTCAAAGGAAACAGAGGAGAACACTACCTTAGCTTCTTTGCTAAGTCTGACTTCATAACACCACACGTTTGGCATTCCCATCTCTTTCTGCTGTCCCTGCACTGTGAAACAGACTGCAGATGCGAATGTCCAGCCGCTAAGGCTTTTTGGTCCAGTCAAAGTCAAAGTCACAAAGATAGGCCAGGCATATAAGTTACTGTTATCCTCTCTTTAGACATGGATTGAATTCTCTGGTTCATATTTCCTTTTAGTTTTACAGGGACAATGAGCAAGCTCGTTGTACTAGTTGTGTTTTTACTGCAAATTGTTAAAAACCATGATTGGGCATGAGCTCAAAAAACGAGGTGCTCACCTTTGGAATTGACAGGGTTACAGGGTTACACTGTAGGTCAGAAAATGCCTAAACTAATATAATATAATATATAACCTCACATATATTATATAACATAATATATAATATTAGGTGGATTAATGGTCCAAGTAATTTTGTTTCATTAAGTTCTTTTTTATGGATTGATTGTCTAAATAATTCTTTTCTATGAAGTTTTTACAATTATGAATGGAGGTGGTTTTTAACAATATTTATAATCTATATATATTTTTTGTTTTGTAGGCACCGTGAAAAGAAAATTAGATACATAGTTTTCTAAACTAAGAATGGAATGAAGAGAGACAACGAAATTCTTTTCTAATTATGAATTGAATGAATGGAAACTATTTTAAACCATATCCATAATATATTTTCCCTATGAAATTATTTTCCAACTATGAATGGAGTCTGTTTTGAAAAATATTTATAATCTAAATCTCTTGTAGTCACCATGAGAGGAAAATCAGATACATACTTCCAAAGTAAGAATGGAATAAATAGTGACAATAAAACTATTTTCCAATTATAAATGAAATTATGGAAACTATTTTGAACAATATCCATTATTTATACCTCTTATAACCACCATGAGAGAAAAATTAATTAGTTAATTTCAAACTATGAATAGAGATTGTTTTGAACAATATCTATAATCTATATATATCATAGTTATCAGATACATACTTTTAAAGTAAGTATGGACTAAATAGAGATAATAAAGTTCTTTTCCATCTCTAAATAAAATGAATGAAGACCATTTTGAGCAATGTCCATAGTTTATACATCTTGTGGTCATCGTTGAAAGAAAATAAATTACATACTTTCAAACTATTTATTGACTACATACACACTGTATGTATGTAGTCAATATTAGACGAAAATCAATTAGATACTTTCAAATCAATTACAAACTTTCAAACTATAAAAAGAATGAATAGAAATAGTTTTGAACAATATCTTCAAACACAATTGCATACTTTTCAACAATGTACAATTTTTGGCGGATTAATTATCGAATTGATATATCAACTCTGCAGGATCCAACAGGTTGATGTTTGACGGATTAATTGTTGAATCGATACATCACCTCTGTGGTATCCAATAGTATTGTGGCATCTGTAGACAAACAATATATGGGCGTTTGTGCACCGCTTTACGGTTTTTAGAAAGCTAAGCACGTCCTTTTGTAATCTGGGTGTTCTCGGCATTCTTTTGCGCCACTTTACATTTTTCAGAAAGCTGAGCACATCATTTTGTAAGCCATGTGCTTTGTGTGTTCGTTTAGGGCACTTTCTGGTTTGCACAAAGGTGAGCACCTCGTTTTCTGACCTAAGCTGTAACCCTATTAATTCCAATCATTTACTGTTGGAGATAGAGTTTAGAGTTTACACGTTAAATGATTGGAATTGACAGGGTTACAGTTTAGGTCAGAAAACGAAGTGCTCACCTTTGTGCAAACCGAAAAGCACCCTAAATGAACACGCAAATCACATGGCTTACAAAACAATGTGCTCAGCTTTCTGAAAAACTTAAAGTGGCGCAAATGAACACCGAGAACACCCAGATTAAAAAACGATGTGCTCAGCTTTCTGAAAACCATAAAGCGGCACAAACGAACGCCCAGATAATGTTTTTCTGCAGTTTCCGCAATACTGTTGGATGCCGCAAAGGCGATATATCGATTCAACAATTAATCTGCCAAACATCATCCTGTTGGATCCTGCAGAGTTGATATATCAATTCGATAATTAATCCGCGAAACATTGTATGTTGTAGAAAAGTATGCAATTGAGTTTCAAGATATTGTTCAAAACTGTTTCTATTCATTCTTTTTATAGTTTGAAAGTTTGTAATTGATTTGAAAGTATGTAATTCATTTTTGTCTAATATTGACTATATACATACAATGTGTATGTAATACATATTTTGAAAGTATGTAATTGATTTTCTTTCAACGATGACCACAAGATGTATAAATTATGGATATTGCTCAAAATGGTCTTCATTCATTTTATTTAGAGATGGAAAAGAACTTTATTATCTCTATTTAGTCCATACTTACTTTAAAAGTATGTATCTGATGACTATGATATATATAGATTATAGATATTGCTCAAAACAATCTCTATTCATAGTTTGAAATTAACTAATTAATTTTGCTCTCATGGTGGTTATAAGAGGTATAAATAATGGATATTGTTCAAAATAGTCTCCATCATTTCATTTATAATTGGGAAATAGTTTTATTGTCACTATTCATTCCATTCTTACTTTGAAAGTATGTATCTGATTTTCCTCTCATGATGACTACAAGAGATTTAGATTATAAATATTTTTCAAAAAAGACTCCATTCATAATTGGAAAATAATTTCATAGGGCAAAGATATTATGGATATGGATTAAAATAGTTTCCATTCATTCAATTCATAATTGGAAAAGAATTTCATTGTCTCTCTTCATTCCATTCTTAGTTTAAGAAACTATGTATCTAATTTTCTTTTCACAGTGGCTAAAAAAACAAAAAAAATATATATATAGATTATAAATATTGTTAAAAACCACCTCCATTGATAATTATAAAAACTTCATAGAAAAGAATTATTTGGACAATCAATCCATCAAAAGAACTTCATGAAACAAAATTACTTGGACAATTAATCCACCTAATATTATATATTAGGTTATATAAATGACAATACCCATACATGATGATTTGTTTTCCGGCTATTCCATAGCTCCGACTGTGCCACCGCTGCTTCGATGTACTTAATGCAACTGGTGCATGTAGTTCACTAATTCAAGAACTGAAGGAAGCGACAACTTTCAAATTCCCTTGCAGGTACATCTCAAACTCATTGTTTGAATATGGTAATGCAAGGTTGTTCTCATCTTTTGTTTGGCACTAAATAATAAATCACTATACTTTCTAAAAATTTTGAATTTTTGATTTTGTAAGAGCTTGATCTTTCCTATTCTGTAGGGTAATTTGAGTTTCAGATTTTGTAAGAGCTAGATTCTCGGAGTCTAATGGCAATTTTTTTTTCCTGAATCTAGGCTATTTTCCTTTGGCTATTCCATAGCTCCGACTGTGCCACCGCTGCTTCGATGTACTTAATGCAACTGGTGCATGTAGTTCACTAACTCAAGAGCTGAAGGAAGCGACGACTTTCAAATTCCCTTGCAGGTACATCTCAAACTCATTGTTTGAATATGGTAATGAAAGGTTGTTCTCATCTTTTGTTTGGCACTAAATAATAAATCACTATACTTTTCAAAAATTTTGAATTTTTGATTTTGTAAGAGCTTGATCTTTCTTGTAGGGTAATTTGAGTTTCAGATTTTGTAAGAGCTAGATTCTCAGAGTCTAATGGAAATTTTTTTTTCCTGAATCTAGGCTATTTTCCTTTTTTATTTTTAACAATTCCATATCCAACTTACCCAACTTTGTTGATTGTTATAAATTTTTTTTCTTCTTTTTTGTCATCTATACTACAATACCCATTTTACTCATTTTCTTTTATCATTGTAATAATAAGTTTATGTAAAAAATATTGTGTTAGTATTTAAATTTTATATCACATAGTCATTATTATACAATTTCGAGTCACTATTATACAACTTCTAAAAGATGAAAAAGAAAAGAAAATATTGGAATTATCTTTCTATTGAATACTATGAACAAATGGAGGACTCCCCATTTAGGCCAAAGAACTATTTTCACGCTTCCATCTAACGAAAATTGTTGGCATGATAGAAATTTTAATGATACTTTTTGAGTTTGAATGAAAGAGAATGATGGATTTTATGTAATATTTTTTAAATATAAGTTGTTATTAGAAGTTTTCTGCAAGGTTTGTGGTAGGTATATGTTTAGATGAGCTCGTGAAATGCCATAGGCACATGATTACTATATTACGGATTAGTTGGTGAAAACAACGTCACAAATAAACATGATGAATAAATTGTGTGGTTGTTTTGATGTGGAAACCAGATTTTAATTATAATATTAAATTCATAATTTTTCTTTTTAAAAGAAAACATGTCTACACATATCTTGTATATATATAATAAGAATTAGATTGTGGTAATGGCATTGCTTTTTCTCTTTTCCATATTATTTCCACATTATTTTTTATTTATTGTGTTAGAATAACACTTGCTTACATTTAAATAATATTTAAAAAAAAAGTTTTTTTTTCAAAATATAATTTTAATGATTTTTGTAAAGTATAAATTTAAATAAATACATGAATGACTAGTCATAAAGAGAAAATTCTTGAAATGGGAGAACATGATCATAATTACTAAAGAAACATTATGGGATGGAAATTTTTTATGTAAAAATGAGTTAATATTTTTTTTTTTTTAATTAACAAAATATTTCATTTATGTAAAAATAAAAATTTTAAAGTTAAATATTTTAATATTTTAATTGAGTTTAAATATAAAATTAAAATTTTAAAATGAACGAAAATTTTAATTATTTACTATAATTTTTGCATTATAAAAATTATTTTTATATAGGTTTTTTAGAATATATAATTTATTAAAATATTATATTCTTAGTTATTTAATTATTTCTAGATATTATTATATTGAAAATGGTGTTATGGTATTTTAAAAATATTATATTTGAAGTTAATTGTTTAACTATTTTTCTGTTCTCCATTCCATTTATTTAGTAAAATAAATTGAATTGTTTAATTTATATACTTGAATTCATTATAATTTTTAACCTTATGAAATATGTCATTAATGAAAAAATATTATTAGAGACAAGTGTGAAGCATTATCAACTCCTACTTGAGTTATTTTAAATTTTAAATTTAATATTATTTAATAAATTGATATTATTTAGATGTCCAATGCCTATTTATGACGTGTTGAATTTATAATGAATATATATTTGTAATGGCTTTCAAATTTCTTGTTTTCCCTCTAAATCTAACACACACACACACACACACACACACATATCTATATATAGATAGATAGATAGATATCACATTATATAACCCCTTTTTTATATAAATAATAAAATATCTAAAATTTATTACACATTTATTTTAATTAATATAATTTGTTTAAAATAAAATAAGCTTAAAATATATACTATTCGAACCATCTCAACCTAGTTTCTAGCTTTAAAAAAAATATTTGTTAGCATAATTTAATATTATATTTTTGTTGGTCCCCTGCCACCTATAATTTTGAATGTTAACAACCATCGTCCCCTTGAAATTGGATTGTATAATTTCTTTGGGTTAAACTTGATAAAGACTATGATTTATGTTCCTAACCCATCGAATATAAGAAAGCAATGCGGTGATATATAATTAATTGATCACCGTTTTGTTTCGTTTGTCACGTTACGATGATCATTATGGTGTTGGCACTCTTGGGATGTACGTAGGAACGAAGTGTAGCGTTCTCTCGAGACAAAGCAAAGCTATGGATACAAAGACCTAAAACGACAACATCCCACGAAGGAAAAGATGGAGTTGAAATTAAATTTGATCGTAGTGTTGTTGATGGAACTTGTCTACAAGTGGAAGTGGGGGGAAAGCGTCGAAAATGAACCTTGAAAAAGAAACATCTAAATTTTAGGAAAATGTGATGGAGATGAAACTAAATTTGATCGTAGTGTTGCTTTCAAAATATCGATGGAATGTGTGTGGGAAGTGGAAAGCGTCTATAAAATTAACTAGGTAAAGCTTTGAAAGAGTAAAAACATTCTAATCTTTACAAATGTTGTGGATTTTCTCTAGACGCGAGACATCATTCTAAAGGAAGGGCGACTCTATAGTATGTAATCCCGGTGAAACTAAAGATCGAGTCCGAAATGCTAGATGAGTGAAGTGGCTAAATGAACCTCGGATTGACAATTTTCTAAACATTTGAGATCAATTCTAGTGTGTTTCTTCTCCTCTTTTCTTATCATCTAGCCGTAGTTCTCGACTCCTTTGCTTCTTCACATGAATGCTTCTACCAATTGTACCATTTTCTTCCATGATGCTGCGTACGCCATTGCTGTACCGGTACTTATCATAAATGGTAATGCTCATTTTCCTTCCTACTCTCGTCCCCTCGTCCTCATATGTTTGGGTTGGAAGCAAGTCAAAAATATCACAAGATGATACGTAGAGAGAGAGAAGTAGCACCCGAATTGATCTCAAAATGTTCGACTTTTTCCATCAGTAGTTCATTTTAGCCCTTCACTCATCGAGAAAAAATCTAGACAAATATTTACTTTCACCTCCGTGGTTCATTTTAGTCGCCTTCCTTAGAACATCTGTCTCGCCGTCAAGAGAAAATCCACCAAAATTTGAATAAAATTCTCAAATTTAGTTTCATCTCCTTCAGCAGATGTAGTTATTTTTAAGTCTTTGTATCCACCACTTTCCAGTCTCCAGAAAACCCTGCACTTTATTCTTGGACCTACATTGGAGTCCTTTAACTGGTTCGTAGTAAAGCTGGAAATAAATATAAGTTGTCACGCTCAGATATTTAAATGAAATGAGAATAAAATAATTTTAGGCCACCTTCCTTGATAGAGGCCATAAAAATAATCCTTTCTTTTACATTTTAAAAAGTTAATTCCAGCTATAGAGTAGAATGACATAGGGTGCAATGTTTTTTGTTATATTCCACACATTCTGGTATTTACATGCTAAAAAGTTAATTCCAACTACAGAGCAGAATGAATGACAGACGACCCAACGTTTTTTGTTATAGTCCATACTCCACCGCTCATTGATTGTTTGCATTTAAACACCTGGAAAAAAATTTCTTTTGTTATGTATGTAGCTTTGTCTCACTGTGTAAAACTGTGATTTACTTCACGCAAACCATGGAAGTTGTCTATCCAGGCAGTGGAATAGTGCAGATTGTAGCTTTTTGCCAAAAATCCGGTCAACTAAAATTTAAAAAATAAGGTAGTTGGAGTGTTTTAAATCTATTTTTGATAGTTGAAATGGATTTAGGACTATCAAAAACCCTTAAGACACTCAAAATACTAAAGGCTTACAACTGTAAACAAGGTTATGATAAAATATTCGCTAGATTTTTTCGAAATATTTGCAGGATTCTGGACCAAAACGCTGGCTTTTTTTACACTACATGCAAACCATGTCTTGAAAGCCCTCCATTCCTCCTTATAAACCTTCTATAGCCACCATTTAAACACTATCCTAGCGCCATTTAAAACACCAAACACCAAATCGCAACCCATACAAACCATGTCTTCAAAGCCCTCCATTCCTCTTCATAAACCTTGCAACCACCATTTAAAAAGTACCTCCATTTAAAACACCACCAACCAAAGCACAACCTGCAATTTCATTTGATTTTGAATGGGCCACATCAGTCTCGTTGAACCCACTCAACCAAGCACCATTTCTCTCAACCAATCTGGTGTGAATTGCATAGAATGGAGATGACATTGACAATATCCAAAATGGATGCGATAAGCACCCATCAAATCTACTTCAATTTATTTGAAATCCGCCATGGATCCACCATTAACCAATCAAAATGCTTTAATTATAAATCTTCCAAAAAATCGCATAAGGAGATTTTGGAACCAAATTCTATCAAGGCTATCGTGCAAAAAAAATGCACAGTCACCCATGCCCAATTTGAATGCGATAAGTTCATAAAAGAGAAGAGAATTTTGTTCGAAGGTTTTGAAATCTGCAAAAATGCATTCGCATATGTTTTAAACTTTAGGACTAAAGTTTTAATGTTTTAATGTCTTATGCTATGTTGCGGCAACATAAGCTTTAAGTTTTTTTTACTTAGGGTCAAATGTTCTACTTTGTTTTAAAATTTCGTTGACATTTTTTATTTTAAAACTTGTATTTTTTATTATATATATATAAAATAAAAAGTGCATTGTAATAAAAAGAATGAAAAGGTGGCAAGTAAGCCACATTGTTTTTTTTTAAAGGGATAGTGTGTGGAAAAAAAGAGTGTGGAATGTGCATTAAAAAAAAGGAGATAGAGAGAAACTTTGGACCATTGTGTGTGTCTTTGAAGAGAGAAGAGAAAAATTGTAATACTATGTTTATAGAAGTTTTTGTAACTTTCTTTTTAAGTCAGAACAATAGTTATAAGACCTTTTGTAATAGCTTTTCAAAGTTTAATGAAATAGTTATTTTTGTGCCATCATTGCCAAGAATTTTTACATTAAATCTCTGTGTTAAAGTTGAGGAATTTTATTTCCTTTGTTGTTTGGAATACTTCAGAAATTCCAACGTGGTATCAGAGCTAGTCTAGGCTCTTTGAAATTTTTCAAAGAAGCTGAAGAAAGAAGGATTTGTTGCAGCTTTTGACCAACAATGTAAAAGCTCAACAAAACAAGGTATTTACAAAGCAGAGTTTTGTGCTTGTTTAAAAAGTGTAGCCCAGATAAATCTGTTAAGAGACAGAGTTTATCTCTCAACAGTGAGAAGATTTATTTGGAAACAAAGTCAAGTTTAAAAAAAAAACATAGTTCAATAAGCTAGCTATGGCAGGAGCCAACACAAGCACGAGTATAAGAAATACTCAACTCTCACAGTTCAATGGCAAGAATTATGACTATTAGGCAATCACAATAAGAGCCATGTTTGCCTCTCAAGATTTATGGGGGCTAGTTGAAGATGGTCTAGAAGAATCAATACATGAAAATGGATTTAATGCTTTAACATAGGGATAGAAGGATTTGCTGAAGAGTAATAGGAAGTAGGACTCAAAAGCCCTCTTCAATCTCTATCAAGCCGTGCGTGAAAATTTATTTCCAAATATTGCAGCAACAAAGAGGTCCAAGGATGCATGGGATACTCTCCAAACAACCTACCAAGGTATGGAGAAGCTAAAGACAATAAAACTTCAACTAATGAGAAGAGATTTGGAAGTCATTTGCATGAAAGAGTCTGATACAATAAACTCATTCTTCACAGTGTTGATTGAGTTGGTTACCCAAATGAGATATGATGGAGAAATAGTAGAAGAGAGAAGAATAATGAAGAAAGTGTTGAGGAGCTTATCCTCAAAGTTTGAAGGTTAACAACCATCGTCCCATGAAGTTGGATTGTATAATTCTAGTTAAACTTTGGATAAAGACTATGCTTTATGTTCTAACCCATCGAATATAAGAAACGATGTGATATATAGTTACTTGACCATTACAATGAAAAAATGGTTGTCATTACGATGATCATTGTGGTGTTGGGGCGTGTGGAGATCCATGAACAAAGTGCACCATTTTCTGGAGATCGGAAAGTGGTGGATACGAAGACCTAAAACGACAAAAGGAAAAGGAAAAGATGAAGATGAAGCTAAATTTGATTGCAGTGCTGCTTCAAATATTGATGGAACTTGTGTGGAAGTGGAATCCTGGAAAAGCGTCCTAAAATGTTGGTGGATTTTCTCTCGATGCCAGACAATGTTCTAAAGGAAGGGGGCCTAAAATGAACCTAGTGAAACTAAATATTTGTCTGGATGAGTGAAGGGCTAAAATGAACTCAATTTCGAACATTTGAGATCAATTCAGGGGCTACTTCTCCCTCTTTCGTATCATCTGGAGGTAGTTCTGACTTGCTTCTTCCCGTGAATAACCATAACCATTCTGCTTTGCGTTCCAACCCTTTCCCCAGTGCTCTAAATGTACCATTTGCTTCCATGATGAAAGATGTCATTACAGCTGGTACTTATGATAAACAAACTGCTCATTCGCCTTCCTACCCTCATCCTAGTCCTCCTATGTTTGGGTTGGAATCTTTTCGACTTACCCCTCCTTGTCCTATGTTTACCACTCTGTTGGAAGATGTTAGAATTGCAAGTATACCAACTGCTCCACGCTTCCATTCCTCAACTGTATCACATGGTGCAATTAACCCACATAGCATTTGAGTGGAAGGATGCCCACGAAATGATCTCAAGAGTTCATTTTAGCCCTTCACACATCCAGAAAAAATCCAGACAAATCTTCAGTTTCATCTCAACGTTCATTTTATGCCGACTACTTTTAGAAAACTGTTTCCTGTCCAGAGAAAATCGACCAACGTTTGAATAAAATTCAGATGTTTCTATTTCAAGGTTCATTTTATCACACTTTCCGCGGCTTTCCGGGTCTCCAGAAAACGCTACACTTCATTCTAGGACCTACATTGGAGTCCTTTTACTGGTTCATAGTAAAGCTGGAAATAAATATAATTTGTCACGCTCACATATTTAAATGAAATGAAAATAAAGTAATTTTAGGCCTTCTTCCTTGACAGAGGGCCATAAAAACAATCTTGGTTTTTACAGGTATACAGTGCTTCTACATCCGAGTTGACTACCTTCTTTTATTTGGTTCGTAGTAAAGCTGGAAATAAATATAATTTGTCACACTCACATATATAAATGAAATGAAAATAAAATAATTTTAGGCTTCTTCTTTGACAGAGCGCCATAAAAACAATCTTGGTTTTTACAGGTATACAGTGCTTCTACATCCGAGTTGACCACCTTCTTTTATTTGGTTCGTAGTAAAGCTGGAAATAAATATAATTTGTCACGCTCACATATTTAAATGAAATGAAAATAAAATAATTTTAGGCCTTCTTCCTTGACAGAGCGCCATAAAAACAATCTTCGTTTTTACAGGTATACAGTGCTTCTACATCCGAGTTGACTACCTTCTTTTATTTGGTTCTTTGGTTGAAGTTTCCAGTGTCAACTCTCCAGCGTTTTCGTTTCCCTAATTGTACAGGTGGGTTTTATTTTTGGTATCTCTTCTTTCCTTAACTATGCTGCTTAATGCCGTGTGTCACCGGTTATCTTTTCCAATCGATTTTGTTAATTGGTATATGAAAGGGTTTCAATGACTCACCAGTCTATTTACTGACTGGTTCCGACCCCTGTTTGACCAGGTTAGGTTATCTCTTCTTTCCTTAACTATGCTGCTTAATGCCGTGTGTCACCGGTTATCTTTTCCAATCAGTTTTGTTAATTGGTATATGAAAGGGTTTCAATGACTCACCAGTCTATTTACTGACTGGTTCCGACCCCTGTTTGACCAGGTTAGCGGATTCAATTTGTAAAATGAATGGCTTTTAATGAAATGCAGGTTCTTACCCGTGCAGGCTAATTTTCTTATACAGTAAAAGGCTTATTGTACTTTGGCGGTCTTTAAACATAGAAACCCTCTCGTGGGTGCTTCTTATTTTAAGTTTCGAACTCTCTGGGGTTCTGGTCATTGAGATTGTTGAAAACCCCTTTGGGTTCTGGTTATTTCGAACAGGGTTACTCGACATTTGTATTAATGAATCTCTACTTTGAACGTTGAAACCCTATGGTTCATGTTTTTTGGTTGTTTTTCGCAACGATGACGATGATTTTATTGTTGGATTAATTGGTGATGTTCCAGGGTTATGATTCAACTATATATGTATTTCAATATATGAGAAATTCACCGAATATTCTCCTGGATTTTGTCGTAATTAATGCTATCGTGTTTTTCTTAAAGGGGTTTTCTAGTTTAAAGTCTATTTATTTACGATGCATTGCATGTGTTATTCATTGTTGGATTTTCAATTACATTTATCACTTCTATAAATCGTATTGTTATCTTTAATTGCGCAACTCTCAGACTTTGGCTGTTTCTGGAATTTTATTTGATGCATGCTTCTGATTACAATATTGAAGTTTTGTAATGCATGCTTATAATTACAATATTGAAGTTTTTTTGGAAAATTATTGTTTTATTTATTTTTGTATAGGATAAATAAAATATGACAGGTTAAGCTATGGTGGTAATTAGTGATTTCAGTGACATTTTTAAAGTTTGTTGGCTATAGAGACTTTCTACAGCTTAGAATAGAGTACATGTGTAAATGTAATGTAAACATTTGGCAGGTGTAGATGTAATGTGAGAAATTTAAGGTAAGAAATGTCATGTATGTAAACATTTGAAATGCTAGAGTATATTTATGAATGCTCAAAAAATTGTATGGTAAATAAATATAAATATAACTAAACCAGAAATATGGTAAATAAAAAATAAAACTTCTTTATATACTTGCTCTAGAGATATGGTAAATAAATAAAAATATAAATATAGTAGAGATATGGTAATTAAATAAGACCTCTTTTTATATTTACTCCATGTGTAAATGTAAATGTAAAAGTAATGTTTAAAATTATTATTTAAAATTTAGTCTAATTAACATAATTTTTGACGTAATGAAAAATCACTTCTTTCCCTAAATATATAAATTTAACGCATTTAAAGTGTCTAATTGTAATTGTGAGTAAGAATTTCTATGACGTGGTAAATAAATATAAATATAAATAGATCAGAGATATGGTAAATAAATAAAACATCTTTTTATATTTACTCCATAAACCTTTTTATATGTAGAAAACTAAAAAATGAGGTTCTATTTAGTTGAAACCTATGGGCCAAATACCATGGAATAAATTATTATTAATACCATGGGCTAAATATTGTGGTCCAAATACAGTATGCCAAATACCATCGGCTAATATAAAATAGGTATGGTAAATAAATAAATATAAAAGAGGTATACACGGAAATATGAAAATGTAAATGTAAACGTAATGTTTAATATGTGTGAGCTATGCCGAAAATGTTTAATGTAAACGTAATGTTTTTTTACCTTTTCATTTACTTCTACTCCATGGATTTGATCATGTGTAATGAATCACTCTTACCACCAAATTTGAATGGTTTAATTTTTTCCTTGCCTGAAATGTTGTTTGGCTTTGAAACAAAGTGATTTCAAGGATCTCCATTAAGTTTTGCACTAAAAAAAGAGGTTTCCACCCCTAGAGATTTCATCCCTCTAGGCGCTTTGATACCTCTCACGGCTTGATAGATATGGAGTTAAGATGGATCTAGGTTGGTTATAGTGATGTTGAGTCTGTGTGTGTGGTCCTATTCATAAAATCTTCTAGAAGGGAATGTTTATCTCTCGTCCTATTCATCAAATCGTCTGTAAAAGAATGTTTCCCTCGAAGCCCTGAATTTCCCATGAAACTAACCCTTATAGACTCAATCACATGTCCTTCCATCATGTTGCTTCATGGTTAACTAATAATACATTTTTGTTTAGTTACAATTCCATGCCACAACCAAATATTGGTGTAGCTCTGGATACAGCATCCTTCACAGTCTATTGCCTAGATTTTTCTAGCATTTACGACAAGCAACTTCTTCTGATTTTAATTTCCTTGAGTAAATGAGTTTAACATTAATAAACTTTATTTTTGTAAACAATATTTTTATTGCTATGTTAACAGTTTAACCAAAATTGGATGAATATATCTGTATTACTTATTTCATAAATTAAGAGATCGTTATCTAACAAAGAACTAATAAGATAGCACCCAAATCCTTACATAAAACAATTTCTTATTTGAGAAAGTAACATATTATTCATAGATAATTTAACAAAGAACTAATAAGATAGCACCCAAATCCTTCCACAAAGCTGTAACAAAATTTTTTATAATAACGCATAACAAATAACAAATAAGTACTTTTCAAAGACTAGGTCCGTAATAAGACTTTTCATTTTTGCCCAACCACAAATTTTCGGGATTACCTCGAGATCCCTTCCCCAAGCCTCTTTAGCTTCAAAGATATTCAAACCTAAATCCTTTTGTAATCTCAAGACCTCAATCCTTTTGTAATCTCAAGGCCTTAAGTCAAGTTCAGAATTTCATAGGAAGCTTCCACTGGATGCAGCCAACTCACGAAGACTTCCTTAACAGTACTATTGCAACTTGAACACTCACTTGTCACACACTTTCTTTCTTTTTCTCTGTAGCATACTCGTTATGTTTCATAATGCTTAGAGATTTCATTTTAATCCCTCTAGGAGAGAGTTAATTATGTAACTACATGGATTTTGAAATATTCCTATTTTTATATTTTTTATATTTTTTAAAGTCCTTTCCCGTCATATCTCTCACTAAGTAAATTCCCTTTAACAACACTCAATAAAAGGAGATGAAAATAAAATAATATACTTAGTTTGTGAGATTAATTTACAAACATATAGTAAATGATCAAGTTTTTTCTATAATAAATAAAGCAAATAATCATTATTTACATCATTGGGGAGTGTTAGATCTTCTCCCTCTTAAACAAAACACCATCATTCTTGTTTATTCCTATATTTAGAACCCGCTAGCATTGAATTCTCATCCTCCCAAGTTAACTATGTTGGGTAAAGTACTTCCATTTCACTTTAACATGAGTGATGGTTCGCTTCCGTAGTATTGCTTGTATTGGATCGATAATAAGAAGAGGCTCTGCCAAGAATTCTTCATCCGATTCTACCATGGTATTGTTTCTATCTGATCGAGAATAAGAAGAGGTTCAAGGAATTCTTCATCTGATTCTCATACATATTTGATTAGTTCATCATGAGCTAGTAAATAATTGTATGAAGAAAAAAAACATATTTACCACTCTTTTACATGTATCTCCTTCTAATTAATAATGCTTTTAGAGTCACACATTTATTTATTTAGTAAGGATACATGAAAAAAATTATGTATTTTTATATAACTAGGTAAAGCAAGTTGATAAGAAACTTGGCCAATTATTTCTAGAATTTGGAAGGGTCCATAATACTGAGGAATGAGTTTTGCACATCATTTCCATTATAGGGCGATTTTATTTGGTTTTTATCTAACATAAACATAAAATCCCACCTAAAATTCCATGTAACTTCTCTTTTTCTTACCATAACCTTTTTTCCTATCTTTGGAATCTTTTGGGCTTTGTCGAACCTTTTTCACAGTTGTCTCCATCTCTGCCAACACATCAGGTCCCAACATTAGTTTTTCCTCAAGACTATTCCAATTAATGGGCATTTTACACCTTCTTCCATACAAGAATTCAAAGGGGCTCATTTTTAACTACTCATGAGAACTTTTATTTGATGTGAATTACACCAAGTGAAGATACTCTTCCCATTTACTTTGATGTTACACGAAAATAATTCTTAACATATTTTCAGACACTTGATTTACTCTTTCTCTCTACCTGTAGTTTTTTGGGTGATATTCAATGCTCAAATGAACCTTAGTTCCTAAAAAAGTAAAAATGTTTTTTCAAAATGTTGACGTGAATTTCACATCTTTTTCAGAGATCATAACCTTTGGGAATCCATGTAACTTAAAAATTTCCTTCATAAATGTATCCACAATTTTCACGATTTTATAAGTTGATTGAACATGAATGAAATAGGCCACTTTAATCAAATTATCCACCACTACCATGATGGATTAATTCTCATTCTTAGTTTTATGTAGGACAAATATAAAATTTGTAGTAATCACCTCCCATTTCCATTCTAGAATGGGGAACAAGTGAAGCAATCCAACTGGTTACTAGTTTTATGTTTTAACATACTGGAATTCCACACATGTGGAAAAATATTCCATAATGTATTTTCTCATAGCAGGCCAACAAAAATGCTTTTAACAACAATAAATATCTTTTCATATCTAGGGTGAGTTGCGTAAGGAATTTTATTAAATTCATCTAAAATTAAGTGTCTAACAACCATTGGATTTGGGACATGTAATATTATCCTAAAAATCAATATATTATCTTCATTTATGCCATATTCACTATGTTTTGAAGATATGTTTTCCTCTTCGGTTTGCTGCCACAAAAACAAATATCTTGGATCATTGTTTGCAGTGTCTTTAATTTGTTCTATAAAATTAAAATTCACTTGGATGTATGATATTTCGCTTAAATAATGTGAATTCCTACTCAATTCATTTGGTGCACACTTTTATTTTCATTTCAAATGTTTAATATAAAATCAAATTCACTCAAGAAGGTTGTCTAACTAGCGTGTTGTAATAAACCTAGGCTAAAAGTTCATGTAAGAAAAGTTAATAAATGCAAAAAAAATATGAGACCATGGTTAACAGACAATTATTGAAGATGAATGTTGGGAAAATATATTTTAGTGGGAATAATTGGATATTTCCTTATGTCTAATGAAATTGGAAAATAAAAGGGCAAAGGATTTGGAAAGGAAAAACGGCAATTTTGGAATTTTATTTATGAAAATAAAAGAAATTAGGAAAAAAGGGAGATTAAAGGTCGCATGTTGCATGTGAGGAGGAAAATTAAAGAAAATAATGAAAAATGATGGAATTAGAGGCCTCATTGATAAAAGAAATTCTAAGGATCATTTTGCAACATTTTGTTGTTTCAATTTTTTTGTCAGTTTAGTTTTGGAGCTCTCTCATTATTCGCTCTGTCTCACATGCTCTTGGATATTTACAATTTTCTTGGTGAAAATAAAAATTGAGCCAAGAAAGAGGAAATCATGCGAAGGAAGTACAAGGAAAGAAAAATAAGGCAAGGATTAGGCAAGAGAGAGCCTGATCTAGTAGCTTTAGTAGGAATACTTGCATGTAACATATTGCATGTTTAGTATCCTATCGGGTTTGGAGATGGATAGATTATGCATGTTGGTATTTGGTTCTCTTACTATTGGTGGCATGGTTTTATAGAGTTTTCATAGTGGTTTTCAAACTTGCATTTCCTTTTTCTGGATGCCATGGCGTGTTGGGATTTTTATCTTGGTTTTGAGCTTTGAAATTTCCACATGAATTTCAAAATCTATGGTGGAGGTGGTTTGAAGGAAAATTCCTAAAGGCCTAGGAATCACTTGACTGATTTTGGCTAGATACACGATAAAGCCCTAGGGTGGTGTCTCTGTTTAGGGCCTAGTGATCTGTGATTGGATTTCAGTAAATATTGAGAGATAGGGAGATGGAAATCTCCTCAAAGATAGTGATGGATTCAATACAGAGTTCCAGGATCGATTCAATTGTGATAAAGGCATTGGCTTTGCTGAGATCACTGTATGGTGGGGGTGGGTGTAGTTTAGCCTTTGGATTCCCTTGGTTAATTTTGGATAGGTTTTTCCATTAGATATAAAATTCATTCTTGGAATATGGCACGAGGGTGTCTATATCAAGAGACATTTTCTTAGACATGTATATGGTCAAGTGGTACATGGAAGTCCTAAACTTGGTCAGTTATTGCATATGTTTAATGGAAGCTGAGTTCTAGTTATTTTTTACTTATTAATGTGTGGATCTAATGGTTGTTATTTCATTGTTATTTACATGGTTTTATGTTGGTTATAATCATGTTTAAATGGGTGGTTCATGTCACGTTTATTCGAAGTATTTACTTGTAAATGTAAATATAAAGGATTAAATACCTAATTGAAGTCATATTTTTTCAAGGAAGAGATTGGTGATCCTTATTGAAATGTTTCTTAAGTGGTTTCAATCATTAATGCTCTGTATTATATTCTACACCTATAGATTTCATTCACACCCAATGTTTGATATAATTTCAGTCTCGGATGGGGATTGACAATCGTAATCTTAGAGTTAGTTTTGGTTTATTAGTCGTATCATCATGTGTTTAATGGATTCTAGAATTTACAATAAGTTCTAGAAATTTGCTACAATTATGGGCTTGGAAAGATCCTTAGATCCTGTGGACACACGCACAGGTATAGGAAATTTAGTCCCTAGACACAGGAATGCAGGCTTGTGGATGCATCCAAAGTGTCTTAGACACATTCATGTAGACTTGTGGCATATTCTTGGGGTTTTGATTCATAAAATTTCAGTGGGACCGGGGACAAGTCAGGTGGATAACTGGGATAACATTTGAGTGTCCTCTAGCATGTGGTATAGGTTTGTGTTATGCTTTTCCACTTCGATTCCCCTTCCTTAAAGTCACTATGGAGATTTAGTCTTTCTTAAAAAACGCTAATCTCTTTTTTACTCCAATTGGCTTGTTAATTAGGTAGGTGTGAGGGGAGGTGGATGTTACATGTTCTATCTGAGCATGGTTTCACTTTAGTTGGGTGGTGTGTTGATCGTATATTCATGTCAATTGCATATGTGCTCCTCATACTTATGTTCTATGTGTTTATCACATATGTATGGAAATGGTAATAGTTGAAATGGTATCTCCATGTGAAATTTGATGGTGCTTGGATGTGGTCATCATGAGTGGATGTCCAGTTTATATGAATTTTTAATGCATGTCAGTGTCAATATGTTGTTATGGATGCATATTCATGGTTAAGGTTATCGTCAATGAGGTCATTGTATGCATTTTACATCATCATGATGTTGTTGATAGGATACGATGCTAATATGTTGGCTAAGATAGAACAAGAGATGTAGATTATTAAAGTGAAGTTGAATCCATTAACTTCAGGATAAGAGAAAAGCTCCATCCATGTTGTATGTTTGGCATGCAGGTGTGTAGTTAATGATTGTTATAAGAATTATGGTTACTTATATACATGTTTGTCAATTTATTGTTATTTTGGTTACATGTATGATATATATTATTGAATCAATGTGGTCATATGTATGGTGGTCAGATAGTCATGCATGTTAGTAACTTGTTGTTGCTTTATGCTAGTTAAAATTGATGATCATGTCATATGTTGTTGATAATTATGTTATATGTTGACGTGTTGTTTCTATATGTTAGCTAACTTGATGACTAGGGTTATGGCTATTGGTTAACGTTTCCATTGATTTCAATATGAAATTACTGGAGATGGAAAATATTCCTGTAATGCATGAATTCCATGCAAACCCTAGTTGCTAAGGATGCCATTAATGAAGTAAAACCTAGGTGCTACAGATGCCCTTACATTATGAATATGAAAATACATTAAGGAATAAGTCTAAGATTCCCTTTATTCCCAAGTTCTTTGTCCTTATGCCAATCTGTTGAAGAAAATACCTAATGGTTGTAGCCTTTATCTTGAGACCCTAGCATATGCCGTACTAAATTAACAAATGAAGAAGCTCTAACATCGTACAATTGAAAATCCTTAAAATATTGTTGGCTGGAAATCCCGAAATGATGCCCTAGATATTTGATATCAAAATTTTTTAGAGCATAGCCTAATCATAATGGGAAGAATCTCCAGCGTAAGAAAATCCATAAAGCCTTCCATGAATGAACATACTTGGATGAATTCCTAAGTCTATTGCAATAAAATTAACAATACCTAGAATTAATTGAAGCATACCATATGACGAAACCATATACTGCACCTAAAATCCAAACTGTTTTGAACAAACAATAGGTCATCCTTGAATACTTTAGATTTGGTAAAGAGAAATAACAGTCAGTTAAGGGGGAAAGGAAACCCCGAGAGCAAAACCCATTGCACATTACCCTATTTTCAAATATTTCTGCAACATCCAAGTTATCACAAACCTATATATAATAACCCCTATAAAAGCTCCACTTACCACATTTTTTTTTTTTAATTATATAATGACAATATTCTTATATATTCTAATTTCTATCTTCATCATTAGTTGACAGATGTTGTTATTATTCCTTAATCAATATTTCGACACTTTTCAACAAAATTATTTTGATACTCTCATCATGCTTAGAATATTTATCTGTTTATACATTTGGTACTTTATCATTTCGATGTTCAAGACCTTATTTATGACTAACTATTTTCATATAACTATCCCTCTATTACCTTTGTTATATTTATCTGACACATGCTATCTACCCTCATGTTTTTATTTATACATACTTTGGTTTCATAATTTCTAGGGCTATTGTTAATCTATTCCAAGGAATTCCCTTCCTTATGGTAATATAATACACCCTAGATGTTTATAAATTTAGGACTTGTAAAATAATTAAACCACTTCATAATAATTCATTCAAATTTCAACCCCTTTTGTTTGAACTTACCATTCAATATTAAAGTGCTACACTACCATATAACCATATACTATATCAATCCCTTACTATGTGCTTTGTATCTCATATACTGAATTTGAATGTCAACTCTTTGTTTACCCATGTTCTAATAAGGTTTAAGTATTTCATCCGAATGTCATCGTGCCACTTAAAGTTTGTTTACCCATGCTCACGATGTTAAATTCATTATCCTTCATCCAAGAGGCTCTACCTCCAATCAAGTCAACACTTTTCTGTGTTTATGTTTCCATCACCCTTTTGAAATTGATTTTGATTGTAAATCCGTTATTTGTTTCAATTTTATTTCCATTTAACCTTGCTCGGATACTAATGATATTATTTTTATTATTTCCTGCAATTTTAATTTAAGTCTATATGGATTTTTGTCCATCAATTTCCCACATTCTACAGCTAAGGGATTAGGTTTATTGAAACTCTAAAACCCCAATCTAAATTGCAAGTTTGGTTTCTCATCTTCTCACTCTTACAACGTTAATGAATTTGCAATTTTGGTGTAGGTGAACGAATGTTGAAGTGGGTTCTTCGACCATTTACTGACCTTGCTCCCCACGTCAGATAAATTATGAATCCCAAATCATTTTTTGTTAAACCCCCTTCTCGTAGCTGGTTAAGCCAAAGTATTACTCATCATGCCATTGTTTACCTCTGTATCAAAAATTTTTGAGGTATGGCGTTGGATGAGGTTTACTAAATTTTCTCCTTGAGTCCCATGTACATTTTGGTAGCTTCTTCTCTTTTCATTTTTCTTCGCATTTTCTTGTTTTTTGAGAAAATCATGATTATACAATAATGCTTGACGTATTTATTTAAAAAAATTTATGTTTTCGTACATTTTAACCTTATTTTGTCATTTTATAAGACAAGAAATTACCGTAGTTGTAATTCTATTGTTTTGTACTTTCTACTTCAGTTCCTGTCTTTAGTTATTTGGATTTCAGTATTAAAATTTCTCATCTTATTTGAGCGGAGATGTTATAGAACTTCTGGTTTGGATTTTCAGGGTTTGAGTATAAGGTTATTGTGAAATTTATATCATTCTTATGATAATCATTTCTCAGGTCAATTTAAGTTCATATTACCCCACTGTATTATGAATTCTCTTAAATTGGATAATCTTCCACACAGATTCTAATCCCGACTCAGAGAATTATCATTTCTTCACTTTCGTTTTCTATCAATTTTGATTGGAAATTATAATTATGTAATTGGTTAATAACTTCTTTGCAAGTGTGCGTAAATGGTACTCCTAAGTTTTCCATATACCTCTATCTCAAAGTTATGAATAATTAGTTACAAAATGTGTTGTGGCTCATTTGCAATATCCTTTATCTTAATTTTTCAAAAATACAAAAAATGGAAAAACATAAAAAATATATGTTAAAGTAGAGTTTCTCATACGTTAACTAAAATTTGTAATGTTTTGTATAAATTTGAAGTTCAATATTTGAAATGATATGAGAAGGTGGGTCCTAATGCCTCAGTTAATGATCAAGCAAGTATGTGAGTGGGATCAGAAGATATTCATGTCAGAAGAGAAAGTTAGGAATCCGTGGGCACATTAGACACATGGGTTAACAGGGAGGGTGTCTCCACAGTTGACCTAGTGGACTGATGGGCCGATCAAGATCTACGGTCAGGATTCACTACAGGGGCAGAACCCCAATGAGTGCTCTATACCCCATAGGCCCCCCGCAGTGACCTAAGCTATTGGTTGGTGATATCTTTCAACCACGTAACGGTATTGTTTAATGGTATTTAGCACGTCTACTCAGCATTTAATTTATAAACCTGCGCCACCTATTTAGATCAGTTCTTCTTTCCTTAAGGGTAATGATATTCATCATTTCCTGTCAACCTAATTGCACTGGTGTCTTCCATTTTTGTTATCCACCCTATTGTTGTTCTCCACACTTAGAAATATCATGGCTAAAATTTCATCCCTTTCAGGTTCATCCAACTATATTCCACTCATGGACATTGAGAGGGATATCCGAGACATTGTTTTCTCTTTAGAACACCTCCAATTTTATCAACAGGTCTGTCTAAATGACAAAGCATGTACAATTTTCTCTGCCATGGCCAAGTCAGGTGTATTTTCTGCATGTATCCCTAGAATACATATTTTTTAGAAGAGAATTTTTTGCGCATACAAACCCAGTTAATCATCAATATTTATGTTATCTAGAGTCCAAATATTATGTTAAATTCACTAATGAGTCATTGGAAGTGCATTATTATAGTCTTGCAGGTCAAGAATTCACTCAGTTTTGCTTCTTCCTGAGGCCATATATGAAGCGGTTTGCACCTGACAGTAAAGAAATCTCCATAGAAGTTTTCGATGCAGCAGTTAGGCCGGTGTTGAGGTGTATTCTAAATATATTGGGAAAGGAGGATGACAACATAGTTGAAAAATTAGTTCTGGGACTGTTTTCATTGATGATGAAGCTAGGAGTAGTGTTCGATATTCCTTCATATTGGAAAGAAGTTGTCAATACTCAAATCATGAGTTTATCACTCACTATGTCATTCAGTTTCCCTTATTTTATAATTTACCTCTTTTTATATCAAAATGTGGAAGAATTATTGCATTTGGGGTTAAACATCATGGATGTAAATAAAAAGAGGCAATAAGTATTGTTTTGGACTGGTGTGGTAAGAGAGGAAAAAAATGAGGAGGGTCTATTTGATATTGCAAATCATTTCATGTCTACTACATATAATATTATGAATGGGGTTTCTCCCCCATTTTTCTTGCCAAAGGCTGAAGAATTTCTGCAGTTGGGGAAAAATTGTAAATTTGGAGATTGATGTGTTTGTGAAGAATACTCATAGATTAGACTATATGGGGCTGGGGTAGAACCATATAAGATTCCTAAATTTGTGCCTATGAGATTATTTTCCTTAGAATTCATTAGGAAGAGTTTTTAATGTTGACCACATAAATTTTGTACCTATGAAAAAGGGGCATATGTTTAAATTACCTATGTTTGTGGGTTTGTTTATAGTAAACATCAGACAAGAAGATGATGACGTTAATATGATGTTAGATGGAATTCACTTACAGTTAGGAGATAAGTGGGCTTATGACCCCCATAAAGTAATTTCAAATAGGAGAATTGAAAATGGTTACTCAGCATTTTTTCATGAAAGGAGACTTGACATAGAGAAGCTAGAAATAAGGGTTTTGCAGGTTATGTTGGCTCTAATATACAAACTCCTATTATATCTAGAAAATAAACCAAGAGGAGTAAAGAGGCACCTATTGATTCATAAGGTGAATAAAAGAGAGACGAAAAGAGAACGAAATTCAATGAAGACATAACAGGTGCTCAACCTCATTTCTCACTTTAACTAGGACATGAGAAAAATATTCCGGCCTCACCAAGAAGACATGGAGATGCACAAGAGAAATTAACTTTTATTAAACAAGTATTTTCTCAGATTGCTAAAAGAAATCAAAGGATGAAGGCTAGCATGGAGGCACAGGATGAGTATCAAATCACTCCAGACCAAACAAGATTGCTCACTACCATGGATATTAAAAAATATCAGTTTAATATTGCTCTTTCTCACCCCTCTCATATCACCATAGGGTCATAAAATAATTTCAATACTATAAATTTAACTGTTGATGTGAGAAATATTCCTTTGCTTGATAAAGTAAATTTCCATATGCAAACAAGTCAACTGATAGTGAATGATTTGACCAAAACTAATCAATGGCTCTTAAGGCTGATAACATGCTAGGGAAGGTGATCAAGCAACAAAAATTGGAAAAAGTGAAATCTAGGGCTTTAACAACCCAAAATGAATAACTTAAGAAGATAATTGTAAATATTGGAGTAGATCCAAATGATAGGTCTATTGTGCAGAAATTGATACAAAGTGCAGAATCATAGATTTATGTGTTGAAGAAAAATTTGAAGTTACCTATAGGGGAGCATTCTATGATAGCATAGGTGGCAGAAATTGAAAGTGAAAAAGAAAGCCTTCTTCAGTAGTTCTTGTAGAAAGAAGAAGAAATTGCTAAGTTGAAGGAAATTGTGTTGACATTAAAAAATCATATTGATTCTCATTCCTGCACTATCATTTTTCCATTTGGTAGTGATGATCCAGCGACACAAATATCTCAATTGAACACTGAACTGAAAATGGCAGAGAAAGATCTCAAAAAGGCACAAAGTGATATGGAGACGGTAACAAAAATAATGCAAGCCAAGGATGGGGAAATTAATAAATACAAGACAGATTGCTAAATAGATGATGCTGATATCAAGAGTTTAAAGGAGAAATTGAAGGGAAATATGACTTTGATACAGGCTAAGGAAATTATCTGGATAGAAATCACCGTAGAGATAAAAGAAACTTGGGGATATCTTATTATTGTATTAGAAGAGAAAAGCAGTGTGAGATATTTTGAAGAGCACTTTATGGTAGACAAGCATAACACTATTAACACAGCCATATGGGCAAAGAAATTTCTTGATTTCATTGATTCTAAGATGGATCAAGAGTTAGAGGAAAATGATATTAAAGATAGGATTCTATATGATGCGGAGATTAACAAATTGATTATTAAAAGTACTTGTAGGAAGACCATCAAGAAGAAGTTGACAGAGATTAAGGAAGCAGTGAACAAGTTTGACAATCTGTATGACAAAAGAGCTAGGGAAGGATTTCCATCATGCTGGGAACTTAAATATATTATTTTATCATGGGATTCTTATGAACCACTATTGGTATTGGAAAAAAGAAAGGTGGATAACACTCATAAGAAGACTCGGATCCTAAAAGGAGCAATAGTTATTAACTTTCTTCAGAGACATTTTTAGCTATTATGGTTTGTGAAAACCTTTTTTACAGAGTGACCAACATTCAACAGGATCACTGCCTTTAGGTTGGAGTAACAAAAACCTCTCCTAAGTCAAATTCATAGCCTGGATGACTGTTTTACCTAATGATATGTCAACTTCAAATAAAGACAATTCAGCCAATCAGGAGAATGCAGCAGCAATAGGACCAATTCATATTCAACAAATAGATTAGGGTTTAAGTTTTATTTTATCTCTATTATGAGAGTTCAATTGTAATAAGGAATTTGGAAGATATGTAATAGGTAATCTAAGAAGTTTCAAGTACTTTGAGCAGTTAGGAGTAGTTTCAGCAGTTACAAACTTCTTTACATTGTATTTAAAGAGAAAGGGAAGAAAGGAAAAGGTTCTGTGTTTTGGACCTTTGGACCACTACAAATTATGTACTCAATTTTTTGATGATTAATGAATGAAGATCAATATTCTTGCATCCGTTGTTATTGATATGTTCTCGTTTCCATTCTTTATTTTCCCTTCTATGAATAAAATTGATTAATGTAGTTGTAGGTCTCTTTTTACATATGTGACTAAGAGTTAAATATCCTTCATGGGCGCTCCTTCATTTTAACTATTCCACTTTCATAAAATTATTCTGACGTTTAAAGTGATAGATTTTTTTTATCATCATATCTGTTTGGGCTTCCTTCTTTCATGTTGTTCTTACCACTCTAATTAATTTCAATAGATAATGGCAATGTGAAGCATTTATTTCATGTGATTCTTCAGGGTTTTAATAATTAGTTTCTTAAGGTGATTAAGCAAAGACCATTTGATATAATATTTTTGTGACACACACACACACACACACACACACACATATATATATATATATGTGTGTGTGTGTGTGTGTGTGTGTGTGTGTGTGTCTTACACACTGATTACCTACCACAACCAAGGGATTGTTTCTTAATATACAACATTTTTTGGTGCCATTTCCGAGGATGAAGAAGCGAAGTTCATTCCCTAGGTTTTTGTTATATTTCCTCTGGTTGTTCAGAGAGGAGGAAATATCAGGTATTTTTTTTAATTCCATAATTATGGTGTATAAAAGACCTCATACAAGGTCAGATAAAGCGCAACAAAAAGTTCCTATTTTGTCAGATCCTAAAAATTTAGCTTCTAAGAAGGTTCAAAAACCAATGAATCCTTCGACACCTAATCCTACACTACCTGCATTTGGAAGTAGTTCTCATAGCTCTTCATCTAAGGATATTTCTAGGAAACTTACTTTCTTCGAACAAGAATCCTTTTCCCCACCAGTTCATTTTGAAGAACCAAGGTTAAAAGAACAATATTTTGATTTTGTTTCATTTACCTTCACACAAGATCAACCAAATACATCTGTTGGTTCTCCTTTGATTTTTCATAAACCACTTCCCATATCAGATGTTTTACCACATTCATCCACATTCACAACTGGTTCACAAACCCCACCTACTCAAGGAGCGATTTACCAAGGCATAAACATGGCAGCCCCTGCTTTCTTAATGAATAGGTATGCAACGTTAAATCTTCCACAACCTATGAATTCCACGCCCCAAGAATACCTCAAGTTACTTCCTCGTTTTACTGGTGTAGATGAAATGACTACAGAACAACACTTGCCATTGTTTTGCACTTTTTCTGAGAATCTAAATGTGGAACATTTTGATGTAGTGATGAGACTTTTTGTACAGTCTCTGAATGGAGAGCCAAGAAAGTGGTTCAAAGGTTTACCAAATTCCCCAATTAACAATTAGGAGGAATTGAAAAAAAAATTCACCCGAATATGGGGTGAAAAAACAGATCATGGTTATTCATTGACGAAGTTTAATGCAATCAAGAAAAATTCTAATGAAAACATGACTGATTTTATTAAAAGACTCAACAAAATGTATAATAGTTTACCCATAGAAATGAAACCCCTTCCTATTGGAGCAAGGGTAGTTTTTTCTCAAGCTTTTGAGTCATATTTTAGTTTCACTTTAAGAGAGAGGAGATCTCCTACACTTGAGAAAATCCAAGCTGATGCTTTGGAAATTGAAGCAAACATGACTGCTGCTGAGAAAACACAAGAAAAGAAGTCACATCAAGAGAAAGGCAAGGCCAAAGAAGAATCACAAAGGGATCATAGGATTGATGACATGAAAAAGGTTATCAAGAATTTGTGAATAAGTTAGTGACTATGGAGTTAGAGAATAAAAACTCCAAAAGGCCTGCATAACAAAACAGATGAGTTTTCAATCACCAATTTAGAAATTTTACCTTTCAAATATTGCAGAGGGAGAGAAAAGTTCAAGATCAAGTTCAAGCACCACTGTACATAGAAGCAACACCCTCATAGTCTACTGAAGATGATCAAAGGGAAGTTGAATATCATATATCTACCATGTACATTAAATAAGATGAAGAAGAGGAAGAATGTGAATAATAATACATAGAAGCTGAGGTGTCCTTTGACCTAGAAGAGATGGATGATTATTGTAGAAAATTTGCAGAATTTATGCAAGTAGAGTTGCATAAGAAATATGATTTAAGATCAAGAAAGAGATCGAGGAAACGGGATGATGAAAAGAAACAAAAAGGGTAATTTAATTCTCCAATGGTGACTCCAAAATCAAAGAACTCAGTAAAAAAATGAAATAAGGGGAAACAACCTATGAATCCAGTAAGTGGAATTGAAAAACAATAGGATGAGACTTCCCAAAACAAGACTATTGATACTAATAATTTGGAAAAGGTTGTTACTGTACCTGAGAAAATTTCTAATTCTAGCAGAAATCAGAAAGAACCTAATAATATTTTCAAACAAAATCAAGCTTTTAGTTTGTCCAAAGAGATAGAAAAGGTGAAAATCCAAGTACCCCTTCTTTAGCTAGCTAAGACACCAGGTTACAAGAAGGCGATTGCAGAATTCATTAATCTTTCTGATTCTGATGATATTGGTGATACTCTGAATTTGAAAGAGGAAGAACCAGTGGTAACTTTTGGTACACATGTGAAGGAGGTAGATTATTTTTCTCCCTCATTTTATATATCACTACTCCTTCATGATTTCATTCTTCATAATTGTATGATAGGCTCAGGTGCTTCACATAATCTCATGCCATTACCTATAATGAAAGAATTGAATTTACAAATTACTAAACCCTATAGAGACCTATATTCATTTGATTCAAAAAGGGTGAAGCTTGTTGGGATTATCAATGACATGGTTGTTTCCCTAGCCCAAATTCCAACCAAAAGTATCATGATGGATGTAGTGGTTGCATATATTCCAACTAGGTTTGGTATGCTTTTCTCCAGATCTTGGGGAGCAAAGCTTGCAGGAGTTTTAAAACTGGACTTCACATATGCTATAATTCCTATGTTTAATGGGGAAGAAACAAGGTTATATAGAGAAACAATATTTGTTAAAACTACCACAAAGAAAGATGCAGGAAATTCCCCTGTTTATGGTGAAGAAAATGAAGATATTTCTTGTTTTATGCTACATGAAGACTCAGAGTTTGTTGAAGACATAGAGAAGCAGCTCTCTACAGCAATTTTACATAATGAGCTGGGATCAAAGAAAATTTGGAAGTGTTATTTTGATGGTGCCTATTTAAAAGATGGCACATGAGCTAAATTTTTGCTAATATCCCTAGAAGGTAATCTCTTACCTTTTTATTTTAAGCTTGAATTTGAATCAAGAAATAATGTGGATGAGTATGAAGCATTAATTTTAAGTCTTTGAACTACTAAACAAATGTGAATCCAGTGCATTTCCATTTTTGGTGATTCTGAGTTGATTATAAGATATATTAAAATCCTTTGTCAAACCAAACATCCAAGGTTAAGGTCATATAGGAATGAAGTATAGGACTTGATTGAGAATTATTTTCAAACTTTGAATCTTCAATTCATTCCAAGAGAAGAAAACAAAATGGAATATTCATTCACACTTGCAACTAGTAATTTCAAGCCACCTATAAATCCAAAACTGAGGTATGGGATTTAATTGAGGAACAAACCTTTATTCCTAACAATGTTAAGCACTGGCAAGTTTTTGAAGATAATGAGCAGACAAGTCATTTTCTGACAATAATGGAAAATTTTGAAGATCTCGAAATAGATCAAGATTTAAGGGTGAAAATGTGAAGTTGGGTTACACTTTTTTCCCTTATTTGAGAAAAAACCTTTCATTTTTTTTTCGGTTCATCAAATTTAGGCAAGCTAAAAAAATTTTTTGTCTTTATAATTTCATTTTGTGATAGAAGTAAAAGTTGTGAGAAATTTTGTTAGCTTTCTATTACTTATTTTTTGGAATTTTTGTATACACAGTTGATATGTCAACTTAGTATTTCTTTGAGTGTGTGTTTTTAACAATCAAAGGATTCATAAGAATTCATGTTAATACACAATGTTTTATTCTTTGAAAAATTGTGTTTTTTAGAAAAAAAATGTGTTACAACAATCTAGGCAGAGTCTACTTTGCTTTCATAATGTTTACAAAGTCAACAGATTCATATTATAATTACTAGAATTTTTTGAACTAGTCCAATATGAAAAAACTGTATATTTTGAATATGTTTCGCGATGCAAGAAATTTCTTAACATGTAAGTTATAAACTAAAAGTCTAAAAACTACCCATCAGAGATGATGGACCAATGTAATGCACCATAATTTTTTCAATTTTTTTTACAATGTCTTTGGAAGATAAAGAATTGTGATTTCACTAAATCATAATGACCTTTAGAAATTGATTGCACCCATTTTATTACAAAATTAATTAAAATTAGTAAATATTTATGAAATTCCATAAAATCTATATTTCCTCAAAAGTAGATTTAATTATGAAAATGCTTGTCTTGGTTCTGACATTTAATTCAGAATTTTTCATGGAGTTTAATTAGTCCAAAGTTGTAGATGCATATTCAGAGCTTGGCTCTGCATAATTGCTGACATGTTAGTTCAGCCAAACTCTTAAAAAAAGTTCGGTCGAATTGTTTTTTGCACCGACGGCCCGTCAAGTCTAACGACATAAAAGTTCGGTCAAATTTCTTATAAAAGTTTGGCCGAACTATTACCTAACTTTCCATCGGCCAAAAAATACCACGAAGCCCCTCCAAAAAAAAAATTCACGGCAATATAAATTGCTGCGAAATCATTCATTATTTGTGCATATTTTTGCACATTTGGTCTGATTTTACAAAGGTCCTAGTCTGATTTTGTAAAGAATTTTTTTGGGTTTAAGGAATTTTGTTGGAGGTACATTCAAAGAACATTTTTGCAAAAGAATGTTTTGGGTTCAAGGACTTTTCTTGGAGGAAAATTTAAAGGACATTTCGTCAAGGTATGTGATACATTTTTTGGATATTTTTGGGCTTCATTTTTTTTTAAAGTATGGATTTGGACTTAATTTTCATGGAGGTATCTGATATATTTTTCAGATGTTTTTTGCGCATCATTTTTTTGAAATTATGGATTTGAGCTTAATTTTCATTGTTTTTGAAGGTATGGATTTCAGCTTAATTTCAAAAGGACTCTTTTTAGGTTTAGTATTCAAAGGACATTTTTTGGAAGTATTTTTTAAAGTGATATTTTTTTAGAGGTTTTTTTGAAGTCTTTTTTAAAGTGGAATTTTTTAAGAAGTTAGAATTAATTTTCAATGAACATTTTTTGGAGGCATTTTTTGAAGTGACATTTTTTTAGATTACGTGTTTTGGGTTGAAGTAAATATTTTATAATTATTTTTTAAAATGAGTTTTTGTCTAACTTTTTAAATGAATTTTTTTTGTAGGACTTCGAAGGAAATATTTTGAGCTTCATTTAATTTGTGTAAGACATTTTTTTCTCGAATTTTTTCAAGTGTTTTGGATTGAAGTATGTAGTTTTTGCAAAAATTTTAAAATTAGTTTTTTTTAAATTAAAGCTTTTGTGATGTTTTTTTTAATTGAGTTTTGTTCTAGTTTTTTGAAGGAAATTTTTTGAACTTCATACTATATTATCATGGTAAATCGAAGGAATTCGACGAGAAAACATGATTGAAAAATAAACCCTGAGGAACGTAGAGAAGAGATGAGACAATCTCACAAAAGAAAGATAGAAGTAATCTCAAATATTGAAGGGGAAAATCAACCTCAAATAGAAGTTCAAGCAGGTATGTAAATGTAAATATTACGAGTTTGATATATTTAAAATTTTCCTAGTGTAAAATGTGAAGCTTAATTTTTATTTGATCAACTAATTTGAAAAATATTTTGGAATGTAAATAGATAGAGATATTCCTCAAAACATTGATGATGAGATACAAAATTTTGAAAGAGATATTGAACCAATGATTGAAAATTCAACTGAAGAAATGAAATCACAAGGTATGTAGATATATATAATAAATATATGTATAATTTCAATAATATGTGCATGTGTTCAACATATATATATATATATATATATATATGTGTGTGTGTGTGTGTGTGTGTGTGTGTGTGTGTGTGTGTGTGTGTGTGTTGAACACATGCACGTATTATTGAAATTATACATATATTTATTAATTTAGTTATTTATTGAATATGTAAACTTATTGTGTACTATTCATTCGAATATGTACATATGAAATCAATGTCGATGATGAGATGTTAGAAAATATTGATACTCACACATATGGAAATAAAAGAGTTGACCATTATATACGATATCATGTTAACCGCATTTTTTATTCGTACTTCATAAAGGAAAATGTGACAGTCCAAGCCCAAATGTTGAAATGTCTCCTATCATTAAGGAAATTTAAATAAGCTACGATTTTATAGGGTATTCAAAAATCAACCAAACATAAAAAAATGAAGGAAAATGTGATACAAAATATAAATAGTGCTATAAATTCAATTAGAATATCTAGAGAGAAAAATGTTTCAGCTGTACGTAGAGAAATACCTATGGTAGTTGTTTCATCAAGTGCTAAAGAGAATAACTTGGCAAAATCTATGGCACGAGAATTAGGAACCTCACGAAAAAATTTGCACAAACATCGGAAACTTTGGTTGGAAATAGATGTAAATGATGAACTCACTTGTTGGAGAGCTATTTGTGGGCAACCATACAAAGATAGAATTAGAGAACATGTTAGAAAAATAATATATGAATACTGGAAGAAAAATTCACGTGTTTTTTCAAATGCAAGGGATGTGATGCGAAGATGAATAGCACGAAATCAGTATTAAGAACATGAATTTTTTTTTTTGAAAACTACTCAGATAGAATTGTTCGACAAGTTCAAAGAAGGGAATCGTGAAATTCATGTGTCAATCAGTTCTTTTTCTCAAAAAAAACCATGGTATGTAAAACCTATCACTGTACGTAGAACTTGTTGTCGTTATTATGTGGAATTTGAGTTATATTATGAAACATTCCTTAATTTTGGTAGAAAATTTTGGAAGGATTCACCTCCTCCTTCCACTGTCCATGATTTCATATCTCAAATTATATGTGAAAGACAAAGCGATGATCTATTTTACGAAAAGAAATGTGTTGGTGGTAAAAAATGCGATAATTGTGGAAATTTGACTAAATTTCAAAACAAATATCATATTGATATAAATGATCAATCATTGTCCAACATGAAAGTGAAATGGAAGAGGTATGAATATATCCATACATCGATTCAAGGTGCAAATAGTGCTAAAAGAATTTAATTACGAGAAGAAGAATTTTTTGTGATAGGCTTTTTGAGAAATTTTGAGGAAGAAATTTATAAATACACAAAGCATTCCCATAGAGCTCGATGGAAAAACTTGCAATTCAAAAAATCCCATAAATTTTTTCCACCAAGGACCATTTTGTTAGTAATTGATTTTGCAAAAAACTACACATTTGTTCCACAAAAAGAAATTCAGAGTGAATACTATCATTCTGACCAAGTCTCCATGCTCGTCCATATTCTACATAGACATGCTGAACAAAACGCTGATAATATAGAAAGAACCAGTGAAAATCGACATGTTATTAAATAATATCACTTTTGTATCAGTGATGATCATACACATGATACATATTTTGTGCAACACTGTTTTCGAAAGATTTATGACTCCTCGAAAAGTCGCGGAATAAAATTCAATGAACATTGGATATGGTCAGATGGATGCACAGGTCAATTCAAATCTGCATGATTATTCTTTTGGTTGTGTTGTCTTCATAAGAAAACCTACATTAAACATTGTTGTAATTTCTTCGAGACTAGTCATGGAAAAGGAGAACATGACGGTGCAGGAGCATGCATAAAATGAGCACTTCGAAGATATCAAATAAATACCTCTACAAACTGACTTTTGGATGCTAAAGAATTTGTTCAATGGTGCATCGCTACTCTAAGCCTTGAGACTAACTGTTCAAGGGATGTGCGAAGGTACATTAAATTTAATTTTTATTGGATATCTAATTTTAAACAATGTACATTTATCACAATTCGATTATCTCTGATTGGTTATCTTTGATTGTATTTTGATATCATATTTACATTCTTCTTTTAATTTTCCATATAAAGGTTTTTTTGGCATATTGGGATCAAATAAGAAGATAAATCAATTGGAAAGGATGTTGAAAAAATAAAAGGGACTTGAAAATTGCATTCAATTAAAACATAGTTTTCGAGAAATCTGTTTGCATTGGATAAAAGAAAATATTCTTGTTTTTGTCATGTTTGCATAGACAACATAGAATCCAATGACGTTTGTGAAAAAAAAATGTATGTAGAATATTGGAAACATACAGAGCTAAATACAAAGGGAAAATGTTTGTTTCAATGTTTGAATAAATGCAATCAGAGGAGACTACAATATCATCCGATGGTGATCGTGTTTCTGATCTTGTTAGAGAAGGAAACATTTTAATTTCTTTCAAATGATAAAGATCTAGAAATAAATTTAAATACATTTAAGTTTGTTAAGTTTATTTTATTTTGCAGGAGATGTTTTTGTTGTAATTGCACCTACTGACAACGATGAAAATGTGAAGTATAATTTGATGCGTTGCACTAAATGAAAAATGAAATTATTAGAAAAATATAATTATCACGGGTTTCCATATGAAAGAGGATCTATTATACTGAAAGGTTATTTTTTCAGGAAAACTAATCAAAGTGGGGATTTATTTTACTTTGAAGACTATGAACCTGATGTCATAAGTTGTTAATATAGTCACTTTGTGTGTGCAGCACACATAAAGTTGATAGAGGTTCAATCAAAGAAAAAAATGAAAAATTAAGAAATGGAAAATGTCAAAATGCGATCATGAACGAATCATTGAAGATGGCATTCCATTGGAATTTTTTTGATTCAACTACCCAATGATTTATTCTCTTTGGGTTATGTTTTATAACTTCCAGAACTCAACTAAAAATTGAGCTTTGTCGACTCTAAGCAGGTAGAGTGAAAGACGCGATATCTCTCTGCAATTTTTCATGAATTTTTTCACACCTTTCTAAGGTGCATTGCTGCATGTTTCTTTCCCACAACATATCAGAAATGTCGACCGGATATGTCGTGGTGAATGGACAACCTTCCCCTTGAATGAAGCATTCCACCCTTCATCTATTTTGACCAACATTTGGAGCATTTTCAGCCTCTTCATCAATATATAAAATTTTATATATTAGAAAAAACACATGTAAACAAATTTGTACAAATTGAATGAAAAAAATATTCAAAATGATGGCAACCTTGATGTGGTTGGCTAACATGTTCCCCACCTTGAAACTTTTGAGAACCAAGATGACCCTACCAAGAACCAACACCAGCAGCCATTGATTGGCCTCTGGCGGAATAACTATCACCACCTTCACGTAACCTGCTAGCACTTATTGATGGCCCTTTAAGGGGATGTTGTGAAACCAACTCCAAAAATAGAATAAAAGAGATATAAATGCCTTATAAATAAGCCACTTCAATGGGGAAACCTCCAATACATTACATTAATGAAAAATTCTTGGATGATACAAATGAAAAAAACCTCCTTCTATATATAGGAGTCCATGGGGCCACAATATAATCCTAGTGGGGCCACAATGTAATCCTAGCTGACCTAACAATAATAATGTAAGGGCAAAATAATAAAAATATGAGGGTTACAGGGGTACAAAAATAAAAATAAGGGGGGCTACACTAACATAATAAGGGACTACACTATTAATATAGGGACTTAAAATTCCCCTCTCCTTCAAACAAGTTTTTTCCTCAACGCTTGATTATTTCTTGATGCTTCTGTATAAAATTCTCATCCTCCCATGTGGAATCTTCTACAGGAAAGTTCTTCCACTTGCTGAGATACTTTGAAATTGATCATACTTTTCTATTTATTGTATCTTTGACTGCTTCAGAAATTCTTTGGATGTGATGTTGATCTTCTTGTTTTTTCATTAGATTCTGCACCAAAGTTAGGGTTATCCTTTGAGAGTTGGAGAACTTGTTGTTGATGCTCGATGTGATATTCCACTAATTTATCATCCATATTAGCTATTATTTGATCCTTCAAAGCATCCAAGTTAGCCTTCATTTCTTCTTTTAAACCATCTCTATCAACTTCGGTTCCTCTTCATAAGATCAAAATTTTCCACACTTGGTACTGTAATTTTGATATCTCATACTGCAATTCTTCCTCTTCATGCGTCATAGTATAGATGTTTGAGGGCTTAATGGGTATGGAATTATTTTTTGAAGGAATTACAGAATCCAATAATGATAAAAATTCTAAAATATGACCTTGGAATCACTTCAAACTGATTTCTCAAAAAAACATTATGCAATTTTAAAAACTAGATACACACCTTTTTCTTGATTTTTAGGAGCTCAATATTGACACTGAATTACATTTATGATTTAGGATATTCAATATCTGAAATTTGGCATTGAGGTATCCCTCTGAATTCTCTTTATAATTCCACAAGTCTGACCTAATTTGGATTCTTTAAGACAAAGTTGTGCCCAATGTCCTACGATGACTTAATTATGAATTGGTTTAGTAGAGCTAACTTGTATCACATGCCACCTGTCACTGTTTCCTCCTTCAGCTCTGAAATTGATAGATATGAAACTACATTCTGTTTGCTTGAGTCCAATTTTTACATAATTCGAATTCGATGCTCAGAGAGAGAGAGTTATGAAGGTTTTCCCATGATCACCTCTTTGAGATGAAATTCGAGAGCCTGAAAAAGTCCTAACTTCCACAGATCATATCTCCAAAACTATTCTGAACCAAGCTCTGAAATTTTACGACGACTTTCCTCGAGATATCAGTTTTGTGCTCTAAAAAATTCATCTTCTGAACCTTCGTATAAAAAACATTATAGCAAAAATGCCATGATGACCTATTTGGAGCAACGAAACCCTAGAATCCAAAACTATGATACCAAATGTTGTGAAACCAACTCCAAATATAGAAGAAAAGAGATATCAACGCCTTATAAATAAGCCACTTCAAGGGAGAAACCTTCAATACATTACATGAATGAAAAATTCTTGGATGATACAAATGACCAAAACCTCCTTCTATATATAGGAGTCCATGATATTGACCCATGAAGTGTCAGGTCGCTTTAAAAAATTCTGTTGTAAATCCATCCGGGCCTGGAGCCTTATTTTTAGGCATGTTATTAACCACTTATTCCACCTCTTATATGGTGATTTATCACATTAAATCAATTACCTAATATCTACTGACAATAGAAGGAATGTTGCTAGTTATTCTATTAATTTTTTCCTGTCTATTCTACTGAGGTTCTATGAGAATATCTTTGAAATTATCTACTAGTATTTTTTCCATATCTTTATGTTGAAGTACTTGATTCCCATTTTGGTCTTTCAATGAGAAGATTCTATTATGCTCTCTCCGTTAAATCAATTTTTTATGGAAAAAGTTAGTATTCCTCTCCCCTTCCTTCAACCATTGTATCCACGACTTTTGCTTCCATAACACTTCTTCTTGCTTTATTCATTCTTCTAGTTGAATCAAAATATTTCCTTCTTCTAGGGCAAGAGCCTATGTTCTTACATTTAAAATCATATTAAGTTGAACATTCTTCATACTTTATTTCAGTCTTTCTTGGTCCTGATGGATATTACCAAATTTTATTCTATTACATTTATTAATTTCTGATTTAAGTTTTTTCAACCGAAGTTGAAATGAGTGCCTTATGTTCCTTCCTACAACATGGTTATTTTCTCACCATTGTTTTTCTTTGTCTAAAAATGTGGGATCCCTTAACCATAATAGTTCAAATCTGAAAGGCTGGTTCTTCAGATTTTCTTTGATGTCTATTTCTATGCTTATAAGCCAATGGTATGAACCTAACGTTGGGAGGATTGCTACTTCATAATAAACATATAAGCTCACTATATCTTCCGAGGCTAGAAATATGTCCAATATGGATGCTATCTGATGTATTTCCCCATGTCTATTATTCCAAGTGAAATTTCCATTCACTGTAGGTATATCTACAAGTTTAAGATCAGTGAGTAAGTTGTGAAATTGCTCTATCTCAGCGTCTTCTCTCCTTATTCCACCTTTTTTCTAGTAAGATTTAATATCATGTTAAAATATCCTCCTAATAACAAAAATTTCTTCTGGTACATGTTGCTAAGATTCCAGATACTCTGTAAAAATGCCTCTCTTTCTCCTGGAAGTGAAGGCCCGTAAACAACTGATATGAGTACCTTTTCCTTTGTTCCTACTTGTCTAAAACATATTGTTAATATGCGACAAAGACCTATCCAGCCTTCCACTGTTACCTTAGTAGGATTCCAGCGAGTTTCTATACCCCCTACCGTACCTCTTGAATCAATAGCCATGACCTCAAAGTGTCGTTTAAAAGAGTGAAGTATAGTGTGAAGTTTCTAGGTTGAAACTTTAGTTTCTTGTAACATCATTACATGAGGTTTTTCCGTCTTGACTCTTTCTTTTAGATATCATTGTTTTCCTTTACTATTGAGGCCTGCAATGTTCCACGAGATTACTTTCATTGAGTAACTTTTGGTATTGGTTGGAATATCATTGTTAACGGTATCATCTTTCCTATATTAACTAACATTTCACCGACCAGTTGTATTGAATCATGCAATGTCCTTCTTCCTTTTTTATTACTTCCTTTTTGTTGTTGATTGGATCCTTTTAATGTAATGGTTTTATGGGTACTTACTTATTTTTTCGCTTGGGATTTCAGATAATGTTCGAACATTTCTTTGTAGAGTTTCTTCTGGTCTTCTGGAATGAATCTATCATCCATATTCCTCCATTCATGCAGTAATTGCTTCAGGACCCTTGCTTCAGCACGTAAATGTTCCTTATTTAGTTCAATGTCCATCGGCGTCTGTTCTATTATAGTATTATCTTCTACTTCAATGGGTTCTTGTGGTGCTTTTCTCTTTGCTACAAGAATTTTTTGGATTGTCATTTCTTGATCTTACCTAGGGCTTTCTTCCTCTACATGAAGAGTTTCTATTTCTTCCTATAGTACTTCATAGTGATTTGGTGATAGCTTCTAGTTAGGCATGCACTTTTTATTGTTTTATCCATGGGATCTGACATACGTGCTTTGAATATGGCACGAGGGTGACTAGCTGAAGAGAGATTGGCTCAACTATGTTTATGGCCGGGTGGTACGTTGGACTCCCGAACCTCGTCAATTATTTATTATGTCTAGCAGAAGCTAAGTTCTCTTTATTTTGTACTTACTAGTGTGTGGATTTAATGGTTTTTATCTAACTACTATTTCCATGGTTTTATGTTGGTTATAATAATTTTTAACTGATTGATTTGGGTCATGGCTATTTTAAGTATTTACTTGTAAATGCTAATACAACTGATGTAAGACCTAATTAATGTCATATATGTTAAAATAAGAGAGTGGTTATCCTTCTTGTAATGTCTCTTTATGTTTTTCGTTCATGCATGCTCTATCTTGTATCTTAGACCTGTAGATTTCATTCATGCCAACTGTTTAACAGAATTGCAGTCCCGGTTGGGGATGGTGAAACCTAGTCCTAGACTTACTTTTGGTATATTAATCTTGTCATTATATATTTATTTGACTCTAGAAGCTACAAGAATTTCTAGGAAATGGCCAGAATTATGGGGTTGAAAACTGCCTTAAAGATGTGGCTGTAGGCACACATCTGGGAAATTTAGTCCCTAGATGTAGGAATACACATTTATGGGTGCATCCGAAGCCTCCTATACCCATGAATTCAGAAATGTGGGATAGTTTTTGGTTTTTTATTCATAAAAGTTTAATAGGACACAGGGACAAGTCAGGTGAATGACTGGGATAGCCTCTCAGGGTCCTGTAGTAGGTGGTAGATTTCATTCATGCCTATCATGTATCCTAGACCTATATATTTCATTCATGCCAAGTGTTTAACAAAATTGTAGTCCCGGTTGGGGATGGTCAGGCCTATTCCTAGACTTAGTTTTGGTATATTAGTCTTGTCATTATGTATTTAGTTGACTCTAGAAGTTACAACAAGTTCTAGGAAATGGCCAAATTTATGGGGTTGAAAAGTGCCTTAAAACTTGCGGCTGTAGTCACACGTCTAGGAAATTTACTCCCTAGATGTAGGAATACACATTTATGGGTGCATCCAAGACCTCCCATACCCATGCATTCATAAATGTGGGATATTTTTTTGTTTTTTGTTAACAAAAGTTCAATGGGACACAGGGACAAGTCAGGTCGATGACTCTGATAGCCTCTCGAGGTCCTCTAGAAGGGGGTATAAGTTTTTTTTATGGTTTTCCACTTCAATTAAACTTACTTAAAGTCATCAAGGAGGATGAGTATATATTAACTACCCATGATCTTATGTTTACCCTGGTTGGTCGGTTACTTGTGAAGGTGTGAGCGAAGGTGGAGGTTACAGATGATGTCAGATCATGGTTGACCTCTCCTTCGCTAGTGTGTTGATCGTGCTTTCATATTTCATGTGTTACTCATACTTATATTTTATGTACTTATTGCATATTATGGCATTGGTCAAAGTTGCAATGTTGTCGCCATATGAAAGTTGATGGTGATTGTATGTGGTTCCCATGCGTGGATGTCGGTCGTATATGCATTTTTTATGCATTGGAGTTTTGATATGTTCTTAAACATGCATTCTCATGGTTAAGGTTTTTTTCCATGAGGTCATTGTATGCATTTTATGTCATCATGATGTTTTTGATAAGATATGATGTTCATATGTTGTCTAAGATAGAACTGGGCATGCAGATCATGAAACTAAAGTAGTAGCACTAAAATTCACAGTAATAGTAGATTGTCATATAGGTTGTATGTTTGGCATGTAGGTATGTGGTTAATGGGTGTTATAAGAATTAGGGTTACTTATATACATTTTTTTCATTTTATTGTTTTTGTGGTTACATGTATGATAAATGTTAGTGAATAAGTGTGGTCATATGCACGTTCGTCGGATAACCATCCACGGTAATAACATTTTTTTGTTTTATGTTACTTCAACTTGATGATTATGTCACATGTTTTTGAGGAGCATGTTATATGTTGACTTCTTTTTGTTATATGTTAGCTAACTTGATTATTATGTTATGGAATTAGGATATTGATGTTTTATGTATCGTGCTCATTTGGATTGGCCTATGTAGATGGTTTTGGTTATAACATTCAAGTATGAGTTAATATGTTGTGATATTATGACATAATAACCTAGATGGAATGTGTAGATATATGATTTCTATGAAAGAAAGACAATTGTTTATGGGCCTATGCTGTGAACATGTTAACTAGTTTCTATTATGGATATCATGACCTTGTTTATGTTAGAGGTTATGTGTTCTAAAGTTATAACATGTTAATAAAAAATTTAACGTTTGAATGAGAAATATTACCTCAAAACGAGAACTATAACCAAAAAAAACATAAAAAAAAATGAAGAAATAACCTAAAACGTAAATTGTTATTCTGGAAGTAAAATGGAAGTAAAATCCAAAATTTTCTATGCCAAAAACACCGTAAAAATGAAAAGTATTGATGTTCGAATAACGTCTCCAATTTTTGGTGTTCAAAAAACACCCCAAAAACAAAATGTGTTGATGTTGGAATAATGTCGCCAATTGCTTTTGGAAAAAAGACACGTTGAAAACAAAAATTGTCAACATATTTTAATAATGAGTAAAGATAAAATATCATAACTATTAAAAATCTTAAAATTCCAACGAGACACGTGACATTAAAGATAAAATATCAAAATTCCTAAAATTCCAACAATTTTCAGGCATGGTATTAAAGATAAAATATGATGTCTGTGAAAAGCCTTAAAATTCTAAGGATGACATTAATGATAAAATATCATCTCTACGAAAATTCTGAGAATTCCAACATTTTCCAAACACAGTGTTAATATTATTTGAAAAAATTCTTTCCATTTAATTTATTTTAATGTATTTTTATTTTACGTGTATCATATTAATAACAATTTATTAAATGTAATGTTTTATATATATATATAATGTATTGAAATCACTGGATAGGAAACACTTTAGTAATGATGAATGAACAACTTTACAAAACAAATTAATTTATATGTCATTTTTGGAGTTTTTGATACTCCATACATTAATTTTTTTTTTTTTTTTGGAAACCTGTGTTAATATTCTATTTTTTAATCTTTAAATTGTTTCTTCAAACCAATATTTCATTATTAAGAAATATATATATATTATATTTTTATTTTCATACAATACTAATAATAATAATGATAATATTAATAATATTAATATTAATACTAATATTAGTAATATTAAAAAATGGAAACTAATAAACATATTAAAGACTATGCAAAAAAAAGGGGTGTTTCCATAATCGTATCGACCACGAAAAAAGTACACAATCGATAAAAAATTATTCCCCTAGAAGTTTTTCTTCTACACTTTTTTTTATTTTTTTTACATATATATCCAATCAAATATATTGAGAACATGAACACATTGAAAAAATACAAATTAAAATAAGCAAAAAAATAACACAAAAAAGGGCCAATAAAAAATGTAGAAAATAAAATAAAATTAACGTATAAAGAATCAAAAGAAAAGAAATAAAAACAAGTAATAAAAGCATAAGAAAACAAGTTTACAGGAAAGAAAAAATTAAAAAAACATAATTTAAGAAAAGAATTTAAACAATTGACCAAAAAAACATAAAACTATCTAAATAACAATGATGAGATAAACTAAAAAGAAAGAACAAAAGCATTTAAAAAAAAATTAAAAAAAAAACAAAAAAAAATACAATATAAACAATTTATAAAAAAAACTTTTAGATAAATAATAAAAATAATAATAAGAACATATAAAAAAATTAAACTTCTAAAAATATATTGAAGAAACTTTTTTTTGAAGAAATTAAAAAAACAAATCAATATTTGAAAAAAAAAGCATTAAAAAAATTAAAGAATGGAATACCTTATTCATAATTCTCATAAATGTTGTTGGAGAGTTGGTAAGACCAAAACGTAGAACCACAAACTCATAATGGTTGTAGTAGGTTTATAATTTTTTCTTGGGTATGTATTCGTCCCTTACCGTTATTTGATGATATCCTAATCGTAAATTTATTTTAGGAAACACAATAGCACCTTTGGCTTGGTCGAATAGATCATATATCCTAGGAAAAGCGTACTTATTCTTAATAGTCATCATATTAAGTTCTATGTAGTCTATACACAAGCTCATCGTGCCATCCTTCTTTTAGAAAAATAAGACAGGAGCTCCTAAGGGGGCCACACATGGGTGAATATAACCTTTATAAAGTAATTCATGTAGCTTCTTTTTGAGTTCAGTTATTTCTAGAATGCTCATTCGTTAAGGATTTTTTGATACAGGTTGAAGAATCGGCATTGATTCATATGGTGATTTGGTGATCAACATAATTCACAAAAAAAGTTATTAAGAACATTTGAATACTTCTGTAAAGTAGGACATGACTGAGGTCGATGCCCAAAGTTGCAACATATTTCACAACAATATGTTGCATTCATACCTGGTGGGCTCCGGAATGACTAGAACTAAGTATGACCCTAATAATAGAAAGAAAAATATACCTATGCAACTCCTACAGTCGGTGGTGGTGGAGGACCCATAGGTCGAATGCATGCTCTAGGGCCCCACAATCATAGGAATTTCATGACATGGTGTCCTTCGACCTAGCAATGGGTACACCATACTTGAAGTCTTGTCGGTCGAGCTAGTGCAAAATTCATCAATATTTTAATTAAATTATAAATTTGAGTTTCGAGCCCCATAATGGCACGATCTCATGATGACCCCCTTTCCTTATACTACTGTGGACATCCTGCGATAGCTTCAATTTGGATAGCCAACTCGAGAACATCTTCTATTGTATTCATATTTTGTTGTGAGAGAAAAATCCTGGTCATGGGTAAGAAAACATTGTTAAATGTCCCTTTGATGGTGAGGATCAATAGGATATGATAATTTACTCATGGAATCCTTGATTCATTTCAGATGCTGCCAAGCTAATCACCCCTCCCTTTGGTGGATGTCCAGTAAATCTGATAGTCCTAATTCATTCAACTGCAACAATTTAGACTCATGAAATTCAGACTGTCGTCCACTAGCGTATCTTCATGTCATATTTTAGCTAGACATTTATCTAACTTAGGCATCCAAAACACTTCTCCTACTTTATGCATCAGAGTAACCACATTTAAACCCTATGTCCTAGTTCCACTTTTACTTACGTTGGAATTCCTTACTGTACCAGAGAAATAACTTCCTCCTACACATTCTCTTTGAAATTTTCGACTCTCCATTTCCTTTTTCTACTCTTCTAAACTGCTGACAACATCACCTATGCACTATAAATATCTTCTTCTAGCCCTAAGTTCCTACAAATTCTTCTCATCCACTCTTCAACTATCCTTGCTCTCTATAGCGCTCAAAAATCTCTTTCTTGCCATAAATTTTCTTGATTCAGTATGATACTTCATACATCCTGCCAAATTAACGGAACATTCCTCCTCCCTATTCCATTCCCCCAAACCAAGTCGTTTATGCTACCATTTGACCTTGTCAAAATTATAACATGTGCTTTTATATTAGAAGACCTTAATCCAAAGCGGAATTTCTGTCAGCAACCATCCTTGCATGCAAAATTTCAATACTTCTTCTACAAGGGAGAATAATTGATGTTTTTTAGCTACAAAAGTCACATTAACCTAGAATTAAACGACTCTTTTCAGCTTTGTAAGCCAAATCTCTAGCTTCTCGGGAAAATCACACCAAAATATCTCATACTGATCATAACCAGGTTTTGCATATAATATTTATTCTTTGACCTAGTCTAAATTATTTTCCCTAAGTTATGACTATTGTAAGACAAAACGGTCTACCTCATTCTGCCACCATTTTTGTAGATTTTGATAGATATAACACGAGCAAATAATCTAAAACCCTTGTCGTAAACCTGAAGGTCCTGATAACATAACCCATTTTTGGAAATAAAATTTTGATTCAGATTGACCCAAGGTTCGACCGGGGGTGCCAACAAAGAGCCTCCGTAATCTAGCACTTCACCGACATTTTCACTCCTCTAGAACTAGAGGAGAGTTTCACCTGAAGTGAGCCAAAACCATAAATCATTAAAGGGATTTTAGATATGAAAAATCATGGGCTTCGTAACCATTCATATTCTCATTCTCAGTTAACAAACTTAGAGAATTTATTCATAGATTAGATGCATTCATAAAAATTTAAAGGGCTACAAAAATTTTCATATTATTTCCAGAATTCCCATCTTCTATTACCAATCAAAATGATTCTATTACATCCACCATGAAAAAAAAGGTCGCAACATTCATAGACTTATGCGTAGCTTCAGAAATAGAAAATAACATAATAAAAAATTACATTCAATTCAGAAAATACACACTCAGAAAATTCAACTTGATTTTCTCATGAACACTCAGAACATTACAACCTCAACACAACTACAAAATTCCCAAAATCTCAAGAAAATTTAGCCAAAAAATCTTTGGACTCATTGTCTCCTTTACCTTTTATCCTTGTGCTCGCTTGATCGTTGTTTCAATGCCTCGGGTCAATACCTTTCTTCTTCCTTGACGATATCAAACTTGATCCCTTATTTCTCGGTATGCTGCCTTGTTTTTTGTTGCACGAACTCCAAAATGAAAGTGTTTCCATTTTGAATTTTCAAGCACTCTCTTTTCAATAGCTTCACATAAAACATCCTTCACGACTATTTTTATTTCTAAAAATGAAGGACCTAGCATGCACCCCGTATAAACACTTTTTTATATCAAAATTTCTCTAGAGGATGGTTATATTTAATTCCCACCCAAGTAATTTCCCTACTAATCTCCACAGTCAGTTACTTCTCAAAAAGTTAGTAGTATTCTCATTCAGATCAACAAAAGGTGATGGATTTTAGTTATACACTTATTCCTAAAAGCATACATCAAGGTGAAACTATTGTCATATGGAAATCATACACGCATATGTAGACATTACGAGACACTCATAAGAGAACAAAGTCAGTGATTAATACATAGACTGGTGAAAATTTTAGTTGGAAACACCATTAGGGAAAAAATTAAAAATCTTTCCTAAGGTTCAAGCTAAAAATTTAGACCGAGTGGGTGCACAAATATTGAAAATTAATGGCCGCGCGACTATTTGTTTGGTATCTGCGTGGTCGTTGAAATTCCAATCAGCACCTTGGGTTGTGAACTTGCTTCAGTAACACTGCAAATATTTATTTGATGGGATGATAAATTTGAGCATTGAGCCCCAAGAATCCTTCAAGTAAGGGAATTGGTAGCTCTCATCTCATTTATGAGGTGAACTACAACATTGATGAGCCAAGGGGAGGAGGAGTGGCTATGAAAATTTATCAATACAATTTCTAGGAGACCTAAGAAATAAGAAGAAGAAGAAATGAATTTTTATGCTACCAAAATTTCTCGCTAGGAATGAAGAATTTCATTTATGAGATGATTTAATAATTTAGGTAGTCTTTTTAATTCTTTGAGTGATAGAGGAACCTTGAAAGGATATTGAGGAAATGATCTTCCTTGTTGAGGATTTTTTAGCACCATTACTCAAACAGTTCTTTGGAAGTGTCCTATATTCATATATTCTATCTCTTCTACGTTCAAAAATGAATAAAGTGAACCCTTTCCCATTAATTTGTTTATGTGTTTGCTTCATTAAGTATTTTTCATGTTTTATTTCTTGGTTTTTAGTTTATGTTTATGTATGAATTATTTTAATTTTTATAGTGTCTTAATTACCCATGTTTATCGTCTAACACCAACCAATTTATTGTGTTTTCATTGTATGAAACAACCAACTCCAAGGAATGTGTATTTGGTACTCCATAGCAACAAACACACTACCATACAGACATTGGGAGAGAAAGAATTGACTTAAACCCAAAAATTAGCAGGACACTGCTAAGTGTTAAGAGGGTGTGAAACGAGAAAAAAATACTAATTTGTGCTTTTGGAAGATAGAAGTTGGAGCTCGCGATGAAATATTGAGAAATTATTTCCATGGTTGGGGGGAACAGGATAGACTTTAATACATTTCCAAGATAAATTTAGATAAGTACACGACCATGTGGATAATTTTGTGTTAATTAATTTTTTTATTGCCATTCAGAGTTATGAAAGAATGAAGTAGGATGTTCTTATGGTTTTAAATGATTGTATTTATTAGTATGAAAATGAATGGAAAACCCAACTAATTTTATGTGAGTGAAATATACATAGATGTATGTGTATTTGTATTGCTTATGTTGGAAGAAAATTGGTGGTTATAGGAACATAGTAAGTCTTCCCTTTGTTGTGGTGGAATGGGGAAGGAACCCTACCCAGGGACTAACCCTATTATCCACTATATATGAGGACATGAATAAAGTAACAAAAATGTTTTGATTATGGTATAAGAAGTACCATGGTGGTAAGAGGAATAACACTCTGTACACAATTTGCATTTAAAAATTAACACTCCACTTGAATTAAAAATTCTATTCATGACAATTGTACAAATATATATAGGTTTTTTATTTTGGACTTAAAATCCAAAGAAATACCATCAACAAAAGCCTCATTAAATGAACGGAATTCGGAAAAAAATTCTACATAATTTTTTTATGAGAATAGAACCTTTAGAAAAAGTGAGGGTTTGACCTATATATGTATCACGAAGTAAAGAAAATAAAATATTTGTAGTAAATTATAGATATATTATCGAAATTTTCATAGATTTTTACATATAGAAAATAAAAGTAAGTGGATAGACTGTGAGGGTCAAATTCATGGGAACTTCACTCAATTAACCTCTGACATAACATGTGCAGTCATGCCATACTAAATAATGCCCTTAATTTGACTACATATTGGAGAAAGCCTCTAAAAATCACATTTTTTAACCCCATACCAATACTAACCCAATACACCTTATCAATTTAAAAAACCCACACTTTCACTAGATATTCTAGGTATCCATTTTTTCATTAACATTTTTTTTACTTGGATAATATAAAAACATGACAATATAAAACCCTTTATCCCTTATTATATTCTCAATCTATTGCGTCATTTTTTCATAAATATATATCCCCCAATATGAATGCACATTGTATCGCATTTCTCCCCTAGTGAAGCCGTAGTGGTAAAATTTATACTTGGTGAGAAAACATTGTCTCAACCAAAAAGCAAACCTTTTTTATGCTAATATTTGTAGCAAGACAATCCAAATGATAGTATAAAATTTTTCAAAGACAGGGTAGAACCCTACTATTTAACAACTTAAACTTGAGGTTGCATAGCTTGGCTCTCAACCTCTTCAAATGTAAATGAGGCTAAAGTAGTAAAGGGAGTAGGGGTAGGTAGTTACCCTAAAAAGGTTAGAATAATGCTCATCATTGACTAAAACAAGAAAAAATCACCACCATTGAACTCATCACATGTCTAATGGTTTGTTGGGACATGAACCTCTCCTCCCATGTGTTACATTTTTCGAATGATATGAGGCTTCCATGGAGGTGCAAGGTAGCCACGAAGGCTTCAAAGAGTGAAGAACCTTGCAATAAAATTTCTCCAAGGAAAAGAAATATGAATGTAACACCAAGGAAGTAAATATATTTATTTTGCAATATGTATGGACTTATATTATATAAGGTTAGCCACATTTTTAATATTAACTTTCAAATGTTGATATAATATTTTAGGCGTGTGGTATTGTATAAATGAATACAAAAATAATTGCGACCTTAAGCTATGGAGAAATATTGGGTAGGACAACACCTTAGCTTTCCATACCCCTCAATTTTTAAGTGAAAACATTGTGCAACAAAGGAAATATATAACTAAAGTTCCATACCATGTTCATCAAAGCTAGGCCACAAGACTAATTTAATGTGGAGAGCATAAAATAACTCTTTGTTGTTGTAGAGGTAAAGAAAATTTTGGAAATTTTCTTTTTTAACCTTTGTGAAGAAATGCTGAAGGGATATTTAGTGAATGTAGAAAATAATGCATACATTATATTGTTAAGAGAAAAATTATTGGTAATTTATAGTTAATTTATAGCTGGTTCTAAGAGGGATGTTAGTGAATATGTCCTTTTAAATATTGCACTAGTAGATGTACATGAAGGGATAAATCTTTTTACAATATTTTTGTTAGTAAAAAATATATAATAATATGCATCGGTTCTGACTCAAAATATTAATTTCATTTCAATGTGCATAGATGCTCTCTAGAGCACAATATGGAAGATATTTCTAATGTCATGACTTTTCATGTCCCATAAGAATTTAAAGATTAATGCAATGTAATGTAAAATTTAATTCCTTCAAAATAAAATAATGTTTAATTCAATGGTATTCATATGCTGCATATTTAAAAGGAGGAATAAAATTAGCCTAGATCTATCCTAACTCACGATCTACCAAGCCTCTATACATTTGATCCCTATAGATTCTTGACCCATATATATATGTGACGTTTTATCAAACATTTTATGGTAAAAATATGATACATAGGGAAAATTGTAATAATTCAATCATTCCAATAAATATTTGTAAATAGTTTTTTAAAATAAATAAATAATATATTAGATTTTTAAAAATAATTTTAGTTTATTCATTCTTTTATACTTAAACTAACCTAGATCAATTTTAACTTTGGATCTCGGTTCGTTTAATTCCAGCTTTGAATATGTTATATTCCACATGAATATGAAGGAGCAACATCATGGGTTCAAAGCTCAAAACCCAAGGTAATAATTCTTGAAAATTAATAAATTAATAATATATTTTTAATTTAATTTAACCAACTTAGAATGTTTACATGACAGTACATAACATTGCATTGCTTGGAGAGGTGCTTTCAAATCTAATAGGGAAAAGATGATGTAATGCTTTGTGAACATTTGGTGAAAATTTTGACTAAGACAAATTGCATAAAATTAAAATTTAAAAAAATAATAAAAAAAATAATCAAATGTTTTCATATCATGTAAGATATAGTTTTTTTTGGGATACTCGGCTTTGACAATGCATGGTTTCTCCCATGTTATTTTTCTCCAAAGTAGCATATTTTAAGTTATTAAATTCCAATTATTAGGTTGAACCATGATCTCGAACCTAGTATGGTAGATATATAACATAAATAAAATTAAATAAAAAGATCAATCTAATCTAAACATTTTAACTTTGTGAAAATAAAATAAAACCAGTAAAAATAAAGTTACGCCGAGTTTATTCATATGGATACACTCGATGGTTTAATTTCTCCACTTTAAATAAGATATATTTTACATTAATACAAAGGGTCAATACCACTCGTTCATGGGTAGAGAGTATTGGCCCATTGTATTCATGTGGAATATAGCCTATTTAAAGGGGCGAAGTAAACTAGCATTGATCCATCTTAACTAGGGATCTACCAAGCTTAGAGAGGATCAAATTTCTTGAGATGCAAATCTCTTTTTAAACTTGAGATATTTTATCCCTCTCTACAAGGTACATCTAGTCCATTATGATCCCTCTCTGCACCCTGTACATCTAGTACATTTTCCTTTATGATGTGATTGGAATATTAATTTTGTTTTTTGATTAGCTTGATAGTATAATAGGGTTAATAGATGATCTATCTTGAGAGCTTAATGTTTGAAGTTTAATGTTTGATATTTCTCTGTTTGAGTAGTGGGAGATCATCATTTTCCCTGTTTTGTTCCATATTCTCTATTTTTGTTGATAATATGCACAGTATGTTGTTAGTAAGTTACAAGATACTGATATCATGTTTTTTTTTCAGTAAAACATTTTCATTGAAGGTTAATATTTGATATTTCTGTGTTTGAGTAGTGGGAGATCATCATTTTCCCTGTTTTTCTTGATGTCCATATTCTCTATTTTTATTAATGATATGCAAAGTATGTTGTTAATAAGTTACAAGACACTGATATGATATTTAGTAAATTACAAGGTACTGATATGATATTTAGTAAATTACAATGTACTGATATGATGTATTTTTAGTAAAACATTTCATTAATGTTTTGTTTTTTTTTAATCCAGAATAAAGTTGAAACTAAGTGCAAATGGAAAAAGTTAATTATAATATCGGAAAATAGCTTATTCTTCTATAACATAGGCAGGGTCATGGTGCTACTCCTGCTCGTAAAGCTTTTCCAGGTTAATACCATTTATATCATTCAATTAAAGCGATCTAAATTTATACGAGTAAATTTGGTTATGCCATGTTTAGGCCGCCTGCTCGTGATGGACTTGCTTCAACATCAAGTTTAACTTGGTCTGGGTAGCAACTGTCTTGACATGGTTAAGTTCTTGGAATTTAATTTGAATTTAATTTGGGTATTAGAACTGAAATATAATTTCAATTTCATTTGAGTATTAGAATCAGCAAACTATGATTGATTTTTCGAGGGTTTTTCATAGCACCAATAAATCAATAAATTAAGCTTACTTTAGATTTCTGCTTATCATTACTTCACCAATATATTTCTAATATTTTAATTACGATGTTCACTTGAATGAAAATATGTATATATGATTTAACATTAATTTGGAGGATATGTGAATAAAATTTGATAATCGTATAAGATTTTATCAATCAGCTATATCACACGATGCAAATAACCAAGATACTATTTCAACCAGTACAAAGACCAGGCCCCTTGGCCGTGTACAATTCAAAGGAAACAGAGGAAAACACTACCTTAGCGGCTTTGCTAAGTCTGACTTCATAACGCCACACGTTTGGCATTCCCATCTCTTTCTGCTGTCCCTGGACTGTGAAACAGACTGCAGATGCGAATGTCCAGCCGCTAAGGCTTTTTGGTCCAGTCAAAGTCAAAGTCACAAAGATAGGCCAGGCATATAAGTTACTGTTATCCTCTCTTTAGACATGGATTGAATTCTCTGGATCATATTTCCTTTTAGTTGTACAGGGACAATGAGCAAGCTCGTTGTACTAGTTGTGTTTTTACTGCAAATTGTTAAAAACCATGATTGGGCATGAGCTCAAAAAACGAGGTGCTCACCTTTGGAATTGACAGGGTTACAGGGTTACAGTTTAGGTCAGAAAATGCATAAACTAATATAATATAATATATAACCTCACATATATTATATAACCTAATATATAATATTAGGTGGATTAATTGTCCAAGTAATTTTGTTTCATGAAGTTCTTTTGGTGGATTGATTGTCCAAATAATTCTTTTCTATGAAGTTTTTACAATTATGAATGGAGGTGGTTTTTAACAATATTTATAATCTATATTTTTTTTTTGTTTTTTAGCCACCGTGAAAAGAAAATTAGATACATAGTTTTTTAAACTAAGAATGGAATGAAGAGAGACAATGAAATTCTTTTCCAATTATGAATTGAATGAATGGAAACTATTTTAAACCATATCCATAATATCTTTGCCCTATGAAATTATTTTCCATCTATGAATGGAATTTGTTTTGAAAAATATTTATAATCTAAATCTCTTGTAGTCACCATGAGAGGAAAATCAGATACATACTTTCAAAGTAAGAATGGAATGAATAGTGACAATAAAACTATTTTCCAATTATAAATGAAATGATGGAGACTATTTTGAACAATATCCATTATTTATACCTCTTATAACCACCATGAGACAAAATTAATTAGTTAATTTCAAACTATGAATAGAGATTGTTTTGAACAATATCTATAATCTATATATATCATAGTCATCAGATACATACTTTTAAAGTAAGTATGGACTAAATAGAGATAATAAAGTTCTTTTCCATCTCTAAATAAAATGAATGAAGACCATTTTGAGCAATATCCATAATTTATACATCTTGTGGTCATCGTTGAAAGAAAATCAATTACATACTTTCAAACTATGTATTGACTACATACACATTGTATGTATGTAGTCAATATTAGACGAAAATAAATTACATACTTTCAAATCAATTACAAACTTTTAAACTATAAAAAGAATGAATAGAAACAGTTTTGAACAATATCTTCAAACTCAATTGCATACTTTTTGACTACGTACAATTTTTGGCGGATTAATTATCGAATTGATATATCAAATTTGCAGGATCCTACAACATGATGTTTGACGGATTAATTGTTGAATCAATATATCACCTCTGCAGCATCCAAAAGTATTGCAGCATCCACAAACAAACAGTATATGGGCGTTCATTTGCGCGACTTTACGGTTTTCAGAAAGCTGAGCACATCATTTTGTAATCTGGGTGTTCTTGGCATTCGTTTGCACCGCTTTACATTTTTCAGAAAGCTGAGCACATCGCTTTGTAAGCCATGTTCTTTGCGTGTTCATTTAGGTAACTACGGTTTGCACAAAGGTGAGCACCTTGTTCACGACCTAAGCTATTAACCATGTAAATTCCTAATCATTTACTCTTTTAGAGCCGTTTAGATTTTACATGTTAAATGATTGGTGTGAGTTGTTGAGTGAAAGCAGGTACTCTGCTATTTAAAACCAGAAAGCACCTAAAAGAACAACAAAGCACATAGGTTACAAAATGATGTACTCGGCTTTAGAAAAGTTTCAGAGCGTAAGCGAGCGAGAACACATAGATTAAAAAATGATGTGCTCTGCTTTCTGAAAAACGTAAAGTGGCACAAACGAACACCCAGATACTGTTTGTCTGTGGATGCCACAATATTGTTGGATGCCGCAGAGGTGATATATCGATTCAACAATTAATCCGCCAAACATCATCTTGTTGGATCCTGCAGAGTTGATATATCAATTCGATAATTAATCCGCCAAACATTGTATGTTGTAGAAAAGTATGCAATTGAGTTTGAAGATATTGTTCAAAATTGTTTCTATTCATTCTTTTTATAGTTTGAAAGTTTGTAATTGATTTGAAAGTATGTAATTTATTTTCGTCTAATATTGACTAAAATGTATACTATGTGATATTAGTTCAAAATTATTATTTTCATTCATTTTATTTAGAGATGGAAAAGAACTTTATTATCTCCATTTAGTCCATACTTACTTTAAAAGTATGTATCTGATGACTATGATATATATAGATTATAGATATTGTTCAAAACAATCTCTATTCATAGTTCGAAATTAACTAATTAATTTTTCTCTCATGGTGGTTATAAGAGGTATAAATAATGGATATTGTTCAAAATAGTCTCCATCATTTCATTTATAATTGGAAAATAGTTTTATTGTCACTATTCATTCCATTCTTACTTTGAAAGTATGTATCTGATTTTCCTCTCATGGTGACTACAAGAGATTTAGATTATAAATAATTTTCAAAATAGACTCCATTCATAGGTGGAAAATAATTTCATAGGGCAAAGATATTATGGATATGGTTTAAAATAGTTTCCATTCATTCAAATCATAATTGGAAAAGAATTTCATTGTCTCTCTTCATTCCATTCTTAGTTTAAAGAACTATGTATCTAATTTTCTTTTCACGGTGGCTAAAAGAACAGAAAAATATATAGATTATAAATATTGTTAAAAACCACCTCCATTCATAATTGTAAAAACATCATAGAAAATAATTATTTGGACCATCAATCCACCAAAAGAACTTCATGAAACAAAAATACTTGGACAATTAATCCACCTAATATTATATATTAGGTTATATAAATGACAATACCCGTACTGATGATTTGTTTTTCGGCTATTCCATAGCTCTAACTGTGCCACCGCTGCTTCGATGTACTTAATGCAACTGGTGCATGTAGTTCACTAATTCAAGAACTGAAGGAAACAACAAATTTCAAATTCCCTTGCAGGTACATCTCAAACTCATCGTTTGAATATGGTAATGCAAGGTTGTTCTCATCTTTTGTTTGGCACTAAATAATAAATCACTGTACTTTCTAAAAATTTTGAGTTTCTGATTTTGTAAGAGTTTGACCTTTCCGATTCTATAGGGTAATTTGAGTTTCAGATTTTTTAAGAGCTAGATTCTCGGAGTCTAATGGCAATTTTTTTTTCTCTCTGAATCTAGGCTATTTTCTTTTTTTTTTATTTTTAACAATTCGATATCCAATTTACCCAACTTTGTTGATTGTTACAATTTTTTTTTCTTCCTTTTTTGTCGTCTATATTGCAATACTCATTTTACTCATTTTCTTTTATCATTGCAATAATAAGTTTATGTAAAAAATATTGTGTTAGTATTTAAAATTTATATCACATAGTCATTATTATACAATTTCAGAGTCACTATTATACAACTTTTAAAAGATGAAAAAGAAGAGAAAGTATTGGAATTATCTTTCTATTGAATACTAAGAAATCAAGGAGGACTGCCCCATTTAGGCCAAAGAACTGTTTTCACTCTTGCATCTAACGAAAAATTGCTAGCATGATAGAAATTTTAATGATACTTTTTGACTTTGAATGAAAGATAATGATGGATTTTATGTAATATTTTTTAAATATAAGTTGTTATTAGAAGTTTTCTGCAAGGTTTGTGGTAGGTATCTATTTAGATTAGATTGTGAAATGCCATAGGCACATGATTACTATATTATGGATTAGTTGGTGAAAACAACGTCACACAAAAACATGATGAATAAATTGTGTGCTTGTTTTGTGGTGGAAACCAGATTTTAATTATAATATTAAATTTATATCTTTTCTTTTTAAAAGAAAAAATGTCTACAGATATCTTGTATATATATAATACGAATTACATTGTGGTAATGGCATTGTTTTTTCTCTTTTCCATATTATTTCCACATTATTTTTTATTTATTGTGTTAGAATAACACTTGCTTACATTTAAATAATATTTTCAAAAAATAAGTTTTTTTTTTTTTCAAAATATAATTTTAATGATTTTTGTAAAGTATAAATTTAAATAAATACATGAATGACTAGTCATAAAGAGAAAATTCTTGAAATGGGAGAACATGGTCATAATTACTAAAGAAAAATTATGGATGGAAATTTTTTATGTAAAAATGAGTCAATAATTTTTTTTTTTAATTAACAAAAAATTTCATTTATGTAAAAATAAAATTTTTAAAGTTAAATATTTTAATATTTTAATTGATTTTAAATATAAAATTACAATTTTAAATGGAATGAAAATTTTAATTATTTACTATAATTTTTGAATTATAAAAATATTTTTATATAGGTATTTTAGAATATATAATTTATTAAAATATTATATTTTTAGTTATTTAATTATTTCTAAATATTATGATATTGAAAATGGTGTTATGGTATTTTAAAAATATTATATTTGAAGTTAATTGTTTAACTATTTTTCTATTCTCCATTCAATTGATTTAGTAAAATAAATTGAATTGTTTAATTTATATACTTGAATTCATTATAATTTTAAACTTTATGAAATATGTCATTAATGAAAAAATATTATTAGAGACAAGTGTGAAGCATTATCAACTCATACTTGAGTTATTTTAAAATTTAAATTTAATATTATTTAATAAATTGATATTATTTAGATGTCTAATGCCTATTTATGACATGTTGAATTTATAATGAATATATATTTGTAATGGCTTTCAACTTTCTTGTTTCCCCTAAAATATATATTGTTCGAACCATCTCAACCTAGTTTCTAGCTTTAAAAAAAATATTTGTTAGCATAATTTAATATTATATTTTTGTTGGTCCCGCCACCTATAATTTGAATGTTAACAACCATCGTCCATTGAAATTGGATTGTATAATTCTTGGGTTAGACTTTGGATAAAGACTATGATTTATGTTCCTAACCCATCGAATATAAGAAACAATGTGCGATATATAGTTAACTAACCCTTGTTTTGTTGCTCGCTTGTCGTTACAATGATCATTATGGTGTTGGCGCCCTCGAGATGTCCATGAACGAAGTGCAGCGTTCTCTGGAGACAGGAAAGCGGCAGATACAAAGACCTAAAACGAAGACATCTGTTGAAGGAAAATATGGAGATGAAATTAAATTTGATTGCAGTGCTATTGATGAAACTTGTCTGGAAGTGGAAGCGGGGGGAAAGCGTTAGAAAATGAACCTTGAAAAAGAAACATCTAAATTTTATAAATGTGATGGAGATGAAACTAAATTTTATTGCAGTGTTGCTTCAAATATTGATGGAATGTGTGTGGAAGTGGAAGCGTCATAAAATTAACCTTGAAAGCTTGAAAGAGAAACATCTGAATTTTACAAATGTTGGTGGATTTTCTCTGGACGCTAGATAGAATTGTAAAGGAAGGCGACCTAAAATGAACCTGGTGAAACTAAAGATGTGCCTGGAATTTTTCTGGATGAGTGAAGGGCTAAAATGAACTCAAATTGACAATTTCAAACATTTGAGATCAATTCAGGTGTTTCTTCTCCCTCTTTCTTATCATCTAGCTATAGTTCTGACTTGCTTCTTCACATGAATGCTTCTACCAATTGTACCATTTGCTTCCATGATGCCAGACACCATTACAGCTAGTACTTATCATAAACAGACTACTCGTTTGCCTTCCTACTCTCGTCCTCGTCCTCCTATGTTTGGGTTGGAAGTAATTCAGAACTACCGCAAGATGATACGAAAGATAGAGAAGTAGCACCTGAATTGATCTCAAATGTTCGAATTTGTCCATCAGAGTTCGTTTTATCCCTTCACTCATCTAGAAAAAAATCCAGACAAATATTTACTTTCACCTCCAAGGTTCATTTTAGGCCACCTTCCTTTAGAACGCTGTCTCGCGTCAAGAGAAAATCCACCAACATTTGAATAAAATTCTCAAATTTAGTTTCATCTCCTTTAGCAGATGTAGTTCTTTTTAGGTCTTCGTATCCACCGCTTTTCGGTCTCCAGAAAACCCTGCACTTTATTCTTGAACCTACATTGGATTCCTTTAATTGGTTCGTAGTAAAGCTGGAAATAAATATAAATTGTCATGCTCAGATATTTAAATGAAATGAGAATAAAATAATTTTAGGTCGCCTTCCTTGACAAAGGCCATCAAAATAATCCTTTATTTTACATGTTAAAAATTTAATTCCAACTACAGAGAAGAATGACACAGGGTGAAATGTTTTCTGTTATAGTCCACACATTCTGGTATTTACATGCTAAAAATTTAATTCCAACTGCAGAGCAGAATGAATGATAGAAGGCCCAGCGTTTTTTTGTTATAGTCCATACTCCACCACTCATTGATTGTTTGCATTTAAACACCTGCGAAACAATTTCTTTTGTTATGGATGTAGCTCTGTCTCACTGTGTAAAACTATGATTTACTTCACGCAAACCATGGAAGTTGTCTATCCAGGCAGTGGAATAGTGCAGATTGTAGCTTTTTGCCAAAAATTCGGTCAACTAAAATTCAAAAAATAAGGTAGTTGGAGTGTTTGAAATATATTTTTGATACTGGAAATGGATTGATCATTATCAAAAACCCTTAATACACTCAAAATTCTAAAGGTTTACAACTGTAAACAAGATTATGATAACATATTTGCCATATTTTTTCAAAATCTTTGCAAAATTCTGGACCAAAACGCTGTTTTTTTTAGACTACATGCAAACCATGTATTGAAAGCCCTCCATTCCTCTTTATAAACCTTCTGTAGCCACCATTTCAACACCATCCTAGTGCCATTTAAAACACCATCCACCAAAGCACAACCCATACAAACCATGTCTTCAAAGCCCTCGATTCCTCTTCATAAACCTTGTAGCCACCATTTAAACAGTAGCACCATTTAAAACACCACCAACCAAAGCACAACTTGCCGTTTCATTTGATTTTGAATGGGCCACATCAGTCTCATTGAACCCACTCAACCACATCCACATTTCTCTCGACCAATGTGGTGCCAATTGCATAGAATGGAGATGACGTCGACAGTCTCCAAAATGGATGCGATAAGCATCCATCAAATCTACTTCAGTTTATTTGAAATACGCCATGGATCCACCATCGACCAATCAAAATTATTTAATTATAAATCTTCCAAAAAATCACATAAGGAATTTTTGGAACCAAATTCTATCAAGGCTATCGTGCAAAACAAATGCACAGTCACCCATGCCCAATTTGAATGTGATAAGTTGATAAAAGAGAAGAGAATTTTGTTCGAAGGTTTTGAAATCTACAAAAATGCATTCACATATGTTTTAAACTTTAGGACTAAAGTTTTAATGTTTTAATGTTTTATGCTATGTTGCGACAACATAAGCTTTAAGTTTTTTTAACTTAGGGTCAAATGTTCTACTTTGTTTTAAAAGTTTGTTGAGAGTTTTTATTTTAAAACTTGTATGTTTTATTATATATATATATATAAAATAAAAAGTGCATTGTAATAAAAAGAATGAAAAGGTGGAAAGTACACCACATTGTTTTTTTTTAAAGGGATAGTGTGTGGAAAAACATAGTGTGGACTGTGCATTAAAAAAAGGAGATAGAGAGAAACTTTGGACCACTGTGTGTGTCTTTTAAGAGAGAAGAGAAAAACTGTAACACTGTGTTTGTAGCAGTTTGTGTAACTTTTTTTTCAAGCGAGAATAATAGTTCTGAGACCTTTTGTAATATATTTTCAAATTTTAATGAAATAGTTGTTTCTGTGCCATCATTTTCAAGAATTTTTACATTAAATCTCTCTGTTAAAGTTGAGGAATTTTATTTCCTTTGTTGTTTGGAATACTTGAGAAATTCCAACATGGTATCAGAGCTAGTCCAGACTCTTTGAAATTTGTCAAAGAAGCTGAAGAAAGAATGATTTGTTGCAGTTTTTAACCAATAGTGTAAAATCTCAACAAAACAAGGTATTTACAAAACAGAGTTTTGTGGTTGTTTAAAAAGTGTAGCCCAGATAAATATGTTAAGATAAAGAGTTTATCTCTCAACAGTGAGAATATTTATTTGGAAACAAAGTAATGTTAAAAAAAAAAAAACATAGTTCACTAAGCTAGGTATGGCAGGAGCCAACACAAGCACGATGTAACATCTCCCTTTAATTTGCTCAACAATTTTTTTTTTTTTTTCTCTAGCACAGGTTTAACCTTTTGTCTAATTACTATTTTGAATCTCTCTAGCATTTCTTTCCTCATATATATAATTAATCACATACATATATGATTAATAATGTTTCTAGAACCAAATAGCATTATAAGAAATGGGGATAAATGTGATCAACATATGATTAATTAATACACTACCCACTTAACATAACATATGTATAATTATAACAACATATGTATTATAATAACATTCATAATATATTATGGATAAATGTTATGAACATATGTTATATATTAATAATATCAACTTATGAGCATATTCGTTCATGCAGCCTTTGGTTAGGGTTTTAATTCGATTAACCATTGTATCTATATATCATAAGGGTTCGGGACTTCGTACCTTATCCAAATTGGATATATTTTATTTGTGTAACTTCCACCAGATGTATACCAATTATTATTAAGGGTGAACCTCAAATTTATACTACTGACCGAAATATTAAATTCGACAACTGTTACATTTATTGCACTATTGTTATAATCTCGTGTGACTTATGGGTGAAATTCGACAACGCGATACACATGAAATTTGACAACTCGTTATTACATTTCTGGAAAGGACACTTACGTTACCTCGCTCATTACTTGTGTCAGGAGGTAGGCGCGCGCTCTGTCTATCCTCGCGGAAGATTCACGGTTCCAGGTTGGAGTTTATACTTCGCAAAGCTAGAGAATTTCCCTTTAATCTAACCCTAGTACTATTTCTTGTAAACTAATGACACGTAACCCCGCGTACTGATATAAAATTTTCAGGAGTCAAGTCGGTGCTAAAGAACTCGAGTTTCGCCGATTTGGTACTCGATTTTCTTGTCCGGATAATAGTTAAATAATACAACGTGATACTCATTCATTCCATCGAATTTATTTTCTGAATTCGCCTCGGGATCTCGTTGAGGCTCTGTCATTGTAGTTCTAGGTTCTAGCGCTGCCCTAATTTGCGCTCGACCATTGATCTACATGACCACTGTAAATTTATCGATTTCTTATTCAGGTTATAAAACCTATTCATTTCGTGGTTATGCCGTTTTGCTGGGGTTATTGCTCCTCATTTTGCCTTCTCAAATTGTCACCACAGCCCTCAGCTATCTGCAACCACAAGGACCTCAAGGCGTGAGTTCCGCTTGCTAGAAAACTGGTAAGCGATTCCCCTCTCCTATTCTATCTGTGTTCATATTTTTTTTCGGGTTTATCCTCACAGCATAGAATGGCTTTAACTTTTCCTCTCAGAGACTGAATCCTTTTTGTTTGAGCTATAGACACTGGTACTACGACCCCATCTCTCGATTTCATTTCCCTTTGCCGTGTAGAGTTTGATTAATATGGTTTCAGCCCATCGTATCTCACTTTTGGCATTTGTGGAGTTAAATAATTTTGTTCCGTTTCTGTTGTATATATATATATATATATATATATATATATAGGGTTTTGACAATACATCTGGCATCCTTACTCTCTCAGAGAACGAGTATTCATTCTAGAATATCGACTGCCTTTACCATTGTTAGTGCAGGTCTCGTTTTCGGTTTATTTTAATACCATTCTCCGGTGCTTATTATTAATATCTTATCCTCACCTATTACTAAGTCACGTTTTTCTCTAATAACAGGTACATTGAACCTCCATCTCCATGATAAAGTTTCCAGTAAATTTGTTTCACGTCTTACCAATTTCTCATTTCAGCTCGATTTCGCCTAACGTACAGGGTTTCAACTCTCCTACAACTGAGCGATCGAAGTATAGCTCGGAATGCAGAAGGTTTTGTAACTCTTATTTCAGTTAATCACGTTCGGCTTGGGGTGACGTTTGTCCGTCCTTTACGGTTCTACTTACTGTAGAAAAAATGGGTTGCGACATAACTGCTTGTCTTAACATGTGACTGCGCACAGGGTTTGTTTTTTCTTTTCTATCAACTATTGCCATACAATATTAACTTGACGGCCAGATTTTATATACATTAACCCTTTAGAAGAGTATATGATTGCGTTGCATTAGATACTCTGTATTTATTCATGAACGCCCTTATGATCAGGTTCGTGGGGATTAAGTCCGCACGTAAATACCAAGTGCGACTGTCATATTTATTTTGTTTTTTTTTCTTTTCGTTTAGATCATACATACTTTCTTTATATATATATGACAGATCTATATATCAGAAATTTGTAGTTACATTCCCTTCGGTCGTGGTAGCCCTAGGTTAATACTTCTCATACATATGTGTTTAATTTATAAACCGAGCTATTTCTGTTAGTAATACTGGAGAATATTACAATTAGGAAGAAATCAAAATTTTCAATTATGTTTTAATTTCCAATACTATTATTGACATAGCACGATGTTGACCAGAAAGGAATGAATAGCCCTGCAATGTCTGGGTCTGTCGCCACGTTTCAATTCATGGACAATCCTTACAGATTCTATTTTCCTACTTTCCCAATAGAAATTTTTATCATTGTTCATTTAATATATTTTTTTGTTATGGTAAGTTGGATAAATTAACAGACCCTAGAAGCTATTTTGTCCCAGTCATGCTTTATTTTTCTGAGATATATGCATATTATCCCATATCCTTAAGCTAATTTGGCAAGGTTAAATGCATAGTTGTTTTTTAACAATTTAGCATTCCATACTAAACGAATACTCTTATCCTGTGCATGACAGTTCTATGGCAAGAATTATATATGTATTCAAATGCAGCTACAAAGATTTTATACATAGCATTTTAAATTTATAATGTATAGTTCAGTTCTGCGCATGCTTAATTATTGACGAAATAGTAGAGTTCTATTTTATGTTACAGCATTATTTTTTTTTGTTGTACATGATATCTTTGTTAGGATGTAACATTCTGGTACAGAAAACCACTTTAATTATGTTCTCCTTATTTGCTACTTCACTTAAGAGAGTTATTTTATTTTCAACCTACTAAGAGTTTTTAAATTCAAAATTAAAACTGGTTTGCATGAGACTTCTTTTCTTTTTACATACAGAACCAAATTGAAGTTATATCAAAATCATAATTATATATTACTAGATTTGAAGCAGCTTAAGAGAAATCATCTGTGAAGAACTACGTATACCCAGATTTAAACCACCTAGGTTTAGAGATTCTGGTGGATTCTTCAGCACAGATTTAATTTCTACAACTAGGCAGAATTACAAAGGTGAATACCTTATGACTAATTCTGTTAAATGTAGTATTTATGTTCTAATAAACAATTAACTTTTATATGTAGCCAATTCATACAGTATACAGTAAACACATTCAGAATTTTCAAATTCATACCAATCATGCAATAGACCAACCTCCCAACCTTAGAGTCGTTATGTCTCCCAGAACTCAACCCCGAGCTGAGATCACCTCCACCACCAACCAACCACTGATATGTTTAGGAGCAGCTTATTTAAGCTAATGTTCCCCAAAGCATGTTTCTAATTCTGCATCCAGAATAGCAGGATGCTTTTCTTCCTGTTTGCTTAGGCTTCCCATTTTAGGGACTCTTTAAAGCTGTTTTATGCTTTTCCTCAGCTTTTCCAGCTTTTTACCTCTTCCCAACTACTTTCCTCATCATTGGGGAAATTTAGATTCTTCCTCAAAACTCTAAATTAGAAATAATTCCTTTCAAGGATTTTTTGAAAGATTGTGGGGAATAGTTGCCTTATCCATCCTCATGGATTTAGCAAGTGATCTCATAATCTCTTTTTGGTCAATATGCACACAATAATTTTATTCATTTCCTCAACTTAAATATTGAATTACGTCCACAAAATACTTATCCTTTGGGGTCCACTCCCTTTAGGATTAAAGTTCAAGTGTCTATCTTTGAAAGTCAAACACATAAATTGGGGGTGTTACATATTCCCCCTCTGAAAATAAACATCGTCCTCGGTGTTTTTTTTCAACTACTAGAGTTCATTTTTCAAACAAAAATGGATATCTTTCCATCATTTCAGCTTCTCTTTCCCAGGTAGCTTCTTTAGTAGTAAAGTGCTTCGACTGCACCTTTACTCTTGCTACAGTTTTGTTTCTCAATTCAATTTCTTCCTGCTCCAATATTTGAAGCGGTTCTGGCAGAAACTCCCCTTCTGGTTCCACCTGTACAACATTCCAATCAACTATGTGAGAAGCATCATGCACATATCTTTTTAATAACGAAACGCGAAACACATTATGAACTCTAACATGGGGAGGTAAGGCCAGCTTGTAAGCCACTGGTCCCACCCTTTCTAATACTTCAAAAGGACCACAATATCTAGGAGCTAGTTTTGCACAACTTCCAGCATAAAGAGTGCTCTTTTTGGGTTTAATACGCAAATACACATGTTCTCCCACTTTAAATTCTCGGTGTACCCTTTTCTTATCAGCATAATTTTCCTAGCGATCTTGTGTTGTCTTGATGTTTCTTTGTATCTGTTTAACTATTATTTCTATTTCCTGTAAAGCATCAGGTCCCAATATTAATTTATCTTCTGGCTGACTCCAGCTCAAAGGAGTACGACACCTTCTTCCATACAGTGCCTCAAACAAACTCATCTTGATGGAGGATTGATAGCTATTATTATAGGCAAATTTAGCTAAATGCAATTAATATTCCCATTTTGATGGCCTATCCATCACATACATTCTCAGCATATCTTCCAAAATCTGATTATTTCTCTCGATCTGTCCGTCAGTTTGAGGGTGATAGGCAGTACTAAAATTCAGCTTAGTGCTCATCCCACTAAATAGAATTTTCCAAAAGGCTGCTATAAATTTAACATCTCGGTCAAAAAAAATCACCTTCGGAACTCCATGGAGTCTTACTATCCCTTTCAGGAACACATTTGCTACTTGAGTTGTCCCATAGGTAGATTTTACTGGTATAAAATGTGCAGCTTTTGTTAAAGTGTCTACTACTACCATTACTGAATCATGTTGGTATTTGGTTTTGGGTAATCCTGTTATGAAATCCATGGAAACTATGTCCCATTTCCATTCTGCAATCGGCAAAGGGTTTAGGAGACCAGCAGGATGTTGATGCTCAACTTTTACTAGTTGACATTCCATACATCTAGTTAAATATTCTGCTACATCTTTCTTCATTTCGAGCCAAAACAACTTCTTTTTCAAAGCTGTTAACATTTTCTGATATTCTGGATGTCCGGCATATGGTTGTTTGTGATATTCATCTAGGATCTCTCTTTTCAAGGTCTCCACATTTGGAACATATAATCTATTTTTATAACAGATCAGCCCTTTTTGGTTTTGAGTGAAATCAATTTTCTCCTTTTTCTGCAATTTCACCAAAAGTGTTTCATAATTTGGGTCTTGGTTTGCTGCTTTTCTCACCAATTCTTCTACTTCGACCTGGGCACTACTTCCCATGCTGCTTATATGCTGACAAGCATTTTTACTCAATGCATCAACAATTTTATTCTCTTTCCCTCTGATATGGTTTATATCCATATCAAATTCACTTAGAAAAGACAACCATCTGGCTTGTCTCGAATTCAAATTAGTTTGGGAAAAGAAATATTTGAGACTAATATGATCGGTCATCAATGTAAATTTTTTTCCCAAGGAGATAGTGTTGCCACATCTTCAAGGCATGAATAATAGCAGCTAACTCCAAATCATAGGCACTATAGTTTTGTTCATGTATCTTCAGTTTCCTAGATTCATATGCAATAACTGAATTCTCCTACAAGAGAACTCCTCCCAACCCCTCGTTACATGTATCCGTACATACCACAAATTCTTTATCAGGATCTACAATCTTCAGTATAGGGGTTGTAGTGAGTTTTAGCTTTAATTGATCAATTTTTTTTTGGCATTTTTCATTCCACTCAAATTTGACACCCTTTCTTTGTAATGAGGTTATGGGATGTGCTATGGCAGAAAATCTCTCCACAAATCTGCGATAATAGCCTGCAATCCCCATGAATGATCTTACTGCTGAAACATCAGTTGGTACAGGCCATTCTTTTATAGCCTTTATTTTTTCAAGGTCAACAACAAGGCCTTGTTCAGAAATAATATGGCCCAAGTATTGAATCTTATCTTTATAAAATTCATATTTGCTGAACTTGGCATATAGCTGGTTTTCTTTCAGAGTTTTCAACACTATCCTCAAATGCTCTTTATGTTCCTCCTCATTTTTGGAGAAGAATAAAATATCATCTATGAATACAAGAACAAATTTATCCAAGTACTTATTTAGCACACTGTTCATCAGACACATAAATGTGGCAGGGGCATTTGTCAAACCAAAAGGTAGGACTACAAATTCGTAGTGTCCATACCTGGTTCGAAAAGCTGTTTTGCTGATGTCTTCTTCCTTGATTCTGAGATGGTGATAACCAGTTCTTAAGTCAATCTCCGAAAAGACTGAAGCTCCTGTCACTTGATCAAAAAGATCATCAATTGTAGGTAAAGGGTATCTATTCTTAATGGTCAACTTGTTCAGTTGGCGATAATCAATGCACATCCTAAAAGTTCAATCTTTCTTCTTCACAAATAGGACCGGTGCTCCCCAAGGAGACACACTTGGTCTGATATAACCCTTATCTAGCAGTTCTTGTAATTGCATTTTCAGTTCCATAAGTTCAGTGGGACTCATTCGATAAGGGGCTCGGGAAACAGGTGTTGCTCCCGGCACCAAATCGATTGTAAAGTCAATTTCTCTTTTGGGGGGGAGATGAGGAATATCATCTGGAAAAACTTCCTTAAATTCCCTTACTACCGGTAAATCATTTAAGAGATTTTCTCCAATTTTTTGTTCTATTTCCTCCACATGTACTGCATAAACTTGGTATCCATTTCTAGCTGTTTGTTTTAATTGCAGTGCTGATATTTGTCTGACAGAAATGGATTTTGGTTTTCCTTTGAGTATAAAAGGTTTCCCTTCCTCATCCACACAATGTAGGGTCTTATCCTAGTAATTCATCAGGGCTTTCTTCTTCTCCAACCAGTCCATTCCTATCAGCAAGTCATAGGAACCTAAAGGCAGAATGTTCAGATTTACTTCTATTTGAAAATCATTTAATTTCATTTCTGTTAGGGGCATTTTATGTGTTACTTTCATCTTGGTACCAGTGGCCAGTTGAACCAACCATGACTGCTGAAATTTTTCAGGTTTAAGATTACATTTTTCTACAATTTTTTGGACTAATGTAGCTTAAAGAAGCACCCGGATCAGTCAAAACAGTAACAGATTTGCCAGAAATCTTACCCTCCATTTCCACCATGGTAGCTTGATGTTCTGCTTGCCGGTTCTCCAAGGCTGCACTGATAGTGGGCATGCTTCGTGCTATATCATTTACTTTGGTTGTTTCTCAATCTCTCATAATCATATGAATATTTCTGTGGGGACAATCCCTTAACAGATGGGGTTCTCCACATCCCCAACATTTCAAAGGTTCCTTCATTTTGACTGTTCCATCTTTCTTACTTTCTCCATCCATTTGTTTTGAAGCCACCTGCGACTGAGAAGTTTGACTTTCTCGGGGTTTATTAAATTTCTTTCGCTGATGATCTCTGCCAAAATTTTTCAAATATGTTGGTTTTTGTTTCCTCCCTTTGAACTCACCTTTGTTTAACCAGCCTTTTCCTTGTTCAACCTTTCCTTTAAACTGATGGTAGCATAATCTTGCCTTTATTACTGCCTCGTCCATGGTTTTTGGATTATCAAACTCGATTTTCTCTTTGTACACGGCTGGCAAACAGTTCAGAAACCTTTGTACCTTTGCCTTCTCTTCCCTAATATACGGGACATATCTAAACAGATTCGTAAACTTAGTGACAAACTCATCGATAGTGAGTTGTCCCAGTCTAATTTCATGAAATTCCTTGGCTTTATCATCATAGTAACGTTCATTTAGATAGCGGTTTTTGACCTTACTTGGAAATCCTCCCAAGTCACTGTCTTTTCATCAATGGCATGCACCATTTTTGTCTCCTCCCACCACAAGGTAGTCTTACCTTGTAGCTGGTAAACAACTAATCTCGCCTTCAGATTGCTCTCATATTCATAGACTTGGAAATACTTAATCATGTTCAACAACCAGGCTTCAACATCTTCCTCCTTTTCTCCATCATAGGAGGGAGGTTTGATATTTCGTAATTCTCCCTGTAATTCCCTTTTCTGTTTATACTGATGCCTACCAGCATCATCATCCTCAGATTCATCAATCTTCCTCTTTCTGGAACCTTCGCCTTCTTGGCTGTTCTGTGAGGTTAGCTCTCTGATGAGTTTTTCCTGCTCCCTACTGGCTGATGACAACTTGTCATTCTGGATTTTCAGCTCAGCCAATTCTTGCTGCAACCTGTGCAAGATAGCCATAACTGGAGCGTTGGGATCTGGCGTACTAAACTCATCTCGTAGATCCACATAAATTTCTTCACCTTCAGCCATTTTAGCACCACTGCACACACTCATAATACAGATTAGTAAAATTTAACAAGAACAATTTCCATAATACTCATTTATACAAGTAACCCTCAACAACAGTGAGCACAATAATAACAACCCAGTTTTTATAACTTCGGCTCTGATACCATTTGTAGCATCCCCCTTTAACTTGGTCAACAATTTTTTTATTTTTTTTTCTCTAGCACAGGTTTAACCTTTTGTCTAATTACTATTTTGAATCTCTCTAGCATTTCTTTCCTCATATATATAATTAATCACATACATATATGATTAATAATGTTTCTAGAACCAAATAACATTATAAGAAGTGGGGATAAATGTGATCAACATATGATTAATTAATACACTACCCACTTAACATAACATATGTATAATTATAACAGCATATGTATTATAATAACATTCATAATATATTATGGATAAATGTTATGAACATATGTTATATATTAATAATATGAACTTATGAGCATATTCATTCATGCGGCCTTTCATTAGGGTTTTAATTCAATTAAACATTGTATCTATATATCATAAGGGTTCGGGACTTCGTACCTTATCCAAATTGGATATATTTTATTTCTGTAACTTCCACCAGATGTATACCAATTATTATTAAGGGTGAACCTCAAATTTATACTACTGACCGAAATATTAAATTCGACAACTGTTACATTTCCTGCGCCATTGTTATAATCTCATGTGACTTATGGGTGAAATTCGACAGCGTGATACACATGAAATTTGACAACTCGTTATTACATTTCTGGCAAGGACACTTACGTTACCTCGCTCATTACTTGTGTTAGGAGGTAGGCGCGCGCTCTGTCTATCCTCGCGGAAGATTCATGATTCCAGGTTGGAGTCTATACTTCACACGGCTAGAGAATTTCCCTTTCATCTAACCCTAGTACCATTTCTTGTAAACTGATGACACGTAACCCCGCGTACCGATATAAAATTTTCAGGAGTCAAGTCGGCGCCGAAGAACTCAGGTTTCGCCGATTTGGTACTCGATTTTCCTATCCGGATAATAGTTAAATAATACAAGGCGGTACTCATTCATTCCATTGAATTGATTTTCTGAATTCACCTCAGGATCTCGCTGAGGCTCTGTCATTGTAGTTCTAGGTTCTAGCGCTGCCCTAACTTGCGCTCGACCATTGATCTACATGACCACTGTAAATTTATCAATTTCTTATTCAAGTTATAAAACCTATTCATTTCGTGATTATGCCATTTTACTGGGGTTACTGCTCCTCATTTCCCCTTCTCGAATTGTCACCACAACCCTCAGCTATCTGCAACCACGAGGACCTCAAGGCCTAAGTTCCTCTTGCCGGAAAACTGGTAAGCGATTCCCCTCTCCTATTCTATCTGTGTTCATATTTTTTTTTCGGGTTTATCCTCATAGCATAGAATGGCTTTAACATTTCCTCTTAGAGACTGAATCCTTTTTGTTTGAGCTATCGGCACTGTTACTATGACCCCGTCTCTCGATTTCATTTCCGCTTGCGGTGTAGAGTTTGATTAATATGGTTTCAGCCCATCGTATCTCACTTTCGGCATTTGTGGAGTTAAATAATTTTGTTCCATTTCTGTTGTATATATATATACAGGGTTTTGAAAATACATCCGGCATCCTTACTCTCTCAGAGAACGAGTATTCATTCCAGAATATCGACCGTCTTTACCATTGTTAGTGCAGGTCTCGTTTTCGGTTTATTTTAATACCATTCTCCGGTGTTTATTAATAATATCTTATCCTCACCTATTACTAAGTCACGTTTTTCTCTAATAACAGGTACACCAAACCTCCATCTCCATGATAAGGTTTCCAGTAAATTTGTTTCACATCTTACCAATTTCTCATTTTAGCTCGAGTTCGCCTAACGTACAGGGTTTCAACTCTCCTACAACTGAGCGATCGAGGTATAGCTCGGAATGCAGAAGGTTTTGTAACTTTTATTTTAGTTAATCACGTTCATCTTGGGGTAAAGTTTGTCGGTCATTTATGATTCTACTTACTGTAGAACAAATGGGTTGCGACACAACTAATTGTCTTAACATGCGACTGTGCACAGGGTTTGTTTTTTCTTTTCTATCAACTATTGTCATACAATATTAACTCGACGGCCAGATTTTATATACATTAACCCTTTAGAAGAGTATATGATTGTGTTGCATTCGATACTCTGTATTTATTCATGAACACCCTTATGATCAGGTTCATGGGGATTAAGTCCACACGTAAATACCAAGTATGACTGTCATATTTATTTTGTTTGTTTTCTTTTCGTTTAGATCATACATACTTTCCTTATATATATATGACAGATCTATATATCAGAAAGTTGTAGTTACATTCCCTTAGATCGTGGTAGCCCTAGGTTAATACTTCTCATCCATATGTGTTTAATTTATAAATTGAGTTATTTCTGTTAGTAATACTGGAGAATATTACGATTAGGAAGAAATCAAAATTTTCAATTATGTTTTAATTTCCAATACTATTATTGACATAGCATGATGTCGACCAGAAAGGAATGAATAGCCCTGCAATGTCTGGGTCTGTCGCCACGTTTCAATTCATGGAAAATCCTTACAAATTCTATATTCCTACTTTCCCAATAGAAATTTTTATCACGGTTCATTTAATATATTTTTCTGTTATGGTAAGCTGGATAAATTAACAGAACCTAGAGGCTATTTTGTCCCAGTCATGCTTTATTTTTCTGAGATATATGCATATTATCCCATAGCCTTAAGCTAATTTGGCAAGGTTAAATACATAGTTGTTTTTTAACAATTTAGCATTCCATACTAAACGAATCCTCTTATCCTGTGCATGACAGTTCTATGGCAAGAATTATATATGTATTCAAATGTAGCTACAAAGATTTTATACATAGCATTTTAAATTTATAATGTATAGTTCAGTTCTGCACATGCTTAATTATTAACGAAATAGTAGAGTTCTATTTTATGTTACAGCATTATGTTTTTTTTTCTTGTACATGATATCTTTGTTAGGATGTAACATTCTGGTATAGAAAACCACTTTAATTATGTTCTCCTTATTTGCTGCTTCACTTAAGAGAGTTTTTTTAATTTCAACCTACTAAGAGTTTTTAAATTCAAAATTAAAACTAGTTTGCATGAGACTTCTTTTCTTTTTACATACAGAACCAGATTGAAGTTATATCAGAATCATAATTAGATATTGCTAGATTTGAAGCAGCTTAAGCGAAATCATCTGTGAAGAACTACGTATCCCCAGATTTAAACCACCTAGGTTTAGAGATTCTGGTGGATTCTTCAGCACAGATCTAATTTCTACAACTATGCAGAATTACAAAGGTGAATACCTTATGACTAATTCTGTTAAATGTAGTATTTATGTTCTAATAAAAAATTAACTTTTATATGTAGCCAATTCATACAGTATACGGTAAACACATTCAGAATTTTCAAATACATACCAATCATGCAATAGACCAACCTCCCAACCTTAGAGTCCTTCTGTCTCCCAGAACTCACCCTCGAGCTGAGATCACCTCCACCACCGACCAACCACTGATCTGTTTAGGAGCATCTTATTTAAGCTAATGTTCCCCAACGCATGTTTCTAATTCTGCGTCCAGAATAGTAGGATGATTTTCTTCCTGTTTGCCTAGGCTTCCCATTTTAGGGACTCTTTAAAGCTGTTTTATGCATTTCCTCAGTTTTTCTAGCTTTTTACCTCTTCCCAACTACTTTCCTCATCATTGGGGAAATTTAGATTCTTCCTCAAAAATCTAAATTAGAAATAATTCATTTCAAGGATTTTTTGAAAGATTGTGGGGAATAGTTGCCTTATCCATCCTCATGGATTTAGCAAGTGATCTCATAATCTCTTTTTGGTCAATATGCACACAATCATTTTATTCATTTCCTCAACTTAAATATTAAATTACATCCACAAAATACTTATCCTTTGGGGTCCACTCCCTTTAGGATTAAAGTTCAATTGTCTAGCTTTGAAATTCAAACACATAAATTGGGGGTGTTACACACGAGTATAAGAAATACTCAACTCTCACAGTTCAATGGGAAGAATTATGACTATTAGGCAATCACAATAAGAGCCATGTTTGCCTCTCAAGATTTATGGGAGCTAGTTGAAGATGGTCTAGAAGAATCAACAGATGAAAATGGATTTAATGCTTTAACATAGGCATACAAGGATTTGCTGAAGAGTAATGGGAAGAAGGACTCAAAAGCCCTCTTCTATCTCTATCACGTAGTGTGTGAAAATTTATTTCCAAATATTGTAGCAGAAAAGAGGTCCAAGGATGCATGGGATACTCTCCAAACAGCCTACCAAGGTATGGATAAGGTAAAGACAATAAAACTTCAATTAATGAGAAGAGATTTTGAAGTCATTTGCATGAAAGAGTCTGATACAGTAAACCCATTCTTCACAGTGTTGATTGAGTTGGTTACCCAAATGAGATATGATGGAGAAATAGTATAAGAGAGAAGAATAATGAAGAAAGTGTTGAGGAGCTTATCCTCAAAGTTTGAAGGTTAACAACCATCATCCCATCAAGTTGGATTGTATAATTCTAGTTAAACTTTGGATAAAGACTATGCTTTATGTTCTAACCCATCGAATATAAGAAACAATGTGATATATAGTTACTTGAACATTACAATGAAACAATGGTTGTCATTATGATGATCATTGTGGTGTTGGGGCATGTGGAGATCCATGAACGATGTGCACTGTTTTCTAGAGACCGGAAAGCGAGAGATACGAAGACCTAAAATGGCAAAAGGAAAAGGAAAAAATGAAGATGAAGCTAAATTTGATTGCAGTGTTGCTTCAAATATTGATGGAACTTGTGTGGAAGTGGAATCCTGGAAAAGCGTCATAAAATGAACCTTGAAAAAGGGAAATGTGAACTTTATTCAAATGTTGGTGGATTTTCTCTCGACGCAAGACAACGTTCTATAGGAAAGGGGCCTAAAATGAACCTGGTGAAACTAAATATTTGTCTGGATGAGTGAAGGGCTAAAATGAACTCAATTTCGAACATTTGAGATCAATTCAGGTGCTAATTCTCCCTCTTTCGTATCATCTGGAGGTAGTTCTGACTTGCTTCTTCCCGTGAATAACCATAACCATTTTTCTCTGCCTTCCAACCCTTTCCCCAGTGCTCCAATTGTACCATTTGCTTCCATGATGAAAGATGCCATTACCATTGGTACTTATGATAAACATACTGCTCGTTTGCCTTCCTACCCTCATCCTAGTCCTCGTATGTTTGGGTTGGAATCTCTTCGGCTTACCCCTCCTCGTCCTATGTTTACCACTTTGTTGGAAGATGTTAGAATTGCAAGTATACCAACTACTCCACGCTTTCATTCCTCAACTGTATCACAGGGTGCAATTAACCCACATAGCATTTGAGTGGAAGGATGCCCACGAAATGATCTCAAGAGTTCATTTTAGCCCTTCACACATCCAGAAAAAATCCAGACAAATCTTCAGTTTCATCTCAACGTTCATTTTATGCCGACTACATTTTATGCCGACTACTTTTAGAAAACTGTTTCCTGTCCAGAGAAAATCGACCAACGTTTGAATAAAATTCAGATGTTTCTATTTCAAGGTTCATTTTATCACACTTTCCGCGGCTTTCTGGGTCTCCAGAAAACGCTGCACTTCATTCTAGGACCTACATTGGAGTCCTTTTACTGGTTCGTAGTAAAGCTGGAAATAAATATAATTTGTCACGCTCACATATTTAAATGAAATGAAAATAAAGTAATTTTAGGCCTTCTTCCTTGACAGAGCGCCATAAAAACAATCTTGGTTTTTACAGGTATACAGTGCTTCTACATCCGAGTTGACTACCTTCTTTTATTTGGTTCATTGGTTGAAGTTTCCAGTGTCAACTCTCCAGCGTTGTCGTTTCCCTAATTGTACAGGTGGGTTTTATTTTTGGTATCTCTTCTTTCCTTAACTATGCTGCTTAATGCCGTGTGTCACCGGTTATCTTTTCCAATCGATTTTGTTAATTGGTATATGAAAGGGTTTCAATGACTCGCCAGTCTATTTACTGACTGGTTCCGACCCCTGTTTGACCAGGTTAGGTTATCTCTTCTTTCCTTAACTATGCTGCTTAATGCCGTGTGTCACCGGTTATCTTTTCCAATCAGTGTTGTTAATTGGTATATGAAAGGGTTTCAATGACTCAACAGTCTATTTACTGACTGGTTCCGACCCCTGTTTGACCAGGTTAGCGGATTCAATTTGTAAAATGAATGGCTTTTAATGAAATGCAGGTTCTTACCCGTGCAGGCTAATTTTCTTATACAGTAAAAGGTTTATTGTACTTTGGCGGTCTTTAGACATAAAAATCCTCTCGTGGGTGCTTATTATTTTAAGTTTCGAACTCTCTGGGGTTATGGTCATTGAGATTGTTGAAAACCCCTTTGGGTTCTGGTTATTTCGAACAGGGTTACTCGACATTTGTATTAATGAATCTCTACTTTGAACGTTGAAACCCTATGGTCTATGTTTTTGGTTTTGGTTTTTTTCACAACGATGACGATGATTTTATTGTTGGATTAATTGGTGATGTTCCAGGGTTATGATTCAACTATATATGTATTTCAATATATGAGAAATTCACCGAATATTCTCCTGGATTTTGTCGTAAAGAATGTTATCGTGCTCTTCTTAAAGGGGTTTTCTAGTTTAAAGTCTATTTATTTACGATGCATTGCATGTGTTATTCATTGTTGGATTTTCAATTACATTTATCACTTCTATAAATCGTATTGTTATCTTTAATTTCCCAACTCTCAGGCTTTGGCTGGTTCTGGAATTTTATTTGATGCATGCTTCTGATTACAATATTGAAGTTTTCTTTTTGGAAAATTATTGTTTTTGTAATGCATGCTTATAATTAAAATATTGAATTTCTTTTGGAAAATTATTATTTTATTTATTTTTGTATAGGATAAATAAAATATGGCAGGTTAAGCTATGGTGGTAATTAGTGATTTCAATGACTTTTTTAAAGTTTATTGTTTATAGAGACTCTCTACATCTTAGTATAGAGTACATGTGTAAATGTAACGTGAGAAATGTATTGTAAACATTTGGATGTAAATAAATAAAAATATAAATAGAGTAGAGATATGGGAGTTAAATTAGACCTCTTTTTATATTTACTCCATGTGTAAATGTAAATGTAAAAGTAATGTTTAACATTACTATTTAAAATTTAGTCTAATTAACATAATTTTTGACTTAACGAAAAATCACTTCTTTCCCTAAATATATAAATTTGACGTGGTAAATAAATATAAATATAAATAGATCATAGATATGGTAAATAAATAAAACATCTTTTTATATTTACTCCATAAACCTTTTTATATGTAGAAAACTAAAAAATGAGGTCCTATTTAGGTGAAGCCTATGGGCCAAATACCATGGAACAAATTATTATTAATACCATGTGCTAAATATTATGGTCCAAATATAGTATGCCAAATACCATGGGATAATATAAAATAGGTATGGGAAATAAATAAATATAAAAGAGGTATACACGAAAATATGAAAATGTAAATGTAAACGTAATGTTTAATATGTGTGAGCTATGCCCAGTAATAATTTTTGTGTGAAAGGATTTCACAATAGAAACTGTTATAGATTTTTAGTTTTGATTTCCATGCATTTTTTTTTCTACCACTTCTTGTTTTACATTTTCATTTACTTCTACTCCATGGATTTGATCATGTGTAATGAATCACTCTTACCACCAAATTTGAATGGTTTAATTTTTTCCTTGCCTGAAATGTTGTTTGGCTTTGAAACAAAGTGATTTCAAGGATCTCTATTAAGTTTTGCACTAAAAAAAGAGGTTTCCACCCCTAGAGATTTCAACCCTCTAGGCGCTTTGATACCTCTCACAGCTTGATAGATCTGGAGTTAAGATGGATCTAGGTTGGTTATAGTGATGTTGAGTCTGTGTGTGTGGTCCTATTCATAAAATCTTCTATAAGGGAATATTTATCTCTCGTCCTATTCATCAAATCGTCTGTAAAAGAATGTTTCTCTAGAAGCCCTAAATTTCTCATGAAACTAACCCTTATAGACTCAATCACATGTCCTTCCATCATGTTTATTCATGGTTAACTAATATTACATTTTTGTTTAGTTACAATTCTTTGCCACAACCAAAGATTGGTGTAGTTCTGGATACAGTATCCTTCATAGTCTATTGCCTAGATTTTTCTATCATTTACGACAAGCAACTTCTTCTGATTTTAATTTCCTTGAGTAAATGAGTTTAACATTAATAAACTTCATTTTTGTAAACAATATTTTTATTGCTATGTAAAAAATATATTTCTATTACTTATTTCATAAATTAACATATCGTTATCTAACAAAGAACCAATAAGATAGCACCCAAATCCTTACATAAAACAATTTCTTATTTTAGACTGTGTCCCGTTTCTATTCTGCAATCGGCAAAGGGTTTAAAAGACTAGCAGGATGCTGATGCTCAACTTTGACTAGTTGACATTCCATGCATCTAGTTAAATATTCTGCTACATCTTTCTTCATTCCTGGCCAAAACAAATTCTTTTTCAAAGTTGTTAGCATTTTTTGATATCCTGGATGTCCTGCATATGGTTGTTTGTGATATTCATCTAGAATCTCTTTTCTCAAGGTCTCCACATTTGGAACATATAATCTGTTTTTATAACAGATCAGCCCCTTTTGGTTTTGAGTGAAATCATTTTTCTCCTTTTTCTGTAATTTCACCAGGAGTGTTTCATAATTTGGATCTTGGTTTACTTCCTTTTTCACCAACTCTTCTACATCGATCTGAGCACTACTTCCAAGGCTATTGATATTCTGACAAGCATTTCTACTCAATGCACCATCAATTTTATTTTCTTTCCCTCTGATATGTTTTATGTCCATATCAAATTCACTTAGAAAAGACAACCATCTGGCTTGTCTAGCATTCAAATCAGTTTGGGAAAAGAAATATTTGAGACTAATATGATCGGTTATCAACGTAAATTTCTTTCCGAGGAGATAGTGTCGCCACATTTTCAAAGCATGGATAACAGCAGCTAATTCTAAATCATAGGCACTATAATTATGTTCATGTACCTTCAGTTTCCTAGATTCATATGCAATAACTAAATTTTCCTGCAAAAGAACTCCTCCCAACCCCTCTCTACAGGCATCCATACATACTACAAATTCTTTATTAGGATCTGCAATCTTCAGTATAGGGGCTGTAGTAATTTTTTGCTTTAATTGGATAAAACTGTTTTGGCATTTTTCAGTCCACTGAAATTTGACCCCCTTCCTTTGTAATGAGGTTATAGGATGTGCTATAGCAGAAAATCTCTCCACAAATCTGCGATAATAACCTGCAATCCCCAGGAATGACCTTACTGCTGAAACATCAGTTGGGACAGGCCATTCTTTTATAGCCTTTATCTTTTCAGGATCAACAGCAAGGCCTTGTTCAGAAATAATATGCCCCAAGTATTGGATCTTATCTTTATAAAATTCACATTTGCTGAATTCAGCATATAATTGGTTTTCCTTCAGAGTTTGCAATACTATCCTCAAGTGTTCTTTATGTTCTTCCTCACTTTTTGAGTAGACTAAAATATCATCTATGAACACAAGGACAAATTTATCGAAGTACTTATTTATCACACTGTTCATCAAGCACATGAATGTGGCAGGGGAATTTGTCAAACCAAAAGGTAGGACTACAAATTCGTAGTGACCATACCGGGTTCGAAAGGCTGTTTTGCTAATGTCTTATTCTTTGATTCTTAGCTGGTGATAACCAGTCCTTAAGTCAATCTTCGAAAATATCGAAGCTCCTCTCACTTGATCAAAAATATCATCAATTATGGGCAAGGGATATCTGTTTTTAATAGTCAACTTATTCAGTTGACGGTAATCAATGCACATCCTAAAAGTTCCATCTTTCTTTTTCACGAACAGCACTGGTGCTCCCCAAAGAGACACACTCGGTCTGATATAACCTTTATCTAACAGTTCTTGCAATTTCATTTTTAGTTCCATCAGTTCAGGGGGAATCATTCGATAAGGGGCTCAAGAAACAGGTACTGCTCCCGGCACCAAATAGATTGAAAAGTCAATCTCTCTTTTGGGGGGTAGATGAGGGATCTCATCTAGAAAGACTTCCTTAAACTCTCTTACCACTGGCAAAACATCCAGCAATCTCTCTTCAGGTTTCTGTTCTATTTCTTCCACATGTACTGCATAATCTTGGTATCCTTTCCTAGCTGTTCGTTTCAATTGTAGTGCTGATATTTGTATTACAGAGATAGGTTTTGGTTTCCCTTTAAGAATAAAATGTTTCCCTTCCTCATCTACACAATGCAGAGTCTTATCCTAGTAGTTCATTAAGGCTTTCTTCTTTTCCAGCCAGTCCATTCCTATCAGCAGGTCATATGAACCTAAGGGCAGAATGTTCAAATTTACTTCTGTGTGAAAATCATTTAATTTTATTTCTGTCTAGGGCAATCTATGTGTTACCTTCCTCTTGGTTCCAGTGGCCAATTGACCAACCATGACTATTGAAATTTTTCAGGTTTTATATTACATTTTTCTACAATTTTAGGATTAATGTAACTCAAAGAAGCACCCGGATCAATTAGAACAGTAACAGATAGATCAGAAATCTTACCCTCCATTTCCACCATGGTAGCTTGATGGTCTGCTTGTCGATTTTCCAAGGCTGCACTGATAGTTGGTATATTTCTGGCTATGTCATTTATTGTTGTAGCTTCTCAATCTCTCATAACCATCTGAATGTTTCGATGAGGACAGTCCCTCAAAACATGGGGTTCTCCACAGCCCCAACATTTCAGGGGTTCTCTCATTTTCACTGTGCCCTCTTTCTTATTGTCTCCATCTATTTGTTTTGAGGCCAGTTGGGACTGAGCCGTTTGACTTTATTTGGGTTTATTAAACTTTTTCCACTGATGATCTCTGCCAAAATTATTCAAATAGGCTGGTTTATGTTTCCTCCCTTTGAACTCATTCTTATTTACCCAGCTTTTCCCTTGTTCAGTTTTTCCTTTGAACTGTTGGTAACATACTCTGGCTTTTCTAATAGCTTCTTCCATTGTTTTTGGGTTGTCAAACTCGATTTTCTCCTTGTATACAGTAGGCAAACAATTCAGAAACCTTTGTACTTTTACCTTTTCTTCCCTTATGTAGGGTACATATCTCAACATATTTGTAAACTTAGTAACAAACTCATCAATAGTGACTTGTCCCAGTCTAAGTTCATGGAATTCTTTGTCTTTATCATCATAGTAACGTTCATTCAGATATCGGTTTTTGAACTTAACCTGGAAATCTTCCCAAGTAACTGTCTTTTCATCAACGGCATGCACCATTTTCGTCTCCTCCCACCACAAGGTAGCCTTACCTTGTAGCTGGTATATAGCTAATTTGGCCTTCAGATTGCTTTGATATTCATAGACCTGGAAATACTTAATCATATTTAGCAACCAGGCTTTGGCATCTTCCTCCTTCTCCCCATCATAGGAGGGAGGTTTGATCTTTCATAATTCCCCTTGTAATTCCTTTTTCTGCTTATATTCATTAACAGCATCATCATCCCCAGACTCATCAGCCTTCCTCTTTCCGGAACCTTCACCTTCTTGGTTGTTCCGTGAAGTTTTCTCTCTGATGAGCTTTTCCTATTCCTTACTGGCTAATGACAACATATCATTCTGGCTTCTCATCTCAGCCATTTCTCGTTGCAATCTGTGCAACATAGCCATCACCGGAGCATTGGGATTTGGTGTACTATACTCATCACGCAGATCCACATAAATTTCTTCACCTTCTGCCATTTGAGCACCACTGTACACTACACCACACAAATCAGTAAAAATAAAAATATAATAATTTTTTTTTTTTTCACAGAAATCAATTTATACAATGAACACACAGCAACAGTGAGCACAATGTCACCAGCCCAGTTTTATAGCTTGGGCTCTGATACCATTTGTCACATCTCCCATTTACTCAATTTTTTTTTTTTTTTCTCCCAGCCTTTCATGATTTCAAAAATAGGTTCACCATAAAGATATTGACTCCCTAACTAGGAAATCATATTGTATTTTCCCCTTTATGAATTACTTTAGTATATTAATATACCCCAAGTCAATATCTATCAACTTCCTATTTAACTTGTTTGTATTTCATTCTAACTCCAAGTGTGGAGTGATTTAATATCATTTTATTTTCTATGAAGGTCGCACCGAGCACCTATAGTTAACTTCACCTTGGCGGTCATTGGCGCTTGCCCATTCGGCCCATCTTCATAACTTATACACAATGGATTCGAATGACTTATGCCCATGAGGCGTTCTAGACCCTTGGCAACTTATATGTCCTCGATTTTTTTTCCCATCACGCATATAGCTATACCTTTGGATTGAGCATAATTGAAGCAAATTTACATACTGTTATATGAACATTGATTTCATGCTTCTGAGGTGGCATTCATCATTGTTTTCAAACCTGCATTGATATCTTCGCCTATCTTTGTACGTTAGGTCTCATATCCAATTTAAATGTGAACTTGAATACGTGTACTGGTTTCCACGTAAGGCGTATGGTTCGAATCTCCTTGCGGTGATGTGTATTTTGAGATGGGATAAGTCTTCTCCACGTCATATTGTATGCTATTTACGGTTCCATTGTATGGGTTGTGATGGTTTCGTCACATTCCTCCCTTCACGTGTTAGATCCACGTCGACCTGTCAAACACCATTCGATCTTACTTGGTTTACAAAGAAATCTTACTCATACGATCAGGATGTCTGAATTTCAATTTCATATCTTGGCACCATTAATGTTACACAGTTGGTGTAATTACAACCACCAACCATTCGATACATGGGTCTTCCCTTGTGATTGCGCCAAGTGGATTTCTGCAATCTTTTTGTATTAGGGTTTCTAAGGTTGTTGGAATGATTATATAAGTCTTTGTTTTTGTTTGGAGCCAGTTTCCGCGTGCATCGTTTGTTCGCTTATCCCTTTGCATTGCAGCTTTGCAACTTGGGTTGAAGGCAAGGTCTTTGCCAGTCGTATGGTTTACTCATCCCAGCTCATGAAAGAGTTTCGTGGCTTATCTACGCCACTGCACGCTATCGGGTATTCATTTTATACACTCGTTTAGCAATTTGTGATTGGAGATCAAGTTCGTCGCTCGGAACTTGTCATACTTCTTTCTGAGGAATTCATTGAATGTTAATGATGCGAATGTGTTTCATTCTGGAGGTTACGTGTATGGTCCAGTTTTGTTTGGAACCATTCACGTTATATCTTTTGAGAAAAAAATTTCATTGTATTCTCTCTTCTGGTTTATTGTCGACATGGCTCCTTTGTCGATTTCGTTAATTGATACTTTTCTCATGTTGTTAATGCCGTGCAGAGTTAAAATTCCTTGATTCACCTCGTCGCAGCAAAGCAAGAGTCATACCTCCTGACTTCGTGAGTTTTTTTTTTTCATTCTGTACATATATTTTTGTTTCAATCCACTATTAACCTTCATATTTTCAATTTAGCTGACATTCTGCTTCCAACGTTGATGTAGAGAACTCGTAAGGTATGATTGTCTCGGTTTACAGGTAACTCCTTGATTTTTATGAGTAATTTCTCTATTCGAGCAATTTGCTATCAAATACTCTATTAACTCATTTCCTGTCCTAACTGTGTTTTCCCACAGGTAACACAGACTCATTCGTATTCCTTTGTAGCAAGCTATGCCCTTTCATTTCACTGCATATTAATTTCACCTCCCTTGGCGTTTCAGGTTGGTATGTACCTGTGGGGATAATATCACCCTCTCGTTACGATGTTTTGTCTTAATTATGCAAACTCATTAGCTCTCGTAGGGTTTTACAAAGTGTCCTTTAAAGAAATAGACTCTGTGAGAGTCAGAATGCTTATATCCCGCATTTGTATGTTGGTACTCTTTAATGGTTTTAAAATTTTAAATTTGGAATATGGTTTCGGTTACCAGACTCTAGCCCAACAACTCAGATATTTTTGTGGCATGTATCAGGACCTTTGTATATATTGTCACTTATTTTCTTGGTTGCCAAAATTTCAACGAGTCACAACTCTAATTTTTATGGACTGCCTCATGCTTCCTCGCATGGAATGATTTATGCAGTATGAGTTGATACGATTTGATCCAATGAGTTATTCCTCTTTTACTTTGTTTATCATAGCAGTGACTCTAGCTGATATAACTCTCTTTATAGATAATGTTGTTCAATTGTACAAGGTCTCTTAGCTATTTATGTTTTGTATGACTCTTACAAGAGACTTTCAGGATTTCTGGAGAGTTATAGTTCAGTTTAATTTTTTATATGCACATGTAAATTTGTTTCTGTAGCTAGCTATTTCTAATTTCTTGTACGATATATATTTTTCATGAGCTAACAGTCTCCCCATACTCATGTTTAAATTAATGTACTTTACTCATATCTGTCTATACATATAATTGCATGCATAGGTTTATGTGTCCATTCTCATATATATCCATTTAAAAATGTATGAGATACAAGTATTATATTATTGTAGGCTCCCATGCTCTTCTAGTTTTCCAGGTTATATATATTTCTAGTTAGATCTCCTTTTCATTTCCTTATAGCTACTCCCATCTCTTTCATACATAGATCTCTTGTTCTAGTTATTTCTGCAGAACTGATCATGTTTTGGGATTCATTCCCTTGCTACATAAATAATGTTCTTTCAACATTACAATTTACTACTCTTCCATGCAATCCCTGCTAAAGGGAATAGTAATTGTATTAAATGTTAACATGTACAGCTGTTGAAATTATTATACCTCTCTGTTGTTCACTTAGTAATTACTAACTAATTAATTCTGCACTCTATGCACTAAATTTCTCACTACTCTATTTCTCACAGAAGCAGATTAAGGTTACAAATTTGTGAATTATTAGATATTAGAAATATCCAGCTTTTACCTTAAGGATTGGTTTAGGGATTAGGAGAATTTCTCTTAAACTTACCTAATCATGCTCACAATTGTATACTGATAGATCAGAAGTAATTTACAGTAATTTATCTGTAGAGGATAGGTATCCTCAGATTTAAACCAACCTTGGTTTAGACTTTCTGTTGGATTCTACTCTACAAAATTTTCTCTACATCCATACAGAATTATAAGGGTGAATGCCCTATGATTAATTCTGTTAAATGTAGCACTAATAAATCTAATAACATATAAATCAACTTTTATATGTAGCCAATTCATACCACAGCAAGTAAAAACACCAATCAAATTAGAGACATACCACTCATGCAGTCTACCAACCTCCCAACCTTAGAGTCCTTCTGTCTCCTAGAACTCACCCCCGAGTTGAGATGACCTCCTAGAATAGACCAACCACTAATCTGTTTAGGAGTAGCTTATTTAAGCTATGGTTCCCCAAAGCCTGTTTCTAATTCTGCGCCCAGAATATCAGGATGCTTTTCTTCCTGTTTGCCTAGGCTTGCCATTTTAGGGATTCTTTAAAGCTATTTTATGCTTTTCCTTAGCTTTTCCAGCTTTTTACCTCTTCCCAACTACTTTCCTCATCATTGATGAAATTTAGATTCTTCCTCAAAAATCTAAATTAGAAATAATTTCTTTCAAGGATTTTTGAAAGATTTTGGGGAAATAGTTGCCTTATCTATCCTCATGGATTTAGCAAGTGATCTCATAAATCTCATTTTGGTCAATCTACATAATTCATTTTATTCATTTCCTCAAATTAAATATTTAATTACATTCACAAAATACTTATCCTTTGGGGTCCACTCCCCTTCGGATTAAAGTTCAAATGTCTATCTTTTAATTTCAAACACATAAATTGGGGGTGTTACAATCTTCAAAAACAGACCACATTTTATGGGAAGTGCAAGCCTCTTCATCCTCTATTGGGAGGAATGCTACAACCTGGACAAAGAAGAATTCACCATGGCTCTTTTCTACATTCAGATCTATTCCCTCCTAAATGATTTTTTTGAACCTCACATCCTGGAAGGAATCAGGAACTCAATAGGAGTGTTTGTAAAAAACTCGTAGATCACTAAACACCGATGAAATATGACCTATGCCCTGATCTGTGTCCATATGAACATATCTCAACCGCTACCAGAATCCATGGTATGTATGTCAACTTGAGAGTGTTGATCATTTGATCACACATGGGTGTTGAATTGTGTTGGTCGATTGATCGAAGAGGCCTTTTTTTTTATTTTTGTTTGCTCGATGAGTTTTGACACCAAGATGAAAGAATAAATGGAGATGTTCAAAAGATGTGAAATTTTTTTCTTTGAAGGAGCACAAGGATATGTCGTCAAGTTATGTTTCTTGCATGATGTGTTTTTCAGATTGATAGTTGTGCTAATAATTGACATGGATAATTAGAGAAACCATATTCATCATGAGGCTAAGTAGAAGTAGAGATATACACCTTGATCAGATTGATGTTCCCCCTGGATACAACCACTCGAACCTGGAGAGTGAGCAATATGGGATTCAATTCATTCGAGTATCTTTCACATGTCATTTTGGTTGAGCACCATCTTTCCCAACATCAACAAGATTTTTTCCCTGGAATCATTATTAAGAAAATCTCTAACTCGTAGCATCTTCATTCTCTAATACATGTAAATAGTCAACGTGTGTTTATTTTTCCTACCCTCGTATTCCATGCCTAAGCTATCCATTCTTAGATGAATTATCAAACACTTTTAAACTGGGAAAAAAAACCTCTCTCAACTATCATATCAACTTTAGAACCTTGTATCTCCTCCTGAACCTCCATTGGGATTTGTTCTTTGAACTACATGTTTAGTTTTCCATGCTTAAGTGAGTTCAAGAGCTAGTAAATTTGCTACATTTGTCATTTTCAAGGATGCACTTTGTACATTTCCTTACCAAGGCTAAGGGGTTAGCGGATTAACTATACATGAATTCTGCAAGAGGGGCTACAAGATGGAGATTGGTGCAGTATCCAAGGCAAATAAATCATGTTCCAACTCCTAGAGACAACAAAATATTTGAGGGCGATGGAACGACAAGGATATGAACAATGGAAAACACAAAAGTGGTGTCAAAATGGAGTGCGAGACTATAATAAAGGCACATAAGGGTCGTCACCACTCAGAGAAATCATGGCAGACTAGAGGGAGAATGGGTGAAAATGACCCCAATGCTAGAGAAAAATACACAGATTGAATCGCCAAATATCATTAAGGAGCCATAAAATAGCTTTGGATATGAGGAATGAATGTGAGAGATGGAGCCAAATTCAAGAATGATGGAGAAATATTTGCCACTACTAACCTCCCTTCCATGTGTGTGAGGTTCATGTGTATATGGGCCATGATAGTACAATAACTCATATGTCTCTATAGTAATAAATATAGGCTCATGCCACATTTAGAGATGGATTCTCACATGGATGCATGTCACCCTTAACAATTGCGGGATGTGATAATGACCCCTCCCTATCCAACCTCACCAGATTCAAGAAAGATTTGTATTGATCAACAAAGGCATATCATATATATGTATAACTTTAATAATCCATACCCAACATAAATGATGTTGTTTTCTCCATTGTCTTAGTTGATGTATACAAATTTATTGAATTCAGTTTAAAGATTTTGTATGTTTTATTAGTTTTATATACTTGTCTTAAAATTTAAAGATAAAATTTTATCTACTTATTATGTTTTTTCTACCCTTTATATTGTTTAATATGGTTTGCTTAGATTTTTTTGATGTTTACTTCTAAAAGGATTATGAAAAAAAGATATAAATAAATGTAATTTCAAATTCTTGAAACATGGAAGGTTTTGAAGTTGTTGATGGTGTGCTATCAGGCAGTTGGTCACTGTTTAAATAATTTTAACATATTGTCAAAAAAGGATTGATTTCTCTAATTTTCATTTCCAATTAATTAAAAGTGTGAAGTTAGAGACAGTGTATGAAGATATCAAAGCGAGATTAAAACATGGTTTTCAACCTTATATCTCCTCTATAGAGGCAGTGTATGAAGATATTAAAGCCATATTAAAGCATGGTTTTCAACATTATATCTCCCCCTCCTCATAGTCTATAATGACTATCATAATAGATCCTCAACCGAAATTTCTGAAGGACATTATAAATTATGCATAAAGAGATCAATAAATTGATTTTGAACCACAAATCTCCTACTCCTCACAATCTTGAAGGGAATCATTGTGTGCTCATAATCATCAACCTTTAGCCTATATAGGATAGCAAACACTCTTCAAGTTGGAGGGCATTAGACTAATACGTTTCCTAGCATTCTACAAATTAAACTTTTTTGAATTTGATATTTGGTTAACTAAACTTCAAATTGCAACTTCACTCATGGCTAAATGCAGTCGTTGCCTCTCCCATTCTGACTTTCCCATCAATGGAAATTATATTATGAGACAATACTGGCCATATTTCCTCCAAAATATTCCTAATATGGTTTTCATAGTTTGTGATTGATTGTCAAGCAACTTTGACAACTAGATTCCTTAGGCCAACCACCATTTTGCAATTCTAATCTTAAACTAAAGATCAACTGTACAATTTGTAGGAGATTAATATTAAAATTACTAGAACAAATTCTATTATTTGTCACATTAAACAAATTAATAAGACGAATAAAAAGCTAATTATAATTTTGTCTTATTATAAGTTGTAAGTTGTTGGATAATAAAAAAAATTAATCATAAGTTTGTGCCATGCAATTTATGACAAATATATGTTGTTGGATAAAAAAAACTAATTATAAGTTTGTGCCATACAATTTATGACAAGTAAATTAGTTAGTGTGTGGGGTTTAGTTTTATTAAATAGTTTATTCAAATTTTACTGGAAAATTGTTTTAAATTAATAATTTTTCAAATTTAGATTTTTTATAAATTAATTAAAGTAATTTAAATATATTATTCATTATTTTTTTTGGTAAAAATTATTTTTATTATTATAATATATTATTATTTTAAAGAAAATGGATAATTAAAAAATGAAATTGACGCTATCAAGATTATAAACTGATATTGTTAAGACAAATATCTTGAAAATATATTTAACAAGATTAATTAGAATTCAAAAAGAGATATTGCATTAATTTTGAACAAAAATAATCCATATAAACTCATATTTTATTTAAAAAAAAAACAAATTTTGTTATTATTTGACCAAATATAAAATATTGATAATGAAAATGTTGATTCGTTGGATTTTGAATCGGGCGATTCGAACGCTTCCTGTGCAGCAGCGGCTCTAATCACTAACGGACTGAGAAAGGATAATTTAACGGACATACTAGTTTTATACCGTTCTTTTAACCCTAATTTAACTCCGGTTCCGTACCAGGGCTTAGGCATCTAATTATCAATGAAATATTTGATATAAATCCATATTTTATTTAAAAAATATCAAACTTTATTATTATTATTTGACGTGATATAAAATATTGATAATAAAATTGTTGATTCGTTGGATTTTGAATCGAGCGATTCGAACCGCTTCCTCTGCCGCAGCAGCTCTAATCACTAACTGAGTGAAGGATAATTTAACGGCAATACTAGTTTTATGACCGTTCTTTTAACCCTAACTTAACTCTGGTTTCGTACCATGGCTTGGGGATGTAATTATGAATCAAATGAACCGTTAGAAGTTGTTGAGGCTCTCCCTTCAAAAATTCGATGATGATTATTTGCTTTTAATATTTACCATTTTAAGCATGATGTGGATAATTTTTCCAGTTGCTCTCATATTTAACGTAAACATATCAATAACTAAGTACATTTTGTTTGGGATTTATTATAAATTTTTAATTTTAATTATTTTAATTTTAAAATTTGACCCTTCCAATAATATTAAGATGTTTTGCTGAAATTAAAATATCTAACACTAGAGTTAAAGATAGTTAAGACATGTGAATGAAAAATTTAGATCAATAAATAGAAAGTCAATATCGGGAAATTTTTGTGGTTAATAATTTTATTTGGAAAATTTAAAGGTATATTTGATCATTATACATTTATATAAGCTAAATAATTATAATTTATATCAATCTTATTTATTTTATTAATTAAATGTAGTTGTGTTAATTAAAGATTAAATTTGTAATCCAAATGAGTTCAGAATTTAGAATTTCACAATGAAAATGCAAAGAAGTCAAATTGGTAATAGTCCTTTTAACAAGTGTTAATTAAATTTGTAATCAAATTAAGCTCAACATTTTGAACTTCACAATGAAAATGCAAAGAAGTCAAACTGGGAATCATACCTTTATAGAGTGTTTATTTGGCACGTTGCGATGATCTATGTGTCTAGACTGGTTAATTTCACGGGACATGTACATCTTAGTAAGAAAAACCATATATTTCAAATTTAACCATTAATGATGCATCTCAGTAAGAAAACTCATTTATTTCAAATTTTTCCATTAGTGAGCAGATGGTTTCAGGAATCGGATGTAAAATTTTGCAGACTGTGCGGCACCCTCAGCGAAACCCTAACAGATGATGGTTTGATAATCCCGTTGGAACAGATTGCCCTGGTACGAGCATTTGGCTGGAAAATTGCAGACGAGGTGGCCCTCCGGGGCGCTGAAGAATTGCTATGGGCAAATAATTGACATGGATGTCTTCAATGGTTCTGGTTGAGGAAAACTAGTGTTTCATTGAGGAAGATTAGGGTTTCTTGGTTCAGTTTCAGGAAGATTATAGTTTGTGTTAGTTTGATTAGGGTTTCTTGGTTCAGTTTGAGGAAGATTAGGGTTTGTGTTAGTTTCAGTAGTTGGATTGATGCAGATGACATGTACCTCGTGAATTTACTATTTGTTACATTAAACAAATAAATAATAAAATTTTAATTGGAAATTGGATAGATATAATTTATAAATTTCTGACATGTAAATTAGGTGTTTTATGTGGGTTTATTCAATATTACAAATTTTATGTATTCCTTTTTTATTATAAAATTATTAATAAAATTTTAGTTATAAGATTGTATCTTACTATTTATAAAATATAAATTGGTTAGTTGATATAAGGTTTAATCTTGTCAAATTATTAATTCAAAATTTATAAAATAATGTTGATACTAATTTATAAAGATTAAAAATTATCCAAACTCAATCTAACCTAACACATTTCTAATAACCTCATCTTATATATAGATTACACAATCTTAATAACAAAATACTCCTAAAATTTAAAAAATATATATAATAAAAATTAAATTATATGATCGTTTATAATCATTATATTGAAAATTTTGATTATGTGCACGCCAGTGGGATCCGTGTTTCAACGATAGATTCCACACATGCTTCTGCGTAGTTAACGGTTACTTTTCTCTATTGTTTTTAATTATTTTTCTAATTATGGACGGTAGTCTAAATATTCGTTCCATTAAAATAAAAGCAAGTCTAATCTATGGAGGTAGAATCTGACTTGACCACAAAACTGAAATAAAATAAATGATAATGGCCTTTTACATAAGATTATTTCTACTCAAATTTTTCTAAATTAATCAAATAAAATTTAAGATTATTTCTAATCAAATTTATGTAAATTAATCAAATAAAGGTTAAGATTATTTGTAATTCAAATTTATGTAAATTAATCAAATAAAAGTAAAAATTATTTCTAATAAAATGTATTTAAAATAAAGAAATTAAAATTAAAATCATCTTGATCGAAAAAGGTTAATCTAAAAAAATAAAGATTGCATCATCTTAGATGCTCATATCTAATCAAATTTGATAACTTTTATTTCCAATAAAATTCAGTTTTATTTTTTTTAATAATTAAATAAATTTAAATTAATTAATTAATTATAAAGTTTTTATAGATTAAATTTTATTTTATTATCATTTTTATTATGATAATATTTTAAAGAAAAATAAATATAATAACTATAAATCCCAACTATTGTGATTATTTTTCTATTTTATTTATTTATTTATTAACGAGAATAAGTAAGGTTTTATAATTAAATCTAAGAGCGAGTAACCATGAAATTAGTTACATTTGTTCATCACATGTCTAGAGGAGTACATCTTATAATAGCATTCTAACAAGAAACAAATTTCACAACAATCATATATTAGTCAATGCTATTACTCTCATCCTATGGTAGCTTATTAAATTTCGAGAGTGATCTCCCTTTTGCTTGCTAGCCACATTGTACTCCTTGAGGTTAACATCCAAAGCATTGATTTCTTCCTGTAAAGAAAAAAATTTGTGTAGGTAATGCCTCGGTTTCATCCATCTCCCTTTTGCTTGCTAGCAACATTGTACTCCTTGAGGTTGACATCCAGAGCATGGAGTTCTTCCTGTAAAGAAAAAACCTGTGTAGGTAATACCTCGGTTTCATCCATATGCCTGCTAGCCTTGTGTTCAATTCCTGGACCTTTTCCATTAGATTATCATTGGTTGTTAGTGGATTTTGCAATTTCATATTCATTACTAACATATCAAGTTTTAATTTTTCCATTTTCTCAAGTATATGTGTGACTCTCTCCTTATCTTTGCATTTGGTGCACCTTTCTCTACCACTGGTGCCAATATTATGTTCTTTTCTATACCACATTTTTCTCCACCCAATCAAGATAAAAAAATTGATCAGCCTTTGTATCTCCAAATATCCCCTCTACTCCTTGATGTCATATTCTATTATCATAAGCACATAGTTCAACACTACATAAGACGTTCACCTTCTCCACTTGCCAATTTTTATTCCTTGCCCACTTAATTATTTGGCCTTGTTGATTATAAAAGAGACAAAGAGAAAGAGCGCTCTGCTAGGGTTTGCCTCTGGTAGGGTTTGCACGCAGCTGTCACGGCGCTGCCGCTCCACAGAATACCCTGCACTCGTAGCTCGTCCTCCCTGCACTGACCAGATCTGCACTCTCTGAAGCGCACCTCATGGTTTTATCGCAGGGGGAGGCCCACAGAGCCTCCCCCACAGTCTTGAACAAGGACAATCAGTCCCACTCAGCGGAAAATCCAAACCTGAACTCTGCGCAAGCACAAAACACAGCGCCGACCAATGACATCAAGAACCAAGGTACTACGCAGAACATGCAAGGCGAAAAGCCCTCAGCACAAAAAGGAAAAGAAGCCGCAGCAACAGACACTGCGGATCGCCCCAAGGCGACCTCGGGGACATGCAAGCCAATAGCAGCTGAGCGACCAAAAATAGATCTTCCGAGCCACCGAATCAACGCCCAGATCCAATTTATGAAGGACCACGCACTGATAGGCAAATTTGTGGGCTTCTGGCCTACAGAAAAGGCTCTCCATGGCTGGATCAAATCAAAGTGGAAGCCGAAAGGACAAATAACGCTGCAGCTTGGACCCAAGGGCTTCTTCACGGCCATCTTCACCTGCCTGGAGGACAAAAAGCGCATCATGGATGGAGGACCATATTTTTTTAACTCCTCAGGGCTATACCTCCGAGACTGGACCGAGCGCTTCAATCCAGACAAAGAGGATCTTAACTGGGCACCGGTCTGGATCAGGCTTTACTCTCTTCCTCTGGAGTATTGGGATGAGGAATCTCTAACAGACATAGGCAATGGCCTGGGGGAATTCGTCAAAATAGCAGAGGAGACCAAGCTAAGACGCTACACCTCCTATGCCAGACTGTGCGTCTTCATGCATCTTGCGCAAGCCCTCCCGGATTCGGTAAGTCTCTACCACGATGACTTCGAATGGGTTCAGTCCATAGATTACGAGCATGTTCCTTTCAGATGTCGGAAATGCCATGCCCACGGGCATCTTTTCAGAGATTGCCCTCTCAATAATGCACCCAGCAAAGCCTCTGAGGCATCTCCTAACACAGATGCTGATGGATTCACCAAAGTCCCTTCCCGCCGGCGCCATAACAAAAAGCCCTCTGCTGGCCAGACCAAATCCTCTCCTCTTTCCCAAACCCTCCCTTCCACAAGCAACAGCTTTGATGTATTAGCCCAATCTTCAGACGCTGATCAATCTGGTCCTTCGACACTCCCCACGCCCATGATCATCACGCCTCCGGCTTCTGACATACCCGCCCCTTCAAACCCACCAAAGCTCACTCCTGAAGCTTTCCTCCTTCCATCCAAGCTAACCCCTGGATCTGCCTCAGGAGATACTCTTTCACCGCTTATGGAGCTTGATCCATCTGAACCGCACGGCAGTCTGTTGGAGGAAGGTCCAGACGGGGTGGACATCGACGAGCTGGACATCAACACATTGGAACAAGCCTGTCAGAAACAAGACTTCGACACCATTTCAGACAAACAGATAGAAAATTTGGCGGTTGCTCTAACCAAAGCGCAACAGCATCAAAAGGCTCTTGGGATCCAAGTGGGAAGCCCATGGGACAGCAAGAAACTATTCAAGGACTCAAAAAAGCGAGGGCGGAAAACCGATCTCCAGCGGACCATCCTCATAGGAGAAATGCTAGTAGACTCTGGTAGGTACCCCAAGCTTACCAGATTTTTTCAACCTCGGGAAGATAGTTCCCAATGAAGCACATCTCTTGGAACATAAGGGGTCTAAACAGCCCCACCAAATTCAGAATGCTCAAAAATTTGATACGAAAGGAAAAACCGCAAGTCATTTTCCTGCAAGAGACAAAATGCATTAGCACTACTCTCAGCCACACTCTCACCAGAGCTTGGCCTTGTTGTCAATCCATAGCTGTTGATGCTTCAGGATTCTCAGGCGGACTGGCCATCGCCTGGGACCCTTAGGCAATCTCAATTAGCGACGCCCACGCTGCTCACAACTTGATACAAGCTACTTTCCACATCCTGGGCACAAATCTGCATGGTCACTTCACTAATGTCTACTTCCCCCAGGAGATGCAAAGAAAGATCGCTCTTCTCAACACTATCGAGGCCCTCAACTCCAGCAGAACCCACCCTCTCTGGATATTAGGAGGTGACTTCAACATGATAACAAATCTAGAGGAAAAAAGAGGTGGACGAGCCAAGCTCGATGGGGACAGCACCCACTTTAAAGAATTCATTCAGCGCAATTGGCTCATTGATATCCCCTTCGCCAACGGCATCCACACCTGGAGCAACAAACGTGCTGGCCACCAACAAATCGCTTCCAAACTGGATCGCTTCTTGCTCTCTGACAATGCAATACATATAGGGGGGGATTTCCACACCTCCATCCTGCCCACCTCTGGCTCTGATCACTGGCCCATCTCACTACAATGGACCAGACCTGGAAACACAGCCAAAAGACCCTTCCGCTTTGAAGCCTTTTGGCTCACACATCCAAGATTCAAAGAAATGGTCAACTCAGCTTGGAAGGCTTTCATCCCTCCTCAAGGATCCAAGATGTATCAATTCCAACAGCACCTCAAAGATCTCAAGGCTCACATCAAACATTGGAATCACTCCACCTTTGGGGACATCTTCCAGCATCAAAAGGAGCTCGAACAAGAAATGGAAGAGCTACAGACTCACATCATCCAAGAGGGTCGCACAGAGGGCTTGATCTCAAAAGAACAACACCTACTTAAGCAGCTAGAGGACCGGAGACAACAGGAAGAGATTCTTTGGAAGCAGAAATCCCGCATTCGATGGTTAAAGGAGGGCGAACGGAACACAAAATTCTTCCACCACTCTACCATTCAGCGCAGAATGCATAACAACATCAACTTCCTCCAAACACAAGCAGGAGAACGTCTTGAAGAACATCAGGCAATTGAAGCAGAACTCACATCTCACTTCAAAACAGTCCTGCAAGAAGACAGTCCGGACAGGCAACCAGCAATCAACAAGATCCTGCCCCACATCCCCAAGCTCATCACGGAGGAACACAACCAGCTTCTTCTAAGACCGGTTTCGCTCCTGGAAGTAGAACAGGCTGTCGCTCAGAACAAAGAAGGCAAAGCTCCAGGACCGGATGGATTCACAGCCAGTTTTTTCCACCACTTCTGGGAGCTGATAAAAACAGAGGTATGGCAACTAGTAGAGGAGTCCAGATCCATGCACTGGCTCCTTCCGTCCCTTAATGCAACCTTCATTGCCCTCATTCCCAAAGCTGACCTCGCTGCCTCCCCCGACAAATTCAGACCCATAGCCCTCTGCAATGTGATTTATAAAATCATCTCCAAGGTCATCGCCAATCGGCTCAAACCCCTCCTTCCTCTTCTCATTTCCCCTGAGCAAACTGGTTATGTTGACGGCCGACAAATTTTAGATGGCATCATTCTCACCCATGAAGTCATTCACTCCCTCAAGCAAATCAAAAAGCCTGGCATGCTGCTGAAGATAGATCTTTCCAAAGCTTTTGACAAGCTCAGCTGGGTCTACATTCGCCAAGTTCTTTCAGCCTTTGGCTTCAACCCCTCCTGGATCCGCTGGGTCATGAGCCTCATTTCCTCTTCCTTCTTTTCCATACTGGTCAATGGCTTCCCCTCTCGTCCTTTCTCTCCTTCTCGGGGCATCCGTCAAGGAGATCCACTCTCCCCCTTTCTCTTTGTACTAATGGCTGAAGGTCTAGGTCGTTACATCAAGCATGCCATACATCAGAAGCAGATCAGAGGCATCTCTGTTCATGGCTCCTCCGCTATCACGCATCAGCAGTTTGTAGACGACAACATGCTCTTCGGGCATTCCTCTGCTCAAGAAGCCTCATCCCTCAAAGCCATCCTTGACACTTTTGCAGAAGCTTCAGGTACCTCCATCAATTCCACGAAGTCCCAGATCTTCTTCTTTAACACTGCGCCTTACATTCAAGCTCGAATCGCTCGGATCTTAGGCTTCACAATAGCCAAGCTTCCAGCTAACTATCTCGGCGCCCCCCTCATTGACTCAGCCCTGAAGCACTCTTCCTGGAAACAACTGCTTGATAAGCTTGAATCCAGACTTTCTTCATGGACGTTCCGCTCTCTAAACCTCCCCAGTCGTCTAATTCTGGTCAAATCTGTCCTCCAATCAATGCCTCTCTACCTCTTCTCAGTCCTAGCAGCACCCAAATGGGTCCTGAAACAGATTAAGGCTCTTCAACGCAATTTTCTATGGGGAGCCTCAGGTCACAACCGCAAATGGGCTCTTGTCAAATGGACCACGGTATGCACCCCCAAGCACATGGGAGGTCTGGGTCTTCGCGATCCACAGCATAGCAATGCCATCATGGGCGCAAAAGTCTGGTGGAATTGGCTGTCTAAGCCTCACAGCCCATGGGCGAGGCTCTGGACAGACAAATACACCAATCACAGACCCAGCTCTGAACTTATACGTCTCACCACAGCAGACTCGGGCTCCTTGATTTGGAACGCAGCAAAGCAACATCGGCAACTGATCCAAGAGCACAGTTTCTGGGAAGTTCACAATGGCCAAACTGCACGCTTCTGGACGGACGCATGGCAGCAAAGACCACGTCTGATGTCCTGTATAGATCCTCAGCTCCAACCTCAGGAAACCCACACCACTGAAGATCCTGTCTGTCAGTTCTGGGAAGAGCACCTCATTCAAGGATTTCGTCAATGGAAAGCAGCAGCCACCTATCTAAGCCATCAGCATGATCAAGCCCGAAGGCAGCTAGAAAAAGAGCTCAGCAGCAGGAAGTTACGATTTTCAGAAAGGCCAGACATCATCCGATGGGGGTACACTACCAAGGGCACGTTCACTACTCAGGAAGCTTATTCGCTCCTCCTTCATCCCCTTGATAACCCAAATCCCATTTGGAAAGGGCTCTGGCTCCCCCCCCTTTGGCCTAAAGTTTCCACATTCTTGTGGCTCCTCAGCCACCGGAAAATTCTCACTTGGGACAACCTTCTCAAAAAAGGGTTCATTGGCCCCTCGCGCTGTCCCAACTGTGCGACTCAAGAGGAAACGATCCAGCATCTTTTGCTCACTTGTCCTTTGGCCTCCGCGTTCTGGGACACCCTCAGCCTCAAATGCAGAAAAGAAGGCCGAAACAGAGAAGACCCAAATGCCCTCATTCGGGACTGGCCATCTGCCCCCTACAATTGTCCTCTTCTCAACTTCCTGTGGCAGATCATCCCAGGCCTCACGCTCTGGAATCTTTGGAAAGAACGGAATCGGCGAGTCTTCAAAAGCCAGCAAACTCCCTTCGATGTCCTCTGGAGCAATCTTTGCAGAAACTTCCAAGAAACTATAGGTCTCCGGCAGTGGACTCAAGAAGATTTCCCCTCTCAACCCTCCGAGAAACGCATCTGGGAAAGCTGGCAGCTCACTCTTCCGCCCACGAACACCTCTGACAATAATTCAAAACGTCCCTCGACATCAAATCACAAGTGGGACCCCCCCCCCGAGGCTCACCTAAAGCTCAATTTTGACGGGGCCTCAAAGGGAAACCCAGGGGAGGCTGGTTTTGGGGGCATCTTTCGGGACCACCAAGGAAGACCTCTGCTCATCTTCTATGGATCCATCGGATGGGACACCAACAACTCGGCAGAGCTTGAAGGACTCTGGCAAGGACTTCAACTAGCACAACGTAACAACTTCTTTCCTCTGGAAATCGAAGGAGACTCTCAGATCCTCATCAACATGGCGCAAAAGCTTCTCCACGGTTCCCCCCCTTCTCGAGTGTCGGATAGCTGGAGATTGGCCGCCAGACTTGAACTCATATCAAACTGGATGCAACAATACAAAGCCATCGTCTTCAAGCATGTCAAAAGGTTGGGAAACAAAGTTGCAGATCTACTGGCCAACAAAGGAGTTGCCAGTGATCAAATCCTCTTTGCTGAACCTCTCTCCAATCTCAATGATAATGAGCTCCTACAAAACTGCACTCTGCTGGTGCACAAGGATAACTCCGACCCGGATGCGGGTGATGGTTGTTGATAATGAAATGCGAGCCGGCGCGTGCCAAACCCACAGGGACGCCGGCCTTCAGCATTCAATGCACTCTGGTTGTAATAACTCCATGGCACACCACCCTACTTGGCATTCAAGCCGGTGGGGATGCCAAGAACTCCCGCATTATGCTTTGCCGTCCTCCACCTGCAGGAGATTAACCGCCTTCTCGATGCTTCGAAGCTGCATTTCGCCTTACCTCTGGGTTGTAACAATGCTTTTCTCCATTGCGCCTCTCGGCTCTGGCTGTTCTCCGGAAGCCATGATAGCCAGCACACGGACTGCCTTGGGTAGAAGATGTAGCATCCACTGCTGCGTGGAATTCACACCGGGTTCCCATTTCTCTCAGAGCTCTTTCTGTCTTCTTGCAGGTCCGCCTCTGAACTTCACGCCTCTGCGGAATTCGCAGCGCTTCTCTCAGCCACTGCTGCATTCTCCTCGTTTGATCATGCCTAGGCTCAGGCACCGGCTCAGATGCCGCAGAGGCAGCACCCGAGCTCGGTCTACCTCCAGGCGTCGGTCTCCTTCCAACTCGGGCTCTCCGGTTTCTGTTTCTCCTCAGCGCGCTTCCCTTCGTGCCTCGAACAGGCGCCGCACCATGCCGCCCCATCGCCCTCCCTCTCCTTCGCCTGGTCCCTCTCTTCACCCTTCTTCCACTGAACCTCGCGCTGCTATAGCTGCCCACCTTGCTAATCCTGAGACGGCCCTGTTTCACTTTCCCTGCCTCACCTCTCAGCCCATGGTGGTCGCCACAATTTCAGTTAAGTTCAAGGAGCTTCCTCAGTTCGGCTCTTCTTCAATTTCTCCGGGTCCTCAGCTCCGCCCTCCTGAAGCTGACCGTGTTCTCCGCTCAAATATGCAGATAGGCTCAAGCGGGGCAGAGCGAGACAAGCAGGGTGGCAGCAGCTCTGGTCGCCCAAGCATCCACATGGCGCAGAACGACGGAGCTGCAACAGCAAATCAAGCCCAGGACAATGAGGATTATGAATTTGGATGCCGTATCGAAGAAGAATCTCCCTCCGACGATTATGGTATTTAGAATTCTCAGTTTTTTTGTCTTTTTCATGCCAGAGTCTTGGTCCAGATGGAATATTCAGAATCTCTGGCCAGCGGGCCTATATATTCACTGTTATTGTCATAGGTCGCAGTTTACTGACGGTCCAAAATGTTACACTCATAGTATTTTTTGTATAATGCTGGTTTCCTCCTGTGAGGCAGCAAACAAACTCCTAGCACGCTGGTTTCCCACTGTGGGCAGCGCCTATTTTGTTATTTTGCTGAAACTCATCCGGCCTGAGAAGGCTCACCTCTGTATGTACTATATCTTCTTACAGTAATAGAACTTAGTCTTATTTAGAAAAAAAAAAAAAATTATTTGGCCTTGTTATTCGGCCTTATCTCAATTGTCTACCAAAGCTTATATTTTTATCATCCCAGTTGTTCTCACTCCGGTTTATCCCTAGTAGAGTTTTTAAACTTGCAAGCTACCTGATTTTATAGAGAAGCATTGGGTCAGGCCATCCATGAACCTCACTGCATTGCTTTTGATCCTAATGAGTTTTAGTTTTTTTGTAATTTTTAATGTTATGTCAATATAAAAATGTTTTAGGATTTTTATGTCACATTTACTGTGTGATATGTAATAGAATAGAGAGAAAAAATAGTTTCAAAAATACTCACTTCATTTTGGAATTTTTGAATGTATTGAATATATAGTCTTTGAAAAAAAGGATTTTTTATTATCATAAAAAAAAATTATATCTTTTCAATTTTGTGTGATGAACAATCTATTTCAAATATATGTGAAAATTAATTCTTCAAAATTAATATAAAATTAAATACTAACTTAATAATTATGATAAATTGAGGAAGAACCTTGATGAGTTATGAACGAAAAACTTAATCGAGCTCTGCTAGGGTTCCCGCTCACCCCCTGCAACTGCGCCGACTAACTTTGTTTACTTTCTGCCTTACCCTGGCTATCTCCTACCAACACATCGTGGACTGGCATAGGTTCACCTACAATGGCAGGCCCTTCTGGGGGAGGCAGAAAGTCTTCCCCCCAAGTCACGACAAACAAACTTCCACAGATCATTCAAAAGACTCTGCATCAGATTAGCTGAATCCAGAAGCCAAGGACAACTAGATGCATGATTCGCCAGATGTCTCAACTAAAAAGAATAGTGCAACACAGGAAGAACAAACTGGGCGAAAAGAAACACCCACAGTGACTTCAACAACCTGCAAACCGATCACGGCAGAAAGGCCAAAAATCGAGCTTCCAAGCCACAAGATCAATGGACAAATCCAGTACATGAGAGATCACGCCCTTATTCGTAAATTTATAGGATTTTGGCCTATGGAAAAAGCTTTGCAAGGGTGGATCTCGGCCAAACGGAAACCCAAAGGGCATGTCACCCTTCAGCTTGGACCCAAGCGATTTTTCACTACAATATTTCTTTGCATAGAAGATCGTAACAAGGTTCTAGATGAGAGACCTTACTTCTTTAACTCATCTAGCCTATACCTAAGGGACTGGGTGGAAAGGTTCAACCCTGATCAGGATGTACTCGCTCCGTCTGGAGTAATGGGATGAAGAATCTCTAAAATACATTGGCAAGGGGCTAGGGGAGTTCATTAAAATCGCGGAGGAAATGAAGATGCATCGTTACACCTCTTATGCTCGCATTGTGTCTACATGCACTCGGACAAAGCACTCCCAGATTTGGTAAGCCTCTATCACGATGATTTTGAATGGATTTAAGCCCTAGATTTTTAACATTTTCCCTTCAGCTATCGCAAATGTCACATTCATAGCCATCTCTTCAGGGATTTCCACTTTAATGCCAAGCCACAAGCCTCAAACCTCCCAGACACTTCTACTCCTGAAGGGTTTACCAAAGTCACCAGTCGAAGGAGGTCTCATAAGAAACCTCCCAGCGGGAAAAAATCCAACCTAACCGCTTATTCCATTCCTTCCACCAGAAATAGCTTTGAAGCCCTAGCCACTGCTGCCGATAACTCCCCTCAAGCAGACCAGATAGCCCCCCAAGCGGAAAATTCAACCTCATCCCCCCCTCCGCCTGATTCACCCCCCTATCCTCCGTCCATGGGGGCTCGTCTTGGTCCAACTGATGTACCTTTGAGAGACCCAGATTGGAAACCAAATGGAATGGATGTTGACTGCATTCCCAATTAGCCCTCTGCAGAAAGTAGTCAAGCACAATATATGGAGGAAGAACCAGAAAGCATCAACCTGAGAGGGCTTGACATCTTTGAGCTCGAACAAGCCTGCTGGAGAAAGTAGTTTGACAAGATTCAAGCGCATCAGCTAGACACGCTGGAAGTTATCATATCCAAAGCTTTTCAACAGAGAGAACTGGGAATACAGCCAGGTAGTAGGTGGGATGGCAACCAATTTCCTAAAGACTCCAAGAAAAGAGGAAGGAAAATAGACCTGGAAAGAACAATCACAGTTGGCAAAATCTTGGTTTACTCAAGCAGATATGTTAAGCTGACAAAGTACTACAAGCCTCTCCCAAATAGTGAATCATGAAGCTCACTTCATGGAATATAAGAGGCCTTAATAGTCATGGGAAACTCAGAATGATGAAAAACATGATAAAGCAGGAGCAGCCTCAGATATTCTTCATGCAGGAAACTAAATGTAACAGTAGTACTCTTGGCAACATTCTCTCAAGAGCTTGGCCTGGATGTCATTCAGTAGCTGTCGATGCCTCGGGAGCTTCCGGAGGGCTAGCTATTGCCTGGAACACTCAGGCCATCTCGCTCTCTGATTTCCATGCTTCCCACCACATCATCCAAGCAAATTTTCACATCATAGGAAAAAATATTCATGGACACCTTACTAATGTCTATTTCCCACAGGAAGCAGGCAATAAGACTGTTCTTTTGGACACTATAGGAGCGCTCAATAATTACATAATCCATCCTTTTTGGATCTTAGGAGGTGACTTTAATATGATCACCAAACTGGAGGAAAAGATGGGAGGTAGAGATAAACTAGAGCCAGAAAGCGGCCACTTCAAAGATTTCATACACGACAACTTGCTGATAGATCTACAATACAGTAATGGAATTCACACCTGGAGTAATCGCAGGGCAGGTTGCCAGCACATTGCCTCTAAGCTAGACAGATTTTTTATTTCAGATAATGCACTCTATCTAGGCGGTGAAATTTCAACCTCTCTTCTCCCACTCACTGGCTCTGACCATTGGCCGATCTCTCTTCAATGACAAAGACCGGGGAACTCAACGTGTCACCCTTTTTGCTTTTAGGCCTTCTGGTTGAATGACCCCGCTTTCAAGGACCTCATCAGCTCCATGTGGAAGAACTTCACGCCGCCAGAAGGGTCCAAAATGTAGCAGTTCCAACAAAATATCAAATTCCTTAAAACCCACATCACGCACTGGAATCATACCACTTTTGGCAATATCTTCTAGGCACAGCAGGACATAAATAAAGAAATGAAAGTTATCTAGCAAAAAATCATCACAGAAGGTTATATGGAAAGAACAATGGAGCAGGAAAAGCAGCTACAAACTCAATTGGAGGAAAGATCAAAGCAGGAAGAAATTATATGGGGGCAGAAATCTAGAATTCGATGGCTGAAGGAAGGAAAATCAAATACCAAATTCTTTCACAGAACTATTATTCAAAGACGAATGCACAACAAAATCACTTCCATTGAGAATCAGGAGGGGGAAAGGGTGGAAGACCACATAGATATTGAGCAGGTGTTCATCAATCACTTCCAAGATGTACACCAAGAGCCTCCTCTTGACAGATTGCCGACCATCGACAAAATCACACAAAACATTCCAAAGATTATCACTAAAGAGCACAACCAACATCTTTTGCACTCGGTCTTGAGTCAGGAAGTGGATCTAGCCATGAAGCAACTCAAAGAAGGAAAGGCCCCAGGTCCGGATGGCTTCACGACTACCTTCTTTCACAAATTTTGGGAGCTTATCAGAGAAGAGGTTTGGATGGTGGCGGAGGAATCACGCTCTATGCACTGGCTTCTCCCCTCATTGAATGCGACCTTCATCGCCCTAATCCCCAAAGAAGAAGATACCAGCACGCCAGAAATTTTTTTCCCAATCGCCTTATGCAATTTCATCTACAAAGTTATTTCTAAAGTCATTGCCAACATACTGAAACCGCTTCTTCCCTTACTCATCTTTCCCAAGAAATCCGGATATGTGGAAGGCAGGCAAATACTAGACAGCATTATCCTCACTCACGAGATCATAAACTCTCTCAAGCACACCAATCAGGCAGGTATGATTCTCAAGATTTTTCTTTCTAAAGCTTTTGATAAGTTAAGCTGGACCTACATTCAAAAAGTGTTATCTACTTTCGGTTTCTGCCTCACTTGGGTTCGCTGGGTCTCAAGTCTTATTTCCTCCTCTTTCTTCTCGATCCTTATTAATGGAATTCCCTCGCATCCCTTCAACCCCTTAAGAGGTATCAGACAGGGGGACCCGCTGTCGCCTTTCCTCTTTGTCTTAATGGCGAAAGGCTTGGGTCACCATCTTAAATATTCCCTTAGATCCGAGCAGCTCCGAGGCCTCTTAGTTCACAATTCACCTACCTTAACTCACCAACAGTTTTTGGATGACAATATGGTGTTTGGTTACCCTTCTGTTCTTGAAGCTTCCCAACTAAAATCCCTCTTCAATGATTTCTCGCCTGCCTTGGGAGCGAGCATTAATAATGCTAAATCCCATATTTTCTTCTTTCACACCCCTCCTATCACTCAATCTGCTATAGCCCGCATTCTTGGATTCTCCATTGCTACTCTCCCCTCCAATTACTTGGGTGGCCCCTTAATAGCCTCTGCTCTTAAGCATGCCTCCTGGCAAGGGCTCCTTGAAAAAATTGAAGCACGTCTCTCTTCATGGACTCTCAAAACTCTGAACATAGCAAGTAGATTGGTCCTAATCAAAGTGGTGCTACAGGCTATGCCTCTGTATCTTTTCTCCATCCTGGCAGCGCCAAAATGGGTTCTAAAAAAAAATAAAGCCCTGCAGCGGAACTTCCTATGGGGATCCAAAGGTACTAATCGTAAATGGGCTCTGGTTAAATTTTCAACTTTCTGCAAGCCAAAGGAACAAGGAGGAATAGGATTGCGTGATCCTACTCACAGCAATTCCATTATGAGTGCCAAAATTTGGTGGAATTGGCTCACAGCCCCCAATAAGCCCCGGGCAATTATTTGGACCACCAAGTATGCCAATCACAGACCTTAGGAAGAACTTATAAGATTCACTGCAGCGGAGAAAGGTTCACTCATATGGAACACGGCCAAACAACATTATTTACTCATACAACAACACAGTTTCTGGGAAATAAGAGATGGTAGCTCTGCTAGATTCTGGACGGGCTCTTGGGATCAATTTCGAAAACTCACTAACACTTACAGCCCACCTCCTGGACCAGAATGGGATTTGCAGCAATTGGAAACAATTCAGCAATAGTGGATAGACAATGCAGAGCAGGGTTATAGGCAGTGGAAACAGGCAGAAAGGATGATAAGGAACACTGATGAGTAGGCCAAGGAAGCCTTAAACTCTTAACTCAAAATTTGATGCATCAGAATTTCAAATAACGGGGACATTCTCAGATGGGGATATACTCCAAAATTATCCTTCTCTACCAAGGAAGCCTATAAAATAGTTAGCAATGATCCGGCGCCCAAAGATCCCCTATGGAGCAGAATTTGGAGTTTGGGGGTTTTGCCTAAAATATCTTTATTTCTTTGGCTCTTTGGACATCAAAGAATCCTCACTTGGGATAACTTAAGGAAGAGAAGCTTTCATGGCCCCTCAATCTGCCCCATCTGCTGTTCTCATGAGGAAAATCATCAACATCTCCTATACTCTTACTCTTTGGCTAATCAATTGTGGGAGAAAGTCAGTTTTTGATGCCAACAAAACTGCAGACTCACTGCAAATATAATAAGCTCTATACGAAATTGGCATCAAAATCCTTACATAAGTGAGATTATAAGACAAATTTGGAGAATAATCCCAGGCCTTCTCCTCTGGACAATCTGGAAAGAGAGAAATAAACTCATTTCCAAGGATCAAAAAACTCCTCTAGACATAATCTGGAGGAACTTCTGCCTCGATCTCACAGAAACCTTGGCTTTGAAATCCTGGGACATAGATGACTACCCAACTCTGGCCAAAGAAAAAATCATTTGGGAAAATTGGGGTATTCAGCTTCACCCTGGAAAGCAAGTGCACAAAGTCCCTAGAACTGACATCACCATGAACTCTTGGATCCCTCCTCCCAAGAACACCTTCAAACTCAACTTTGATGGTGCTTCTAAAGGGAATCCAGGAAAAGCAGGCTTCGGGGGTGTCATCAAAGATCACAAAGGCATACCTATCATTGTTTACATGGGAAATCTTGGATGGGACGTGAACAATTCACCTGAGTTGGAAGGTCTATGGCAGGGACTTCTCCTTTCTCAACTACATGGGCTGCATCCTCTAGAGATAGAAGGGGAATCCCAAATTCTTATCAATATGGCTGCTCAACTCCTAAATAGGGCTCATGCGCACAAAATTTCCAACAGTTGGAGACGTGAGGCTCGTTTGGAGGATATTGAGCGATGGCTCCACAACAACCGTGCTCTCCTCTTCAAGCATATCAGACGAGAAGGTAAAAAATTTTCTGATCTACTTGCTAACATGGGCGTAGACAATGAGCACAATATTCTTACAGGTACTCTCGACATAATTTATAATCATGATCAAAGACAGGAATTCCAAAAACTGGTCCAGAGTGAAGCAGAACTCCCGGATGCAGGTGTAGATGACAGGGCATAAGATGATGGGACGGGGGTGCAGCATGACGGGAAGCCACCTTCCCACTCGCAAGGAAGCTATCACTCAGCTCTTAAATATGACTGCTCTATGTTTAATGGCCTTAACTCCTGGCGCTAATCACAACTGTAACTCCGCTCCTCGATACATCTTCGCGTGCTGTGACATGGATCAACCTTCAGTTCATATTTATGATGGATTATTGCAGATGGTTTACAGTTGCATGGTCGACTGCTTCGATATTATGGAGCACTCCTCTGATTCGAATACAATTCCTTGGCTAGTGAATCGGTGGTGTAGCCCGGATGTTGGGCTTTCAAATGCGCACACAGTTACTGGAAAGAGGAGCAGTCTAAATTGCTTCCGGGATCTTGGAGAAAACCTCCACTTCTCACTTGCTGGTTCCTGTATGCTGGCTTTAGTCTTCCTGAATTCTCATACGTTTCAGTCTTCTGTCAATCCTTCGCTTCCCTGTATTTCTTGCCCCACTGTCTCGACTGCGAAAATACCGCACCTTAGGCAAAGAATGAGATGCTGGAGAGGCACAACAAGACACCGAATGCAGCGTTCTCCCTCCACCTCCAACACATCCTCTACGTCTTCCTCCCATTCGGACAACCTTTCTAGACTTCACAGAGGTCGCCTTCTCCACTCGGGTCGTCGCCTTGATTCCCCCATTCCTTCATCTCTCCTTGCTGAAACCCACACTGCGCACTTTTCATTCAATATTTCTCTCAACTGACCTCAGGTTACTACCTCTATCACGGTCGTTTTTCATGAAGAGCCTCACGTCGAAGCCCCCAGTTCTTGCCTGACGGCTCGCAGCATCTCTGCAGCTCAGACCTTGGAGCTGAATGCAGGGATGATGCACCCTGAAACTTTGGACTTGCAGGGTATGGAGGGCAAGGCTAAGCAGGACCAGGCGAACAAGGACTTTGTCACATCTCCAGTTTAAGAAATTTTTTTTTTTTTTTTTTTCGAGCAGCCTGAGGTTTTTCCCCTCTGCTCCCCTAACTATTGTAAAGATAGTTTCATATTTTTACTCTAATGTTCTTTTGACATAATCTCCTCTAATACTTTCCACCTGCATACAATATTGAGCACTCCCTCTATTGAGCACTCCATCTATATATATATATATATATATATATCCTTTGACAATAATAAGGGATGGTTTTTTTTTCCTCATATTATATCCATGGTTTAGGTGGATTTATATAACTTTTACAATCCTATATTAACCCTTTTTACCTTCCACTCATACCTTGTTGAATCCCCCATACTTCATACATATGTCTATGTCTCCTCATATATATAGATAGAGCTAATATTATTAATACACACATATGGGTGTAATACTTTCAGTGTCACATATTTTGCATACAAAATCTTGATAATAATAACCCGAGGAACATCTATATACCGATCGCCTCTAGCTATATATATATTGTATGTGCGTTCAACCCTTGTGATATAATTTATAAAATCGAATCGCTGTTTTGCATGTAATTAAACTACCTTCCTATTATGAATTATATTTGACTCGTCCGCATATCCATACATCACGCTATCCTTATCTATGTTTCTACATTCTTTGCAAAACCCTGTTTGAACGTCGTAATTAATACACGTTAATATATAGATATCCTAAACCGGCACGCTATTCTCTCTTCAGACTTCAGTCTTGAGGTAAGCCAAATGGCGCTAGGTAATTTCACCTTGGCGTATGCAGTACTTATCATATAATAATTTTGACTGAAACTATACACAACTCGGTGTGGATTGACCGCCGTATGGGGACGTGGTTGCGTTATTAAATTTTATTATGGTTGAAACGTGACTAACCCAGTTGGATTTCTGTATTCTCATTTAACAGATCGGTCACGGCTTGGCGTAGGTTCCATAGATATAAGTTGTAGCAGGATGATCGTCGGTGCGTCACTCTGCCCAAGCTCCCGGACAATGACAGGATACCATTTTGATCAACGCGTCATGGGTTCATATGTAAGTACACAGTAGATGTATTTTTTTTTAATATTTTCGTGTAAGCCGCCTGATACAAAGCCTAGTTCAAGGGTTTTGCGTGTAACGTATGATGGTCACATTGTTTGGGCTTTGTTGCAGGTGTAGGAATACGCACTGGAGCGAGAAATTTAGCCAGAGGCAGAGTACGCTGTCCCCTGTCCTTGAAGACTCGACAGATGGATTTGAATAGACAATTCAAGCGGCTCCAGGCCGGAAAGCGCCGCACTCCCATTATGGCAGTCGTTGGCATTAGGGTAATTCGATACCTCCAGCGTATGACTCCATACCTCCCCGGCTCAGCTGATTATTACCTAGTACCATACTACTGATACATTGCATCTGCTCCATCCCTCTCGTGATTTGCTGCAGCTATTGAGCAGATCGATTAGGGTTTTCGGGTGCGCCTTAAATTGCTTACACGTGAGAACTTCCCATTTCTTTCCACTGTGCTTGTTGTTTTATTTTTTTTTTCAGTGTCGACTCTGCGATGGAGAGTGCGCGGAGGGCTGTAGCATGTCGGGTTACTTCGAGACAGAGCGTTAGCCGGTATTTCTTGGCCGTGCTCAAATCATCTCTGTTATTGGTCTAGTTCGTTTGCTTTCAGCAAGCTACCCTCTCAGTGTTTCCTATATTTCGATGTGGCCACTGTTAGAGCGTCTGCACAGGGAGTAAACTCTACTCTCACTCCTCTGTTTGACCTCAACAAATTTGGGCGATAAGTTTCTTCTTTATCAAATTTCCGTATTATAAATGTGTCATCCGAGGTTAGGGCACCGGTGATGATATATCAGTTGTCCCCCTTTTGGAACACTACATCAACGCATTTCTTGATATGTGAATACCTTTTTCTCTGTTACATGGGTTGCGTGTAGTCCAGCTTAATCGACCTCAGTCGAATCCCTGCTGTCGACCAACACGGTGGATGAGTTGTTTCAAGATTTGACTTCTACATACCTAACTCAGAGATGCCGCGGCCGTCATGGCGTTGGCTTGAGAATTTTTTTTTTTCTATTTGGCATTCTTTATCCAGGACAATGAATCGATCATGGCCCGTAAGAATTCGGCTATCAGTTTTCTGAAGCGCTGTTAATATATCTCACGTTAGCGTAGGTTGATTTTGGTGCATATCTCTTTGCTTTCTTTCCACCCAGAATCTGCCTATACGCAATCAGCGTTCATAGCTATTTATTGACCTTTACTTAATCACATAGATACATATATTGGAGTGAGGGTCGAACGACTATGTTCGAGCTCTCGGCGCCTTCTTGTTTAATTTGTTATTCCTTATAATTTGTTATTTATGAGTTTCAGTTATATTTAACCCTGTTATTTAAACGCGTCAAGGGTTGATTTATATATATAGATTCTTCCACGTTCTTTGTTCATCATTGTTTGGATTTGTTACCACGAATCCTAGACCGCCGCGCGCATATATTTTTTTTCTCTTGGTTGATAGTTCATGCAGAAGGTAAATGTACTACTAATGTTAGAACTACGGCCCATGGCCGTTGTAAAAGATTTGGATGAATATATATGTCCATAAGAATGTCTGTTGACATCGTGCCCTATAGGTATATGCTCGAATTACTTCTCGACTGTAATATTATGTTCAACATTTAAAAGTAGATATTCGATTTTTAATATGCCGTGTACGTGCTATGAGTGTTATAGTATGTATATAAATTTGAGCTTCTTTTAGGAATAAACAATGTCTCTCTTCACCATCTAACATATTTGATTTTCCTCTAGGGTGTTATATAAATTTCAGATCTGCCAAGACAATTATTCTGTCTGACATTGAAGCATAAGACTTAATCATTTGGCATAAGTATGACACATGTTAACATTCAACTCGGTGCCTTTAGACTTAAACCATGGGTTTTTTTTTTTTTTTTTAAAGGACCTTAAATATAAATGGAATCTTTGTGAATGAAAGTTTATTCCAAGACTCAAGATAGATTTAGATGAAAAATCTACACAATTATGAATATTATAAAAAAATTCCTATAGAGTAAGGTTACTCACTTCCTAACCTACTTATAATCACATAATGCCACCTGGGTATTTATGTATGTATTCAATAGTCATTATGTTGCATAACTGTAGTATTCTTTAGTATTGACTATGATGCTTAATTCAGGAATTTGAGATGGATTTTAGAACATAATGTTCTCTACAATTACTATACATGATATATTCTTCTGCAGCATAGATTTTCTTTGAAAGCTGGAAAATGTTGACATGTAAAATCCTACATCTTTGATTTACTTTTATGATGTCTCTAGATCCACTTTTCTGGCATAAGTTCCAATGTGCAAATTTATTGTATTTACTTCCAGCAGTTAGTCTTTTATACAAAGTAACTCTAGTACTGCTATATTGTTCCTCTAGCAGACTCAAAATTATAAAATATCACAATTGTGTCTACAGGAACCAATCAGTACTTAATCATCCATAGAGTTGAAGTAACTTTAGATTTAAACCAACCTTGGTTTAGAGATTCTGGAGTTTCTATTCTAGGGATTTTCTGGTCTACAACCAAACAAAATCTGGAGGGTGAATGCCTAAGGATGGATTCTGTTAAATGTAGTACCAATTTTTCTCCTTGCCATAAAATAAAATCCTATATGTAGCCAATTCATACTGTAATAAGACATAGTACCAAGAATTTCAGAACATACAACAAAATCTGCAAAGTGACCAACCTCCCAACCTTAGAGTCCTCTTTATCTCCCAGGACTCACCCCCGAGCAGAGATCACCTCCTAGAACAGATCAACCTCTGATCTGCCTAGGAGCAGCTTATTTAAGCTCATATTTCCCCAAGCATGTTTCTAATTCTGCGTCCAGAATAGCAGGATGCTTTCTTTCCTGTTTAGCCTAGGCTTCCCCTTTTTGGGATTCTTTAAAGCTGCTTTAAGCTTTTCCTCAGCTTTTCCAGCTTTTTCTCACCTCTTCCCAACTACTCCTCTTCATTGGGGAAATTTAGATTCCTCCTCAAATCTAAATAAATTTCTTTCAAGGATTTTTGAAATATTTTTGGGGATTTGTTGCCTTATCCATCCTCATGGATTTGGCAAGTGATCTCAAATTCTCTTTTTGGTCAAAATGCACAATCATTTTATTTATTTCCTCAAATAAAATATGCAAATACATTCACACCATACTCATCCCTTGGGGTCCACCCCCTTAGGATTAAAGTTCAACTGTCTAACTTTAAAAATTCAACACACAAATTGGGGGTGTTACATATTCCCCCTCTGAAAATAAACACCGTCCTCGGTGTTGTTATTCAACTACTAAAGTTCATTTAAACAAAAATGGATATTTTTCCATCATTTCAGCTTCCCTTTCCCAGGTAGCTTCTTCAGCAGTAAAGTGCTTCCACTGCACTTTTACTCTGGCCACCGTTCTATTTCTCAATTCAATTTCTTCCCGCTCCAATATTTGAAGCGGTTCTGGCAGAAACTCCCCTTCTGGTTCCACCTGTACAACATTCCAATCAACTATGTGAGAAGCATCATGCACATATCTTTTTAACAATGAAACATGGAATACATTATGCACTCTAACATGGGGTGGTAAGGCCAGCTTGTAAGCCACTGGTCCCACCCTTTCTAACACTTCAAATGGCCCACAATATCTAGGGGCCAGCTTTGCACAACTTTCTGCATAAAGTGTGCTCTTTTTGGGTTTGATGCGCAAATACACATGATCCCCCACTTTGAATTCTCGGTGCACCCTTTTCTTGTCAGCATAGCTCTTCTGTCGGTCTTGTGCTATCTTTATATTTCTCTGTATTTGTTTAACAATTCTTTCCATCTCTTGTAGTGCATCTGGTCCGAACACCAGTTTATCCTCTGGTTGACTCCAACTCAAGGGAGTACGGCACTTTCTCCCATATAGTGCCTCAAACGGACTCATCCTAATAGAGGATTGATATCTATTATTATAGGCAAACTTAGCTAAATGCAGATACTCTTCCCATTTTGATGGCCTATCCATCACGTACATTCTCAGCATATCCTCTAAAACTTGATTTGTTCTTTCTGTTTTCCCATCCGTTTGAGGGTGATAGGCAATACTAAAATTCAGCTTAGTACCCATCCCTCCAAACAATCCTTTCCAAAATGCGGCTGTAAACTTCGCATCTCGATCTGAGACAATTACCTTGGGCACCCCATGAAGCCTTACTATCTCCTTCAGGAAAACATTTGCTACTTGAGTTGTTCCGAAAGTAGATTTGACTGGTATAAAGTGAGCAGCTTTGGTTAGAGTGTCCACTACTACCATTACTGAATCATGTTGGTATTTGGTTTTGGGTAGTCCTGTTATAAAGTCCATGGAAACTGTATCCCATTTCCATTCTGCAACTGGAAGGGGATTTAAAAGCCCTGCTGGGTGTTGATGCTCAACTTTGACCAACTGACATTCCATACACCTACTTAAATACTCTGCCACATCTCTTTTCATTCCTGGCCAGAACAACTTCTTCTTCAAGGCTGTTAACATCTTTTGGTATCCTGTATGTCCTGCATAGGGCTGTTTGTGATATTCATCTAGTATTTCTTTTTTCAATGACTCTATATTTGGAATATACAACCTGTTTTTGTAATAGAGCAGCCCTTTTTTATCCCTTTTTTGCTATTTCACCAAGAGTGTTTCATAGTTGGGATCTTCATTTGCTGCTTTTACCACCAATTCCTCTATCTCCATCTGAGCACTACTCCCAATGCTGGTTAAATGTTGACAAGCATTTCTACTTAAGGCATCAGCAACTTTGTTTTCTTTCCCCTTGATATGTTTTATGTCCATATCAAATTCACTTAGAAAAGACAGCCATCTGGCTTGTCTTGCATTCAGGTCAGTCTGGGAAAAGAAATATTTAAGGCTAATATGATCAGTCATCAATGTGAACTTCTTCCCCAGCAGATAGTGCCTCCACATTTTTAAAGCATGAATAACAGCTGCAAATTCCAAATCATATGCACTATAATTCTGTTCATGTACTTTCAGTTTCCTAGATTCATAGGCAATGACTGAATTTTCCTATAACAGAACTCCTCCCAGCCCTTCTCTGCAAGCATCTGTACATACCACAAACTCTTTATCAGGATCAACAATTTGTAATATAGGGGCTGAAATAAGCTTTTGTTTCAATTGTTTGAAACTGTTTTGACATTTCTCAGTCCACACAAACTTAACACCCTTCCTTTGTAATGAGGTTATGGGATTTTCTATAGCAGAAAATCTCTCCACAAATCTGCGATAATAGCCTGCAATTCCCATAAATGATCTTACTGCTGCGACATCCGTGGGAACTGGCCACTCTTTGATAGCTTTTATCTTTTCAGGGTCAACTGCCAATCCTTTTTCAGAATTTATATGACCCAGAAATTGAATTTTATCTTTATAAAATTCACATTTGCTGAACTTGGCATATAGCTGGTTTTCTTTTAAAGTCTGCAACACTATTCTCAAATGTTCCTTATGTTCATCTTCATCTTTAGAATAGACTAAGATATCATCAATGAACACCAGAACAAATTTTTCCAAATACTTATTCAACACACTGTTCATCAGACACATAAAGGTGGCAGGGGCATTCGTCAAACCAAAAGGTAGGACTACAAATTCATAATGCCCATACCTGGTTCGAAATGCTGTTTTGCTGATGTCTTCTTCTTTAATTCTGAGCTGGTGATACCCAGTTCTGAGGTCTATCTTAGAGAAGACTGAAGCTCCTCTCACTTGATCAAAAAGATCATCAATTCTAGGAAGTGGATATCTATTCTTAATGGTCAATTTGTTTAGTTGACGATAGTCAATACACATCCTAAAAGTTCCATCCTTCTTTTTCACGAATAAAACTGGGGCTCCCCAAGGAGATACACTTGGTCTTATATACCCTTTATCTAACAATTCCTGTAATTGCATTTTCAGTTCCATCAGTTCAGGAGGGCTCATTCGATAAGGTGCTCTGGAAACAGGTGTTGCTCCTGGTACCAGATCGATTGAAAAATCAATCTCTCTTTTGGGGGGAAGATGAGGAATTTCCTTGGGAAAAACTTCCTTAAATTCTCTTATGACTGGTATAGCATCCAGCAATTCTTCCTCAGTTTGTTGTTCTATTTCTTCTACATGCACTGCATAGACTTGGTATCCTTTTCTAGCCGTTCTTTTCAATTGTAAGGCGGATATTTGTCTTACAGAAATGGACTTTGGTTTCCCTCTTAATGTAAAAGGTTTCCCTTCTTCATCCACACAATGCAGGGTTTTATCCCAGCAGTTCATTAGAGCTTTCTTATTTTCTAGCCAACCCATCCCTATCAGCAAGTCATAGGATCCTAATGGCAATATGTTCAAATTTACTTCTGTTGACCAACCATTTAATTGTATTGCTGTTTTGGGCAACTTATGAGTGACTTTTCTCTTAGTTCCAGTGGCTAGCTGTACCAACCATGGCTGCTGAAATTCTTCAGGTTTAATTTTACATTTTTCTACAATTCCAGGACTAATGTAACTCAAAGAAGCACCTGGATCAATCAAAACAGTAATAGGTAGTTCAGAAATCTTACCCTCCATTTCCACCATGGCTGCTTGATGTTCTGCTTGTCGATTTTCCAATGCTGCACTGATAGTTGGTATATTTCTGGCTATGTCATTGACTGTTGTTGCTTCTCGCTCTCTGCTGATCAGGTGTATATTTCGATGGGGGCAGTCCCTCATCATATGGGGTTCTCCACAGCCCCAACATTTCAGAGGTTCCTTCATTTTGACGGTCCCTTCCCTTCTATTGTTCCCTTCTACTGGTTTTGAAGCCACTTGGGACTGAGCGGTTTGACTTTCTTTTGGTTTGCTGAACTTTTTCCTTTGATGATCTCTACCAAAATTCCTTAAATATGCTGGTTTTGGTCTCTTTCCTTTGAACTCACCCTTGTTCAACCAGCTCTTCCCTTGTTCAGCTTTACCTTTAAACTGTTGATAGCATAGTCTTGCTTTTCTAACAGCTTCATCCATGGTCTTTGGGTTTTCAAACTCTATTTTCTCCTTGTACACAGTAGGTAGGCAATTTAAAAATCTTTGCACTTTTGCCTTTTCTTCCCTAATGTAAGGAACATACCTCAGTAGATTAGTAAACTTAGTGACAAACTCATCAATAGTGAGCTGCCCTAGCCTAAGCTCATGGAATTCTTTTGCTTTATCATCATAATAACGTTCATTCAAATAACGACTCTTGAACTTTGTCTGAAAATCTTCCCAAGTAACTGTTTTTTCATCAATAGCATGCACCATTTTTGTCTCTTCCCACCACAGTGTGGCTTTTCCTTGCAGCTGATACACAGCTAATCTGGCCTTCAGATTGCTCTCATATTCATAAACTTGGAAATACTTGATCATGTTCAGTAACCAAGCTGCAGCATCCTCCTCCTTCTCCCCATCATAGGAGGGAGATTTGATTTTTCGAAATTCTCCCTGCAATTCTCTTTTCTTCTTATGTTGATGTCTAGCTGCATCCTCATCTTTAGACTCATCCATCTTTCTCTTTCCGGAACCTTCGCCTTCCTGGCTGTTCCGGGAAGTTAGCTCTCTAATGAGCTTTTCCTGCTCTTTACTGGCTGATGACAGCATGTCATTCTGGCTTCTTAATTCAGCCAACTCTCGTTGCATCCGGTGCAACATAGCCAGTACTGGGGCATTGGGATCTGGAGTAGCAAACTCATCATGCAGATCCACATAAATCCCGTCACCTTCAGCCATTTCAACTGTACACACTTACAACACAGATTAGCAAAGTTTATAAACTTCAGAAAAACAAAAATATGTAATAAGCAGTGAACACAAAACAACAGCCCAACTTGTTGTAACTAGTGCTCAGATACCATTTGTCACATCTCCAGTTTAAGAATTTTTTTTTTTTTTTTCGAACAGCCTGGGTTTGTTTCCCTCTGCTCCCCTAACTATTGTAAAGATAGTTTCATATTTTTACTCTAATGTTCTTTTGACATAATCTCCTCTAATACTTTCCACCTGCATACAATATTGAGCACTCCATCTATTGATCACTCCATATATCTATATATACATAAATATATATATATATATATTCTTTGACAATAATAAGGGATGGTCTTTTTTTTTTTTTCTCATACTATATCCATGGCTTAGGTGGATTTATATAACTTTTAAAATCCTATATTAACCCTTTTTACCTTCCACTTATACCTTGTTGAATCCCCCATACTTCATACATATGTCTATGTCTCCTCATATATATAGATAGAGCTAATATTATTAATACATACATATGAGTGTAATACTTTCGGTGTCACATATTTTACATACAAATTAATAATAATAATAACCCGAGGAACATCTATATACCGCTCGCCTTTAGACATATATATATTATATGTGCGTTCAATCCTTGTGATATCATTTATAAAATCGAATCGTTGTTTTTCATGTAATTAACTATCTTGCTATTACGAATTATATTTGACCTGCACGCATATTCATACATCACTCTATCCTTATCTATGTTTCTACATTATTTGCAAAACCCTTTTTGAACGTCGAAATTAATACACGTTAATATATAGATACCCTAAACCGGCACGCTATTCTCTCTTCAGACTTCAGTCTTGAGGTAAGTCACATGGCGTTAGGTAATTTCACCTCGGCGTATGCAGTACTTATCATATAATAATTTTGACTGAAAACTATACACAGCTCGGTGTGGTTGACGCCGTATGGGGACGTGGTTGTGTTATTAAATTTTATTATGGTTGCAACGTGACTAACCCAATCGGATTTCTGTATTCTCATGTAACAGATCGGTCACGGCTTGGCGTAGGTTACCTAGATCTAAGTTGTAGCAGGATGATCGTCGGCGCGTCACTCTGCCCAGGCTCCCGGACAATGACAGGATACCATTTTTGATCAACGCGTCGTGGGTTCATTTGTAAGTACACAGTAGATGTATATTTTATATTTTCGTGTAAGCCGCCTGGTACAAAACTCAGTTCAAGGGTTTTGCGTGTAACTTATGATGGTCACGCTGTTTGGGCTTTGTTGCAGGTGTAGGAATACGCAATGGAGCGAGAAATTTAGCCAGAGGCAGAGTACGCTGTCCCCTGTCCTTGAAGACTCGACAGATGGATTTGAATAGACAATTCAAGCGGCTCCAGGGCCAGAAAACGCCGCACTTCCATTATGGCAGTCGTTGGCATTAGGGTAATTCGATACCTCCAGCGTATGACTCCATACCTCCCCGGCTCAGCTGATTATTACCTAGTACCGTACTCCTGATACGTTGTATCTGCTCCATCACTCTCGTGGTTTGCTGCAGCTCTTGAGCAGGTCGATTAGGGTTTTCGGGTGCGCCTTAAATTGCTTTCGCATGAGAACTTCACATTTCTTTCCACTGTGCTTGTTGTTTTATTTTTTTTCAGTGTCAACTCTGCGATGGAGAGTGCGCAGAGGTTGTAGCATATCGGGTTACCTTGAGATAGAGCGTTAGCCAGTATTTATTGGCCGTGCTCGAATTATCTCTGTTCTCGGTCTAGTTCGTTTGCTTTCAGCAAGCTACCCTCTCAGCGTTTCATACATTTCGATGTGGCCACTATTAGAGCGTCTACAGAGGGGGTAAACTCTACTCTCAATCCTCTGTTTGGCCTCAGCGAGTTGGGCGTTGAGTTTCTTCTTTATCTATTTGCCATATTCTGAATGTGTCATCCGAGGTTAGGGCACCGGTGGTGTTATATCGGTCGTCCCCCTTTTGGAACACTACATCAACGCATTTCTTGATATGAAAATTCTTTTTTCTGTTACATGGGTTGCGTGCAGTCCAGCTTAACCGACCTCAGCCGAATCCCTGCTGTCGACCAGCACGGTGGATGGGTTGTTTCGGGGTTTGACTTCTATATAACCTAACTAGGAGATGCCGCGGCCTTCATTGCGTTGGCTTGAGAAATTTTTTTTTCTATTTGATATCCTTTATCTATGACAATGAATCGATCATGACCCGTAAAAATTCGGCTATCAGTTTTCTGAAGCGCTATTAATATAGCTCATGTTAGCGTAGGTTGATTTTGGTTTATATCTCTTTGCTTTCTTTCCACACGGGGTCTGCATATATACCACCCGCGTTCATAGCTATTTGTTGACCTTTACTTAATCACATAGATACATATATTGGAATGAAGGTTGAACGAACTATGTTCTAGTTCTCAGCGCCTTCCTGTTTTAATTTGTTATTTCTTATAATTTGTTTATTCATGAGTTTCAGTTATATTTAACCCTGTTATTTAAACGCATCAAGGTTTGATTTATATATATATTCTCCCACGTTCTTTGTTTGTCATTGTTTATAATTGTTGCCACGAATCCTAGACCGCCGCGCGTATAATTTTCTTTTTCTTTGTTGGATAGTTCATGCGTATGTAAATATACTACTAATGTTAGAACTATGGCCCATGGCCGCTGCAAACGATCTGGATGAATATATATATGCTCATAAGAATGTTCTCTTGACCTAGCGCCCTATTGGGTATGTGCTCGAATTAATTCTCGACTGTAATATTGGGTTCAACCTTTAGGGGTAAATATTCGCTTTTTATCATGCCGTGTACGTGCTTATGGGTGTTATAGTCTGTACATAACGTGGAGCTTCTTTTAGGAATAAACAATGTTTCTCTTCACCATCTAAAATAATTTCTTTTCTTCTGAGATGTTGTGTAAACTTCAGGTCTGTCAAGACCATGATTCTGTCTAACATTGAAGCATAAGACCCACTCATTTAGCATAAGTATGAGACATGTTAACATTTAACTTGGTGCCCTTATACTTCAACCGTATGTCTTTTTTTTTTCTTTTAAAAGGACCTTAGCTATAACCGGAATATTTGTGAAGGGAAGTTTATTCCAATACTCAAGATAGGTTTAGATGTAACATCTACGTACTGGGAAGATTATAAACATTTCCTATAGAATATGATTACTCGCTTCCTGCCCTACTTATAAGCACATAATGCCACCTGGTTATTTATGTATGAAATCGATAGTCATTATGTGGCATAATTGCATTATACATTAATCTGGACTATGATGCTAAAATCAGGATTTTGAAATGGTTTTTTTTTTTTTTTGAAACCTAATGCTTTACCATTTCTACACATGATATTTTCTTCAGTAGTATAGAATTTATTCGAAAGCTGGAACTGTTACCATGTAAACTCCTGCATCTTTGATTTACTTTGATGATGTCTTTAGGTCCACTTTTCTGACATAAGTTCCAGTATCCAAATTTATTGTATTTACTTTCAGCAGTTACTCTTTTATACAAGGTAACTCTAGTGCTGCTATATTGTTACTCTAGCAGACTCATAATCATAAAATATCACAATTGTGTCTACAGGAACCAATCAGTACTTAATCATCCATAGAGTTTAAGTAACTTCAGATTTAAACCAACATTGGTTTAGAGATTCTGGAGTTTCTATTTTAGGGATTTTCTGGTCTACAACCAAACAGAATCTGGAGGGTGAATGCCTAAGGATGGATTCTATTAAATGTAGTACCAATTTTTCTCCTTGCCATAAAATAAAATCCTATATGTAGCCAATTCATACTGTAAGAAGACATAGTACCAAGAATTTCAGAACATACCACAAAATCTGCAAAGTGACCAACCTCCCAACCTTAGAGTCCTCTTTATCTCCTAGGACTCACCCCCGAGCAGAGATCACCTCCTAGAACAGATCAACCTCTGATCTGCCTAGGAGCAGCTTATTTAAGCTCATAATTCCCCAAAGCATGTTTCTAATTCTGTGTCCAGAATAGCAGGATGCTTTCTTTCTCGTTTAGCCTAGGCTTCCCATCTTGGGATTCTTTAAAGCTGCTTTAAGCTTTTCCTCAGCTTTTCCAGCTTTTTCTCACCTCTTCCCAACTACTCCTCTTCATTGGGGAAATTTAGATTCCTCCTCAAATCTAAATTAATTTCTTTCAAGGATTTTTTTGAAAGATTTTTGGGGATTTGTTGCCTTATCCATCCTCATGGATTTGGAAAGTGATCTCAATTTCTCTTTTTGGTCAAAATGCACAACCATTTTATTTATTTCCTCAAATAAAATATGCAAATACAGTCACACCATACTCATCCCTTGGGGTCCACCCCCTTAGGATTAAAGTTCAAATGTCTAATTTTTAAAAATTCATCACACAAATTGGGGGTGTTACAATGTTTTTCTTCCATGATCTTCAACTGACCATGAATCAGTTCCATTTCTACTTGAAGGTCTGCACAATGGAAGCAATTTTCGCTCCTCATGTTGGCACCAGAGATTTGGGCAATGGATTGAACAACGTTCAGTAGATGAATTAATAAGTTGAGAGGATGTATAGAGAGGCTGGGATTGTAGGCAAATAGTGCTGAAGAGGCAGTAAATAAGTTAAATTCTCTGAGCAGCAGAGGGAGAGGCACAGAAGGGAGGTCGGGACTGTCACAAGATATATTAGGTAGCAGAGAAGAAACGGGGACATGGGAGACCAGGGAAACCACTGCAAACATTCGCTCAGAGGGATAAGTCTCGGAAGAACAAGGACGATGGCATACCAAAGACAGAGAGAGGAGGGGAATGCGAGGTGCAGTGCAATCCCATATGCAAGATTGATGAGGCATAGCAAGGAGAGAGGGAATATAAATAAGGGAGGCATGAGGGATTAGCCGGAAGGTAGAAGACATGAGGGGATAAGGTCATGGGTAAGGCATTGCAGATGGTATGGGGAGATCTTGCTTGCGCTGACAGGATCTTACAAAGAATCATGCAGTCGAATATTGAGGCAGAGATAGATATCATGGAAAAGGAGAAAATGATGTGTCATCTTGGTAGAATAGCTGACCGACTGATCTACTGCAAGCTTTGTTAGCTAAGATATCAACTTGTTTATTATTTTCTCTGAGAATATGAAAAAAGGAGATATCTTTCGTATCTTTTCTCAGAATATAGCATCTGTCGATGAGTCTGCTGAGAGCAATATTGGGAGTTTTCTTAGTATTTATCATCATATTAACAGTAATTGCGGAATCACTGAATATCATAACATTTTGCAGATTTAAGTTCTTGATGATTTGGAGACCTTTGAACAGAGTGTAGGCCTCAGCTCTGTTATTTGACAAAGAGCCCAGCCCCCATTCAAAGGAAGCCAAAATGCAACCATGTTCATTCGTAATAAGACCTCCAACCCCAACAATGCCTAGGTTACCCTTTGAGGCACCATCAAAGAAGAGCGTAGGTTTTTTACAACCATCCATCCACTCGATAAACTCTTTCTCCTTGAGTCTTATCTTCCACTACACCTTTTGGGGGATTTGAATGACAGAGGTTTTGTTGAAGCTCCAATTGTCGAGAGCTCTCCCCAGAAAGATTCTTTGTTCAGCTTGCAGATCAATGAGATTGAAATGGTTGTTACTTTTGGATAAGATCATCTCAACAAAGAGACTCCAAGTCTTATTTTGAGCTTTCCTTGTGCAAGTTTTTTTATCCTGGAAAATCACCTTATTCCTAGCCAGCCAGATACTCCAAAGAAGCACATAGGGAAGGGTGTCCCAAACTCTTTTGGCAATTTTATTTCTCTTTTTTTCCCGAAGGATAGCCCTTTTTCTAAGTGGTTATCAACTTCGAGATCAAACTGATGGCTTCTAAGTCAATCTAGGAGAAGTTCGTGAGGTCATTACAACTATAGTTGGCAAAGGAACACCTCACAAAAATATGGAAAGTTGTTTCTTCTTCGTTTTGACAAAGGGGGCATCTAGAAGGACCAAGAATGCCTCTTTTTTTTTAAATTATCAGAAGTAAATATCTTACCTTTGAGTTGTATCGAGATGAAAATTTTTACCTTTGGGAGGGCTTCAGATTTCCATACAAGCTTCTATATGGGCCACCGAGGAGTGGTGAACTGACCTTTAAGAAGGGACCCATAAGCAACTTTGATTGTGTATGATGATCCAGAGGGATCCCACAAAAAAACTGTCTTGGTTACCTTTTGATAGTGGAGCTACGCCATGGAGCATTCCTTTTAGGTTTGCTAGATCATCCTCAAGGTCAGGGGGGATGATAGGAAATTCCCATCCATTCCAGGCATTGGAATATTCATCCCAGTTGGAAATTTGGTCCATGGTGTTTATACCTTGAGTCTGGAGATAATTTTGAATACAATGAATGCTCGGGCTATTAGTGAGGGGAGACTGTCCCATAATTTTATCCTCCCAGATGTTTATGCTACTTCCTCCTTAAGGGACTTTGGAGATGTATCTATTGATGAAAGGTATGGATTTTTGCACAGCGCCCAGATTCTGGAGCAAGGCCTGTTAGGGATTGCTTGATCAAGGAGATTTTGTCTAATAATGGTGAGATATTTTGAGTCCAGAACTTGCTTCCACAAAGAGTGTTGTCCCGAGATAAGGCGCCACACTATTTCCCCCCCAAAGGCATTATTCAAAAGCTTGGGAATGCGAATACCAAGTCCACCATTTTCATGATTCTGAGTAACCTGCTTCCATTTGACCAAATTGCATTTCTTCTTCTCATTTTTCCCACCTTTCCATAAGAATTGTATTAAAACAACTTCTATTTTTTGTTGAATGTTGGAGGGAGAATAAAGCAAGGAAAAGTGATACAGAGGCAAGGCAGAGAGGACATATTTTAAGAGGATTGTGCACCCGACCAAATTGAGCCAGGAAGATCCCCATTGTTGAACTCTCTTTTTCACTTTAGCAATGGTGATGTTCCAAAATTCTATCTTCAAATGTCCAACACTGATAGGCATCCCAAGATAATTAAAGTGGTCAAATTTCACTTGTAGGAGACTCCAAAGATCTGAGCAATACTGTGGATGGTGTTGATTGTAGCATTCCACCCATAGATATAGCTTTTATGATATTTAATCTTCCATCCTGAAAATAGCATAGATTTATAAAGAATTAACTTGAATCTCTGAGCAATAATGCAGGTGGCTCCACCCATCAAGAGGGTGTCATCTGCAAATTGAGAGTGATTCATATTCTTGGCTATGTTGCAAAACTTGATACCAGTGATGAGACCAACTCCGTGCTTGCAATCCAAGGCCCTCTTGAAGGACTCTGCCGTGAGGATAAAGAGGAAGGGAGATAGAGGGCAGCCTTCTCTGAGGCCATGAGAATGTTGAAAGAATTTCCCAAGCCTTCCATTGACTAAGGGGGTGATCCAAGGATTGGAGATGCAAGCGTTGATGAGAGATATGAAATCTACTTCAAATCCCACTTTCTGACGGACGGAGAGGAAGAAGGAATGTCTCACTCTATAAAATGAATTGGCAAGGTCAATTTTTAGGATGAATACTTTCTCTAATCTCATCATACTCGAGTGAATGGCTTCTTCGACCAAAAGGATAGATTCTGAGATTTTTCTTTGGGATATGAAGCCCCCTTTATTTTCAGAAATGAGGTTTGGGAGATGGGGTTTGAGGTGGGTGGAAAGGAGTTTAGTAATGATTTTGTACGAAGACTTGCCAAGGGAAATAGGTCTAAATCTGGAGAATGAGGAGGGACAGCTCTCTTTGGGTATAAGGGCGAGAAAGGTTGAGTTTGTATAGCCACCAATATTCTTCTTTATTTGAACCCAAAGGATCATTTTAATAAGGTCCTTTTTAATAATTTCCCAAAAGGTCCAGAAAAAACTTATGGAAAATCCATCCGGGCCTAGAGACTTGTCGGGATGGAGTGTCCAAATAGCATTGAGGATTTCATCCTCCTCTATTTCCTTGGTGAAGGATGTGTTGATATCATTCGTGATCAGTTTGGGCATGTAGGTCAATAAATCACTATAATCCTGCGACACAATTGTTTCAGTGATAATATTTTTATAATGGCTGTTAACAGCTGCCTTGATAGCTTCCTGATCAATATGAACCATTCCTTCGTCATCAATAATGGATGAGCTATTGTTTCTTGAATTTCTTATCGTAGCTTGTTTATAGAAGAAAGAGGTTTTTTTATCACCAGCCTGCAACCAAAGATTTATTGATTTGAGCCTTCGATTTTCCTCTTCTTTCCTGTATGCTTTATACAAGTTCCAATATAGTTATTTTTCCTACTCATGCTTCTCTTGGCTCACTCCATGAATTTCAATGTCAGTTTGGACTGTTTCCACCTTCCCTTTGATTTCATTTCTGACTTTTTCCGGTTCCCTATAGTTAAGTTTTTCCCAATCTTTAAGTGCCATACGAACCTTCTTCAACTTTGTTTCCCAAATAGGCATTGGGGAGCCCACAACGTGCTGGAACCAAGGGGTAAGCATGATCTTTCTGGCTTCAGGGATATCACTCCACAACAGATTGAATCTAAAAGGGAAGGGAGGACTGATCTCCTAAGGTGAGGGTGGTAGGGTAATGATTAGAGGCAGAGTAAGAGAGGATACTAGAGGATGCAACAGAGCAATGAGAGACAAGAGGAACAACCACAATAAAAGGGTCCAGCCTTTCCATTATGTTCCCAGCTCCAATTACTCGATTGCTCCAGGTGAATATTCGGTTTTTGGGGATGATATCTACCAGATCATGATTTTTGTATAATTTTTTCTAGTTGGCCTCTTGAGTGATCAGTATTAAAACTACCACCTCTTTTTTCATTGGCATGCATGATCAAGTTAAGGTCCCCTCCAATGATGATGTTTATATTACCCTTACTGTCTATAAATGCTTTCATGGTGCTCCAACATACTTCTTTATCTTTGTAATGATTTGGTCCATATATATTGTAAACAGTTACCGCAATGTTCTCTTGCGTATTCTGAAGATTGAATTTGATCCAGTCCTTGGTCTTGGTGACATCCAGTTGTTTCCAAGAATTCTGATTCCAAATTGTAGGAATTCCTACAAAGGCACCTTTGGATTCCACCAAGGTGCCCATCTAATTCTTCATTTTATTTATAATGTTCCCCATGTCTCTTTCTCCTTGTTTAGTTTCTTGAAGGTGAATTATGTCAGGCTTTTCTTGATTAAGAAGGTATATTAGAGCGGTGTTTTTAGAGGGATGCCCTATTCCCCTACAATTCCAAGAGAGGGCTTTCATCATTTCAGGAATTCAGGTTGAGATATTATGATAATTTACTTGGTGTAGATTTTAGAATAAATGGTGATATAGTTTATTGTTAAAGCACCATGTGTTGTGAAAGTTATTTTTTCAAAATAAACTCCAATTATGTTAATACTTGGTGTGGCTAGGCCAGGTGTGATCCCCTGAGTGAAAAAAATGATCTATTCAAGTTAGAAAATTGTTATTGTAATATTAACTAATATAACTAAAATAATGAAAAATAATATTAATGAAAATAATGAAAAATGTTACATAGGTTATAATTTAATGTTTGTTGTGGATGGTAGAAAGCTTATTAATAAAAAAATATGATCACTACACTTTATTATTTTGTTTTTTCAAAAATATGATTATTACACTTCATTATTCTGGTTTTTTTTTTTTAATATCATAAAATGCAGGGATTCTTGATTCTCCATATCTTTTGATTCCCAAGACTAATTCCATAGGCATTTTATAATAAGAGGTAAGAGATTGTGAACATTCTCTACTTAAACATGGTTAGACATTTTATAATTGGAAACAAGAGATTGGAAATCCTTCTCTCAAAACCATGGCTAATCAAGCCCATGAATATTCTATAGTTGGAAGACAAAGTTTGTAGACATTCTACACTTGAATTTTTTTGGAATTAGACATGAAATTAAAAGCTCTTATACTCTATAGTTAGACATTTTATTCTGAAAGAAAGAGATTAAAAATTATTATTCCAATTAAAAACAACAATTTTAATAGTATTCCATATAAAAATGCATATGAAAATTAAATATAAATTTTATTATAAATTAAAAATGAAAAATCAAATAAAATATGATTAAAATCTTTAATATATTTCAATTGAATTAATTTAATTCTAAATACAAAATAATCATCTATTTATTAATATAAATTAAAATTTATTTATTAAAAATAATAATCATCCAATTTTAATTTATAATTACCTATGATAAGTTTCTTCTCCCATTGCATCTAAATAAATGTAACCATTGATTAATTTGGTTCTAAATCCAAATTAATTGCAAAGACAAAATAATCATATATTTATTAATATAAATTAAAATTTATTTATTAAAAATAATAATAATCCAATTTTAATTTATAATTATCTATAATAAGTTTAGGATAATGAAATGGGTTAAACAAAATCTACTTAACGGACAGTCAAGTTGTAGCTGGTTTACTCTGCAGAGACAATAGGGGTAAAGATAGCTGCATTAGTTGCATCACAGGAAGTTCAATCACGGAGCTGCATTAGTAAAAATATATTTCTTCATAAAATCCACGCTGTAAAGGAGGTTCAGGCACTCACAAGCAAGCATAACCCTTTCTAAGGCAAGGCCTTGCCTTCCCTCTGCAGCTTGTTTCCTGCATGGTGTAGCTATCGTCTACCCATAGAAAATGTATCCAAAATCAATTATTCAACGTACACTGCCAATTGCTCTACTCGGCATTACCCTCAGCTCCCATATATCCCCGTTATTTTGCCAGAATTTATGCACGATGTAGTTGCTATATTGGCATGTTACTTCAGAACCCAACAACTTTATCTATTCAAAATGTGAAGAAATATAGTATAAAAAATAATGAGAGATATATATCATAAATAATGATAATATTTGAAAAATTAAAATAAATTTCAAATTTATATATGAAAATTGTAATACAAATAAATGGTTTTCTTTCACGAGAATCATTTATTTTAGAATGAAAGGTTAATTTATTTAGCTAAGTTGTTGTTTTTTTTTTCTTTCATTGAGTCTGTTGCTATATTATATTTGAAAAAAAAAGATAGGGAGAAGTCCCTGTTACATTTTAATGATGGAGAGGACACTCAGGGAGGTGAAAATGACAAAATAACGAGCCTCCATTATGGAAACTATTAGTACTATATTGCATTATAGATTCATGATATATTCTAACAAACTGCGAAAGCATGAGTGCAAATTTAAAAGACATGAACAAAAGAGAAAGAGGAGGAATAAGAATTAATCAATGTTGATTGGTCGGTCAATTGAAGCATCGGTGTTGTCTTGATTATCATCTGGATTGGTAGTTTCTACATTGTTTGAGCTGGAACTTGGAGCAGAACATTTGTCTATCATGTATTTCAGGATTTGGAGGGATTCTTCCATGTGAGCACAGTGATTTGAGGCATTCAATAGCTACCGCTGACAGGATTGTGCCTGTTGTTGGAGGAAGGCAATATCCACTTGATGTTTTTCTTCCATGATCTTCAACTAACCACGAAACAGTGCCATTTCTTCTTGAAGGTATACACAATGGAAGACATTTTCTCTTCTCATGTTGGCACCAAAGGTCTAGACAATGGATCGAGCAACGTTCGGTAGATGAATTAATAAGCTGAGTGGGTGCACGGAGAGGCTGGGGTTGTAGGAAAACAATGCTGAAGAGGCAGTAAATAAGTTAAATTCTCTGAGCAACAGAGGGGGAGGCACAGAAGGGAGGTCGAGACTATCACAAGATATATTAGGTAGCGGAGAAGAAACGGGGACAAGGGAGACTAGGGAAACCACTGCAAACAATCGCTCGCAGTTTTTTCCTGGAAGAACAAGGATGCTGTCATACGAAAGACAGAGAGAGGAGGGGAATGCAGGGTGCAGTGCAATCACATATGCAGGATTGATGAGGCATACCGAGGAGAGAGGGCATATAAATAAGAGAGGCACGAGGGATTAGCCGGAAGGTAGAAGACATGGGGCGAGCTTCACAAGGGGATAAGGTCATGGGTAAGGCATCACAGATGGTATGGGGAGATATTGCTTGCGCTGATAGGATCTTGAAGAGAATCATGCAGTTGGATATTGAGGTAGAGATAGATATCATGGAAAAGTAGAAAATGATGTGCCATCTTGGTAGAATAGCTGACCGACAGGTCTACTGCAAGCTTTGTTAGCTAAGATATCAGCTTGTTTATTATTTTCTTTGAGAATATGAAAAAATGAGAGATCTTTTAATAGCTTTTCTCAGAATATGGCATCTGTCGATGAGTCTACTGAGAGCAATATTGGGAGTTTTCTTAGCATTTATCATCATATTAACCATAATTGTGGAATCACTGAATATCATAAAAATTTGCATATTTAAGTTCTTGATGATTTGGATACCTTTGAACAGAGCATAGGCCTCAGCTCTGTTGTTTGACAAAGAGCCAAACCCCCATTCAAAGGAAGCCAAAATGCAACCATGTTCATTCATAATAAGACCTCCAACCCCATCAATGCCTGGGTTAGCCTTTGAGGCACCATCAAAGAAGAGTGCAAGTCTCTAATAACCATCCGTCCACTCGATAAATTGTTTCTCCTTGAGTCTTATAATGGGTGAAATGCCAAATTGGGAAACACTTTTTGGTGGATGGCTAGAATTTGGGTGAAATTTTTAATTTCTCGTCCGAGAAAATAGTCAAATCAATTTCTCGACCGAGAGTTTTTAAAACTCTCGTCAAAGAGATTTTTAATGTTTCGCCCAAGAGATTGATTGGGCTTGACCAGAGTTAAAATACTCTCGGACGAGAGTTAAGTATTTTCTCGTTCAAGAGTTGTATTTACATAAACTCTTGGACGAGAGTTGTAAAAATCTCAGCCTAGAGTTTTTTTAACTCTCGTCTGAGAGTTTTATTCTTATAAAAAAACCCTAAAATAGTTTTCTCCCCCGACATTCTGCACTTTCGTTTTTATTCATTCTACACTGCAACTGTCATTTTGGATGGAGCATTCGAGCCATCGTGAACACGAGCATAATGATTCTTCTAGCCAGGTAAGTCTCTCCACCTTTTGCCTTGAAGATATCGAAGGAAGGTTTATAATTTTTGTATTTTTTTATTTATTTTTTTCAGAAATGAAAGGCATGATTGCAAACAACCCATGCAACGGTACATTCTTCACTTGTTACACTTTCTTGATTTTCCTGACACTCAATACAGAGTTCCATAATGTGATTTCTGCAAATTGCACAATTTTCAACCACAATATCCCACGCCCAAAGGGCTACAACATTCCACTTCTTTATTTCGAACCACAATATCCCATGCCCAAAGGGCCACAACATTCCACTTCTTGATTTCGAAATGTTTGGCCTTCTCGGTGGAAGTGCTTGCTCCAGCTTGAGAGCTGGAACCCTCGCCAGAGGGCACGAGAATCATATCTACGTCTGTTGAAGCCATTGTATGTTATAACAAATTCTAAAGTAACAAACCCTGGCAACGGTGGCGACAACTGGTGATTTCACTCAGAGACCAACGACTGGCTAATGTTCAAAATCTAAGCTCATTTAAGATAGAATAGTTCTTAACACATTGTTTGTAAGATCTCTTACTTCCCGAATGAGCTTCCACTTGGACTTCCAACTTAGCAACCAAAGAATCTTGATTATGTTGTCCCGTATATAGTCGTACAATATCTGATGGTCTTCATGTATCTCCAAGGTATTTGTTGAATAGAATTTAGTTCTTTTTCTTTTTTCCACATTGGAAAATGCTTGATCCTTTTTCTGTTCATCTTGGTTTTGTCTTTACATGGCCCTTGTGACCCTTCTACTATACATGATGGGTTCTTTTCTTCGGGCTTGTGTTGGTTGAGATTGAGGTGGAGGTATCTCAACTCTTTCCTCTTCCTCCCTTGGGGCTTCCTTCTCCATTTTTTTTTTTTACTCACAGATATTTTCAACAAACTGATTATCTTTGAGAAACTGATCCCAAGTCTTTTCATACTTCTCTTGTTCCCATTCTCAGATTAACTTGGTGAGGCCACGGTGATATAACATTCTCGGCTCATTTCTAGGGTACTTCTGAATTAGCTTTGTGATTTTGGTGAATCAGATAGTATGGCACATTTAACATTTTTCTCCCTTAAAATGTTGCAAGATTCTGATGTGGTATAAGTAAATGAGGTTTAGTATTCCCTCAAAATTCATATATGAAGCAAGAAGGTTAGTTCATATCAAGGATGTTTTCGCCAAGTGTTATCCATTCCTCTAATTATCCTGCCATTTTAAACTTTTGTTTGCAATTTATACAAAATTTCATCCAAATGGTCAAAACTGAGTCTTACACCACTAAAGATTTTTGGGCACCATACCTGCTGAGATCTTTTATTCTCAGTGCCTTATTATAGGTTCCTAAATTATCTATTCATTTTGATGGAAAATTTCAACAGAACAACTCTGATGCCATGTAAAAATTGCATCTCATGGCAGTTGATCTACACTCATAGAACTCCAGCTCTACAACTAAATCTGAAACCTTTTGAAGCAGCTATCAAAACTTCACATCTGCAAACATAAAAATGTTGTATTGAATATAATGAGTTTAAAAAATAATGGATTTATGTTTAGTGTTTCATTCTTTGTTTGTGTTTTTCTTTTATTGTGGATTTAAAGAATATTTTAGGATAGCTTGATTTTTTTGAATATTTTTTGAGAAACAGGGGTAGTAATGATGGAATTTCTTTGAGAAACATGGAGGTTTTTCCCAAAATGGGATGACTTTCTCCCACAATACATTACCTATACAAATGAAGGAAACCCTTTCCAAATATGATGCTTTTGATGGGGTTTTAGTTTATGATGTGTTTCACCTAGTAGCCACTTTTTAACATCATGTTATTTGTAATGTAGCTTTTGAGCACAAATTTTGACCTAGAAAAACTATCTACCTCTTTGGTTAGGGAAAACCATCAACTAAGATAAATCTGAAGAAAAGTGAACCTAGACTCCATTCATAATCTAGATTAAAGGGAAATACCTTTCTTAAATAAGTTCTTTTTAGCCCATGGGAGTGTGGTTCAGAAGCAAGTTGGATAGTAATCACACTTGTATTAATTTTGTGACCTTGGTCAAATGTCTCCCCTCCCCTCAAGTGGTGTGGATGATGGCGAGAGCCAATCCTAGGTAATTTTTATGGCACAAAAGTGTCTAAAAAATGCCACTCATAGCAGGTTCTCTTAGCTGGAGGACCTCTGCTAGCATCCTTTCCAGAACAAGTTCTTTGTATATTTCAGTTGGCCTATTCGATGGCTCTTCCTTGTCTATCACTTGCCTTCTTAACATGGAGTGAATTATCTATGGAGTTTGTCTATTGACTTGATATTTAGTTATCAATTTTTTTATTATTGGGGGTTTAGGGGTTTTTATGAATCTATGATTGTGTTTCACATTCACTTATATCTTTGCTAAATTTTCTACTTGCTGATATAAATAATTTTAGTATTTTGGATGTTTTTTTATCTTATGTCATTCTCTTCTGACCATCTTAAATTTGACATTGAATTTTGAGCTTATTTATAGGACAAAAAATCACATTTTCTTCCTGGAAATTCTGAGTGGTGGCATACCTGAACTGTGCATTGTTTCATTCACAATGCTTTGTTTTTTTTTACTAGCAAATGCTATCTATGTTTTCCCTTTCCACATAGGAAACAACCAACCTGGTAACTAGCTCTAGCTCTAGTTTGAAGAAAAACATAGAGGAATTCAATGGGTTTGGATGGTAATTACATATACACAGCAAAGGAAACATAAGTAGAAATATGAGGGTGGTAGAGTATAAGTCAAAAAAATGATTTTTTAACTTTGAAAACATATTATAACTTTGAGAGTAAGATGTGACTTTGTAGAGTTCATATGGGCTTTCAATAAAGTCATTTCATGAGTGCAATTGAGGAAGTGTTATGAAATATCCAAAGTGTTGAATAGAGTAATGATAGGTTGTATGGAAGCGGTGTTTAGTGAAGTAGTCAAGGTAAATGTAATGATAAGATAGTAAACTAGTGGGTATTGATAAATACAATAGATAGGAAAAAACAGGTTTATTTGCAATAGTAGTAAGTTATATTTTGATAATAAAATAAATAATAAAATAATAACTTTAACTTATTTCAAAGGAAAATAGGAGAGTTTTTAATTGGGATTGTAAATCAAATTTGAAAATTTTGAGGTTCATAACTAAAATCTTAGGATACAGGAAATAGATATAAAAAGTATTAACATTAACTTTTTATATGAGATTTCTAACAAAATTCTGGACATTGAAAAATGCTTACCATACTTTTTATACCATATAGATAATATTGTTGTTGGCTTTAAAATGTTGGAGCTATAGTACCTATTATCCATTGGTTGATGACATGACTGTCGATTGACAATTTGTTTTCTAATTTGTTTATGAGGGGCAGAAATTTGATTCAATACTATAGCAATAATGGCATCAGGTGAGCCCTCCAGAGACCCCTCCATGAGAGGAGGATTATTAAGTACATTGGTTGTTTATTTATGTCATGTTTTCAAGTAGGTTATATTTATTGTTCGTTGTGAGAAATTGATTAATGTCACTAGAAAATTTGGCCCAATTTCCGACGGCCACTTCGTCGCTATTCCAACACATAGTCATCACAAGAGAAACAATTCGAGGACAAGAAAAATGTTGTTTTCCATTACTGTCGCTCTTCCGCTATTTTTAAGCTGTCGCAATTCCGATGCCTTACAAAAGTGTCGCAATACCGACGCATTGCAAAAGTGTCGCAATACCGACGAATTCCAAAAGCGTCACAATACTGACGCATTACAAAAGCGTCGCAATACCGACCCTAGGAAGAATTGTCGCAATAGCGACGGAAATCACAAGACTAAAAAAAATGGAAATTGTTCAAGACGTCGGAAGACCGGGGCTTACAAAGCATCGGTATACCGATGGCGGGCTCAATTTAAAAAAAAAAAATGAAACTTTAAAACAGGACAATAAATCTCCAATATCTGTTATGAGTTATGGGCATTCCAATTTTTATGAACATAATTTGACCGTGAAATATTAATATACTAAACCACCCCACAGCGCTTTGACTATAACCAGTCATATAAACATGGCTCTGTATTTCAAAAAACAGGTTTACAATAGAAACAGGGCAACACTTTTTTTTTTCTAAGTAAAGTTAATCTATTAACAGTGGGAATAAAATTACAGCATGACCGAAGTCAAAAACATTGCCCAGACTTATGGCAAATTTGTCATCAAAAAATCAAAAAAGAAGACTGCCCTCATATGGGGAAACCAGTCTTGAACGTTTTTCAGGTCAATGCATTGCCCACGTAGGGGAACCATCGTTTGATATCTTTGATGATTACAATGTTTACAGAATTCAAAAATAAAATAGAGGTCCAGCACAGTAAGATAAGAAAAAACATGCCCAATTAAGTGGGCCGCGAAGCAAGAAAACCAAACCAAAGAGAAGCAGCTACTCATCCGGTGGTTCTTCGACAACCTCCACTGTTGAGACTCTATATCGCTGGCCCCTTGGACAAATATCCCCTATAGGCTAGATATAGAGAGACAAGATGTTTCCTACGTGTCAGACTGAAGAAGAGATAATGATGTGTCAAAGAATTTAAAGAAACCCCCATGGAAATTTAATGGTCATTAAACTGCACAAATGGGAATCATCTTGGAAACCCCAACCTGCGGATGCATTACCCAAAGGTTGAAAGGTTATAACTGTAACATTGCACAAAATTAAATTTGAAAGGCATTAACCAGTAAAATGATACGGATTCAGAGAGCAACATTCCATGGATGGTTCTTATTCCTGTGTAGTAGCTCAAAATGATTGGCCCTTTCAAAATACAGGGTGGGTTGTTCTAACCTCCTCCTTAATACCCTCTCTGACCTCCTTCTCCTCTGCTTTGAGCTTGGGAAGTCTCCACATCTCGGAAAGAAGTTTTTTCCTATCCCTGCTCTGGAATACGAATGAGATCAGAAACCCTAATAGAAATTTAATGGTCATTTAACTGCACAAATGGGAATGATCTTGGATGGATTCGAAATGACAACCTGCATACGCATTAGCCAAAGGTTGAGACTTTATAAGTGTAACAATGCACAGAATCCAACCAGGATTGAATCTTAAAGGCATTAACCAAGAAAATGATTCGGATCGAGATAGCAACATTCCCATAGATGGCTCTTATTCCTTTTTGTAGTTTCTTGAAATGATTGGCCCTCCCAAAATATAGGGCGGGCTGCAGCCTCCTTGGTAACACCCTCCCTGAACCCTTCTCCACCACCTAGAGGTTGGGAACTTGGGAAGTCTCCACATCTCGGAAATAAGTTTTGTCCTATGCCATACTCCATCAGAATACGAATGAGATCAAAAATGCTGCAATAGATGACTTCGCGTAGCCTGGTTGATAAGGAATTGGTATTATGTTCTATCCTTATGCTATCTTTGAAACCTTTGGAACTACCAGTTTCCAAATTTCAGGCAGAATCTAACTAGCAAGGGATAACCGCTTGAAACTCTCAACCTCAGGATTTCACGTAGCTATGAGACCTACCCATGCCACCACTTGAACATTACAGCGCTTTATTTCTTTATTTTCTACGCAATATCTTCTAAACAACTCATCACGGAAATTACCAGTCATTCACTTCCAGAAGATTTCCAAGATGCGTAGAAGAGGTAGCCATTGGAAGCTTTTCATCAAACCTTCTGACCGAGTTTTCAACAATCACTATTTTGTAAATATTTCTTTAAAACACAATATTAAATTCCTTTAATGAGAGAATAATTTATAGAGACGATATCCGTGTCTTAAATATTTGCTATAAAATGCAAATTAGGGACTACAATTAATGAAATTGTAATTTATAATTTTAAAAAATGCTTCAGTATTCTAGCTATTTCTTTATCTCTTTAAATCTTTAAATTGAGCTCTCATGCTTTAAATTAAATAAAACTCTACTCTACAGAAAATAAGTAATCATATTTCTATATGGATTTGACATAAGATCAAGATGTTGCAGTATTACATGATGAAGGGCATGGAGGCCGAAGCCATTGTAGAAGAAAATTAGAGGTGCCACTGTAAGGAGATATTACACATTTTGCGTGGTCCCTGCTAACCACTTCAATGTACTATTTTGCAATGCAGGACAGCAAAAAGACCAAACTTACAATAACCGAATGCGATTTAACGCCAACGAAAATCCCTAGCGCTGTTAATAAGGAGTTGAAAATGCAGAAAGGGTTAATGTAAAAATCATAGGGTTCAGATTTTCTTTGTTTTTTTGGTTTTTTCAGAATACCGCTAGTTTATATATAATATACCAGTACATTTTCCAGAAAAAAATGCTGCCATAATTCCAAATATTTTGTCAAAAATAAACTCAGAAACTAAGGGTGAAAAAAATACATATATCAACATAACCACAGGATATTACCCCGAAAATATACAAAATGCATCAAAGAAATCCCCCATATAATATACTAGACAGAAACAAAATACCATCCGAATCAAACCAAAAATAAATAAAAATAAAAAGAAAGTATGATACGCATTATGGCAGCGAATCGATCCTTCCTCCTTGATATGGTCGGAGTCCAAGAGAGTGTAATGTAAATTGTCTACATTTGCCGAGAGACCCTTCTTCGTATTCTCCCCCTAGTTTCTAACTCGTGACGTATGTAAGGTTAGTGCCCAAATTATCAGTCACCAGCATTTGAGCATTTTCCGAGAGATCCTTCTTGGTATTCTCCTCTTAGTTTTACTCTCCTCCTAGTTTCTAACTAGTGATGTATGTAATGTTAGTGCCCAGATTATGAGTGACCCGCATTTGTCGAGAAACCCTTCTTAGTATTCTCCCCATAGTTTCGAACTCGTGACGTATGTAAGGTTAGTGTCAAAATTATCAGGAGATTCCTTTAATCTATGACCCTTATCCGAAAATAAAACTAGGCGGAGCTGGAAGATGACAGCCAACGAAAAAAGAATGAAAATATCTGTATAAAAAGTTTCTATAAATTTTTATTTATTTTTAATTAAAATTTTATATATTTACATAATTATTTTTATATAATAATTTGAATTTAATAAATTTTAAAAAATAATAATTTTTTTTATATATTTAAATAATTATTTTATATAATAATTAAAATTTTAATTATTTAAAAAAAAATTATTAAAAAACTTAATATCTATACATCGTTATTATTATCCAATATGCACACTTTCAAAATCCAAACTAAGTAAAACAATAACTTCTTTCGTCTTTCTTCTTCTTTCTTTCTTTCTTTCTCTTTTTTTTTTTTTTTAATTTTTATAATATATAAAAAAATATTATATTAATAATTTAAATGAAATAAATAAAATAAACTAAACATTTTTATTATAAATAATAATCATATTATTTTAATTTTTGATATATAAAAAGAAATATATTATATTAATAATTTAAATAAAGAATAAATAAAAAAAATAAAAATAAAAAAAATAAGTCATATATGGTATAATAGTGAGTTATGTGTAATTATTTTTAAGGGTATAATGTTTTTTACTCATAAAAAAACCAAATGCATCAAACTTGGTTTATATAATTTTAAATGATATTAATTATAATTTTATTTATTTAGTAATATAGTTTTAATAGATATATTTTTTTTATAACCTAATTTTTTTAATCAAAATTTTAATAATTAACATTCAATTTAATATTTTCAATTCAAATTTTCACAATTAATTTTTTCTATCCTATTTTTAAAATTTTAAAGTAAATATACATTTAAATAATACAATTAGTTTTTATCACATTTTTTAAAAGAAAAGTCTCAAATTCCCATTTCCACTACATAAATCTTTTAATATTTAGGAAAATCCTAAAAATGTATGTCATAGAGCCGCTTCTAGGTTGGAAGGACAGACATTCAAGAAAACTATAGGTAGTAAAATTTAGACAGTTTTAGACGATTAATTTTCATTAAAAAATAGGTGTCAATAACCTAACATCTATTGGGTGCTACACAGGAGATTGGGTGCTACAACTATACATGAATAGTCGAACCCTAGACGGGAGATTGGAGTAATACCGAGCATGCATGGTTGAATGATTGCAAATTGAATCCACTTATCAAATATTGTACTCTCAATTAGTTTTCACAGCCAACGAACCACGGGAATTATTAAAATCAGATGGCCGTCTCTGCCAATCCCCTCTACATCATGGGGATGAGATGGCAATAGTTAGAACCCTGAAACTAAACGCTCTTACTATTCAGGAACGAAGGCCAGGGTTAGTTCCAGAATCGCTACGAGGGTTTTAAAATTGAAAAGAGAGTTAGTGCCTGAAGCACCCACCAGCCACTTTCAGCCCCTTCCAAGAATGCTAAAACAAATTTGGATCCTAGCTTTCCCTGTCTCATACGCCTACCACTTTTGACCACTTTAAAAAATTAAATGCCATAAAAGGAGTGTAACACTGGACTATTCTATCATTTAGCATGTGATGTCTAACCTAACTATAGTAATGTGCACAGGTACAAATTCAACAAGGTTCGTTTCAGGCATCCAGAAAGTTATAAAACCAGCAGAAATTTTATGAGTGTTTCAACAAAGACAATAACCTAATCCAATCCATTATCATTCGCCCTTGCAAATAAAATGCAAAATTATTAAACCAACAGAGACTTTGAAAGTTTGAGAATGTAAAATCCATGGCAGGGAAAGTAAATATAAAATTATTAGACCACAGCGTTTTTAAAAAAAACTTAACCTAAATAGTGTTCCATCCCACAGAAATTAAATACAAAATAATTAAACCAGCAAAAATTTTAGGAGAACGTTTAGAAAAAGACCAGAACCTAAACAGTATTCTTTTAACATTTGCTAAGACCCCAAATAGTGTCAAAGAATTTAAAGAAACCTTGATGGAAAATTAATGGTCATTAAACTGCACAAATTGGAATGATCTTCGAGGGTTTCGAGACCCCAACCTGCCCGCGCTATCAAAAGGTTCGAAAAAAAACTAACCAAAAAGGGTTCGCACATAATCGAACCAGAAATAAATGAGCGCTTGGAATGCTCAAAAAACTCTAGAAATCTATCAGAAATCAAGAAACGCTAGAAATCTATCAGAAATCTATTTTCATTTATACAGAATTTGTTGCGCTTTCTTGCTATTTGATCTGGGTTTCGTTTGAGATTCATCTGCGTGTCGTTTATTTTTCTACTTATAGGAATAAATTTACTTAGATGCATCTGGGTGTCATTTGAGATTCATTTTTCTATTTATAATAATAAATTTACTAATAATACATTAAACTAAATTTATATCCAATATAACTTAGCATGCAGAATTAATTTATACACAATCATTCTTTTATTCCCTTTTTTTTGGCTACGGGCTAGTTATATCATGCAGAATTTATACACATTCCATTCGTTTATTCCCTATTTTTTTTTGTTTTCTATGGGATACTCATATCATTTGAACTAAAGTAGAAAAAATTTCGGAGAAGGAAAATGTGTACATACCTGTAAGATGACAGGGTGGCTCTTATTGTCTATCCATTACAATTCCTTGGATCATACTTGATTCTCTGCACCTTCTCCACAGATACTTCATTGTCCAACGAACAACACAATAAGAAGCTCTTGCGTTCCTTCTTTCCTTCCTGTAATGAATTTAACATGAGAATTTAGAAAATAATTCAATCTGACCAAATTATCAGATCCAAATTATCAGTACTCACTCAGCGTCATGCACGGCTTCCACTGCCATTGTTTCCTGGTCTCTCTCAGTGTTCACATACATAAAGATGACACAAAACACGGACTCATGAATCCATCAATCACAGAACAATACTCACAAGCTAGAAAGCATGCATGCATAGAAACACAAACACAGAACTACAATCCAAACACAAACCCCACAAACAACAAAAACCACCAACAAAGAAACACAAACTACAATCCAAACACACAACAAAACCACCAACAAAGAAACACAAACACAAAACTACAATCCAAACACAAACCCCATAACAAAAACCTAAAAAAACACACACAACAAAACCACCAACATTGAGTGCTCCGCTCCACTGAACTCCCCAATAAACAAATTGGGAGAGATCAACCAGAAAGGACAGAATAAATAACAGAGGAACTGTCTCAAACGAATCTGATCGGATAACTTTAGTGTTCTATATATAGAATCTCTTTTCCTCCACGATCTCTAGCCGTTGGAGTAAAAGCAAAAAGCAAATTTAAACTCAACTTTTCGAAATGATCGAAAGGTGACGACCACAATTCAACCCCAATTCACCGTGTATGAGAATTATTGTTAAGATTCGAGGGTCTCTGGTGCTGCCGGTGAATTCAAAATCAATCCTCCGATTCAGGATAGCCGTTATAATCTAACTGCAAATAAATATATATTTTTAGGTCAAATTTAATTTAACTTAGATATTTAATTAACAGCTTAAATTTAACTTACATTTTTCATTTTTAAAAATCTAGTTTTTACATGTAACATTTACATTTGAATTTAAATAGTGCACCTTTTAACTCGGCATTTTTGAAGAATTTTGAAAAATAAGGAAAATTTTGAAAAATAAGGAATAGTAATGTATAGCAATTTTATTAGTTATAATGATTATATTTATATTTTCAAAAATATAAATAAATTTTAATTTTTTATTATTATAAAACTTAAATTATAAATATTTAATTTAAATTTAAATTTAAATTTAAATTATTTATTTTATGTAAAATTTATTTAAATATTATGATAGTTTACTTGGTGTAGATTTTAGAATAGATGGTGATATAGTTTATTGTTAAAGCACCATGTGTTGTGAAAGTTATGTTTTCAAAATAAACTCCAATTATGTTAATACTTGGTGTGGCTAGGCCAGGTGTGATCTCCTAGTGAAAAAAATGATCTATTCAAGTTAGAAAATTGTTATTATAATATTAACTAATACAACTAAAATAATGAAAAATAATATTAATGAAAATAATGAAGAATATTACATAGGTTATAATTTAATGTTTGTTGTTGATTGTAGAAAGCTTATTAATAAAAAAATATGATCACTGCACTTTATTATTTTGTTTTTTCAAAAATATGATTATTACACTTCATTATTTTGGTTTTTTTTTTTTTTTTAATATCATAAAATGCAGGGATTCTTGATTCTCCACATCTTTTGATTCCCAAGACTGATTCCATAGGCATTTTATAATAAGTGGTAAGAGATTGTGAGCATCCTCTACTTAAACATGGTTAGACATTTTATAATTGGAAACAACGTAAGAGGTTGTGAACATTCTCTACTTAAACATGGTTAGACATCTTATAATTGGAAACAAGAGATTGGAAATCCTTCTCTCAAAACCATGGCTAATCAAGCCCATGAATATTCTATAGTTGGAAGACAAAGTTTGTAGACATTCTACACTTGAATTTTTTTGGAATTAGACATGAAATTAAAAGCTCTTATACTCCATAGTTAGACATTTTATTCTAAAAGAAAGAAATTAAAAATTATTATTCCAATTAAAAACAACAATTTTAATAGTATTCCATATAAAAATGCATATGAAAATTAAATATAAATTTTTTGATAAATTAAAAATGAAAAATCAAATAAAATATGATCGAAATCTTTTATATATTTCAATTAAATTAATTTGATTCTAAATCCAAATTAATTGCAAAGACAAAATAATCATTTATTTATTAATATAAATTAAAATTTATTTATTGAAAAAAGTAATAATGCGATTTTAATTTATAATTAAATGATAAGTTTATTCTCGTGCATCTAAATAAACATAACGATTGATTTCACTTTGCATAGAATAATACAATTATTTATAAAAGAGCATAAATACTACAGATTTATTAAACTTTTATTTCATTATGGAGCTGACAAAAATATTAAAGATTTATTGAAAGGGGCAGTCATATAATGAAATGTGTTATACAAAATCTACTTAACGGAAAGTCAAATTGTAGCTGGTTTACTCCGCAGAGACAACAGGGGTAAGATAGCTGCATTAGTTGCATCACATGAAGTTCAATCACGGAAGTGTAAAAAGATTTTTATTTAAGTAAAAATACATTTCTTCATAAAAGCCACGCTGTAAAGGAGGTTCGGGCACTCACAAGCAAGCATAAAGGCAAGGCCTTGCCTTCCCTCTGCAGCTTGTTTCCTACATGGTGTAGCTATTGTTTATCTATAGAAAATGTATCCAAAATAAATTATTCAACGTACACTGCCAATTGCCCTACTCGGCATTGCCTTCAGCTCCCATATATCCCCGCTATTTTGCCAGAATTTATGCACGAGATAGTTTCTATATTCGCATGTTACTTCAGAACCAAACAACTTTATCGATTCAAAATGTGAAGAAATATATTATAAATAATGATAGATATATTTGAAAAATTAAATTAATTTTAAATTTATATATATGTGAAAATTGTAATATAAATAAATGGTTTTTTTTTCATGAGAATCATTTATTTTAGAATGAAAGTTTAACTTATCTATTTAAGTTGTTTTGTTTTTTGGTTTTTAATTGAGTCCGTTGCTATATTATATTTGAAAAAAAATAGATAGGGAGAAGTCCTTGTTACATTTTAATGATGGAGAGGACAACCATGAAAGGGTAAAATGACAAAATAAGGAGCCTCCATTGTGGCAACTATTAGTACTATACTGCATTACAGATTCATGATATATTTTAACAAACTACGAAAGCATGAGTGCAAATTTAAAAGACATGAACAAAAAAGAAAGAGGAAGAATAAGGATTAATCAATGCTGATTGGCCTATCAGTTGAAGCATCAATGCTGTCTTGATTATCATCTCGATGGGTATTTTTTACATTGTTTGAGCCAGAACTTGAAGCAGAGTGTTTGTCTAGCATGTATTTCAGGATCTTGAGGGATTCTTCAACGTGATCACTGCGATTTGAGGCGTTCAATAGCTTCTGCTGACAGGACTGTGCCTGTTGCTGGAGAAAGGCAGTATCCACTTGATGTTTTTCTTCCATGATCTTCAGCTGACCATGAATTAGTGCCATTTCTACTTGAAGGTCTGCACAATGGAAGCAATTTTCGCTACTCATGTTGGCACCAGAGATTTGGGCAATGGATCAAGCAACATTCAGTAGATGAATTAATAAGTTGAGAGGGTGTATAGAGAGGCTAGGATTGTAGGCAAATAGTGCCGAAGAGGCAGTAAATAAGTAAAATTCTCTGAGCAGCAGAGGGGGAGGAACAGAAGGGAGGTCGGGACTGTCACAAGATATATCAGGTAGCAGAGAAGAAACGGGGACATGGGAGACTAGGGAAACCACTGCAAACATTCACTCGGAGGGATAAGTCTCAGAAGAGCAAAGACGATGACATACCAAAGACAGAGAGAGGAGGGGAATGCGGGGTGCAGTGCAATCACATATGCAAGATTGATGAGACATAGCGAGGAGAGAGGGAATATAAATAAGAGAGGCACGAGGGATTAGCCGGAAGGTAGAAGGCACGAGGGGTTAAGGTCACCGGTAAGGCGTTGCAGATGGTATGGGGAGATCTTGCTTGCGCTGACAGGATCTTATAGAGAATCATGCAGTTGAATATTGACCGACTCATCTACTGCAAGCTTTGTTAGCTAAGATATCAACTTGTTTATTATTTTCTCTGAGAATATGAAAAAAGGAGAGATCTTTCGTATCTTTGCTCAGAATACGGCATCTGTCGATGAGTCTGCTCAGAGAAATATTGGGAGTTTTCTTAGTATTTATCATCATATTAGCAATAATTGCGGAATCACTGAATATCATAACATTTTGCAGATTTAAGTTCTTATGATTTGGAGACCTTTGAACAGAGTGTAGGCCTCAGCTCTGTTGTTTGACAAAGAGCCCAACCCCCATTCAAAGGAAGCCAAAATGCAACCATGTTCATTCGTAATAAGACCTCCAACCCCAACAATGCCTAGCTTAGGCTTTGAGGCACCATCAAAGAAGAGCGTAGGTTTTTTACAACCATCCATCCACTCGATAAAATCCTTCTCCTTAAGTCTTATCTTCCACTGCACCTTTTGGGGGATTTGAATGACAAAGGTTTTGTTGAAGCTTCGATTGTCGAGAGCTCTCCCCAGAAAGATTCTTTGTTCAACTTGCAGATCAATGAGATTGAAATGGTTGTTACTTTTGGATAAGATCATCTCGACAAAGAGACTCCAAGTCTTATTTTCAGCTTTCCTTGTGCAAGTTTTTTTATCCTGGAAAATCACCTTATTCCTAGCCAGCCAGATACTCCAAAGAAGCACATAGGGAAGGGTGTCCCAAACTCTTTTGGAAATTTTCTTGCTCTTTTTTTCCCCAAGGATAGCCCTTTTTCCAATTGGTTATCAACTTCAAGATCGAACTGATGGCTTCTAAGTCAATCTAGGAGAAGTTCGTGAGGTCATTCCAACTATAGTTGGCAAAGGAACACCTCACAAAAATATGGAAAGTTGTTTCTTCTTCGTTTTGACAAAGGGGGCATCTAGAAGGACCAAGAATGCCTCTTTTTTTTTAAATTATTAGAAGTAAATATCTTACCTTTGAGCATTATCTAGATGAACATTTTTACCTTTGGGAGGGCTTCAGATTTCCATACAAGCTTCTATATGGGCCACCGAGGAGTGGGGAACTGACCTTTAAGAAGGGACCCATAAGCAACTTTGATTGTGTACGATGATCTAGAGGGATCCCACAAAAAAACTGTCTTGGTTACCTTTTGATAGTGGAGCTACGCCATGGAGCATTCCTTTCAGGTTTGCTAGATCATCCTCAAGGTGAGGGGGGATGATAGGAAACTCCCATCCATTCCAGGCATTGGAATATTCATCCCAGTTGGAAATTTGGTCCATGGTTTTTATACCTTGAGTCTGGAGATAATTTTGAATACGATGAATGCTCGGGTTATTAGTGAGGGGAGACTGTCCCATAATTTTATCCTCCCAGATGTTTATGCTACTTCCTCCTTAAGGGACTTTGGACATGTATCTATTGATGAAAGGTATGGATTTTTTCACAGAGCCCAAATTTTGCAGCAAGGACTGTTAGGGATTGCTTGATCAAGGAGATTTTTTCTAACAATGGTGAGATATTTGGAGTCCAGCACTTGCTTCCACCAAGAGTGTTGTCTCGAGATAAGGTGCCACACTATTCCCCCCCAAAGGCATTATTCAAAAGCTTGGGAATGCGAATACCAAGTCCACCATTTTCATGATTCTGAGTAACTTGCCTCCATTTGACCAAATTGAATTTCTTCTTCTCATTTTTCCCACCTTTCCATAAGAATTTTCTTAAAACAACTTCTATTTTTTGCTGAATGTTGGAGGGAGGAATAAAGCGAGGAAAAGTGATACGAGAGGCAAAGACGAGGACATATTTTAAGAGGATTGTGCGCCCAACCAAATTGAGCCGAGAAGATCCCCATTGTTGAACTCTCTTTTTCACTTTATCAATGGTGATGTTCCAAACCTGTCTTCAAATGACCAACATTGATAGGCATCCCAAGATAATTAAAGTGGGTCTGTTCCACTTGTGGAGACTCCAAAGATATGAGCAATACTGTGGATGGTGTTGATTGTAGCATTCCACCCATAGATATAGCTTTTATGATAGTTAATCTTCCATCCTGAAAATAGCATAGATTTATAAAGAAGTGACTTGAATCTCTAAGAAATAATGCATGTGGCTCCACCCATCAAGAGGGTGTCATCTGCAAATTGAGAGTGATTCATATTCTTGGCTATGTTGCAAAACTTGATACCGATTGATGAGACCAACTTTCAGGTACTTTGCAGTCAAGGCCCTCTTGAGGGACTCGCCATGAGGATAAAGAGGAAGGGAGATAGAGGGCAGCCTTCTGCGAGGCCATGAGAATATTGAAAGAATTTCCCGGGCCTTCCATTGACTAAGGGGGTGATCCAAGGATTGGAGATGCAAGCGTTGATGAAGATATGAAATCTACTTCAAAAATCCCACTTTACGGGACGGAGAGGAGGAAGGAATGTCTCACTCTATAAAATGAATTGGCAAGGTCAATTTTCGGGATGAATCCTTTCTCTAATCTCATCATACTCGAGTGAATGGCTTCTTGGATCAAAAGGATAGATTGAGATTTTCTTTGGGATATGAAGCCCCTTTATTTCGAAATGAGGTTTGGGAGATGGGGTTTGAGGTGGGTGGAAAGGAGTTTAGTAATTATTTGTCTAAGAGAAGAATTGCCAAGGGAAATAGGTCTAAATGCAGCAGAATGGGAGGGGCTGACTCTCTTTGGGTATAAGAGCGAGAAGGTTGAGTTTGTATAGCCACCAATATTCTTCTTTATTTGAACCCAAAGGATCATTTTAATAAGGTCCTTTTTAATAACTTCCCAAAAGGTCGAGAGAAAAACTTATGGAAAATCCACATCGGGCCCTAGAGACTTGTCGGGATGGAGTGTCCAAATAGCATTGAGGATTTCATCCTCCTCTATTTCCTTGGTGAAGGATGTATTGATCTCATTCGTGATCGGTTTGGGCATGTAGGTCAAGAAATCACTATAATCACGTGACAATTGTTTTGATAAATAATATTTTTTATAATGGACAACCAACTTGCATTGCCTTGATAGCTTCTTTGATCAATATGCACGGATTTCCTTCGTCATCAATAATGGATGAGCTATTGTTTCTTGAATTTCTTATCGTAGCTTGTTTATAGAAGAAAAGGGGTTTCTTTATCACGAGCACCGCAACCAAAGATTTATTGATTTGAGCCTTCATTTTTCCTCTTCTTTCTTGTATGCTTTATACAAGTTCCGGTATAGTTATTCTTCTCGCTCATGCTTCTCTTGGCTCACTCCATGAATGTCGATGTCGGTTTGGTGCTTCCACCTACCCTTTGATTTCATTTACGACTTTTGGTTCCCTATAGTTAAGTTTTTTCCCCGATCTTTAAGTGCCATACGCACCTTCTTCAACTTTGTTTCCCAAATGTGCATTGGGGAGCCCACAACGTCTTTGAAACCAGGGGTAAGCATGATCTTTCTAGCTTCATGGATATCACTCCACAACGGAGTGAATCTAAAAGGAAGGGAGGACTGATCTCCTAAGGTGAGGGTGGTAGGGTAATGATCGAGGGAGCGGAAGTAAGAGAGGATACTAGAGGATGCCTTGAGCAATGAGAGGCAGGGAATAACCACAATAGAAAGTCCCGACCTTTCCATTATGTTCCCGGCTCAATTATTCAATTGCTCGAGGGTGAATATTCGGTTTTGGGGATGATATCTGCGGATCATGATTTTTGTATAATTGTTTCTAGTTGGCCTCTTGAGTGATTAGTATTAAAAATACCACATTTTTCCATTGGCATGCATGATCAAGTTAAGGTCCCCTCCAGTGATGTTTATATTACCCTTCTTGTCTATAAATGCTTTCATGGTGCTCCAACATACTTCTTTATCTTTGTAATGATTTGGTCCATATATATTGTAAACGATTCTTGCAGTGATGTTCTCTTGCGTATTTTGAAGATTGACTTTGATCCAGTCCTTGGTCTTGGTGACATCCAATTGTTTCCAAGCATTCTAATTCCAAATTGTAGGAATTCCTCCAAAGGCACCTTTGGATTCCACCACGATTCCCATCTAATTCTTCATTTTATTTATAATGTTCCCCATGTATCCTTCTCCTTGTTTAGTTTCTTGAAGGTGAATTATGTTAGGATTTTCTTGATTAAGAAGGTATCTTAGAGCGGTGTTTTTAGAGGGATGCCCTAGTCCCCTACAATTCCAAGAGAGGGCTTTCATCATTTCGGGGAATTCGAATTGAGATATTATGATAGTTTACTTGGTGTAGATTTTAGAATAAATGGTGATATAGTTTATTGTTAAAGCACCATATGTTTTGAAAGTTATGTTTTTTTTTCAAAATAAACTCCAATTATGTTAATACTTGGTGTGGCTAGGCAGTGTGATCCCAGTGAAAAAATGATCTATTCAAGTTAGAAAATTGTTATTATAATATTAACTAATATAACTAAAATAATGAAAAATAATATTAATGAAAATAATGAAAAATGTTACATAGGTTATAATTTAATGTTTGTTGTGGATGGTAGAAAGCTTATTAATAAAAAAAATATGATCACTACACTTTATTATTTTGTTTCAAAAATATGATTATTACACTTCATTATTTTGGTTTTTTTTTTAATATCATAAAATGCGGGGATTCTTGATTCCCCATATCTTTTGATTCCCAAGAGACTAATTCCATAGGCATTTTATAATAAGAGGTAAGAGATTGTGAACATTCTCTACTTAAACATGGTTAGACATTTTATAATTGGAAGCAAAGAGATTTGAAATCCTTCTCTCAAAACCATGGCTAATAAAGCCCATGAATATTCTATAGTTAGACAAGTTTGTAGACATTCTACAATTGAATTTTTTGGAATTAGACATGAAATTAAAAGCTCTTATACTCTATAGTTAGACATTTTATTCTAAAAGAAAGAGATTAAAAATTATTATTCCAATTAAAAACAACAATTTTAATAGTATTCCATATAAAATGCATATTAAATTAAATATAGAATATATTATAAATTAAAAATGAAAAATCGAATAAAATATGATTAAAATCTTTAATATATTTCAATTGAATTAATTTAATTCTAAATACAAAATAATCATATATTTATTAATATAAATTAAAATTTATTTATTAAAAATAATAATCATCCAATTTTAACTTATAATTACCTATGATAAGTTTCTTCTCCCATTGCATCTAAATAAATGTAACCATTGATTAATTTGGTTCTAAATCCAAATTAATTGCAAACACAAAATAATCATATATTTATTAATATAAATTAAAATTTATTTATTAAAAATAATAATAATCCAATTTTAATTTATAATTATCTATAATAAATTTATTCTCCGTTGCATCTAAATAAATGTAACCATTGATTTCACTTTGCATAGAATAATGCAATTATTTATAAAAGAAAATAAATACTAAAAATTTATTAAACTTTTATTTCATTATGGAGGCACGACAAAATATTAAAAATTTATTTAAGGGCGATGCAGATAATGAAATGCGTTAAACAAAATCTGTAACGGACGATCGAGTTGTAGTTGGTTTACTCGCGGGAGACAACGAGTAAAGATAAATTTGCATTAGTTGCATCACGGGAAGTTCAATCATGGTACCCATTAGTAAAAATATATTTCTTGATAAAATCCACCGGCAAGGAGGTTCGGGCAATCACAAGCAAGCATAACTCTTTCTAAGGCAAGGCCTCTCGTTCCCTCTGCAGCTTGTTTCTGCATGGTGTAGCTATCGTCTATCCATAGAAAATGTATCCAAATCAATTATTCAGCATTACTGCTTTGCCAATTGCTCTACTCGGCATTACCCCTCGGCTCCCACATATATCCCCGTTATTTTGCTAGAATTTATGCACGATGTAGTTTCTATATTGGCATGTTACTTGAACCCAACAACTTTATCTATTCAAAATGTGAAGAAATATATTATAAAAAATAATGATAGATATATATCATAAATAATGATAATATTTGAAAAATTAAAATAAATTTCAAATTTATATATTAAAATTGTAATACAAATAAATGGTTTTCTTTCCGAGAATCATTTATTTTAGAATGAAAGGTTAATTTATTTAGCTAAGTTGTTGTTTTTTTTTCATTAATTACGGTGATATATTATATTTGAGAAAAAAAAGATAGGGAGAAGTCCTTGTTACATTTTAATGATGGAGAGGACAACGTGGAGGGGTAAAATGACAAAATAACGAGCCTCCATTGTGGCAACTATTAGTGGTATCTTGCACATTATAGATTCATGATATATTCTAACAAACTGCGAAAGCATGAGTGCGAATTTAAAAGACATGAACAAAAGAAAGAGGAGGAATAAGGAGATTAATCAATGTTGATTGGTCGGTCGATTGAAGGAAACATCGGTGTTGTCTTGATTATCATCAGATTAGTAGTTTCTACATTGTGTTTGAGGCGGAACTTGAAGCGGGGAACATTTGTCCCAGCATGTATTTCGGGATTTGGAGGATTCCATGTGAGCACGGTGATTTGAGGCGTGAAGGTCTACACAATGGAAGAAATTTTCTCTTCTCATGTTGGCACCGAGTCTCGGCAATGGATCGAGAAACGTTCATTAGATGAATTAATAAAGTGAGTGGGTGCACGGAGATGCGGGTTTGTGGGGAAAACGATCTTGAAGAGGCGGTAAATATGTTAAATTCTACGAGCGACAAAGGGGGAGACACGGAGAAGGGAGGTCTGAACTATCCTGAGATATATCGAAGTAGCGGAGAAGAAGGGACGGGGAGACTAGGGAAACCAACGCAAACAATCGCTCGCATGTTTGTCTGAAGAACAAGGATGTTGTCATACCAAAGACGAGAGGAGGAATGCGGTGCGGTGCAATCACATATGCAAGATTGATGAGGCATGCAGGAGAGGGCATATAAATAAGAGAGGCACGAGGGATTAATTTGGAAGGTACAAGACATGGGGCGAGCTTCACGATGGGATAAGGTCATAGGTAAGGCATCATAGATGGTATGGGGAGATCTTGCTTGCGGCGATAGGATCTTGAAGAGAATCATGTAGTCGAATATTGAAGGTAGAGATAGATATCATGGCAAAGGAGAAAATGGTGTGCCATCTTGGTAGAATAGACGTAGACGGGTCTACGCAAGCTTTGTTAGCTAAGATATGTTTGTTTATTATTTTCTTGAGAATATATGAAAAAGGAGAATCTTTTAATAGCTTTGCTCGAAATATGACATCACATCGATGAGTACGCTAAGAGCAATATTGGGAGTTTTCTAAGCATTTATCATCATATTAACCATAATTGTGAATCATTGAATATCATAAAAAATTGCATATTTAAGTTCTTGATGATTTGGAGACCTTTGAACGAGCATAGGCCTCGGCTCTTTTGTTTGACAAAGAGGCAAACCCCCATTCAAAGGAAGCCAAAATACAACCATGTTCATTCATAATAAGACCTCCGGCCATCGTGCACAGGTTAGCCTTTGAGGCACCATCAAAGAAGAGTGCAAGTCTTTTATAACCATCCATGCACTCGATAATTGTTTCTCCTTGAGTCTTATAATGGGTGAAATCCGAATTGGGAAACACTTTTTGGTGGATGGCTAGAATTTGGGTGAAATTTTTTAATTTCTCGTCGAGAAAATAGTCAACTCAATTTCTCGACGAGATTTTTTAAAACTCTCGTCAGAGATTTTTTAATGTTTTACTTTGAGAGTTTGATTGGGCTTAGCTAGAGTTAAAATACTCTTGGACGAGGAGTTAAGTATTTTCTCGTTCAAGAGTTGTATTGACTTTATAAACTCTCGAGTTAGCCATAGAGGTGTTCCAAAATCTTTTGGCAATTTTCTTGCTCTTTTTTTCCCCAAGGATAGCCCTTTTTTCCAATTGTTTATCAACAGAGAGATCAAGCTGATGGCTTCTAAGTCAATCTAGGAGAAGTTCGTGAGGTCATTCCAACTATAGTTGGAAAAGGAACACCTCACAAAAATATGGAAAGTTGTTTCTTCTTCGTTTGTCAAGGGGGCATCTAGAAGGCAAAGAATGCCTCTTTTTTTTTTTTAAATTATTGAAGTAAATATCTTACCTTTGTGACAGGTATCCAGGATGAACATTTTTACCTTTAGGAGGGGCTTCAGATTTCCATACAAGCTTCTATGTAGACACTTAGAGGAGTGGGGAAATGACCTTTAAGAAGGGACCCATAAGCAACTTTGATTGTGTACGATGATCCGAGAGGATCCACAAAAGCTTGTCTTGGTTACCTTTTGATAGTGAGCTACGCCATGGAGCATTCCTTTCGGAGTTTGCTAGATCATCCTCAAGGTGAGGGGGATGATAGGAAATTCCCATCCATTCAGGCAGTGAATATTCATCCCGGTTGGAAATTTGAATCCATGGTGTTTATACCTTGAGGTACGGGAGATAATTTTGAATACGATGAATGCTCGGGCTATTAGTGAGGGGAGACTATCCCATAATTTTATCCTCCCAGTTTTTATGCTACTTCCTCCTTAAGGACTTTGGATATGTATCTATTGATGAAAGGTATGGATTTTTCACGGAGCCCAAATTAAGACAGACTTTGTTAGGGATTGCTTGATCAGAGATTTTCTAACAATAGTGAGATATTTGGAGTCTGACACTTGCTTCCACCAAGAGTGTTGTCTGAGGATAAGGCGCCACACTATTTCCCCCCCAAAGGAATTATTCAAAAGCTTGGGAATGCGAATACCAAATCCACCATTTCATGATTCTTGAGTAACTTTTGCCCCCATTTGACCAAATTGAATTTCTTCTTCTCATTTTTCCTACTCACCAGAATTTTCTTAAAACTGACTTCTATTTTTTACCGAATGTTGGAGGGAGCATAAAGTAAGGAAAAGTGATACATAGGCAAAGGCGGAGAGGACATATCTTAAGAGGATTGTGCACGACCAAATTGAGGCCAGAACATCCCCATTGTTGAACTCTCTTTTTTTTTCCTTTATCAATGGTGATGTTCCAAACTTATATCTTCAAATGTCCAACAGCGATGGGCATCGAGAGAATTAAAGTGGGTGTAATTCCCTTGTAGGAGACTCAAATATACGACATCTGCGGATGAGTGACTGATTGTAGCATTCCACCCATAAATACGGCTTTTATGATAGTTAATCTACCATCACGGAAATAGCATAGATTTATAAAGAAGTGACTTGAATCTCACGACAATAATGCGAGGTTGCTCCACCCATCAAGAGGGTGTCATATGCAAATTGAGAGTGATTCATATTCTTGGCTATGTTACCAAAACTTGATACCCGGTGATGAGACCAACTCCATGCTTGCGATCGAGGCCCTCTTGAAGGACTCTTAGCATTGTTGAGGATAAAGAGGAAGGGAGATGAGGGCAGCCTTCTGCGGGGCCATGAGAATATTGAAAGAATTTCCCGGACGCTTCCATTGACTAAGGGAGTGATCCAAGGATTGGAGATGCAAGCGTTGATGAGAGATATGAAATCTCCTTCAAATCCCACTTTACGAGAGGACGGAGAGGAGGAAGGAATGTATCACTCTATAAAATGAATTGGCAAGGTCAGTTTCGGGATGAATCCTTTCTCTAATCTCATCATACTCGAGTGAATGGCTTCTTGGACCAAAAGAATAGTTCTCGGATTTTTCTTTCGGATATGAAGGCCCCTTTTTTGAGAAATGAGGTTTGGGAGATGGGGTTTGAGGTGGGTGGAAAGGATTTTAGTAATGATTTTGTATGAAGACTTGCGAGGGAAATAGGTCTAAGTCTGGAGAATGAGGAGAGAGGACGGCTCTCTTTGTGTATAAGGGAGAGAAAGGTTGAGTTTGTATAGCCACCAATCTTCTTCTTTATTTGAACCCAAAGGATCATTTTAATAAGGTCCTTTTTAATAATTTCCTAAAAGGTCCGGAAAAAACTTATGGAAAATCTAGCCGAGGGCCTAGAGACTTGTCGGGATGGAGTGTCCAAATAGCATTGAGGATTTCATCCTCCTGTTATTTCCTTGGTGAAGGATGTGTTGATCGATTCGTGATCAGTTTGGGCATGTAGGTCAACAAATCACTATAATCCTGCGACACAATTGTTTCGGTGATAATATTTTTATAATGGTACATTGCGCAAATTTGCCTTTATAACTACCGAGTCAATATGCATAGTTCCTTCATCATCGATAATGGATGAGCTATTGTTTCTTGAATTTCTTATCGTAGCTTGTTTATAGAAGAAGAATTTTTTTTATCACCCGACCTGCAACCAAAGATTTATTGATTTGAGCCTTCATTTTTCCTCTTCTTTTGTATGCTTTATACAAGTTCCGGTATAGTTATTTTCATTGCTCATGCTTCTCTTGGCTCACTCCATGAATGTCGATATCGGTTTGGTACTTCCACCTTCCCTTTGATTTCATTTTAAGAGCTTTTTCGGTTCCCTATGGTTAAGTTTTGCCCAATCTTTAAGTGCCATACGCACCTTCTTCAACTTTGTTTCCCAAATGTGCATTGGGAGCCCACAACGTCTTTGAAACCAAGGGGTAAGCATGATCTTTACGCTTCAAGGATATCACTCTGACGGATTGAATCTAAAATGGAAGGGAGGACTAATCTCCTAAGGTGAGGATGGTAGGGTAATGATCGAGGAGGCGAGGTAAGAGGATACTAGAGGATACTTACATTTGAATTTAAATAGTGCACCTTTTAACTCGGCATTTTTGAAGAATTTTTAAAAATAAGAAATAGTAATGTATAGCAATTTTATTAGTTATAATGATTATATTTATATTTTAAAAATATAAATAAATTTTATTTTTTTATTATTATAAAATTTAAATTACAAATATTTAATTTAAATTTAAATTTAAATTATTTATTTTATGTAAAATTTATTTAAATATTATGATAGTTTAATTGGTGTAGATTTTAGAATAGATGGTGATATAGTTTATTGTTAAAGCACCATGTGTTGTGAAAGTTATGTTTTCCAACTAAACTCCAATTATGTTAATACTTGGTGTGGCTAGGCCGAGTGTGATCTCCTAGTGAAAAAATGATCTAGTCGAGTTAGAAAATTGTTATTATAATATTAACTAATATAACTAAAATAATGAAAACTAATATTAATGAAAATAATGAAGAATGTTACATAGGTTATAATTTAATGTTTGTTGTGGATGGTAGAAAGCTTATTAATAAAAAAATATGATCATTGCTCTTTATTATTTTGTTTTTTTAAAAAATATGACTACACTTCATTATTTTGGTTTTTTTTTTTTAATATCATAAAATGCGAGGATTCTTGATTCTCCACATCTTTTGATTCCCAAGGCTGATTCCATAGGCATTTTATAATAAAGTGAAGATTGTGAACATCCTCTACTTAAACATGGTTAGACATTTTATAATTGGAAACAACGTAAGATATTGTGAACATTCTCTACTTAAACATGGTTAGACATCTTATAATTGGAAACAAGAGATTGGAAATCCTTCTCTCAAAACCATGGCTAATCAAGCCCATGAATATTCTATAGTTGGAAGACAAAGTTTGTAGACATTCTACACTTGAATTTTTTTGGAATTAGACACTTGAAATTAAAAGCTCTTATACTCTATAGTTAGACATTTTGTTCTAAAGAAATTAAAAATTATTATTCCAATTAAGAACAACAATATTAATAGTATTCCATAAAAGAATGCATATGAAAATTAAATATAATTTTTTGATAAATTAAAAATGAAAAAATAAAATAAAATATGATTGAAATCTTTTATATATTTCAATTAAATTAATTTGATTCTAAATCCAAATTAATTGCAAAGACAAAATAATCATTTATTTATTAATATAAATTAAAATTTATTTATTGAAAAAAATAATAATACAATTTTAATTTATAATTAAAAATGATAAGTTTCTTCTCCCATTGCATCTAAATAAATGTAACGATTGATTTCACTTTGCATAGAATAATACAACTATTTATAAAAGAGCATAAATACTAAAGATTTATTAAACTTTTATTTCATTATGGAAGTGAGAAAAATATTAAAGATTTATTGAAAGACGATGAGATAATGAAAAGTGTTAAAACAAAATCTACTTAAACAGAGACGAGTCAAGTTGTAGCTGGTTTACTCCACGGAGACAATAGGGGTAAGATGGTTGCATTAGTTGCATCACGGGACGTTCAATCACGGAGCGCAAAAATATTTTTATTTAGGTAAAAATACATTTCTTCATAAAAGCCATCTTTAACAAGGAGGCTCGGGCACTCACGAAGCAAGCATAAAGGCAAGGCCTTGCCTTCCCTGCGTAGCTTGTTTCTGCATGGTGTAGTTATTGTTTATCTATAGAAAATGTATCCAAAATAAATTATTCAACTACTTTGCCAATTGCTATACTCATGCATTCCCTTCGACTCCCATATATCCTAGTTATTTTGCCGGGGTATGCACGAGGTAGTTGCTATATTGGCATGTTACTTGAACCAAACAACTTTATCGATTCAAAATGTGAAGAAATATGTTATAAATAATGATAGATATATATCATAAATAATGATAATATTTGAAAAATTAAATTAATTTTAAATTTCTATATATATGTGAAAATTGTAATATAAATAAATGGTTTTTTTCATGACAATCATTTATTTTAGAATGAAAGGTTAACTTATCTATTTAAGTTGTTTTGTTTTTTGGTTTTTAATTGAGTTAGTTGCTATATTATATTTGAAAAAATATATCGGGAGAAGTCCTTGTTACATTTTAATGATGGAGGACAACCATGAAAGGGAGTAAAATGACAAAATAACGAGCCTCCATTGTGGCAACTATTAGTACTATACGCATTCTGATTCATGATATATTTTAGCAATGCAAGAAAGCATGAGTGCAAATTTAAAAGACATGAACAAAAAAGAAAGAGGAAGAATAAGGATTAATCGGTACTGATTGGCCTATCAATTGAAGCATCAATGTTGTCTTGATTATCTGGATGGGTAGTTTTTACATTGTTTGAGCGGAACTTGAAGCGGAGCGTTTGTCTAGCATGTATTTCGGGATCTTGAGGGATTCTTCAACGTGATCACGACGATTTGAGGCGTTCAATAGATTCTGGCAGCGAGTTTGTGCCTACCCCTGCGGAAAGGCGAGTATCCACTTGATGTTTTTCTTCCATGATCTTCAATTGACCATGAATGAGTGCCATTTCTACTTGAAGGTACGCACAATACAGAGCAATTTTAAGCTCCTCATGTTGGCACCGAATTTGGGCAATGGATCGAGCAACGTTCGGTAGATGAATTAATAAGTTGAGAGGGTTTATACGAGGAGAAATTTTAAGGATTGTAGGAAAATGGTCTTTGAAAGGCGGTAAATAAGTTAAATTCTGCGAAAGGCGAGCGAGAGGGAGGCACGAAGGAGGTCGGAATGCATCCCGCAAGATATGAGGTATCGAGGAGAAGAAATGGGGATATGGGAGACCCGGGAGGAAACCACGCAAACATTTGCTTGGAGGAATAAGTCTCAGGAAGAACAAGGACGATGGCATACTAAAGACGGGGAGAGAGGAGAATGCGGGGGTGCGGTGCAATCGCATATGCGGGTGTGAGGCATAGCGAGAGAGAGAGAATATAAATAAGAGAGAGGCACGAGGGATTAGGTAGAAGTTAGAATACACGAGGGGATAAGGTCATGGGTAAGGCGTTGCGATGGTATGGGGAGATCTTGCTTGCGTTGACGGGGGATCTTACGGAGAATCATGCGATCGAATATTGAGGCGGAGATAGATATCATGGAAAAGGAAAATGATGAGTCATCTTGGTAGGATAATGTTGGTTGATCTGCAAGCTTTGTTAGCTAAGATATCAAATTTTTTATTATTTGTTGTGAGAATATGAAAAAAGGAGAGATCTTTCGTATCTTTGCTCGAATACGGCATACGTAATTAGTCTGCTTTGAGAGCAATATTGGGAGTTTTCTTAGTATTTATCATCATATTAACAATAATTGCGGAATCATGAATATCATAACATTTTGCGGATTTAAGTTCTTGATGATTTGGAGACCTTTGAACAAAGTGTAGGCCTCGACTCTATTGTTTGACAAAGAGCCCAACCCCATTCGAAGCCAAAATGCAACCATGTTCATTCGTAATAAGACCTCCGACCCCAACAATGCCTAGGTTAGCCTTTGAGGCATCATCGAAAAGAAAGAGCGTGAAACGCACACAGCCATCCATATACTCGATAAACTCTTTCTCCTTGAGTCTTGTCTTCCACTTTGCACCTTTTAGGGGGATTTGAATGACGAGTTTTGTTGAAGCCGGATTGTCGAAGGCTCTCCCCGAAAGATTCTTTGTTCGGCTTCTGCGGATCAATGAGATTGAAATGGTTGTTGTACTTTTGGATAATATCATCTCGTCGAAAGAGACTCCAAGTCTTATTTTGAGCTTTCCTTGTGCAAGTTTTTATCTGAAAAATCACCTTATTCCTGTGACGAGATACTCGAAAGAAGCACATAGGGGAAGGGTGTCCCAAACTCTTTTGGAAATTTTCTTGCTCTTTTTTTCCCCGAGGATAGCCCTTTTCCAATTGGTTATCAACTTCGAGGGTCGGGCGATGGCTTCTAAGTCAATCTAGGAGAAGTTTGTGAGTCTGTTCAACTATAGTTGACAGGAACACCTCACAAAAATATGGAAAAGTTGTTTCTTCTTCATTTGAGCAAAGGGGTCATCTAGAAGGACCAAGAATGCCTCTTTTTTTCTAAATTATTAGAAGTAAATATCTTACCTTTGAGCAATATCCCGGATGAACATTTTTACCTTTGGGAGGGCTTGATTTCCATACAAGCTTCTATATGGAGCCCGAGGAGTGGAGGCCGGCCTTTAAGAAGGGACCCATAAGCAACTTTGATTGCGTACGATGGTCAGAGGGATCTAGCTTGTCTTGGTTAACTTTTTGATAGTGGAGCTACGCCATGTAGCATTCCTTTCGGATTTGCTAGATAATCCTCGAGGTGGGGGGTGATAGGAAATTCCCATCTAGTTCCGAGAATTGGAATATTCGTCGATTGGTGGTCCATGGTGTTTATGCAACGAGGTACGGGAGATAATTTTGAATACGATAGATACTCGGGCTATTAGTGAGGGAGGCGGCTCATAATTTTATCCTCCCGGATGTTTATGCTACTTTGGAGATGTATCTATTGATGAAAGGTATGGATTTTGCCTGGAGGCTAGATTACGGGAGCAAGGCCTATTAGGGATTTCTTGATCGAGAACCCTATGATGGTGAGATATTTGGAGTCCGATACTTGCTTCCACCAGAGTGTTGTCCCGAGATAAGGCGCCACACTATTTCCCCCAAAAGGCATTATTCAAAATCTTGGGAATGCGAATACCAAGTCCACCATTTTCATGATTACGAGTAACACCTCCATTTGACCAAATTGAATTTCTTCTTCTCATTTTCCCACCTTTCCATAAAATTCTTTCTTAAAATAACTTATATTTTATACTTGAATGTTGGAGGGAGCATAAAGCAAGGAAAAGTGATACGGAGGCAAGAAGCGAGAGAGGACATATTTTAAGAGGATTATGTGCCAGGCAAATTGAGCCGGAAGATCCCCATTGTTGAACTCTCTTTTTCACTTTATCAATGGTGATGTTCCAACTATCTTCAAATGTCCAACAGCATTAGGCATCCCAAGATAATTAAAGTGGGTCTAATTCCACTTGTAGGAGACTCAAAATATCGAGCAATATTTGTGGATGGTGTTGATTGTAGCATTCCACCATAGATACGGCTTTTATGATAGTTAATCTTCCATCACGAAAATAACGCATAGATTTATAAAGAAGTGACTTGAATGCAGCCAGGCAATAATGCGGTGGCTCCACCCATCAAGAGGGTTTCATCTCCAAATTGAGAGTGATTCATATTCTTTGCTATGTTGCAAAACTTGATACCGGTGATGAGACCAACTCCGTGCTTGCGATCCAAGGCCCTCTTGAAGGACTGCGTGAGGATAAGGAAGATTCAGGGCAACCTTCTGCGAGAGCATGAGAATATTGAAAGAATTTTCCGGAGCCTTCCATTGACTAAGGAGTGATCCAAGGATTTGAGATGCAAAAGCATTGATGAGAGATATGAAATCTACTTCAAATCCGACTTTTACAGAGTACGAAGGAGGAAGAGTGTATCACTCTATAAAATGAATTAGCGGGGTCAATTTTTAGGATGAATCCTTTCTCTAATATCATCCTGGTGAATGGCTTCTTGGACGAAAAGGATAGATTCGAGATTTTTCTTTGAGATAGCAAGCCCCCTTTATTTCAGAAATGAGGTTTGGGAGATGGGGTTTCGAGGTCGGTGGAAAAGGAGTTTAGTAATGATTTTGCTGCGAAGACTTGCCAAGAGAGAAGCCGGGTCTAAATGCGGAATGAGGAGGGACGAATCTTTCTTTGGGTATAAGGCGAAAGTTTGAGTTTTGTCCCCAGCCACAAATCTTCTTCTTTATTTGAACTAAAAGGATCATTTTAATAAGGTCCTTTTTAATAACTTCCCAAAAGGTCCGAAAAAAATTATGGAAAATCATCACGGGCCTAGAGAATTGTTGGGATGGAGTGTCCAAATAGCATTGAGGGGATTTCATCCTCCTCATTTCCTTAGTGAAGGATGTGTTGATCTCATTCGTGATCGGTTCGGGCATGTAGGTCGAGAAATCACTATAATCTAATGACACAATTGTTTTGAGTGATAATATTCTTATAATGGTGGTAACGGTACACCGCCTTGATATTCACGATCAATATGCACTTAGTTCCTTCGTCATCAATAATGGATGAGCTATTATTTCTTGAATTTCTTATAGTAGCTTGTTTTATAGAAGAAAGAGGTTTTTATCACCCGGTACAGCAAAAGATTTATTGATTTGAGCCTTCATTTTTCCTCTTCTTTCATGTATGCTTTATACAAGTTCCGGTATAGTTATTTTTCACCTTGCTCATGCTTCTCTCTTGGCTCACTCCATGAATGTCGATGTCGGTTTGGACTACTTCCACCTTCCCTTTGATTTCATTTCGACTTTCCGGTTCCCTATAGTTAAGTTTTGCCCAATATTTAAGTGGCATACGCACCTTCTTCAACTTTGTTTCCCAAATGTGCATTGGGGCTTCCCCCAACTAGCATCCAAGGGGTAAGCATGATCTTTACGGCTTCGGGGGATATCACTCCACAACGAATTGAATCTAAAATGGAGGATACTAGAGGATGGTAGGGTAATGATCAAAGGCGGTAAGAGAGGATACTAGAGAGTTGTGAGCAATGAGAGACAAGAGGAAAAACCACAATAAAGGGTCCGACCTTTCCATTATGTTCCCAACTCCGATTATTCGATTGCTCCGGGTGAATATTCGGTTTTTGGGGATGATATCTACCACATCATGATTTTTGTATAATTGTTTCTAGTTGGCCTCTTGAGTGATCGATATTAAAAATACCACCTCTTTTTTCATTGGCATGCATGATCAAGTTAAGGTCCCCTCCCGATGATGTTTATATTACCCTTCTTTTGTCTATAAATGCTTTCATGGTGGTCCAACATACTTCTTTATCTTTGTAATGATTTGGTCCATATATATTGTAAACGATTCTGCACGTGTTCTCTTGCGTATTACGGCGTTGACATTGTTCAGGTCCTTGGTCTTGGTGACATCCCGATTTGTTTCCAAGCATTGCGATTCCAAATTGTAGGAATTCCTCCAAGGCACCTTTGGATTCCACCCTTGGTGCCCATCTAATTCTTCATTTTATTTATAATGTTCCCCATGTCTCTTTCTCCTTGTTTAGTTTTGCGCGAAGGTGAATTATGTCGGGCTTTTCTTGATTAAGAAGGTATCTTAGAGCGGTGTTTTTAGAGGGATGCCCTAGTCCCCTACAATTCCAAGAGGGCTTTCATCATTTTAGGAATTCGAGGTTGAGATATTATGATAGTTTACTTGGTGTAGATTTTAGAATAAATGGTGATATAGTTTATTGTTAAAGCACCATGTGTTGTGAAAGTTATGTTTTCAAAATAAACTCCAATTATGTTAATACTTGGTGTGGCTAGGCAGTGTGATCCTGAGTGAAAAAAATGATCTATTCAAGTTAGAAAATTGTTATTATAATATTAACTAATATAAGTAAAATAATGAAAAATAATATTAATGAAAATAATGAAAAATGTTACATAGGTTATAATTTAATGTTTGTTGTGGATGGTAGAAAGCTTATTAATAAAAAAATATGATCACTACAGTTTATTATTTTGTTTTTCAAAAATATGATTATTACACTTCATTATTTTGGTTTTTTTTTTAATATCATAAAATGCGAGGATTCTTGATTCTCCATATCTTTTGATTCCCAAGACTAACTCCATAGGCATTTTATAATAAGAGGTAAGAGATTGTGAACATTCTCTACTTAAACATGGTTAGACATTTTATAATTGGAAACAAGGGTCAAATCCTTCTCTCAAAACCATGGCTAATCAAACCCATGAATATTCTATAGTTGGAAGACAAAGTTTGTAGACATTCTACAATTGAATTTTGAATTAGACATGAAATTAAAAGCTCTTATACTCTATAGTTAGACATTTTTATTCTAAAGAAAGAATTAAAAAATTATTATTCCAATTAAAAACAACAATTTTAATAGTATTCCATATAAAAATGCATATGAAAATTAAATATAAATTTTATTATAAATTAAAAATGAAAAATCAAATAAAATATGATTAAAATCTTTAATATATTTCGATTGAATTAATTTAATTCTAAATAAAAAATAATCATATATTTATTAATATAAATTAAAATTTATTTATTAAAATAATAATCATCCAATTTTAATTTATAATTACCTACTTGATAAAGTTTCTTCTCCCATTGCATCTAAATAAATGTAACCATTGATTAATTTGGTTCTAAATCAAATTAATTGCAAAGACACGCAAAATAATCATATATTTATTAATATAAATTAAAATTTATTTATTAAAAATAATAATAATCCAATTTTAATTTATAATTATCTATAATAAGTTTATTCTCTTATTTGCATCTAAATAAATCATAACCATTTATTTCACTTTGCATAGAATAATGAAATTATTTATAAAAATAAATACTAGAAATTTATTAAACTTTTATTTCATTATGGAGGCGACAAAAATATAAAAAAATTTATTTAAGGGCGATAAGATAATGAAATGCGTTAAACAAAATCTATATGAGACGGTCGAGTTGTGATGGTTTACTCACGGAGACAACGGGGGGTAAAGATAGGCACGTGGTTGCATCACGGGAAGTTCAATCACGGGCTTGCATTAGTAAATATATTTCTTCATAAAATCCATGACGTAAAGGGGGTTCGGGCACTCCACGAAGCAAGCATAACCCTTTCAAGAGCAAGGCCTTGCCTTCCCTCTGCTTGACTTGTTTCTTGCATGGTATGTTATCGTCTATCATAGAAAATGTATCCAAAATCATTTATTCAACGTACACTACCAATTGCTATACTCGGCATTACCCTCGGCTCCCATATATCATTATTTATGAGAATTTATGCATGATGTAGTTGCTATATTGGCATGTTGCTAGAACAACAACTTTATCGATTCAAAATGTGAAGAAATATATTATAAAAATAATGATAGATATATATCATAAATAATGATAATATTTGAAAAATTAAAATAAATTTCAAATTTATATATGAAAAATTGTAATACAAATAAATGGTTTTCTTTCACGAGAATCATTTATTTTAGAATGAAAGGTTAATTTATTTAGCTAAGTTGTTGTTTTTTTTTTTTCATTAGTGCATTTTGCTATATTATGTTTGAAAAAAAAGATAGGGAGAAGTCACATTTACATTTTAATGATGGAGAGGACACTCATGGAGGGGTAAAATGACAAAATAACAAGCCTCCATTGTGGCAACTATTAGTACTATCTTGCATTATAGATTCATGATATATTCTAACAAAGCTGCGAAAGCATGAGTGCAAATTTAAAAGACATGAACAAAAGAGAAAGAGGAGGAATAAGGATTAATTAATGTTGATTGGTCGGTCGGTGGAGCATCGGTGTTGTCTTGATTATCATCTGGATTGGTATTTTCTACATTGTTTAGTGGAACTTGGAGCGAACGTCACATCTGGCATGTATTTCGGGATTTGGAGGGATTCTTCCATGTGAGCACGGTGATTTGAGGCGTTCAATGTTCTTGCTAACGAGTGTGCACATTTTTGGAGGAAGGCAATATCCACTTGATGTTTTTCTTCCATGATCTTCGCTAACCTGGAAATCGGTGCCATTTACGCGAAGGTATACACAATGGAAAACATTTTCTCTTCTCATGTTGGCACCGGAGGTACGGGCAATGGATTGAGCAACGTTCGGTAGATGAATTAATAAGGCGAGTGGTGCACGGAGAGGCTTGGTTGTAGGGGCTTCGGTGCTGAGCGGTAAATAAGTTAAATTCTCTGAGCAACGAGAGGGGGGGGCACAAAAGGGAGTTCGAGACTATCACGAAGATGTCGAGGTGACGTAGAAGAGAAACGGGGGACGGGGGAGACTAGGGAAACCACGCCAAGCAATTGCTCGCCGAGGTTTGTCACGGAAGAACGAGGGGACGGCTTGCCATACCGAACGGAGAGAGGAGGGGAATGGGGGTGCGGTGGAATCACATATGTAGGATTGATGAGGCATATCGAGGAGAGAGGGCATATAAATAGAAGGCAGAGGGATTAGCGGGAAGAGTAGGAGCATGGGGCAAGCTTCACGAGGGGATAAGGTCAACGCTGGTAAGGCATCACGGATGGTATGGGGAGATTTTTCTTGCAACGATAGGATCTTGAAGAGAATCATGCGGTCGGATATTGAGGTAGAGATAGATATCATGGCAAGAGAAAATGATGTTCCATCTTGGTAGAATAGACGTAGAGACGGAGTCCTAATGCAAGCTTTGTTAGCTAAGATATCGGCTTGTTTATTATTTTCTTTAAGAATATGAAAAAAGGAGATATTTTAATAGCTTTGCTCGAGAATATGGCATGCGATAGGTAAGTCTCACCGAGAGCAATATTGGGAGTTTTCTTAGCATTTATCATCATATTAACCATAATTGTGGAATCGATGAATACCATAAAAATTTGCATATTTAAGTTCTTGATGATTTGGGGGAGACCTTTGAACGAGCATAGGCCTCGGCCTCTTGTTGCTTGACCAAAGAGCCAAACCCCCATTCAAGGAAGCCAAAATGCAACCATGTTCATTCATAATAAGACTTGACCCCATCAATGCAGGTTGTACTTTGAGGCACCATCGAAGAAGAGTGCAAGTCTTTTATAACCATCCATCCACTCGATAAATTGTTTCTCCTTAGTCTTATAATGGGTGAAATCTTTGAATTGGGAAACACTTTTTGGTGGATGGCTATAAATTTGGGTGAAATTTTTTAATTTCTCATCCGGAAGTAAAATAGTCAACTCAATTTCTCGACGAGTTTTTAAAACTCTCGTCCAAGAGATTTTTAATGTTTCGCGAGAGGTTTGATTGGGCTTGACCGAGTTAAAATAATCTCGGACGAGGTTAAGTATTTTCTGGGTCGAGGTTGTGATAACATAAACTCTCGGACGAGAGTTGTAAAACTCTCAACCTGAAGTTTTTTAACTCTCTTACGAGAGTTTATTCTTATAAAAAAACCCTAAAGCAGAGTTGTGTCCCTAGACATTCTACACTTTCGTTTTTATTCATTCTACTGCTGCAATTGTCATTTTTGATGGAGCATTCGAGCCATCATGAGCACGAGCACGTAGATTCTTCTAGCTAGGTAAGTCTCTCCACCTTTTCCTTGAGATATCGAAGGAAGGTTTGTGATTTTTTTATTTTTTTATTTATTTTTTTCGAAATGAAAGGCATGATTATAAACACCCATGCAACGGTACATTCTTCACTTGTTGCACTTTATTGATTTTCCACGAGCCTCGACACGAGTTCCATAATGTGATTTACGAAAATTGCACAATTATCGACCACAATATCCGCCCAAAGGGCTAAAATTCCACTTCTTTATTTCGAACCACGATATCCCATGCCCAAGGGCCATGACATTCGACTTCTTGATTTTGAAACGTTTGGCCTTCTCGGTGGAAGTGCTTGCTGCGGCTTGAGCTGGAACACTCGCTAGAGGCACGAGAATCATATCTACGTGTTGTTGAAGCCATTGTCCCGTTTATAACAAATTCTAAAGTAACAAACCACGGCAACGGTGGCGACAGCTGGTGATTTCACTTTCCGGAGACCAACGGCGGCTAATGTTCAAAATCTAAGCTCATTAAGAGCCAAGAATAGTTCTTAACACATTGTTTGCGAGATCTCTTACTTCCCAAATGAGCTTCCACTTGGACTACCAAATTAGCGACCAAAGAATCTTGATTAGTGTTGTCACGTATATAGTCATACAATATCTGATGGTCTTCATGTATCTCCAGGTATTTGTTGAAGAGAATTTAGTTCTTTTTCTTTTTTCCACATTGGAAAATGCTTGATCCTTTTACGATGCATCTTCGTTTTGTCTTTACATGGCCCTTGTGACCCTTCTACTATACATGATGGGTTCTTTTCTTAGGGCTTGTGTTGGTTGAGATCTGAGGTGGAGGTATCTCAACTCTTTCCTCTTCCTCCATTGGGGCTTCCTTCTCCATTTTTTTTTTTATTACTCACGAGAGATTTTCGACAAGGCGGTATCTTTGAGAAGGCGATCCCAAGTCTTTTCATACTTCTCTTGTTCCCCATTCTCGGATTAACTTGGTGAGGCCACGATGATATAACATTCTCTGCTCATTTCTAGAGGTGTACCGAATTAGCTTTGTGATTTTGGTAGATCGAGGATAGTATGGCACATTTTAACATTTTCTCCCTTAAAATGTTGCGAATTCACGATGTGGTATAAGTAAATGAGAGTTTAATATTCCCTCAAAATTCATATATGAACCAAGAAGGTTAATTCATATCAAGGATGTTTTTTCACCAGGTGTTATCCATTCCTCTAATTATCACCGCCATTTTAAACTTTTATTTGCAATTTATACAAAATTTCATCCAAATGGTCAAAAATGAGGTATTTACACCACTAAAGATTTTTGGGCACCATACCTGCTGAGATCTTTTTATTCTCGGTGCCTTCTTATCGGACCTAAATTATCTATTCATTTTGATGGAAAATTTCAATAGAACAACTACGATGCCATGTAAATTGCATCTCATGGCGGTGGATACGCACTCATAGAACTCCGGCCTCTGGCCCAGATACGAACCCTTTTGAAGAAGCTATCAAAACTTCACATACGCAAACATAAAAATGTTGTATTGAATATAATGAGTTTAAAAAATAATGGATTTATTTGTAGGGTTTCATTCTTTGTTTGTGCTTTTCTTTTATTGTGGATTTAAAGAATATTTTAGGATAGCTTGATTTTTTTAAATATTTTTTGAGAAACGAGGGGGGGTAGTAATGATGGCATTTCTTTGAGAAACATGGAGGTTTTCCCAAAATGGGATGAATTTCTCCCACAAATACATTACCTATACAAATGAAGGAAACCCTTTCCAAATATGATGCTTTTGATGAGGTTTTTTTATGATGTGTTTCACCCTAGTAGCCACTTTTTGACATCATGTTATTTGTAATGTAGCTTTTGAGCACAAATTTTGACCTAGAAAAACTGTCTACCTCTTTGGTTAGGGAAAACCATCAGAAAGTAAGGACAAATGAAGAAAAGTGAACTTCTAGACTCCATTCATAATCTAGATTAAGGGAAATACCTTTCTTAAAGAAGTTCCTTTTAGCCCATGGGAGTGTGGTTTAGAAGAAAGGTTTGGATAGTAATCACACTTGTATTAATTTTGTGACCTTGGTCAAACGTCTCCCCTCCCCTCAAGTGGTGTGGATGATGGCAAGAGCGATTCTAGGTTATTTTATGGCACAAAAGTGTCTAAAAAATGCCACTCATAGTAGGTTTTCTTGAAATTTCCGGAGGACCTCTGCTAGCATCCTTTCTAGAACAAGTTCTTTGTATCCTTGAGTTGGCCTATTAAGATGGCTCTTCCTTGTCTATCACTTGCCTTCTTAACATGGAGTGCATTATCTATGGAGTTTGTCTATTGACTTGATATTTAGTTATCGATTTTTTTATTATTGGGGTTTAGGGGTTTTTATGAATCTATGATTGTGTTTCACATTCACTTATATCTATACTTTAAATTTCTACTTGCTGATATAAAGAATTTTAGTATTTAGGTCTTTTTTTTTATCTTATGTCATTCTCTTACGACCATCTTAAATTTGACATTGAATTTTCGGGCTATTTACATGATTGAAAATTTTAAATTTGATGAGTTTTGAGCTTATTTATAGGAAAAACAATCACATTTTCTTCCTGGAAATTTTGAGTGGTGGCATACATTGTGCGTTATTTCATTCACAATGCTTTGTTTTTTTTACTAGTAAACACTATCTATGTTTCCCTTTCCACATAGGAAACAACCAGCTTTGTGCTTGACTCTAGCTCTAGTTTCAAGAAAAACATGAAGAGAGGAATTCAATGGGTTTGGATGGAAACTACATATATATGACAAAGGAAACATAAGTCGAAATATGAGGGTGGTAGAGTATAAGTCAAAAAAATTCTTTTTTAACTTTGAAAACATATTATAACTTTGAGAGTAACATGTGACTTTGTAGAGTTCATATGGGCTTTCAATAAAGGCATTTCATGAGGTGCAATTGAGGAAGTGCTATGAAATATCCAAAGTGTTGAATAGAGGAAATGATAGGTTGTATGGAAGCGGTGTTTAGTTAAGTAGTCAAGGTAAATTTAATGATAAGATAGTAAACTAGTGGGTATTGATAAATACAATAGGTAGGATAAGACGGAGTTTATTTATGATAGTAGTAAGTTATATTTTGATAATAAAATAAGTAATAAAATAATAACTTTAACATATTGCAAAGGAAAATAGGAGGATTTTTAATTGGGATTGTAAATCAAATTTGAAAATTTTGAGGTTAATAACTAAATTTTAGGATACGAAATATATATAAAACGTATTAACAATAACTTTTTATATGAGATTTCTAACAAAATTACGAGACATTGAAAAATGCTTACCATACTTTTTATACCATATAAATAATATTGTTGTTGGCTTTAAAATGTTGGAGCTATAGTACCTATTATCCATTGGTTGATGACATGAGCATCGATTGAAAATTTGTTTTCTAATTTGTTTATCGAGAGGCAAAAATTTGATTCAATACTATAGCAATAATGGCATCGAGCCGAGCCCTCCGGAGACCCCTCCATGAGAGGAGGATTATTAAGTACATTGGTTGTTTATTTATGTCATGTTTTCAAGTAGGTTATATTTATTGTTCGTTGTGAAAAATTGATTAATGTCACTATAAAATTTGGCCCAATTTAAAACGGCCACTTCGTCATTCTATTCCAACACATAGTAAATCATGAGAGCGATAGTTCAGAGGAGACGGAAAAGCATTGGTTTTCATTACGTCGCAATTTCGATGCCTTGACAAAGTGTCGCACTACGAACACTTTTTTCGTCGGTTCCAAACAAGCGTCGCTCTTCGACGTTTCCCAAATCGTCGCTCCTTCGACGTTTATGCTGTTATGCATAAAATTACGACGAAATGATGCGGCATTTTGAACGTCGCTCTTCGACGTTTTGATATCGTCGCTCTTCCGAAGTTTGTAAGCGCCATGGTCGATGAAATGTGGTGCGACGTTTTGAACGTCGCTCTTCCGACATTGTTATACTCTCGCTCTTCAGATTTTTTTAATTTAGCAATTATGATGCCTTACAAAAGTGTCGCAAGGCAGAAGCGCATTACAAAAGTTTCGCAACAACGACGCATTCAAAAGCTTCACAATACGACGCATTACAAAGCGTCGCAATACCAACCCTAGGAAGAGCTGTCGCAATATCGACGGACGTCACAAGACTAAAAAAAATGGAAATCGTTCAAGATGTCGGAAGACGAGCGCTACAAGCGTCGGTATACGCGACAGAGCGAACTCAATTTAAAAAAAAAAAATGAAACTTTAAATAGGACAATAAATCTCCAATATCTGTTATGAATTGTGGGCATTCCAATTTTTTATGAACATAATTCGACGAAATGAAATATTAATATAATAAACCACCCGCAACGCTTTGACTATAACCAATCGCTATAAACATGGCTCTGTATTTCAAAAAACGGGTTTAAAATAGAAACGAGGGCAACATTTTTTTCATGTAAAGTTAATCTATTAACGATTGGGATTAAAGTATATCATGGCCAAGACTCAAAAAAATTCCCCGAGACTTATGGCAAATTTGTCATCAAAAATCAAAAAAGAGAGGCGCCTCATACGGGGAAACCGATCTTGAACGTTTTTTTCGAGTCATTGCATTGCCCATCGCGGAAGAACCATTGTTTGATATCTTTGATGATTACAATGTTTACGGAATTCAAAAAAATAAAACGAGAGGTCCGGCCACCGGTAACATAAGCAAAAACATGCCCAATTAAGTGGGTCGCGAAGCAAGAAAACCAAACCAAAGAGAAGCGACTACTCATCCGGTGGTTCTTCGACAACCTCCTTTGTTGAGACTCTATCGGCGGCCTTGGACAAATACCCCCTATAGGCTAAATATGAAAGAAATATGTTGCCTACGTGTCGGTACAGAAGAAGAATAATGATGTGTCAAAGAATTTAAAGAAACCCCCATGGAAATTTAATGGTCATTAAAGTTTGCACAAGTGGGAATCATCTTGGAAACCCCAACTTTGCGGATGCATTACCCAAAGGTTGAAAGGTTATAAGTGTAACATTTCACAAAATTAAATTTGAAAGGCATTAACCGGAAAATTATACGGATTCGAGAGAGCAACATTCCATGGATTGGCCCTCTCAAAATACGGGGTGGGTTGTTCCTAACCTCCTCCCTAATACCCTCACGACCTCCTTCTCCTCTTGCTTTGAGCTTGGGAAGTCTCCACATCTTGGAAAGAAGTTTTGTCCTATCACGCCCCGGAATACGAATGAGATCGAAACCACGATAGAAATTTAATTGTCATTTAAACGCACAAATGGGAATGATCTTGGATGGATTCGAAACGGCAACCTACATATGCATTAGCCAAAGGTTGAGACGTTATGAGTGTAACAATGCACGAGAATCCAACCGGAGATTGGAGAGTCTTAAAGGCATTAGCGGGGAAAATGATTCGGATCAGGATAGCAACATTCCCATAGATGGCTCTTATTCCTTTGTGTAGTTGCTCGAAATGATTGGCCCTCACGAAATACGGGGCGGGCGGCAACCTCCTTGGTAACACCCTCCATGAACCCTTCTCGCCACCTAGAGGTTGGGAACTTGGGAAGTCTCACATCTCGGAAAGAAGTTTTGTCCTATGCCATACTCCATCGGAATACGAATGAGATCAAAAACGCGCAATAGGCGACTTCGCGTAGCCTCGTTGGTAAGGAATTGGTATTATGTTTTATCCTTATGTTATCTTTGAAACCTTTGGAACTACTGTTTCCAAATTTCGGGCGAGAATCTAGCCGACGGAGTATAGCACTTCAAACTCTCAACCTCGGGTTCACGCCGCTATGAGACCTACCCATGCCACCACTTGAACATTACGATGATTTATTTCTTTATTTTCTATGCAATATCTTCTAACCAACTCATCACGGAAATTACCGGTCATTCACTTCGAGCTTTCCAAGATGCGTCGAAGAGGTAGCCATTGGGAAAGCTTTTCATCAAACCTTCTGACCAAGTTTTCAACAATCGCTATTTTCTAAATATTTCTTTAAAACACAGTATTGAATTCCTTTAATGAGAGAATAATTTACAGAGATGATATCTGTGTTTTAAATATTTGCTATAAAATGCAAATTAGGGACTACAATTAACGAAATTGTAATTTATAATTGTAAAAAATGCTTCAGTATTCTAGCTATTTCTTTATCTCTTTAAATCTTTAAATTGAGATCTCATGCTTTAAATTAAATAAAACTCTACTCTACAGAAAAGAAGTAATCATATTTCTATATGGATTTGACATAAGATCAAGACGTTGCAGTATTACATGACGAAGGGCACGAAGGCCGAAGCCATTGTAGAAGAAAATTAGAGGTGCCACTGTAAGGAGATATTACACATTTTGCGTGGTCCCTGCTAACCACTTCAATGCACTGTTTTGCAATGCAGGACAGCAACAAGACCAAACTTACAATAACCGAATGTGATTTAACGCCAACGAAAATCCCTAACGCTGTTAATAAGGAGTTGAAATTGCAGAAAGGGTTAATGTAAAAATCATAGGGTTCAGATTTTCTGCTTTTTTTTGGTTTTTTCAGAAGACCGCTGGTTTATATATAATATACCAGTACATTTTCCAAAAAAAAATGTTGCCATAATTCCAAATATTTTGTCAAAAATAAACTCAGAAACTAAGGGTGAAAAAAATACATATATCAACATAACCACAAGATATTACCCCGGAAATAAACAAAATGCATCAAAGAAATCCCCCATATAATATACTAGACAGAAACAAATACCATCTGAATCAAACCAAAAAAAAATAAAAATAAAAAGAAAGTATGATACGCATTATGGCAGCGAATCGATCCTTCCTCCCTGATATGGTCGGAGTCTAAGAGAGTGTAATGTAAATTTCCTGCATTTGCCGAGAGACCCTTCTTCGTATTCTCCCCCTAGTTTCTAACTCGTGACGTATGTAAGGTTAGTGCCCAAATTATCAGTCACCAGCATTTGAGCATTTTCCGAGAGATCCTTCTTGGTATTCTCCTCTTAGTTTCGAACTCGTGACGTATTCTCCTCCTAGTTTCTAACTAGTGAAGTATGTAATGTTAGTGCCCAAATTATGAGTGACTCGCATTTGTCGAGAAACCATTCTTAGTATTCTCCCCATAGTTTCGAACTTGTGACGTATGTAAGGTTAGTGTCAAAATTATCAGGAGATTCCTTTAATCTATGACCCTTATCCGAAAATAAAACTAGGCGGAGCTGGAAGATGACAGCCAATGAAAAAAGAATGAAAATATCTGTATAAAAAGTCTCTCTAAATTTTTATTTATTTTTAATTAAAATTTTGTATATTTACATAATTATTTTTATATAATAATTTGAATTTAATAAATTTTAAAAAATAATAATTTTTTATATATATTTAAATAATTATTTTATATAATAATTAAAATTTTAATTATTTAAAAAAAAATTATTAAAAAACTTAATATTTATACATCGTTATTATTACCCAATATGCACACTTTCAAAATCCAAACTAAGTAAAACAATAACTTCTTTCTTCTTCTTCTTCTTCTTCTTTTTTAATATATAAAAAATATTATATTAATAATTTAAATGAAATAAATAAAATAAACTAAACAATTTTATTATAAATAATAATCATATTATTTTAATTTTTGATATATAAAAAGAAATATATTATATTAATAATTTAAATAAAGAATAAATAAATAAAATAAAAATAAAAAAGATAAGTCATATATGGTATAATAGTGAGTTATGTGTAATTATTTTTAAGGGTATATTGTTTTTTACTCATAAAAAAAACCAAATGCATCAAACTTGGTTTATATAATTTTAAATGATATTAATTATAATTTTATTTATTTAGTAATATAGTTTTAATAGATATATTTTTTTTTATAACCTAATTTTTTTAATCAAAATTTTAATAATTAACATTCAATTTAATATTTTCAATTCAAATTTTCACAATTAATTTTTTCTATCCTATTTTTAAAATTTTAAAATAAATATACATTTAAATAATACAATTTGTTTTTATTACATTTTTTAAATGAAAAGTCTCAAATTCCCATTTCCAGTACATAAATCTTTTAATATTTAGGAAAATCCTAAAAATGTATGTCATAGAGCCGCTTCCAGGTTGGAAGGACAGACATTCAAGAAAACTATAGGTAGTAAAATTTAGACAGTTTTAGACGATTAATTTTCATTAAAAAATAGGTGTCAATAACCTAACATCTATTGGGTGTTACACGGGAGATTGGGTGCTACAACTATACATGAATAGTCGAACCCTAGACGGGAGATTGGGTGCTACAACTGCACATAAATAGTCTCACACCCAACAACCATGGTGATCATGATCTTCGAGGCTCATGCCCAGCAACCATGGTAATCGCGAGCATGCATGGTTGAATGATTGCAAATTGAATCCACTTATCAAATATTGTACTCTCAATTAGTTTTCACAGCCAACGAACCACGGGAATTATTAAAATCAGATGGTCGTCTCTGCCAATCCCCTCTACATCATGGGGATGAGATGGCAATAGTTAGAACCCTGAAACTAAATTTAATGTCATTGAAAATCCCCTACGCTCTTACTATTCAGGAACGAAGGCCAGGGTTAGTTCCAGAATCGCTACGAGGGTTTTAAAATTGAAAAGAGAGTTAGTGCCTGAAGCACCCACCAGCCACTTTCAGCCCCTTCCAAGAATGCTAAAACAAATTTGGATCCTAGCTTTCCCTGTCTCATACGCCTACCACTTTTGACCACTTAAAAAAATTAAATGCCATAAACGGAGTGTAACACTGGACTATTCTATCATTTAGCATGTGATGTCTAACCTAACTATAGTAATGTGCACAGGTACAAATTCAACAAGGTTCGTTTCAGGCATCCAGAAAGTTATTAAAACCAGCAGAAATTTTACGAGTGTTTCAACAAAGACAATAACCTAATCCAATCCATTATCATTCGCCCTTGCAAATAAAATGAAAAATTATTAAACCAACATAGAGTTTGAAAGTTTGAGAATGTAAACTCCATGGCAGGGAAAGTAAATATAAAATTATTAGACCATAGCATTTTTAAAAAAAACTTAACCTAAATAGTGTCCCATGCCACAGAAATTAAATACAAAATAATTAAACCAGCAAAAATTTTAGGAGAACATTTAGAAGAATACCAGAACCTAAACAGTATTCTTTTAACCTTTGCTGAGACCCCAAATCGCTGGTGCCTTGGACAAATATCTGCGAGATGCATAGTGACAAGATGCTACCTAAGGTGTTGTGTCAAAGAATTTAAAGAAACCTTGATGGAAAACTAATGGTCATTAAAATGCACAAATGGGAATGATCTTCGAGGGTTTCGAGACCCCAACCTGCCCGCGCTATCAAAAGGTTCGAAAAAAAACTAACCAAAAAGGGTTCGCACATAATCAAACCAGAAATAAATGAGTGCTTGGAATGCTCAAAAAACTCTAGAAATCTATCAGAAATCAAGAAACGCTAGAAATCTATCAGAAATCTATTTTCATTTATACAGAATTTGTTACGCTTTCTTGCTATTTGATCTGGGTTTCATTTGAGATTCATATGCGTGTTGTTTATTTTTCTACTTATAGTAATAAGTTTACTTAGATGCATCTGGGTGTCATTTGAGATTCATTTTTCTATTTATAATAATAAATTTACTAATTACGCCGATAGGCGTAACCCCCTATCAGAAGGAGCATGTTTTGTGATTAAGTTAATTAATTTTTTGATCTGATGGTCTGGATTGAAAGATGCCGATATATTCTGGTCGTCGCCACTAAATCGATGGATCAAATCTACTCCACTAACTTCCTTGCATATCTAAATCACATGTTTAAACCCTACTTAAATTAATTTTTTACATATCTTGATTAAAAATTTACTATACCATTTATTAATAGCCACGTATCAAGATTAACCAGTAAAATAAAACTGAAACATTGAACCTTCTCCCCGTTCTGCAATGTGTCCCTGTGCCTTTTACACGAGGCATAGTGGCGGCAGCAGCGGCAAGGTGGCTGTAACGCTGCGTAGGCTGGGGCCGTTACGGGTGATGGTTCAAATTATTAACCCATGCATGAAGGAAACGCTCGGATTGCTCTTGAGCCCACCCCACAATGGGTGTGTGAGATATTATTATTGACCCTTCAGAGATTTGTATGTTTCTGTTAGTAATTTTGAAATAATGAGAGTTTATGTATATTGATTGTACAGGTGAAATGGATCAGATTTCTGTACTCAGATATTATAAACATTGTCTTTCTGTTTTCACAGATATGGTCTTCTCTCTTTGTTTATTCATGTTGTCACGTTGTCCCTTTTCTTACATATTGCATCACTCGTGCAGATAACGGTACTTCTGGGCCAGATAAATCGCATAAACGAGGAGAATCAGAAACTCAAATCTATGTTGAATTGCACGTGTTATAGATATAACCACCTGCAGGAGCAATTCAGGCCTATGTTGCAACAGGCCGGGAAAGGCGTTGATGGTAGCCAGGTATGTTATACTATTTTGTTTTGGAAGCTAATTTCATTTTGGGATTATTAGGGTTTGGGAATCTCTAAATTTCTTTTGTTCTGGAAGCTAATTTCATTTCATTTTGGGATTATTAGGGTTTGGGAATCTCAAAATTTCTTAACATTCTTTGCCTTATACTTTGGTAGTTATTCAATCGAGATCAGAGAAGGTCTATTAATGTCGACTCCAGAAGCGCAGTTTCGCACCAATATGATCACGATAGGGGTGATCATGAACAAAGCAGAGAAAATGTGGAGAAGAATGTGAAATTTATGGAAAATCAGCAGCTGCCTTCCAAGAAGAGGAAGAATGGGATGATCGATTTATCCATTGAACAGATGGGGAAGTCACCGAAAAAGAAGTTTCAGGTGGTGACAAAGGGCTCTGGCCAACACACAAGATCTGAGGCGTCCATGGTAATAATAAAATTCATCCCTTCCTGTTATGTAGAATCTATGTGTTGAACCCCAATCCCATCTAACGCGGAGTAGATATTGTATGCATGACGGAACTTGGCATTCAAACCCTGAGTTTAGATGGGATAGTCCCACATTTGACCAATCTACAAAGGAAATGAGTTAGGTTTCTGACGCATTTAGAAATTGTTGAGAAGATTGGCGTGCAGCGATATAATGAGACACAAATCGTACCTTCCCCTCTAGCTTCTGCTCGCTTCCCCTTGTCTTTTAATTCAGAACCCTAATGTGGGCCTTTGTAATAACTGATGCCCCAATTTGCTCGATGGCATGAGAATTCAAAACTCTGACTCATTGAAACGAGGTGGATTACCCAAGGGAGAATGGTAATTTAAAGAGCTAAAAACCTTTTGCGCAACTCACTCAACTGTAGCAGATGCAGGTTCATTTATTTTAGTCCAATGTATTAGTTGCCGTTTTTTTTGTAATGAGAGGCAACCATCATGTCTCTCAGATGAGAGATGACCAATAAAGGTTCTGGTACCCTATATGAAGTTAACCTAGCCAATGCTTCGTCGCCCATGGCGTCATATTTTAAAATATGAAGATAGTCCAATTAGAATTAAAACACATTTTGGAATCTACAAGACATTCCATCGGTCAGTGAGTGTGCTCGTTAAATCCTCGCTTCCATATACTAAAATTCAAATTACCAATCACTGCTCCCAAGCAAGACCACTAATGAACGATCCAACTATTGTTTCGACTCTACGCTAGTTGAGAGGGAAACATAATATGTAAATGAGACCTATGGGATAATACCATTTGTGCCACTTATGGTTCTCCCACTTGACATAAGAAACACTTAATTGGAGAATGACACTTACGCCAAGAAATATAAAAAATATGGTATATTATACTAGGGTAAGTTGTTGGTGTGGAAAGGTGTTTACAATGAATGTGGCATAACAGTTGAGGTGATTTCGTAGTCACAAAATTTGGGTAATTTGCTGGTGTGGAAAGATGTTTACAATGAATGTGACATAATAGCTGAGGTGATTTCGTAGTCACAAAATTTGGGACCCCACACGAAAAATATTTACAATGAATGTTGCACAACATTTGAGGTTTTTTCATTTCGTAGCCACAAATTTGGGACCCCACGCAATACCTTGTGGAAAACTGTTTACAATGAATGTTGCATAAGACTGGGAGGTGATTTCATTGTCACAAAATTTGGGACCCCTACATAATACCTTAAAAGCTGGGAAAAGGCGACGAGGTTATATTAAACGAACATAAAAAAAATATTGTTAATATGCTTGCCATATTAAAATGTATTTTTGCTTTGATTTGAAATAGGAAAATATTTTTAAAAAATTTCGTTAACGCCCTTTTTCGATTATATTTATTCAATTTAAGTTATTTTTATTCAATTTTTATGTATTTGTTTATTTTTGTGGAATTTTAAATATCCCATGTTATTTTTACTTTTAGTTTATTATTTTTAATATAATTCGTTTCTAACTGCATTTAAAATTATAAATAAATAAATTATTTTACTTTTAATTTATAAATATAAAATTTTACATATAAATTAAAATATGTAAGTTCAAATTTTACACTCAAACTAATTATCACTTAAAACTAAGCTCAATGTTAAGTCTTATGTTTTGATGGTCTAATTCATTTATTTTAATATCTATATACTTTTTTCAATTATGAAATTGTGTATCAAATTAAAAAGATGTTTATAAAATATATTATTAAAATAGTTTTAATATGTTTATGTTTTATATTTATTTTGAAACTTTAATTAATTAAATATTAAAATAAATAATTTTTATGGCAATAGTTAGAACCTTGAAACTAAATTTAATGTCATTGAAAATCCCCTACGGCTCTTACTATTTAGGAACGAAGGCCAGGTTAGTTCTAGAATTTCAGGTTTTAAATTGAAAAGAGAGTTAGTGCCTCAAGCACCCACCAGCCACTTTCAAATTTCCTTCCAAGAATGCTAAAAACAAATTTGGATCCTAGCTTTCTCTGTCTCATACGCCTACCACTTTTGACCACTTTAAAAAATTAAATGCCATAAACGGAGTGTAACACTGGACTATTCTATCATTTAGCATGTGATGTCTAACCTAACTATACTAATGTGCACAGGTACAAATTCAACAAGGTTCGTTTCAGGCATCCAGAAAGTTATTAAACCAAATATAAATTTTATAAACCATCAAAGAAGATTTGTGATTTTTTACAACCATCCATCCAATTGATAAACTCTTTTCCTCGAGTCTTATCTTCCACTACACCTTTTGGGGGATTTGAATGTGAGCGCAGGTTTTGTTGAAACTGCTGATTGTCAGAGAGCTCTCCTCGTAAATATTCTTTGTTCAACTTGCAGATCAATGAGATTGAAATGGTTGTTACTTTTGGATAAGATCATCTCGACAAAGAGACTCCAAGTCTTATTTTCAGCTTTCCTTGTGCAAGTTTTTTTATCCTGGAAAATCACCTTATTCCTAGCCAGCCAGATACTCCAAAGAAGCACATAGGGAAGGGTGTCCCAAACTCTTTTGGAAATTTTCTTGCTCTTTTTTTCCCCAAGGATAGCCCTTTTTCCAATTGGTTATCAAATTCGAGATCGAACTGATGGCTTCTAAGTCAATCTAGGAGAAGTTCGTGAGGTCATTCCAACTATAGTTGGCAAAGGAACACCTCACAAAAATATGGAAAGTTGTTTCTTCTTCGTTTTGACAAAGGGGGCATCTAGAAGGACCAAGAATGCCTCTTTTTTTTAAAATTATCAGAAGTAAATATCTTACCTTTGAGCAGTATCCAGATGAACATTTTTACCTTTGGGAGGGCTTCAGATTTCCATACAAGCTTCTATATGGGGCACCGAGGAGTGGGGAACTGACCTTTAAGAAGGGACCCATAAGCAACTTTGATTGTGTACGATGATCCAGAGGGATCCCACAAAAAAACTGTCTTGGTTACCTTTTGATAGTGGAGCTATGCCATGGAGCATTCCTTTCAGGTTTGCTAGATCATCCTCAAGGTGAGGGGGGATGATAGGAAATTCCCATCCATTCCAGGCATTGGAATATTCATCCCAGTTGGAAATTTGGTCCATGGTGTTTATACCTTGAGTCTGGAGATAATTTTGAATACGATGAATGCTCGGGCTATTAGTGAGGGGAGACTATCCCATAATTTTATCCTCCCAGATGTTTATGCTACTTCCTCCTTAAGGGACTTTGGAGATGTATCTATTGATGAAAGGTATGGAGTTTTGCATAGAGCCCAGATTCAGGAGCATGGCCTATTAGGGATAGCCTGATCAAGGAGATTTTGTCTTACAGTGGTGAGGTATTTGGTCTCCAGTACTTGCTTCCACCAAGAATGTTGTCCGGAAATAAGGCACCACACTATTTCCCCCCCAAAGGCATTGTTCAAAAGCTTGGGAATGCGGATGCCAAGTCCACCATTTTCATAATTTTGAGTAACCTGCCTCCATTTGACTAAATTGAATTTCTTCTTCTCGTTTTTCCCTCCTTGCCATAAGAATTGTCTTAAAACAACTTCTATTTTTTGTTGAATGCTGGTGATGCAGGAGCATCAAGGGTGTTTTTTTTATTTTGTAAATATGTTAAAAGGGGGTGTGATGATTTTTAATATTTTATTAATTAATTTGAATAAAATAGGAGAAGTGAGGATTTTTGTAAATATTTTTTTATTAATAAAAGGATATGAGGGAATTTAATTAGTTGAATGATTTTAGGGATAAAGATCTATCCTTTAGGGATGTTGAGAGATTTAGGGGTTTGTTGAGGAATTGAAGGGATTAAGCATTTAATTAAATGATTTTTAAAAATTGTATAAATAGGAGGGGTTTTGAGAGAAAAATACATTGAGATTTGTGAGAGAGTGTGAGTACAGTGTAAGGTTTTCTACCTGGAAGCCTTAGGGCTTATGTAAAAAGGGCCATCGATTTTCATATCTGGCCAGGAAGAACAAGAATTGTAAGTATTTTTTTATATGATAAATGTGTTTAGAGCTTTATTGGTGGATTTGTGTTTATTTTCAGTGATTGGAATGAAACCCAAGTTTGGTGTAGTTTAAGATTTTAATGCCAGTTTGGAAAAGTCGATTTCACTGTTTGTACAACACATTGGCAGATTATATATATATGAATATCTGCAGCATTGAACAGATGTATATTGAAGTCGTGAAAGCGTAGGGTATGATGAACACTGTTCTCATTTAATTTTAATGGCTTGACAATGTGTATGAAAATCGATTCAGGAGTTTTAATCGATTAATTGTGATGCTAACTTGTGAGGAGGTTTTAATTATTGGAAAGAACTTCAGGATTTAAGATTTGTTTGCGTTAAAAGAACCAATGAATAGCATCATTTGTTGGAACGGTGTCAGCTGGAACAAATGTATACTGTTAGAAATTGATTAAAAGGTAAATGCAGTAGGTAACCTATTCACCGTAATGATTATTCCAAATTGAAATTGAATCATAAGTTTGTATTGTCATCCCGAACGATCATCAATCAAGATACGCCATTCACAAACTCTAAGAATGTGTTGGTTGAATTATTAATCGAACGCCTGCCATTAATCCTTAATGAATGCATGGTTTGAATTGTTAACTTGAACTGCTTTGATGGTGGCTCAATGCAATTGGAAGAAGGATTGCATTGTATAAATTCAGCAGGTAAAGGGTATGAGGAGCGTGTTAACACAATAACCAATTGTCAGAATCATAGCACAATCGATTTGTTGAAGTGTGGAACCAGAATTGAATCTGGTAATTGGAAATTGGAATTAATAAAAACGCAGAGTTCTGGTATTAAACGCAGAGTTCTATCAAATGACCGGACAATCCGTCCATTGGCAATGAAACAATGATCTATTGAAATGCGAAATGAAGAAATTATGATGGAAATTAACTTGCAGTGAATTTTGAAGTCGATCTGTGGTATTGCAGCATAAATTGCTGTGTTGAACATTTTCTGATGGATGGAGCAGGTGAGGCGCATTCTGAATGAGAGGTAAGCGCATTTACAAACATGTGTTAACATTATGGTAGGGCATCATTGCGTTTTGCAGATATGTAAATGAGTTGCCGAATGAAACGCAGTACTGTATATTTGAAGCTGTTTTGACAATGAGTTGAAGATTCATTTGCAAAGATGTGAAGGGCGCAGTAAAGGCGCAGTAAGGGCGCTGGCAATTTGATACAGAAACGAAGAACAGTAGTAAGGGCATATCAAGGTAAAAGGCATCCAAGTAATCAGAAAAGCAATTGATGAATTCGACTACAGCTTGGCAAGTGGTAAGAATGTCTTCTGTTGTATTAAATAGAGATTGAAGATAGATTTTCAAAATCTGAATGACTGAATGTTTGAAAAGGGCACATTTGAGTAAGGATTAGCCTAAGCATTTCATTGCTTAAAATAATGTCAAATTAATATTAAAACATGATCCATTGCTTCATTGAATCTTGGTCATGTTTAGCATGTACAAGATTTGACATTGGGATTGAAATGAAGTCTCTAAATTGGATTGAGAATGTAGACTGTAGTTGGATGATGTGTATAAACACATGAGCATGTTGATAATTATGGTTGAAGTTAAATGTGAAGAAAATATTCCGCATAAATGGCATAGATGTGAATTTGCCAGGAATGTGAAATTACAAGCTTCTAAAATCTGAATGGGAGAAAATTGCCGCGTGTACAAGTGAATTGGGCAATTATTTGAGGTGCATGCTTTATATGTTAAAGGAATTAAGTTCCTGGGTATTGCAAGCTCTAGGCTTGCATCAATTTTGGTATCAGAGCTTGGCTCTGTGGAATTGAAAAATGTTTATTTTATGAATAATGGCAAGAAGGTTTGTTGAACTGAAATGTATCTTTGAATGTGTGATGAATGATAAAGATCAGATTTTAACTCTGATATGCAGCATATACAATTGCAAGTGAACATAATGCAGGTAAAGGAGATCAGATTCTAATCTGAAAGTCAAGCAACCAGAGTACAGCTGGGAGAATGGAGAAGAAAAATTAAGTTCTTGGAGGCAGGTAAAGCAGAATTAAGCATAGATTGCAGAGACAGAAAGAATCCACAGCGATGTTGGGGAATGGAAATTCACTTGGATCGTGCAGGTATTGTGTTTGGTTAATTTTGATTTGAGTTTTACTGACAAAGAAATGGAATGAGAATTGATGGTTGCAGCAATGAAGAAACTCAGCAAAGAAGGAATTATTGCTGACCGCTGAAGTTTGCAAGATAAAGTCAGAAGATTGGAAGAGAGGATCAGATTCTAAAATCTGATTGGCAGTGGTTGAATATCGAGAAGTTGACAGAGGAAGCATAAAGATTTGCTGAAACAAATTTGCAGGAATGATGAGATTCTGAAGATAATTGAAGTGCAGGTGAATGGAAGGACAAGATCAGACGAGATCTTGGAGGTAAGATGATATGGTTTTATTTGGATTTGAAGAATAGAATATTGTAGTCTTTGCATTGAAGTATTATTGCAACTCCCAAAAGGCAATGTGATTAGAATTGCTAACAGATAAAGGAAGTTGGTGAAAGTTTCTAAGTGAAAACATAGATGTGGCAGAACCTTGAGGAATTCCAATAGAGATTGGATAAGGAGGACAGTTGTGAACAGGTAGATGAGTTGAAGCCAGGAAGAGCAAAGAGAAGTGCTCAAAGGAGGTTCCGTAGATAGAGAACCAATTTCTTGCCAAAAGACTGAGTGAGGAGAGCTTGGTGAGGTAAGTGGCGGCAGGACAGGACTTGCTGCTGAAGAGGCTTTAGTGCAACTCATAGTAAAGTGAGTGAGGGACTCATAGAAATAGAAAGGATGATGACTAGTGACAGTCATAATAGAGGTTCTGAAATAAACCACAGCAGAGGACAAAAGAAGAAGGATGCCAAGGCAATTGGCATACAGAGACAGTTAAGCAAAGAGGAATATGAGAGGGAGAAGGCTGAGATAGCAGTTCAGCTTGAGGTGTTAATGGAGATGTTGCAAAGAAATGAGGAAGACCAGAAGCATGGTTATGTCATAAGAAAGAAGTTGAGGTGGCAGAGGCTACAAGAGAAGTGGAATCATCAGGTAAATATGCAGTTGATAAAGGAACTAAGGGAACTTGAACAGGTTATTGATGCCAGACAGAGGATAGAGAAGCTCGAAACAGTTGAGCTACAGCAAAAGGAAGATGCTGAAGAAGATGTTGAAGTTTCGATATGTTACCCAGAGAGTGGACCATTACTTTTTGAAAGTGATGAAGAGCTAGAGGAGTTGAATCATATGAATGATTCGAAGCAGCCGGAAGATTTGATGACTGAAGCATTAAACAAGACCGTAAGGTCTTGTGATTTTAAAACTAATGATTTGTGTATGATTGCAGGTTTGGAAGAAGAGGAAGAACATCTACTGAAGGATGTTAAGGAATATTTAGCAGAAGAAAGACCATGTGATAATGAGACAATAACAAATGAGGAAATGGAAGATCGTGTAAAATTTCCAAAGTCCACTCCAAGTAAAATCATTGAGTTATATAGAGAATTAGACTTTCAAAGGAGGAAATTGGAAGAACAGAGGATGAATGTCCGGGATAGATTGCTGAAGAAGGATGACAAAGCGGTTGTCATAAATAATAATCAAAAAGAAATTGCAGATGGTGAGCAAAGGAATGTTGCAGAGGGAAAGGAAGTTTGGGAGGCCGCAACATTTATAGTAGCAGCAGCAGAAAAGGTGCAAAACAGCAGTAAGGGTGAAAAGGAAGCAATCAAAACAAGTGAAGAACAAGCAAGAATGAGAATTCAACAATCAAGAGATGGAAACAATCAGCAGACAGAGGACATATTGGACAGAGAAATTGAGTTGATAAGGAGGTTAATGATAAAAACATCCCAGAGAAAGACAGCCGAAAGAAAGAAAAGGAGCGACAACAAGAGAATGACAGCGAAAGATTGCAAGAGCAGAGCAAGTGGAGCATTACAACACAAAATATGGAAACCTGGAAGACAACAGCAGATAACAACAGTAGTAAAGCAATCGACAAGCACGAAAAGATTACAAAATAAAATTTGGGATCCAGGAGGAAATATCCAGACTTATGACCAGGTGGTCATGAATTTTCTTACATGGGGAGTCTGATGCAGGAGCATCAAGGGCGTTTTTTTTTTATTTTGTAAATATGTTAAAAGGGGGTGTGATAATTTTTAATATTTTATTAATTAATTTGAATAAAATAGGAGAAGGTGAGGATTTTTGTAAATATCTTTTTATTTAATAAAAGGATATGAGGGAATTTAATTAGTTGAAGGATTTTAGGGATGTTGAGAAATTTAGGGGTTTGTTGAGGAATTGAAGGGATAAAGCATTAAATTAGATTACTTTTAAAATTGTATAAATAGAAGGGGGTTTTGAGAGAAAAGTACATGGAGATTTGTGAGAAAGTGTGAGTACAGTGTAAGGTTTTCTACTTAGAAGCATTAGGGCTTATGTAAAAAGGGCCATCGATTTGCATATCTGGCCAGGAAGAACAAGAATTGTAAGTATTTTTTTATATGATAAATGTGTTTAGAGCTTTATTGGTGGATTTGTGTTTATTTTCAGTGATTGGAATGAAACCGAAGTTCCGTGTAGTTTAAGATTTTAATGCCGGTTTGGAAAAGTTGATTTCATTGTTTATACAACACATTGGCAGATTATATATATATGAATATCTGCAGCATTGAACAGATGTATATTGAAGCCGTGAAAGCGTAGGATATGATGAATGTTGTTCTCATTTAATTTTAATGGCTTGACAATGTGTATGAAAATCGATTCAGGAGTTTTAATCGATTAATTGTGATGCTAACTTGTGAGGAGGTTTTAATTATTGGAAAGCACTTCAGGATTTAAGATTTTTTTGCGTTAAAAGAACCAATGAATAGCATCATTTGTCGGAACGGAGGTTGCTAGAACAAATGGCGCTATTGTGAATTGTGAAATCGATTAAAAGGTAAAATGCAATAGGGTAACCTATTCGCTGTAATGATTATTCCAAATTGAAATTGAATCCATAAGTTTGTATTGTCATTCCTGAACGCTGTCATTAGAAGATACGATATTCACAATTCCGAAATGAATGTGTTGGTTGAATTATTAACTGAACGCTGTCATTAATTCCGGAATGAATGCACTGTTTAAATTGTTGAACTGAACGTTGTTTTGATGGTGGCTCGAATGCAATTAGAAGAAGGGTTGCACGTTGTATAAATTCAGAGGTAAAGGGTATGCGGAACGTGTTAACACAATAACCAATTGCTGTAAATCATAGCACAATCGATTTGTTGAAGTGTGGAACCAGAATTGAATCTGGTAATTGGGAATCGAAATTAATAAAAACGCAGAGTTCTGGCATTAAACGTAGAGTTCTATCAAATGACCGGACAATCCGTCCATTGGCAATGAAACAATGATCTATTGAAATGCGATGTTGAAGAAATTATGGTGGAAATTAACTTGTAGTGAATTTTGAAGTCGATCTGTGGTATTGCAGCATAAATTGCTGTGTTGAACATTTTCTGATGGATAAAGTAGGTGAGGCGCATTCTGAATGGAAGGTAAGCGCATTTACAAACATGTGTTAACATTATGGTAGGGCATCATTGCGTTTTGTAGATATGTAAATGAATTGCTGAATGAAACGCAGTATTGTATATTTGAAGCTGTTTTGACAATGAATTGAAGATTCATTTGCAAAGATGTGAAAGGCGCAGTAAGGGCGCTGGAAATTTGATACAGAAACGCAGAACAGTATGGTAGTAAGGGCATATCAAGGTGAAAGGCATCCAAGTAATCAGAAAAGCAATTGATGAATTCAACTACAGCTTGGCAAGTGGCAAGAATGTCTTCTATTGTATTAAATAGAGATTGAAGACAGATTTTCAAAATCTGAATGACTGAATGTTTTGAAAAGGGCGCATTTGAGTAAGGTTTAGTCTAAGCATTTCATTGCTTAAAATAATGTCAAATAAATATTAAAACATGATCCATTGCTTCATTGAATCTTGGTCATGTTTAGCATGTACAAGATTTGACATTGGGATTGAAATGAAGTCTCTAAATTAGATTGAGAATGTAGAGCATGTTGATATTTATGGTTGAAGTTAAATGTGAAGAAAAGATTCCGCATAAATGGCATAGTTGTGAATTTTCCAGGAATGTGAAATACAAGCTTCTGCACATCTGAATGGGAGAAAATTGCCGCGTGTTAAAGTAGAATTGGGCAATTATTTGAGGTGCATGCTTTATATGCTAAAGGAAGAAAGTTCCTGGGTATTGCAAGCTCCAGGCTTGCATCGCTGAGGGAGCATAAAGCAAGGAAAAGTGATATAGATATACAAGAGAGGAAATATTTTAAGAGGATTGTACGCCCGACCAAATTGAGCCAAAAACATCATAAATCAACATAAAAGACCAAAAACATCACAAAACACTACACACAACGCATTAGGAAACAAGCACCTAGGTACATATGGTACACTTCACTTCAGCAGTTTACAAATCCTGGTTGACAATTAAATGAGCTCGGTTTAGGAGACTAGGCGAGACCAGCCAAGGAGAACGATTACGTTGTTACGAAGAAGGTGAGTTGAAGAGATAGCCCAGAGAGAGAGTAGAGGAAAGTGCTCAAAAGGTTCCAGAGGCAGTGAACCAAGTACTTACCAAAAGACTGAGTGAGGAGAGCTTGGTGAGGTAAGTGGCAGCAGAAGAGATTGCTGTCGTAGAGGCTAGTACAACTCATGGTGAGTAAGAAACTCATGGAGAAGATGATCATGGAGGATTAGAGAAGAGGTTCAGAGGAATGCCACAGAGATGAGATGACTGCAGAAGTTCGAGAAAGAGAGATTGCAGTAATGAAGGTACAATTGCAGGTACTAGAAGAATGGCTGCAAGAGCGGGAAAACCAGAATAGAGGATGGATCTTTCCACTGAAGGGAAAGAGAGTGATTTGGCAACAATTGCAGAGGAGGTTGAGGCAAATTGTGATTGCCTTGTTGAAAAAGGAACTTAGAGTTCTTGAGCCAGAGATGGAATTTCAAGATTCCATACGTAGATCTGTTCAAAGGGAAGTACTTGAGGAAGCAGTCAAGACTGAAAAGTCTTGTGGTTTTAAAACTGACGAGTTGTGTATGTTTGCAGGTACAGTACAGGGAGATGAGCAAGCTTTAGAGTTTGTTCAGGAGAGAGAATTGAATCTGAAAGCTGTTCAGATTGATGCTGAGATAGCAAGATCTCATGATGGAATGAAGACGAAGGAGTCTCATCAGAATGTTGGTGTAGAAAGAGAAAGACCAGCTGATAATTGGTCAAAAGTCGGTGAAGGTATGGAAAATTGTTTGAAGTTTCCGAGTTCTACTCCTAATGAAATTGTTGAATTGTATAGGAAACTAGATCTTCAAAGAAGAGAATTGGAGAGGCAGAGGACTTATGTGCAAGATAATTTGCTGAGGAAGCAAGGCAAGAAAGTTTTCATGAAGGACAGTCATGAAGCAGATGATGGAAAGAAGGCGAGACTAGCTGACAGTCTCATGGTGAATGCAAATCAGCATACTGATGTGCTGACAGAGGAGTTGGGAAGGAACTTAGAGCAGCATACTGAAGTGTTGCCAGGAAAAGCTGAGAAGAAAGCCAATAAAGATTTTCTGAGTCCTGAAGAAGACTAAGAGCTGCAGATGACTGAATCTACAGGTGAGACCGTTGGGTCTTGTGATTTTGATGCTGACAATTTGATTGTGTTTACAGGTGATGTAGAAGACAGTCCATCATTTGGAATTGTCTTGGAAGGAGGTGAACAGTTAGAGGATGAGACAGTCATGTCTCATATGCAAAAATTTGTTACCATAGGTGACAAGAAAGAGTTGGCTTGTCTGTATAGCCAAGAGAAGACCGGTGTACGAAATTTTGGAGCTGCTACAGTGACAGAGGGTGAAGCTACAGTGTTTGCAAAACTTGATGATGATGGACAATTTCTGAAGATTGTCGAAGGGGAAGATGGAGATTATGCTGGAGTTAATTTGCAGCATGTTGATGAAATGCTGAAATGTTTGCTGGAGACATTTGAACCAGAGAAAAACGTTGCAGATGAAATTGCAGATGATGAGCAAAGGAATGTTGCAGAGGGACAGGAAGTTGGGGAGGCCGCAACATCCATAGTGACAGCAAGAGCAACATGTTTTATTGAAGATGTTGGAAACAATCAGCAGACAGAGGACATACTGGACAAAGAAATTGAGTTGATAAGGAGGTTAATGATAAAAACATCCCAGAGAAAGACAGCCGAAAGAAAGAAAAGGAGCGACAACAAGAGAATGACAGCGAAAGATTGCAAGAGCAGAGCAAGTGGAGCATTACAACACAAAATATGGAAACCTGGAAGACAACAGCAGATGACAACAGTAGTAAAGCAATCAACAAGCACAGAAAGATTACAAAATAAAATTTGGGATCCAGGAGGAAATATCCAGACTTATGACCAGGTGGTCATGAATTTTCTTACATGGGGAGTCTGATGCAGGAGCATTAGCTCCGAAAAACACCTTGTATTTTATCTAAGCTAGGGGGTTTCATGTTTTGAAGAAATATTAAATTTCATGTAAATATTAATATTATTTTGAGTGATTAATTAATTATTTGTGAGAAATTGTAAATGTGAGAGAAATTAGTTTCTAGATTATTTAGAATTAATGAGGGAGCCTAAGTTGGAATTAGTTTCTAAGTTTTAGGGATAAGAATCTATCTTTTAGGGATGTTGAGAGATTTAGGGATTTGTTGAGATATTTTAGTGGTGTTGAGATATTAAGGGGATTGAACATTTAATTAGATCATTTTTAAAATTGTATAAATAGGAGGGGGTTTTGAGAGAAAAATACATTGAGATTGTGAGAGAGTGTGAGATTGAGAGTAGGCTTGAACAGCAAGGCTGTAAGCCTTCAGCAAATTGTAAAGAGATACGGAGGTGAAACATCTGGCCAAGCAAAGCAGGATCGATTTCACTTATTAATGATGTGAGTCAGGCTGACAACTGCTGGTTTGAAAAGCATTGAAATAACTTCTATGTGCAGTGAAAGGAAATGAAAGGGCGTATTGTAGCGCATTTGAATCAGTTGTTTGTGTGAGACCATTATACAGAACTTGGTTTTTTTTTCCATTTGCTATTAATACAAATCTCTGTTAAGAATTGCTGTGTGATATTGGAGCAGATTTGTCCATTGGGATTCGGTTGGAGGTTACATGCTGTGCGTATTGAAATAGAGGTACCACATCTGAGCTGAATCCAGATTTTTAATTGAATCGATGTCTATAGAATCGATTCACAACAGAGATGAAGGACTTCTGCAAAAAAAATCGTTGAAGACTTGATGGTATAATCGAATAGAATTCGATTTGGTAAGGGAAAAAAATAAACGTGGATCGAAAAGGTTGAATAGCATTTAAGATTGAAGAACCATTTTCTGTTGAAGTTACGATAAATTAAATCGTAGGGTTTGAATTACTATTCTGAAGATGAATGTATGATTGCATGGAGCGTCCAAGAAATTAGAAACGCAATTGAAGAATTCATTCCAGAATTCCAAGCGGTGAGAAGGGATTGAAGACGGATTTTTAAAATCAAATCGCTGGCAGAAGCCTTGTGCGTATCACTGTCCAAAAATTTAAAGGTATGCATTCACGTTAAGTCGGTTTGTAAGTAAATTGAGTTTGCCAGAAAATGGGAAATGCGTGAATGTTTGATCTGTAGCATTGAATTTCAAAAGGGAATGCAGAGTGTTGAAACTGCGTGTGGAAATCCATCACATTAGAGAAGGTGTAATTCCAAAGGTCGATTCCAAATGGGTGCAATAAAACTATGGAGTTAGAAAAATCGAATATGAAGGAGTATTGTATGCATTCGCCATTGCGGAGCTGCAGAAATTGTATGAGGTTGAACGCATTAACTGGCGTTGTTTAATTTGAATGCTGTTTGACAGAAATCGAAGGCACAGATCATGAAGGAACAGTTAAACTTCGACTTAAGTGCAGGTAGAGTCGATGGGTGAATTGCAGAGGCGTTGTTGAGGTAATCACTTTTGTAGCATATCCAGATTTATTATTGATCCCTTGCGCTATTGTGATATGTTAGAAAGTGCAGATATAATAAATATTTGCTATGGCATTATTTAGTCAGAGTTTTATATTGGAATCCGAATTTGTCCAGAGTTGAATTCATATGTGGTCAAGTGAAGATTTTAAGCATGGTTACATTGACCTTATTGAATTTTAAGTATAGCCATATGTGAATGGGAATTAAGTGATAATAAATGAATGTGATTGAGGAATTTTAAATCCTATGTTGTGATAAGCTTCTGCATTGCGAGTTGGAAATTGCCGGACTTGGTATTTTAGAATTGAGATATATGCTTATATGTATAGCATTATTGAAGATTAAGGTTTTGCGAGTTTGAGCCCTCGTCCATAAATC